>CM067360.1:322164-1036164 GCA_034401795.1 Chaetoderma sp. LZ-2023a
CAATAAAGCTGGTGTTAAATTAGGCTATAAAGATATCACATTCATAAAATTCTTGCAACCAGAAATTTGCTGCATCCATACATTTTGCATTCAACGCTGTTGCGAAAGCAAAGCTCCTGAACTCAAATATGTTGCAAATAGAACACTGTTTAACAGTGACTGTTAAAGACACAATGATGTTGCATTCACAAAGATGTTGCAAATTTTCTGTGAGCAAGGACAACAGTAATAGTAACACCAGTGGTAGCAAAATCTAAATCGGTAACAGTAATAGTAAAAACTGCAACAACATTTAGTTGAATGATACTGAATGAGTAAAACGCCATGTAAGGTAGCAAATAGCAATTATCCCTCGTGTAACTTAATATCGGAAACAAATTAGGACTATCTATCCTTTCTGGGCGTCATAGCTATAAACTTGTCAAGCTTGTAGTGATAATTTCAAGGCAAATTTCATTCTGAAATCCGAGCAAAGCAGGTACCAAAAGGAACTCAAGAGTACACGCAATTATTTTTGTTATATTTTTATTGAATGCTGCTGCTGTTGTGAGTAGCATCAACTTTCAGTTCAATTTTTTTTCACGTTTTCATCATGATTCTTACTATGCTTTGGAGAATTACCACAATAAGCCTGCGATGATCCGCATTGGGTTAATTACTATAAAAGCTGTTGCTAACCAGAAAGTTGTTGTATTCATACCCCTATTGATAAATAAAGCTGTTGCAACCAGAAAGCTATTGTGTCCGTGCTTTTGCAGCCAGAAATCTGTTGCAAATAATAAAGCTGTTATATTTATTAAGGTGTTGCAGACACACATTTGTTGATGTTCCTATGCAGGTATCTGAGGGATGTGGAATGAGATTGTGCATGTTAAATAGCATGTAATACAGATTATCTACCAGAGCTACTAATTAATCCTATAAAATCATTTTAACTGAGGTATTATAACTGCCAGGCCAGTTGCAATGAAGATGAGTTACGCCTAGTGAGACTACTGCTTGCAGACACCAGGCTGAGAGTACGAGTCAAGTCAGTGAAGTCTGTAGAGTTTGAGACATCAATCGACTCCCCACAGGGAGATGGTCTATCTCCAGTGCTTTTCTTTCACCTGCTACCTGCTGTTGCATTGAAATCCGTGCGGGAAGGTTCAACAAGACCAAACCCCCAAGTGTCAATACTGGGTATGCCGCTATAGATGGAATATGCCGACGATGTGGACTTCATAGACGAGGAAAAGAAACCCCTTGACGAACTTCTCCCAATAGCTGCAAGCAAACTAAAAATTGAGAATATCTTTATGAATGAATCCAAAACAGAGTTCACCCACATATACCTATCGACAAAGCATGAAACTACAGAAAATGACGACCCACTTCGTGGCGGAGAACCATAGAGGAAAAATAAAATCCTGGCCAAACTGCCTGGCAGTACTGCTGAAATTTCTGCAAGCTGCGTCATGGGGAACATAGCTTTCCAGTCCTTCTGGAAGCTATGGATTCGTAGATCAAAGATGCCCTTGATAAAGAGGAGACGTTTGTACAATGCAACCTGCGTATCCTTGATGCTGTATAACTGTATAACTGGGCAGCTCCAAAGGCAGCTCTAGACAAACTCGAAGCCTGCCACCGCAAACGCCTACGCACCATCACTGAACACCGATGGCCAGACAGCATAATTTCCAACGATGTACTATACAAGATGTGCAATACGCCGCCGCTGTCTGTAAAAGTCGCCCAGCAAAGATGCTGGCCATGTTTGGCCATGTGCTAAGGATGCCAGAAGAGACACCAGCACAGAGAGCCTTGGAATTTGCTCTACTCTGAGCCAGTAAATACAAAGCCAGGAGAGGACGTCATCGCATAAATCTGCTAAGCACGCTACGAAGTGACCTCAAGAAAGCAGGACTCGGTACACTCAAGTCAAGAATGGACCTGAGGAAGCTAAGGATTTCGGCTGAGGACATGACACAGCAGGCAAAAGCGAAGAAGGACTGCTTGCTGCTGTAGGATGTTTCTACTACTACAGCCGCAGAATACAGTAATCATATATACATACATTATGACCACAGGAGCCATACATATATATGTCATTTTGTCTGTAATACAGCATGCCAGCATAATTTCCCTCTTTCAGTACTCACTATCTAACTATACAGGCCAGAGGTTACAACATACGTCACTATCTAACCATGCAGGCTAGAGGCTACAACATACGTCACTATCCAACCATACAGGTTAGAGGCTACAACATACATCACTATCTAACCATACAGGCAAGAGGCTACAACATACGTCACTATATAAGCATACAGGCTAGAGGCTACAACATGCGTCACTATCTAACTATACAGGTTAGAGGCTACAACATACGCCACTATATAAGCATACAGTCTAGAGGCTACAACATACGTCACTATCTAACTATACAGGCTAGAGGCAACAAGATACATCACTATCTAACCATACAGGCTAGAGGCTGTAATATACGTCACAATCTAACCATACAGGCTAGATGCTACGCCATACGTCACTATCTAGCCATACAGGATAGAGGCTACAACAAACGTCACTATCTAACTATACAGTCTAGGGGCTACAATATACATCACTATCTAACCATACAGGCAAGAGGCTACAACATACGTCAATATATAAGCATACAGGCTAGAGGCTACAACATGCGTCACTATCTAACTATACAGGTTAGAGGCTACAACATACGCCACTATATAAGCATACAGTCTAGAGGCTACAACATACGTCACTATCTAACTATACAGGCTAGAGGCAACAACAGACGTCACTATCTAACTATACAGGCTAGAGGCTACAACAGACGTCACTATCTAACCATACAGGCTAGAAGCTACAACATACGTCACTATCTAACCATACAGGCTAGAGGCTATGACATACGTCACTATCTAACCATACAGGCTAGATGCTACGCCATACGTCACTATCTAGCCATACAGGATAGAGGCTACAACATACGTCACTATCTAACAATACAGGCTAGAGGCTACAAGATACATCACTATCTAACCATACAGGCTAGAGGCTATAATATACGTCACTAGCTAACCATACAGGCTAGATGCTACGACATACGTCACTATCTAGCCATACAGGCTAGAGGCTACAACAAACGTCACTATCTAACCATACAGGCTAGGGGCTACAAGATACATCACTCTCTAACCATACAGGCTAGAGGCTATAATATACATCACTATCTAACCATACAGGCTAGATGCTACAACATACGTCACTATCTAACCATACAGGCTAGATGCTACGACATACGTCACTATCTAACCATACAGGCTAGGGGCTACAACATACGTGGCAGCACATGAGCGGATCTACTGTGGTGCTCGTGTGGTGGGGGCATGTGGGAATTGGCGTCCTTAAAACCTCAAAATGCTATTAAGACAATAAACCTTTCCATTGTTAGCTATGCCCCGCGCATCTCCAGCTAAGTCACACCACACCTCGCTCGTGTTTGAATAGATCGATCTCTGAACTTCCTGACTATCAATTTCCAGAAAGCTATATAGGTAAGCTGTTGAATACTTTGAAACTAATTTGACTGGATGTTGTTGCTGCTTATGGCAGCAACAGCGCCAAGTCAAATTAGTTTCAAAATATTCAACAGCATGTATTAAATAGTAGAGACATACAATTCTTACAACGTGTCGGACTATTGAGAGTCCATATAGAATCATTTGTGGCGTAATGATTATAACGTCATCGTCCACGGCCCCCTCGCTGATTATGATGTCATTACTCTGGAAAGGTTCATTAAGTGCATTTAAAATGATGATATAGTTGCTCTTGTATAGGCCAGAATTCAGCACAGTGTTTCTGAGAGTATATTATTTCAAGGATTTCTCTGTGTTGATGTGTTGGGAAGTTAAGGGAATCAGTTGGCGTAGGTGGTGGTGCTGGTAGGGTTGGGGAGGGGTACTCTTGGAACCTTATAGAGAATGAACATTCTCAAAGACCATTATTGAGGAAGGTCGGTTGACCAGATCCCATATTGACGATCAACGGCACGTGTTAGATGTGAAGGCTGACGGGTTGTCATATAAAATACAATGTATTTACTCTTTAGGCTATCGTCAATTTTGCATGTCATTACAACGAGAGATTAATCAGCCTGCACGAGAAAATGTATATAGGCCTATGCCATGGAAATATACATAAAATTGTTCATAAGAACAACGGTATCTATTTCTTTAAAATGCAGGAGATTTCAAGATTTGTTTTGGTCCCTTGCTTGAAGTCATTGTAGGGAACACCCTGTGAGGTGTGGTCAGCCTAGAGCATGTCGGTTGTGGTCAATTTAGAGGATCTAGCGTGTGATCAGTTAGAGCATCTGGCTTGTTATCAGTTTAGTGCCTCTGACTTGTGACCAGCTTAGAGCATATGTCTTATGGTCAGTCTAGACCCTCTTGCTTGTGGTCAGTTTAGAGCCTCTGACTTGTGATCAGCGTAGGGCCCTGACTTGTGGTCAGTCTAGAGCATCTTGCTTATGGTCAGTTTAAAGCTGCTGGCTTGTGATCAACTTAGGCCCCCTGACTTGTGGTCAGTTTAGAGTCTCTGACTTGTGATTAGTTTAAGGCCCCTGTCTTGTGGTCAGCCTAGAGCATCTTGCTTGTGGTAAGTTTAGAGAATCTGACATGTGGTCAGCTTAGGGCCCTGACATGTGGTCAGTCTAGAGCCCCTTACTTGTGGTCAGTTTAACTCCTCTGAATTGTGATCAGCTTAGGACCCCTGACTTGTGGTCAGTTTAGAACCTCCGACTTGTGATCAGCTTAGGGCCCCTGGCGTGTGGTCAGTTTAGACCCTATGGCTCCTGGTCAGTACAAAGACTGTGGCTTGTGGTTAGTACAAAGCCTCTTACATATGGTCAGTTGAGAGCCTCTAGTTTGTGATCAGTTTAGAGCATCTGGCTCTTTACACATGTGCGTAAACCAAGCTAACGGTTTTTGTTACCGAAAACCAATCTGCACTTTTTCTGTTCCGCAGATAACTTTTTAGAGCAAAACTATTGCAAACTTTTGCAAATGTCTTTTTCCAGTTTAACAGCGTCGCGATCGCCATTGTGTTTGTGATTGTTAATTAGGTCACCAGACGAAATCTTTCCTATCGCGTGAAGCAGGCAGAAATCTGATTGGCTACCTCCAGCCCACTAGCTTAATGTTATTTCATAAAGCAAGAAATCACAGGTCTGCAAGTACGGCCTTGAGCAGCGTAGCTATGTGAGTTGGCGTATGTTAGTACGATGCTTGTCATCGTGCTTGACGTCGCTGTTGTCATGACGTCATTAATCCGTCACTAATCGGTCAGCATAATGCATTCAGCATAGCGTGCTAGCCGCAAACTGATAGCGCCTTATGCATATACTGCTTCAAAAATTGGTGGTGTAACATGAAGTAGCGGGACGGGCACCTGCCACCCATCATCCTATCGCATGGTCTCGCCCTCCCACTAACTCTACCGTGTCGAGTCCCATGCTTGCAGGCTTTGATGTCTGGGATAAGTCCGTGAAACTTCATAAATGATGTCAGTCAACTACCACCTAATAAAATTGCTCGGTTATTATCATCCTACTAATATACTGTCAATCACATAGATTGACATTCGTGGCTCACAGGCTCTCCATCGATGTCGGCACGAAGCTACGCCAATCTAAAAATAGAGGCGTGGCTTCTACGAGAATGTAGTGACCGGCCATCTTATTACGTCATCACAATGGCTAGACTGTTACAAAGACTCCATTTCGGCGACCAGACATATCGGGGCCCAGTCCATCTCTGTAGCGGACTGTAAAAGGAACACTATGGATTGTGTTAATTTTGGTATCATCTTAACCTCTGTATCGCTAGCTTAATACAGACATTAAAATGCACTTGATCCACCCAGTGCTTCGTGTGATATCAATATCCACGCAACGTCAGCAAATTGTTGGCATCATTTTGTGTGCGACAGACCTGTTACAGATTTGAATTTTACGACGAATTCAGATGGACTATTTTTTCTGTTAACTACTTGTCATACAGACTACCATAGGCTTTATATCATCTCGTTTTACGTGAATTAATATTGTCTGGTATGAGGAGAGTAGCGCTTGTGTCCTTTTAAATTTCAATTCTCTCTACCACCATATTCTGGTGGAAATCACTACGCCAATGGCTACTCAATGCATACGAGATACTTTTCTCGATCTCGAATCGAAGGAGATCTCGCGAGATACGAATGGAAGATACGCCTCTATTTTTAGATTTATAGCGAGATTGAAGTAGGCAGAAATCTGATTGGCTACCTGAAAACCAGCAGCGAACATAGCGAGAAATCGAGGGTTTGCAAGTACGGCCTCGAACAGGGAAGCGAAGTGAGTGGGCGTATGTTAGTACGATGCTGCCACCCAAGCTCCAAATAATTTCATTTGTGACACCATATGCGAGCACGCACGCAGGCACGCGCACACACGCACGCACTCCTAATATACAACTATATAATTTTCTAATAATCGATAAGATCAAGATTGATAGATATGCCTATAATATTTGCAAATCGGCATAACATTATAAACCGTGGGCTGGATTAGCCCACATTTCACCCCACACTCCTGTAATTTTCTAAGAGCTTTCGATCGTCTCTTTAAAATTGTCTATGTCAACATGTATTACACTTACTATGTTTTTGATTGGTTGCAATGGTACACATATTACAGACTTGACACTTTTAAATCTACACAGTTTCTAAGTAACAGTGTTCGATTTCATCAAGGTATTAACGATTATATACTGGACTATGTGACGTCTCGCTTAGGTGTAGATTGATCTCTGTAGGCCGTCAGTCTGTCAGTAGGTTGTCAGTCGGTCAGTAGGTCAGTCGGTCGGCCGGTCGATTTGTATTTTAGATGCTTCTGGTATTGATCAGTTTTAAAGTTAATGGAACTTTCCAGTTTATCCATCAATCATATGACGTCATAATCAAGCACGTGGCGGATAAAGTAATGTCATAACCAATGACGTCATGAATGACGTAGATAAGTTCGTCACGAACGCGTAATTGATGACGGCCTAATAGTGGAGTGGCTTAGAGGAATGATCGTGACCTGCTGGAACAAAGCACCAAATTTGGCACAGATGTACTTGAGGGAAATACGAAACCTTTTGGCGGGGGCTGTCAAATTTTAAAGGTCAAGGTCACGCAGCAGTCAAGATCAAATGTGATATTATGGGGGGTTTGCACATTTTCCCAATGGAATGAACGTGACACACTAATAAAGCACCACATTTGGCACAAATATATTAGAGGACAATACAAACACTTTTAGAGTGGGCTGCAAAAGTCTAAACATCAAGGTCACACAGAGCTCAAGGTCAAAGGTCAAATTATGCGTTTTTTCATATTTCCTCAATGGATGACCGTGACATACTATAACAAAGCACCAAATTTGGCACAGATGTATTAGAGGACAATGTAAGCATTTTTAGAGTGGGCTGCCAAAGGCTAAATGTCAAGGTCATTCAGATATTTCTTCCCAGGGATTGTGTGTAACATGCTGCAAAAAGTACGTTTTGACACAGATGTACCATAGTACAATGCATAACTTTTCAGATGGGTCTGCTAAGTTTTAATGGTCAGGGTCACGTCTAGGGGCAAGGTCAAAGATCAAATTGTGTGTTGTTTTCACATTTTACATAGAATTACTATGACATGCTGTATCAAAGCCTGTTTTTTGCGCTGCGTTCATTGTTCAAAAGGATAATTTGAGGTCTTGGCCCCTGTTAATGTTAATTTAAATGGTACATTTGTATTCTGAGGTTGGAAAATGTGCACAACACGGTTTAGCATAAGGCAAATCTCTCTAGAGGGATTGCCAAACCACGGTCAATGTCAAAATGTAAAATTGTGGTGGGGCCTTATTTCCAAAATAGAAACATAAACGTGCTGTCTAAACCAACAGTTTTATGTTCAATTGTGTAATTCCAATCATGGCAATTACACTGAGACTAGATGCGTGGTTTCAAAGTCAGTCGATCAAAGTCAAATTGTCTCACAACTGCCATGACAAAGGAGCGTTGCTGTGCATGCGAGAGCTGCGTTCCTGCACTTACAACCCTTTGAACAACTAGGCGTCGCCTTGCATCCACACTTGATTAATTCTCTGCAGATAACAGCGGAAGCTGGTAGAGTTGTCCATAATGGGCACCACCAAATGTCTCCTTTGGTCCACCCAAAGCCTTCAGTAGTAGGTGCAGATATCTTTGAATTCAAACTTCCACTTCAAATACTGGCTTGGTATAGACATCGACTAACATGTTGGAGCAGTGCATTTTAAGTGGGAGGAAGTTTCGCCATCATCTTCACTCTCATTGTGAATAGCTCCTGTCGAAGCTCATTCACATCAACATGTGGAGTAGTGTTGTCATACATGATACAGGTAAATCTTTTTGTTATTCTAAATACCGCAGATGTAATGTCTAGTGGAACAAATGCAGACAGTGGTGTGATGATGAATGTTTCTGTGGCAGTGGGATATGCTTTCCATGTCTTCCAAACAGATTTCTTGGATTTACAGCTAAACTGTGATGTTGTATCAGAACCAGAAAAGGCATGGAAAAATGGTAGAGCACGAGCGGTGTCCTCACCAAGTTCCTGGCAGATTGAATTAACATCATAATATCGGTACTGTTTTCCGGTACCAAAGCCAACCCATAGCTGCATATCTGGATGACACTGTATAAGATCATGGAAAGCTCCCACCAGAATCACAATCGCATCAGTATCCACGGTTATAGTGAGGATACAAGTTGCACCCTCTTTAAGAGCATCATTCAAATGGAGGCATATTCTACTATCTGCCTCTTCATGATATTGGAGTGATTTGACTGCACTGTCGGGACAGAGGTAATGAATACCAGTTTGTTATGTGGATATTCATGGTTCACTACATCTTCTGTCTGGATAGCAAATAGCTCTTCCTTGTTTCTAGGATCCTGAAGCAAACCAGCAAAGCAAGGTGGTAACTTACCATTGCGGGCGGGACACCTTTCTCCGAAAACCTTTACCTCGGTTTTTTCTAGTTGTTGTTTTCAGGCTGTCACAGTTATAAGTGTCCCAAACTATGTCAATTCTGGAACAGTTTGTAAGTTGTCTCTCTGTCCATGGGATGAAAACTTTGTCACTATATTCACCGAAAGTAGATGCACTTTCCTGTGGCAAGGCCTGTACTATGGCAGCACCATCACATACTTTGGCATCAAAGTGAGATGGTGTTTCTGCTTGGACAGCTGGATCAATGCAATGCAGTAGCTCTGCTTTGTTGCTTGGGAGACGGGGTCTTCCATGTAGAGACAATGCTGGTGGCCATGGGTAATTTTCATGTGTGGAGAATTCATCCAGCTTTGTGCTGCGGACATGTGCAGCGATGAATAGCTGGTTGAATAGATTGCAGTCATTTTTTATTTCTTGGAATTGTTGTTTTGCCTTTGAGTTCCCGCTAGTGTCGTGAGGACGCTTAAAGAGCGGAAGATGATTCTTTTTTATGGCCCTATGGATTGATTCTTTCCTTTCAACAAGCACATCCTTGACATAGTTTGAATATTGCTCATTACCAAATGTCTCCATCATGTGCAATGCCTGTACAACTGTGCCATCCATACAATCGTGTGTATCCAGAGTCATGAGTTCATTTGACTTATTCATAAATGGGTTACCCATTGCCAATATGGTGTTGCACATATTGTTAACCTGATTCTGCAGTCTTTCTTGTGTTGAATTCCCCTGTTCATGACTGGTGGATGGTTGATCAGTCACGTGATACAATTAATCAAACTCTGTGAGGATCCTGGCCTGGTCAGGTCCACCTATCATCCATCGTTTTAGAGCAGCAGGATTTTCAGTCAGGCCAATGGCACCACCGGATCCTTTCACTCTTTCAGTAATTTGTTCATGTGTTTGGTCGAGAGACATGCTCGAGAAAAATCGCTTTACCCTTCGTGAACACCCAATTAGCCTCAAACTCATTTCGTATTTCTTGTGGGAGAGCCTTCATATCTCTGATGTGAACTGGTAGCCATCTAGCATAATTTGTGTGGTCAAGTACAAAAAACCATGGTGCTAGTGCTTCAAGCACTTGTATATATGGGGCAAAGTTTCTTTCTCTGTGCGATCGAACAAAACCTAGCACCAACAGTTCAAGATGCAAGACTTTATCGCAGAACTCAAAGGTTGGGCTGTTATGTATCATTTCAACTTTCCAGTCCTCAAAAGGCACATATCCTGGATTGCACATTGTGTTGAAAGCATCATGTTGTAATTTCGTCAGAGCCATGACAGTTACTTGATGCGCATGACATGTCCTAGTGATGTGCGCCATTCAGGAAGGAGTCTGCGGTTCCCGCAGTGGCAACACCAGCTTCACTCAGTGCTACACACCAGCCTGATCCATCCAAGAGGTCTGCTACTACCCTCCACAATGCCATCTCTGTGTGTAGAGCACCCATTAGGACTATATATCTAGATTCACCTATGGTTTGTGGCCAATTCCACTGTGCATACTTTGCCAGAGCGTAAATTGGTTGATCACCAACCACTACTGGTATTTGCCCAGGGTTTCGTTTTTGGATGACAAGTTTAACCATTTCCATCTTCAACACAAGAAACATTCCAGAATCATGTTTAACCATGGCCATCGTAACTGCTTTTTCATAGAACAGAGGCAACAGAACACGTACCTCAGGTGGAGCTGGGTTATCTGGCTGACGATCAGCATGATGAGCAGCCAATGCAATGAAGTCATCTTTCTCAAGTTTGTCTTTATCTAGCAGTGGCATTCTCTGTCCTAACCAGTGGTTCTCTTGTTCAACTGCTGTATTTAACATGTCAGGGGTGTCATCAACAACATATGCCTCTGGAACACTTAAAAGATTGGTGTTGCATGCTACAGCTGGAACTATGTGGTAGCTGTCCGGGAGGGAAG
This sequence comes from Chaetoderma sp. LZ-2023a, assembly GCA_034401795.1. NCBI lineage: Eukaryota > Metazoa > Mollusca > Caudofoveata > Chaetodermatida > Chaetodermatidae > Chaetoderma > Chaetoderma sp. LZ-2023a. The sequence continues at coordinate 333,167 of CM067360.1, forward strand.
GGTTTTTGGTGCACATTGGATGTGGAACTGTGATGGGTGGTCTAGATATTCCAGGATTAGACTGTGTAGGGAGCTGGAACAAGCTAATACTAGTTCCATGAAAAGATCCTTCAGCTGTTTGTGATGTGGGATTGTGGTCTAAATTATCAAGGGCTCCTGTTATATACACACCCTCGCGGATTTGTGCAGGACATACTAAGTCTTCCTCATTAAACCGTTGACAAACTGCATTTGTGAGCCAGTCTTCCAGTTCTAATACACGCTCATAGCTGACACCGACACCAAGTTCATGAAGTTGATTCACAATTTTTTTACTTCGGGTTTGCGTGTGCACATTCAGACCTATATATAATGGCAATGGGGCTCTTCATCCTTACGATAACGTGGCCTTTCTGCTCCCTTAGCCGTTTGCATAGAGTTGAACCTGATTAGTTGGCTTATAGTCAGGCATGCATGCGAGTTGCCAGCATTCTGCTCTGTGATATTTGACCCATACAGCAGCATCGAAACCAGGACTTTGAGGGAATTCGGCACTGAACTGTCTTGACAATCTGTAGTAAAACTACCTGAGAATTTGGGAAATTCTGCCTCAAACAATTCCTTCCGTGTGATTTTAGCTACATGTGCCAGTGACAGGGCATCTTTACTGAAATTACGCATTTCAATTGTTTCTTTCAGCAGCACTTGGAGACCTTCGATAAAGACTAGAAGTGTGTTCTTTCCATCTGTTTGTTCCTGGCAGTCATTGGGATAGTGCAACATAAGCCTGTTCTTTAACCAGGTTTTGTGTATTGATTTTAAGCCCTAATGATGTAAGCCGATTTTCATACATTTTATACAAGTCTGCTAATCTGAATATAAAACACCATCTTCCAAACTGGTTTCAATGAATGATACAAGTTCAGCAAATACCCTCGACTCGGTATTTTCTGCTCAGTAAGCGTTAATGGGACTGATTGAACTCTTTGTATACTTCTGCAGCGATTTCTAAACATATTCATACAATGCTTGTGATATTTTGCATCAATGGCAACCAAATCACCACCGGCAAGTGTGGCTAACAGATCTGTGTCTTGCATTTTCGTTGCCTGTTCTCTAAGCGAGGTGTCCAGTTCTAATGTACTACACATATGAAGTACCCCTTCTGTTTGCTTACAGAAGATACACCTATCCGAGTGTTTAGACGCATCAGAGGGGGTGGTGCGTTTAGATTTTCTTTTTACGATATCATCCCCACACTGTTCAATGTTTCTCTTTTTGTCATGTTTTTCTTGAGCTCGCTGCAGTTTTGAACTAGCAAATTTAAGCTGACAATTAAGGTGCCACTTTGCCTTGTTGGCATGGAGGTCATTTGCATTAACGCTTTCAGGAAAACATACATCAACAGGCATTAAATGTAACTTTCTGAAACCTTCTACGTTTTTCATAAAGTCCTCATATGATTGTAGATCTTTACCGTCTTGTCTGGATGCGGGACATTTTAATATGTCATCGTCTGTTCCACATATTATGCAAATTGTCCATTCCATTCTGTCGGAAAGGTCTAATATATACGGTTCAAACAGTCTATTGTATTGCTAGCGCAGAATTTAGTCACCAGCAACTAACAGGCGAAAATTCCCATCAATTTATATAACTGTATAAGACATGATAACAGACGACAATGAGAGAATTGTAATCTAACCGATAACGCGTTTTCATTTTAAATTGAATAACAGTTTATAAAATTACCCCAAGGCCGTGCATTATTATAAAAATCAAATGAATTCCGATACTATTGTATGATTATACATCTCGCAATTGATGTTTCAATTAAGTTACGTCAATTTTGTGTTGGAATCTGATTCCATGGCAATCTTAAAAGTGTATGTAGATCGTTCTTATGTGGAATTACTGCATTAATGTTTTGCTATTTATTTTAATTGCTTGTTTAAAAATTTTCAGTCCATAAGAATTTCACAGCCGTTATGAATGTAATTGTGTTATGCTGTGCGCTACACTGTGGTTTATTTTCAGACACTTATTCTTTTCAAACTATAGATAGCTATGCATATCAATAAACACATTTTTAAATTTTGTATTGTCCCAATGTACATCTGTACCGAGTTTTAGTGGTATTTTACAGCATATTGCGACCATTCCATGAAAAAATCTGTAACCTCCACACAGCTTGACCTTTGACCTTGACTGTATTGTAACATTGACTTTCAATATTTGGCAACTACCTCTAATTTTCTTTATATTATACTAAAATACAATACTATGCCAAAATGATGCTTTATTTCGTCATCTCACAGCCATTCCCTGGTAAAAGACTAAATAATTCCACATAATTTTATGTTTGACCCTAACCCCCAGCATGGCTTTGACCTTTAAAAATTGGCATCCCTCTCTAAGAGTGTTTCTTATTATCCTAAAGTAGTTCTGTGCCATGATTTGTGCTTTGTTGCATAATATCACAGTCATTCCCTGGGAAAATATGAAAAGTCCATAATCTGACATTTGACCTTGACCTCAGCGTGACCTTGACCTTTCAAATTTGGCAGCCCCAGCTAAAAAGTTCCGTATTAACCTAAACTACATCTGAGCCAAATTTGGTGCTTTGTTCCAGCAGGCCACGATATCACTTAAATTTGGACTTAAGCCACTCCACTATAAGCGCTGTTGGGCAGGAACAGCACCCAGTCAAACTAGCTTTAAAATATTCAGCTGGTTACCTGTATAGTTTTCTGGAAATTGATATTCAGGGCGAATCGTTGGGTGGAGCATAACTAGGGATGGGCGGGGAATGGCTAAAACTAGAAAGGTCCATTCTCATGTACATTGGCTAATAACGTTGCAAAATGGTATTTCCTATATTCACTTATGTGCATGAGCCGAGTTATTATCCATATATATATATATATATATATATATATATATATATATATATATATATATATATATATATATATATATATATATATCGCATGAAAATAGGTAATACCCACCTAGTATTCTTAAGTGGGTGATATATATATATATATAACTGCACCACGAAACTCTTCACCTTTCCAGAGTATCACCCCATCATATGACGTCATAATACGCGATGTGATGACATCATAATGAATGAGGTCATGAATGACGTCGATAAGTACGTCACGAACCCATATTTGAAGACGGTCTATGCGTTGTTTTACAAATTGTATGTCTTTACTATTTAATAAATATTCTGTTGAATATTTTAAAACTAATTTGACTGGGCGCTGTTGCTGCCATAGGCAGCAGCAGCACCCAGTCAAATTGGTTACAAAATATCCAACGGCTTCCCTGTATAGTTTTCAGGAAATTGATAGTTAGGGTATTCGGGGATCGATCAATCCCAACACGGCGAGGTGTTGGTGGAGCTTAGCAAGAGATTGGCGGGGCATAGCTAAAACCGTCCTCGTTGGTTCCAGTTCTTATTTACAAGGGCCGTAACTCTGTCGTAAGAAATCCGATCAACAACATTTGCACAATGTAAATTTGGGATACCTATATGATAATGTTCACCAGATTATATATTATTGAGATATTCATTTCTAGCTATGCCCCGCTCATTCCTAGCTAAGCTCCGCCCACGTTTTGCGCGTGTTCGGATCAATTTATATACTCTAAACCCTGAATTCTAAGAATGAAATTTTCGAGGTAATTATACAGGTCCTAAGCTGTTGAACATTTGGCAGCAACAGCGCCCAGTCGAATTAGTTCCAAAATATTCGACAGAGTGTTTATTAAAACTAAATTCATCAAAGACATACAATTCGAACACTTGATGGACTTTTCATGTTCACGACGGAACTAAATACATTATGCATTTTGATCAACCTACATGTGGTGTATTCATTATGACGTCATATAATTGAGCGACATATCAGATCCATCCATTCGCATGGTTCCATTAACTAAATTCGCTTTTGATCTATATGCTACCAAAATTAGGTCAGACCAACCTAGTTCTTACATGGCATGGTACAAGGTAATAAGAGGATATATGACAAAACGTACCACCAAAATACTGACTGAGTAATTTACTGTTGATATTTATAGGAAAATTGACCGTTGACCTATATTATGCAGAAGGTAAACAAGACTGACCTAATTGTTATATGTGGGTAGCTTATTCCCAATGGTATCCATCAATCAAGTTAGAGAGTCAATAGCTTTACACATGATGAATGACGTCACCAATGTACACCCCCCACCCAAATGATCGTTATAGCTCAGCTGACTGACACATCAACTGGGCTATAGCGCAACGGACGAGACATCCGGAAAATGAAAGCTCTTAAAAGGCCACGTTTAATGTGGCTATTCAATAAGTCATCCCTGTACCGACAAACAGCTAGGTTTTCTGATTACCATAATCATTCCCGCTAGCATTGGCTGTCAAGAAACGATCGAATTCGTCTTTCCGGGGTATCCATCCATCTATCATGCGACATATGACGTCATAATTAGCTAGAGCGGCGTGTAGGATGACGTCATAATCATTACGTCATAAATGATTCTATGGGCTTGTTAAGCGATGCTGTATTTCGGGTTCAGTTCTATTGTTAAATACACAGTGTGTTTGTTTAACAGCAAATGATGACGTCATAAACACGCACTTATGATGTAATAAAGCAAAATACACACTTCCGGGTTGTAAATCACGCACAGTGACGTCATACTTAACAAGCCCATATGGCCCGTCTTTAACTCTTAATAGTCAGACACGTTGTACGAATTGTATGTCTCTATTATTTAATAAACATGCTGTTGAAATTAGTTACAAATTAGTTACAAACTTGACGCCTGCCACCGCAAACACCTACGCACCATCACTGGACACCGATGGCCAGAGTTTAATTTCCAACGACGCACTATACAAGATGTGTAATACGCCGCCGCTGTCTGCAAAAGTCGCCCAGCAAAGATGGTCCATGTTTGGCCATGTGCTAATGATGCCAGAAGAGACACCAGCGCAGAGAGCCTTGGAATTCGCCCTACTCGGAGCCAGCAAATACAGAGCCATGAGAGGACGTCATTGCATAAATCTGCTAAGCGTGCTACGAGGTGACCTCAAGAAAGCAGGATTATGTACACTCATGCCAAGAATGGACCTGAGAAACCGGGAGATGGTGATCAACAAATTAAACCAATAGGTGCATGACTGTCGGCTAAGTTAGCACATAGAAATTGAAGCTGCACGTTGCCAGTGCGTCAATAAAATAAAAAATACATATACTGCCAGAGCGGTGCTGGAGTCAGAGTACAATAGGCATAAAAAGCCTAGGATTGATTCGTGGCAGGTGCATCCACAGATAGTCCCATATGAATCGTCAGTGTGTCAGGATATCAGACATGTGAAAGTTGGTCGGCCAAACCTTGACTCTTAGGCTTGGCGCGGTGGTCCAGTGGAAAGATGTCTGATTGCTGATGTTATGCGGAGTTGCAGAATGGCGGTTCGATCCCCTTACCGGGAGATGGTGATCAACAAATTAAACTAATGGGTATATGAATGTGGGCTAAGTTAGCACATAGAAATTGAAGCCGCACGTTGCCAGTGCGTCAATAAAATAAAAATACATACATACATGCTGTTGAATAGTAACAGCAACCAGTCAAATTAGTTTTAAAATATTCAACATGTTACCTGCATTGTTTTCTGGAAATGGATAGTCGGGGAGCTCAGAGGTTGACCGGTCCCAACACGAGCGAGGTGTTTGTGGAGCTTAGATAAAGATGGGCGGGGCATAGCTAAAAGTGGAAGGGTCCATTCTAGCGGAGGCGGTGGTAGTTCATTCAGATTAGTAGAAAAGTTATTGTCCTGTGATGAATCTTAATGCATTTTACTTTCACTCCACAGATTTCATGATGAGAACATTTGTGGCATCTGCTCTTATTGGTCTGTCACTGTGTGTTCTCGTGGAACTTTCATCTGTACAGACTGTGCTCAGGTCGAAAGCAGAGAATTCACAAAATGACAAAGGATATGTGAAGAATTGTAACCCGAAAGGACAGAACTTCACGGCGTGGTGGGAACCGAAAAAAATCTATTCAAGCGGCCCTCTCACATTACATGTGGACATACCGTCAATGCACTCGTCATGGTCCAGTGGGTCTGCGTCAGTTGATGTCTATCTCAAGATACAACCGAAACAGCCTATCTTCACGTATCGTAAGAACGTCAATTGTGACGACCTTAAGGGTGCCGTGCCTTGCCCAATTAAGAAAGGACAGCATATTTCCTTCCAGTACAAGTACCGTAGACTTCCATATTTGCCGCAAGGAGAATATATAATTGTCGGCAAGGTAACTGATAAGCCGCTGAATCGCAATGGCGGGATAGACAATGAGATTCTATGCGCTCAGTTAGATATCCTAATTTTGGGCTAAGACTAATAAGGCTTATGAACCAGGCATAGTTTAGTAGCACAAAGTCACCGTCTTGCCCCCACCCTACACCCCACACCCAACCCCACCTCGCCCACCTAACTCCCCCCCCCACCTCCCACCCCACTATTTCAACCCATGTATGGTCATTAAAATATGGCCACCACACCGCAGACATGTGATCGCTTAACCTTTGAAACCAGAAAGCCGAAAACGAAAACTTACACTGGTTAATAAAAATTATGTCGAATATTTTGAAACTAATTGTACTGGGAGCTGTTGTTGCAATAGGTTCCTTTTGAATTAGTTTCAAAATAGTCAACAACTGGAGTGTGTAATTACCTGGAAATTGGGATTCTGGAAGATCCTCTTTCAAAGAGTTAATATTGGTCACGTGCCTTCTGAAATAACGTCTGAGCTCATGCAGTGTTCTTAAGACTAGTGATCATATGACCACATTTCACCAACCGTCCTAAAGAACCACAATCTTGTGATCAGATCAGCGGCTCTCTGCTATAGGTAAGGGAGGAGTCCAGTTTTAGTTATGCCGACCCATCTCTAGCTAAGCCTAAACCACACTTCGCTCGTATTGAGATCTACCGATTCCTGAAATCCCTGACTATCAATTCCCAGAAAACAATACAGGTGAGCTGTTGACTATTTTGAAAGTAATTAGCCTATGCGCTGTTGCTGCCTATGGCAGCGCTGTATTGCAGCGCCCAGTCAAATTAGTTTCAAAATATTCAACGGCATATTTATTAAATTGTAAAGACATGCAATTCATACAGCACCGTTTAGTCCACCATCAATTAACACGTACCACTTCGATGTCAAAATTTTTAGTTTTCAAATCAAGATAAAAGATGAACTGGTGTTTATTTTTCAACACCTTTGACAGCACCATCTTCCCCAAAAACTGCTGGGAAATGTACACTACTTTCTGTGCTAGTGACACCGTAAAAGATAGATTGTTGGCATCAGTGTGCTAAGGGTTATGCGTTCGTGACGAACTTATCTACGTCATTCATGACGTAATTGATTATGCCGTCATCCTACACGTCATGTAGTTGATTTTGACGGCATATGATCGGAATCTTGTCACGCACGCACGCACGCACGCACATGCGCACGCACGCACGCACGCACGCACGCACGCACGCACGCACGCACACACACATGCGCAAGCACGCACACATCTTATCACGATTCTGCCACCGCATAACACCACCGATCACGCAGCCCTCTGCTCACATCCTGACGCATAACCACAGCACATAGTCGGCCATGATGTCCATCCACATACCTGTCACATGGTCCGAGAAGACTCGGGATGCTCATCACCATATCGCATGATTCAATCACATACTTATTATTTGAAGATATCGCTTGGACACTATCGTGTACTAAGCTCCGTTCACCCCGGCGTGGTATAACACTACATTTTGCACATAAATGTTGCTGTTATTAATTTTGACATGATTTGGTTAATTTGTATATTTCTCGCTGAAATTAAATATAACACTTTTAACACGTTTCTGTCAGCTAGACCCGTATTATTTCTAAGCGAATTGTCGTGTTCTGTGTTCATCTTTTACCCACATGATTAGTTGAATATTATATATATACACACATATCCCTCCCTTCCTTCTACACCACCCCCTCCCCGTTCCTCCACTCGCCATATAGGCGGACAATACCACAAAAGAAAGAATATTTCTTGCAAAAAGATATGGGCAGTATTAGCTATGGGCTAGGAAAAGCAGCTTATATTTTTTTGTCAGTCCAACAATTTTTCCATTCATCCTTTTTCTCCAGGCCAAACTCCTTAACAGAGAGAGGAACAGACAAAATTAAGAGCAGCCAGTGATGAGAAAATTGCACTACTTCATGAACAGAGCATAACAGATCAAATTTGGGTCAGTAGGTATCAACAACTTGTAAAGATAAGGAAATCAAGAGAATTGGCAACCCAGTCAGTAGAAACTCGGCGCAAGAAGCAGTACAGACCCTGACACCCATTCAAACATATTAAAGAAGACTGTAAAGAATATTTTAAACCTAAATCTTGATACCTTCTTAAACAGACATGAAGAGCTTATTACCCGGAAATATATTGGTGAAATATACACTGCAATGTTAGTGAAATGCACAAAGCAAGTATATTTTTGATGCAATTCAGGACCCCGATCTCTACCGACAGATAGCCTCAGATAGATTCAACAAAGTTAAGTGGCCAGGATAGAACCAATACCGTGAACCTAGTTTTCTCCAACGAAAATGATATAGTAGAAAACATTCTGACTGAAGACCCAATTGGAAATATCCACGACATCGTGATCTGTTTCATTTAGCTATCGTATCATTGTCACCTATTAAACGATATCTTTAATGGAAACAGTGACAAACTATTAAATCAAATATTTTGCTCGACAAAAAGGCCAAAGTCGGCCTCAACCGTTGTAATGATGACGAGCTTGTTGACCATATGTACAAATGTTAGGGTATTAGCCTGATAAGTCAGGTTCTACCAGTACACGCGGCTAATAATATGAGATATATAGAAATATTTTCACATTACCATAATAAATATTTGGTTGTAGAATCGTTGATCTGACAGAATTTGCGCCAATTTTCAGTATGGAATTGTTTACTATGAAATTACGTTCCTGTAGAATTTTTTTAAATTCGGAATACAACTAGCATATCTCCTATAAGTATTTGTGGGTGAAATTCTGAACGTATTGCAATGAAAACCATGAATTAACCTAAGTTTGAGCTTATTTACGTTACAAAGTTTTAAAATCTTACTACGTCGTAAGTTTATGCCTATGCCTATCTAAACATATGAGTGATATTCTCGGCCGAACCCATTATGAGCGATATGTCAGGACATATCGACACCTATCTGAATGTGGTGAATGTGAACCAACCATATTACAATGGGGCCATATGGCGAATATGTAACTACATATTACCAAATTACTTGATGGTAGAATCGTGCAAAAGCAGTAGTACATATTCAGTTATATACAGCTATATGTAAAAAAGATTATTACAAACCGAGAACTGAGAATAGTTCCTATCTGAATGTCGTGAATGTGAACCAACCATATTACAATGGGGCCATATGGCGAATATGTACCTACATATTACCAAATTACTTGATGGTAGAATCGTGCAAAAGCAGTAGAACATATTCAGTTATATACAGCTATATGTAAAAAAAAATGATTACAAACCGAGAACTGAGATTCTAATACTGAATATCCATCCGTGGCTACTAAATTGAATATTACGAATTACTACGTGGTAGAAATCTCAAGATTCATTAGCGTATTCATATCCCTATCTAACCATATGGGTGAAATTATGTAGCCACACATATTGCAGACGGTAAGGTATTGGAAACCGCAGATCTGCCAACATTGAAACAAATTTATGCGATGAAATCGCATACTACGAAAATACTTCACATTCGAATTCTTTTAAATTCCCAATGTAACTAACATATTCAAACTCCTATACGTCTATGTGAGCGAAGTTCTGGACCCGAACATATTACGGAAAGTAGGGCACCGAAAACTACGAATACACCATCATTTAAGTTAAATTTTGCGTGTTAAAATTACTTCATCTAGAATTTGTTAGATTCGGAATATAACTAGCATAGTAAATCTCAAGTCCATGTGGGGTAAATTATGGGGCTGAACATACTATAGACAATAGGGCATCGAAAACTGTGGTGGTTTATTAATACAAAGAACCTTTCCAGTTTAGCTATGCCCCACCTATCTCCAGCTAAACTCCACCCATGCCGCTCTCGAGTTGGGATCGATGGATTTCTGAACTTCTAGACGATAAATTTCAAGAAAACTATACAGGTAAGCCGTGGAATATTTTGACACTAAATTGACTGGGTCATGTAGCTGCCTATGGTTATCAACAGCGCCCAGACAAATTACTTTCAAAGTATTCAACAGCATTCTTATTAAATAACAAAAACATACAATTCGTACAACGTGTCAGATTATTAAGCATTTAAGATGGACCAAATCGAGTCAGTCATGACGTCATTATTATGACGTTATCCTACGCGTCACTTAATTAATTACGACGTCATATGACGTAATATGATGGATAGACAACCTGAAAAGGCCCATTAGCAAGTGGTATTAATTACCCTCGCTCCGTCAGAGGATGAGTGTATTGTATTCGGGTCTACGTGCATTCGGGATGGCAAGGGTCTACAATCTATGATTGGCCTTGTTAAAATATGTGACCTAGAAATACGGGTGCTCTCTTAATACAAGTGGTCCATATTGTGTGGACCACTCATTAACAAGTGGTATTAGCCCTGTAATGCTCAATTTGCTCATGCCAATTTCAATAGAGGGGTCAATTTCTAGGTATGCCACGCCTATTTCTAGCTAAGCTTCAACCATCTTTTGCGTGTTGGAATCGATGTCTATATATACGCTTAATAATGAATTCCCAGACTTCCAATTTCAAGGTAACTATACAGGTAAGCTGATGACTATTTTGAAACTAATTTGACTGGGTGCAACGAAAACCGTGAATCGGCCTAAATTTGAGCCGAAATTATTTCATGGTAGATAGTTTTAAATCTCACTACTCCGTAAGCGTATGCCTATATCTATCTAAACATATGGGTGATATTCTGGGGCCGAACGCATTATGAGCGATATGCCAGGACATACCTACACCTATTTGAATCCGGCGAATGTAAAGCAACCATATTACAATGGGGCCATACGGCGAATATGTAACTAGCTACGATGAGATTACTTGATGGTAGAATTGTGCAAAAGCACTAGCTCATATTGAGTTATATACATCCATATATAAAAATAATTATTACCAATCGAGAACAGACATTCTGATACTGAAAATAGTAAATTGTTTGACAACTGTCCGTGGCTACTAAATTGAATATTACGATATTACTACGTGGTAGTACACTTAAGCTTCATTAGCGTGTTCATATCGCTATCTAACCATATCGGTGAAATTATGTGGCCAAAACTATTGCAGACAGGTAATAGTAGGGCATTGAAAACCCGCAGATCTGCCAAAATTGGAACGAATTTACGCGACGAAATCGCATACCACGAAATTACTTCACGGTCGAATTTTTTTTAAATTCCCAATATAACTATCGTGTTCAAATCCCTCTACGTCTATGTAAGCGAAGTTCTGAAGCCGACCATATTACATACAGACAGTAGGGCACCGAAAAGCACGAAAAATACCAACATTTAAGCCAATCTTTGCCTAATAAAATTATTTCATCTAGAATTTGTTAGATTCGGAATATACCTAGTATATTAAGGCTCAAGTCTATGTAGGTGAAATTATGGGGGCTAAACATACTACAGACAATAGGGCACTGAAAACTGTGAATCACCGGAGATTTAGCAAATTTTCGGTATGAAATTGTGCACTACGAAATTACTTCATGGTAAAAGGTTTTTTAGCCTCAATCCATTACTTCACTAGCGTATTGATATACCTATCTAACTATATGGTTGAAATTCTGTGGCCGAATTTACTGTAGACGTTCTTACCTTAGCACATGCATAGGCCTACACTTTCGGTTGATTTCTGTATTCAACAATCTGCTACAATATTATTGGCAGCAGTTTTGACTGGAAATTTGGAACATTGGTAGTCTATCACTACTGCTACATAATTGCATTGACGCTACATGGATTTATTCCCACGGATGGATTAAAGACAAAAGGATACCACTGATACCCACACATCCATTATTCATTCCTATCCCGCGAGTTCTCTTTCGATACGAGATGGAGAAATGTATCTCGTATGTAGGGGCCTATTGAGTAGCCATTGACGTAGTGATTTCACGATCCACAGTGTTGCTTTTACAGTCTGCTACGGAGATAGACTGGGTCCCGGTCAGTCTGGTATCCGAAGTTGAGTCTGTGTAACAGTCTAGTCGTTGTGATAACGTAAGAAGATGACAGGCCATTACATTAGAGGTGTAGTTTCGAAGAAGCCAAGCCTTTATTTTTAGATGGATCCATTATTGTTAGCGAACTCTGTCTACTTTTTCGCCCTCTACTATATTATTATGCATGTCTTTCTTTTGAAATTTACCACACACATAGTCCTCTTAATTTATTAACCCTGTATTACCTAAATTGAGTCAAGAATATAAAAAAAATATTTGCTTATTGAGTGCCTATTTGCAGGCCAATAGACGACTGTTTTGAAGAGTTACTATTGCAATGACTGACTAAATTATCGACGCAGTCATTTCAGTGGTGAATTTTCAAAAACTATCTTCTCTTGACCTGCAAATTAACATCCTCAAGATCACTGTAGAGGCTGGTTTTGGTGGCCTCCTCATGAAAGGGTTAAAATACAATACGAGAAGATGATAGGCTTACATAGACAGTCGTTGTCGTTGCAATACGTAATACAGGTCTATTATTGTAACAAGTAGATGGGTAGGTTGGGGTGGGCTACCAGTCAAAGTATTAAAAAGATATTCATATAGTTGTCTTTATCTGAGATATTGAAATTTCGGTGTTAAACATTCTTAAGGATTTTGTTAGAAAAACACACAATTGTGCCCAAGTAAGTCACATCTTGGTGGCGGTTGCTTGAAATGACTTCCATAGGCCTAACGTTAGTCAATCGGTCGCCGCTGAATCCGGGTTTATTAATACATTAATACCCCCCTCGTGTTGGTATCGATGGATCTCTGAGCTTCTTGACTATCAATTTCCAGAAAACTATACAGGTAAGGTGTTGACTATTTTGAAACCAATTTGACTGGGTGCTGTTGCTGCTTGTGGCAGTAACATCGCCTAGTCAAATTAGTTTCAAAATATTCACCAGCATGTTTTGTAAATAGCAAAGACATACAATTCGTACAACGTGTCGGACCATTAAGCATTTAAGACGGACTAAATAGAGCCAGTCATGACGTCATGATTATGACGTCATCTTATACGTCACGTCGTTGATTATGACATCATATGACGTAATGTGATGGATAGACAACATGAAAATGCCCATTAGCATGTGGTATTAATTATCCTCCCTCCGTCAGAGGACGAGTATATTGTATTCAGGGCAACAATCTATGATTGGCCTTCTTAAAATATGTGACCTATAAATATGGGTGGTCTCTTAATACAAGTGGTCCATATTGCGTGGGCTACGCATTACCAAGTGTTATTAGCCATGTAAGCTCAATTTGCGCATGACAATTTCAATAGAGAGATCCATTTCTAGGTATTCCACGCCTATTTCTAGCTAAGCTCCACCCCTTTTTTGCGTGTTGGAATCGATATATATATATATACATCGATTCCAACACGCAAAAAAGGGGTGATATATACATCCATTCCAACACGCAAAAAGGGGTGGAGCTTAGCTAGAAATAGGCGTGGCATACCTAGAAATGGATCTCTCTATTGAAATTGCCATGAGGAAATTCAGAGTATATATACATATACGCTGAATAATGAATTCCCAGACTTCCAATTTTAGGGTAACTATACAGGTAAGCTGATGATGATTTTGAAACTAATTTGACCCGGTGCTATTAAAGGTTTGCTGCCTTTGGCCGCAACAACGCCAGGTCAAATTAGTTTCAAAATATTCAACATGATGTTGATTAAATAGTAAAGACATACAATTCGTATACTTGCCGGACTATTCAATGTTCATGACTGAGCTCGATACGCCATTCATTTACACATTTTGGATTGTGACGTCAGCCTGTATATGACGTAATTGATTATGACGTCATATCCTTCAGTCACAGATCGAATCCAGCCATTATCATAGAAAATAACTCTTGAATAAATAGCAAAGACATACAATTCGAACAGTGTCTGGTCAAATTAGTTTCAAAATATTCAATAGCATGTTGATTAAATAGTAAAGACGTGCAATTCGCATACTTGACTGGCTATTCAATGTTCCTGGTGGAGCTAGATAAGTCATTCATTACACATTTTGATTGTGACGTCCAGCTACATCTGACATAAATAATTATGACGTCATATACTGCAGAATCAGATCAGAGAAATCCATTATCATAGAAAATGTCCTATGTCTAGTTGCCGTCCAAGAGACAATTGTGGTTTTTCTTTTGCAATTTACTACTGGAATTATAGGATCGGTTATCCAACGAGTCATTCCAGTGGTAAACTTTCAAAACAAGTTCTCCGGCGAGTAGCTAATGCAAATGGACATTTCTCACGATCACCGCAAGAAGCCATTTGTGGTCAGTTTGATAGAGTGCTAAAGTAAAAATATGCGTGAGTACTTTCATCTGCAGAAGGAATGAGAAACATGTTTTGTACGCAGTCCTCCAGCAAAAGAAGAGTACTTATTTAGAGTGGTTATTTGGATTCCGTTGGCTGTTTATTAAAATAATTAAGCAATCATCGCTGCGCAAACTCTATTACAGTCGGACCAGAACAAATGAGAGAACTCGCCATGAATCACGCGCGTGAAGATAATAATTATGTAATATCCAGCACTCTAAAAATAGAGCCATGTCTTCGCGACGAGAATTATTAGATCTCGTATCCATGGAGATCTCGCGAGACATGAAATGGCCGCACCTATAGGCAATTCTAGACAGCAATAAATAGAAGCATACCCGTGGAGCGGGCACGCAAAGAACGCACATCTATCCGATGCTAAGTTCGGATATGTTGTCGGGGTAAGTGGGGTACCTGGACAACGCAAATTCTACTCGATTACTCCTGCTTCAAGCGAGAGCAAAAATGTTCGCATGCGTAGATAGGCAAAGCAACCACTTGATACTTCCGGTCAGAGTACTGCGACAACATATCCGAATTCAACCTTAGTCACATTATACAAGCACATGCACGCAGATTAGTACACATATTTCAAGTTGTTGTTGTTGCCCAGTTGGTTGTACATTTTGCGCAGGCTAGATGAAACGGATTGTCACTCGTCCTGTGGTAATATCAACGAAAATACACAGTCACTAAGAAATCACCTATAGACCCCATTGACAATGTAACCTGGTCGCTGTCAAGATACACATAATTATATTTGTGTGGATGTGAGTTTTGTACGGGCACTAGCATTACTGCTACATTGACAATAACATGGTCTTGCTCAATAGTTACTGCAATCTGTAACTGTAACTGTAATGAATCTTAACCTCCTACATTGGAGAACTGCATCAGCTGCGTAAACCTATATATCAACGACTAGATGACCTAGGCCTAACCAGAAACTACTAGATCTATGCCTATATAATTTGGCCACATTAACACTATTTCTACACACTACTATAAACAGTCATATACATTCATAAGGCCACCAGAACCGGAAAGATATATATTCCTTTCTACAGATACATTCAGGACTCACTGAATGTATGACCTCTAGCATATGTATATTTGAGCTTTAATCAAAACTAATAGTTCATAAGACAGAGTAGTTGCAAGACCGGTAAGATATTCTCACACACCATTTAGCAGGAGGACTCCATCAGTTAGCGATGTAGCTCACCGACAGTATGAGCTTCCCCACCCTACCCACCCTATATATTTAAGCTTTAAATCAGAAACATTAGTGCAAAAGGCTGATTTAGTTGCGAGACAGGTAAGATAGCCTCGCACATGATTGACATAGAGCTTTGGTTTTTGGTTTTCTTGGTTGTTTTAATTATTTCCTACTTCCGAGAGTAAGCAGAATCTAATTGTATGTAGAATATACATGAGCCGTCTGCTATGGAACTCTAGATCTTTTAGAATTTTGTACTTTGTATCGTGCAAGTCTAGGAATTTTGTGCAGCCAAGTATGAGCTGTACTTGCTCGCTAATGGAATAGGTTCCAACGTTGAGGCCATAGCGTGCGTGCAGGGCTTCATCTACAGACTGGAGGGCGGAGGCTCTACTAGCCTCTAAGGCTGGGCATTCAATAACAAAGTGTTCTACAGACTCTACACGCCTTTGCATAGCTGACATAGTCCATGCCTGTCATCTTTTATAAAGCGACTTCTATTAGATTGGAGGATGTATGTTCCGGTTAACAGTTTCAGCTTGACTGGGAAGCTGGTGATGTCTCTGACTGAACAGCTTACCTGCAGCATACGATGTGGATGTCCAGGGTCAAAGCTAGAGGTATTCAAATATTTAAAAGACTTATACAGTGAGGCAAGGATAGAAATTTCTTCCATCCAGCACCAATTTATGCCTCTCTTAATAAGGGCTTTCCATTTCTCCTTTTTAATTGGTACATCCAGATAGAGATTTGTATCTTCTAAGTCATATTTCCAAGCTTTTCTCATCACGTCGATGCTAATTGGGCGATGCAAGGGAAAAGGCACGTGTGAAAAACAACACATTACCACACTGGGTGACGTCCCTTGAATAGTGTTTTTTTGTACATCTCGGAGGCTGCAGAAACACTATATTCTGCTTGAATTTTGGCCCTGTACGTGTGTGTGTACGAGAAAGACTACATACACTTTGCTTGGCCAGTTCAACCCACTACAGGTGCTGTCACGAAACAGTTTGCATCAAAGCTTGACATTCGCCATCTTACCAGTGATGCACGCCACGTGAGTATTACCAACGCTACTAGTGACAACTCACCTTTCCAGAGTACCCACCCATCATATGACGTCATAATGAACTGCGTGATGTGTACAATGACATCATAATGAATGACGTCGATAAGTACGTCACGAACGCATATTTGAAGACGGTCTATGCGTTGTTGTACAAATTGTTTACTTTTACTATTTAATAAAATTATGTTGAATATTTTGAAACTAATTTGACTGGGCGGTGTTGCTGCCATAGGCAGCAACATCACCCAGTCAAATTAGTTACAATATATTCAGCAGCTTCCCTATATAGCGTTCAGGAAATTAATAGTTAGGGCATTTGGGGATCGATCAATCCCAACACGCGAGCTGTGGGTGGAGACTAGCTAGTGATGGGCGGGACAAAGCTAAAAATGGAAAGGTTCGTTTGCATATGGATTGTCACAGAAACACTGCATCTGTCTATGGAGTCATACCTCAGCCAAAACTGAAACACAGTATGAAGTGGGAGGCGTTTGCAACACCAATAAGACGTGTATTGGTCCCACAAAATTATTTTGAAGCACCACCGACTGCCATAGAACAGATAACTGTTCTAGCATATCTACAGGCAGGCATGACCGTAATGAATCGTTATCAATGGACGTTTCATGGGCAATAGTAATGATGATTTGGGTCTGAACACCTCTACATACAGCGCACACGAATATAGTTATTCTCTGCCAAGCCTGAAACGATTTGCCCTAGATGACCATGATCAAAAGACCCTACCAATCAATGCACATGGCAGGCCCCATATTCCGCGTTTGGGCGACTCACAACAGCAAGCAGCAAAAGGCCTAGAAGCCATCATCGCTGCCTTACGTGTTGATATGGACTGACGTGGTTCCACGTCCAATCCACTTCATGAATCCATTTCCTTACTCAATCATATGACGTCATAATCACCTAGCGACGTGTATGCTGATGTCATAATCATAATGTCATGAATGATGTGATTAATCCCGTATTCAACGCTTAATAGTCCGACACGTTGTACGAATTGTATGTTTTTGCTATTTAGGAAACATGCTGTTGAATATTTTGAAACTAATCTGACTGGGCGCTGTTGCTGCCATAGGCAGCAACAGCACCCCGTCAAATTAGTTTCAAAATTTTCAAGGGCTTCCCTGCATAGATTTCTGAAAATTGATAGTCAGGGAGTTCTGAGATCGATCGATCCCAACTCGGACGTGGTGTGGGTGGAGCTTAGATTGAGATTGAGCATAGCTAAAAGTTGAAAGGTCCATTGATCCAGCATGAACGTTTACATTACATTTAATTAGTTCTTACAATCCCTAGGATTAAGCTATCACAATGTGGACTGACGTCATTCCATGCCCAATCCAACTGATCCAGAATCCAGCCTTTGCGTTACATTTAAGTATGTCATCGCTATCACAATATATTTAACTGAATACATTATTAGTTGATATACTGACGCAGATAACACGGCCAATCATTAGGTATATATTAATTCTATATTTAATAGATTTGTACAATTCAGATTTATAAGTGGTTGATCAAATATGCGCTTTAAGGTTGGCGTGGTTCCACACCCAAGCTTATCATTGTAGTTTAAATTTACGATGGGGTGGTGGGTGGGTGCGTGATTCCACGCCCAACACCTCACCCACCCACACCCATCCAGATCTATTACAGGTTGTTTTCTACACGAAATATCGATAACAATAGTACATACAGGAAGCGGAAGTTTAGACATGGCAAATACGTGCATACAAATATAATATAGCTTATGAGACAGTTTTACTTCTAAGCAATTATGATGGGGATGGCATGGTTCCCCACCCAACACTGTCCCAGCCGACTGTATGTACATGTAACAGTTTACTGCGCATTATACATAAAGTGTGACCATTCTTTATTCAACCTTGACTTGAAACTGTTGAGTGTCAGTGTAGTGACTACATGCAGTACATGGTCTGGCAGCACATTCCAGTTGTCCACCACTCTTGACACGAAGATGTGTTTCCTAAATGATATCCTGGAGTAGGATTTCCTTCAATTTTAAGGAATGCCAACGCGTTTTTGTAAATGAGTCAAGGCTCAACATGTTGTTCGTTGTGTCGGAGATATCATGGATGAACTTGTAAGCCTCAATCATATCACCTCGATCTCAGCGAAACCTCAGACTTGGAAGTTTCAATGCTGCTAACCTTTCTTAGTACGGGAGTGAGGATAATGCTGATATCATTTTTGTCGCACTTCTCTGAATGCCTTTCAGAAGTTTGGCATCGTTTATGTTTCTTGGTGACCAGGCAGTGTTGCAATACTCCAGATGCAGCCTCACTAGGGCAATGCACAGTGTCTTCAATGAATCCTGGTCCAAATAGTCAAATGACCGTCTTATCAGTCCTGATACCTTATTCGCTTTGTTTACTTGAATCTCAACATGGACTGAGAACTTAACCTCGTTATCTACATTGACTCCCAGGTCTTTTTCAGTGGTAACTGCCTCTAGGGTAACCCAACTTTCTTTGCCGTCCATCTCATATTCATAGCATGTGTTACTACTTCCCATATGTAGGACCTTGCACTTTCTTGCGTTGAACCCGAGTTGCCAAACTCTGACCATGTTGACAGTCTGTCTAGGGTCAATTGTAGCCCATCACAAGTTTGTTCTGAACAGACACCATTATATACCTTAGTGTCGTCTGCAAACATTTGCATGCTGTCAGGCAGATCATTTATAAAGCACACAAATAAAATGGGGCCGAGAACGCTTCCTTCTAGAATGCCACTTAGCACAGGTGCCAATTCTGAGGTATCACCATTTACCACCACCATTTGTTGTCGGTTGCAAAGAAAGCTTTCTATACCATATAGAGGTTTACCTGTAACCCCCTCAGCTTTTCTAGCAGATGCCGGTACGGTATTGAATCAAACGGTTTCGCAAAGGTTTCGGTTTCTGCAGAAATCCACACAAATTTTTAACATGTTGAAAACCATGCGATGTCTGGTGGATTTTGAAACCGCAAGAAAAAACTGCAAGGACATCGCAAGAATGGGATTGCCTATTATGTGGACACAACACACAGCAAGGGCTCTGCAAGAAAAAACACAAGAAACCACAGTCTGTGGGCAATAGGTTTTACTCTAACTTTATCGAATCTAAGGGGCTATTTAGGTCTTTAAATAACATTTTCATGAATAAACCACTTCATTTTAGATGTTCATTGATGACATTTGTAGTTTAATTGATGCCTGAGAAATTTGCTAACTTTTCTAAGCCACCTATAAGAGCTGGCTCAGATAAGGTTCTCATCTTAGCGACCAGGGTGCTAGCTGCTTGGCGCCCAGTGCTTGTGGCTACATTTAGGGGGCCAAGCCATCATGGCTGGCACCCTGTTGTTTTTGTTCTGTTTATTATTATTATTCCACCCTTGTGCTAAAAATGCTATAACTTTAAAACTTCTGGCGAAAGACTGACAAGACTTTACAGGCTATTTAGGAATTAATATTGGATAGGCTTGGACCCCAAATGAATCTGATTGACGGTTTGGCTCGGTGGCCATCTCGGATTTGCTTAAATTTTTCGCGGATTTTCAAAATTCTTCTCCAAAACCACTGTGTTGTTTTGGCTAAAACTCAGAATATAGGATATAGTTATGGAACCGAATAAAAATCCTTCACGAGAACTTGATTGGACAAGAGGTATGGCGGCCATCTTGATGACGTCATAAATCTGTAAATTATGCAAAAATTTCTTCTCTCAAACGACCAGGACGATTGATGTGAAACTCAGAAGTCTGTATCTGGGTTCGGCCAAGAAACAAAATCGTTCAAAAAAACTTGATTGGCTCTTGTCTGCGGCGGCCATCTTGGTGACTTCATAATATACAAAATGGTTTTTTTCTCTGCGACTACTCGACCGAATTTTCTTAAATTTGGGAAATTTCATGATTCACCAGGAATAATTCAAACGACCTGAAGAGACATCGATAGATCCAAAAAGCTGGCCGCAATCAGCCAATGACATGTGAGTATTTCGGTGGCCATTTTGAACTTTTTTATTTGAGGGAAATTGACAGTCAAAACGAGTAGGCATGCGTAAAATGGTGTTCTGATTTCAAATTTTTTAGGTTTAAACGTGTAAATCGAAATGATCGGCGGCCATTATGTATGGAGAAATTTTTTTAATTTGAATCACGTTTCTTCCAAGGGTTTTGGGCTGAACAACTTGAAACTTGGCAGTCTTCTAGCACTATGTATCCCGCGTGTTGATCTCAAAAATATTTTTGTTCATAAAGCGATTTTCTTGAAAATACTTAATACGTAATTTTTGGACAGAGTGCTGGAACTTATACTTATTAACGTATCTGATATTGCAAATATGCGTACCGTCTACTATTTTCGTGATTTGCCAATAAATGACGCAATTGTAGGCCGATTGTTTCCGCGATTGGTTTATCAAATAAGGATCGGGATTCCCTATCAGGAACTGTTTACAGAGCTCGAATATTACACGCGGTTCCCCAGATAATACGATTTTCGTCTCAAGATGCAATTATGCTATTGGAAATGCATTAACCAAAATGCTGTACATAGCAACCAGCGTTACTGCAGGGGTTTCACAATGAAAATGACTTCATATAGGTTTTTGGGGATGCTGATTTCAAAATTACAATGATTCTAATGTTTAATGCCTTACAGATTTATAGGACCTTAGGAGGCCTAGTATACTCTACGTGTTAAATATGACACAGCCTTTCTTCCTTTTTAAATTACTATCATATGTTTCTAATGTTTAATACCTTACATATTTATAGGACCTTAGCGGGCATAGTATGCTCTACACATTAAATATGTCACTGCCTTTCTTCCCTCTTCTTATTAGAGGTAAATAATTATTTTCTATATAGACTAAAAAACTACCAGCTTGTGTCCCATAATGTATCACAGGAGCTGGTATATGGCCTTTTTACATTAAGGTCAACTAAAACAATTTTGTATTAATATTTTTACTGCCGTTGTTGACAAATTGCAGGAAATGTCAATTTCCCTTTCTCCGAGATCTAACAATACTCACCATTCTGTTACTTCTGATATACAGCTGGCCCTGACAGCGGCTCTAGGATTATAGACTTAGAAAGCTTTACCGACTCCTGGGAACCGGGTACCCGGCTCCCCACTGCCGAGTACCCGTTTACCATAGAGCTCATATTGTTTGCATAGCCACCAAACAAGAGAAAACTATGGCTTGCCTCCGTGGGGCTGGGAGGCTGGGTCCGTAACAGAATGGTGAGTATTGTTAGATCTCGGAGAAAGGGAAATTGACATTTCCTGCATTCTCCTTCGATCAATACTCACCATTCTGTTACTTCTGATATACACCAGATTTGATCAGTAACCTGGTGGGAAGGGGCAAGCCATACATGCTAATTTTGCCCCTTGGAGAAAGATTTTAGACTTCAAACTTGACTAACGGAGACCTAAAAGGACCATCAAGTTCACGGAACCGAATCACATTCGCGTCACAGCCCCCCCCCCCCCCCTTTTTCCTCCTAAGAAAAGGGAGAGAACTAACGAACATGTATCTCGCCTGAAACACCAATATGCCAAGAGGGTTAACTACTCCCTGCATATCGCTTGTATTAGCCTGGGAATGAGCATGAATATATAAGATGAATGAACATGATACATATACATAATACAAAAAACTCTCACTTGTTGAATTACCTTATGATAACAGGACTTCAGACGTACCGCCTACAACCATACACCGGTTCGGCCATCAGTGACACAATCTGGTTGACATCCTCTCGCTTGACCATGCCTGCTTTAGGTTCTTTTCTTACCAAAGTGAAAAAAGGGGAAAAGCAGTGTGGTCACTAACTATCGTTTCAAAACAGCTAAAGCGAGTGGATTGGCTGAGTCTGACACATCCCTCATATAGTAATCCGTAAATGAGGACTCACAGTGCCATTGTGCAACGGCCATGATGTCCTCTAACGGAACACCATTGTAAAGGGCGGTCGAGGCGGCTATTCCTCTAACATCGTGTGCCCTTACGCCCTGCACCTGGTGCCCAGTCGCCATCTCATGAGTAGTCTGAATGCATTCGACCACCCAACGAGAGATAGTATCCATGGATGCGGCGCCATAAGGCTTTTTATGGCAGATCCACAGATGTCTATCGTTCGACCGTAACGAGTCAGTCCGTTTCTTGTACTTAGTCAAAGCACGGACCGGGCACCAGACACTGGCATCACGATCAAACCTGGTTAACTTCGGTATAATGATCGGTTTGCCGGGATATCTCAAAGATTGGTTCTTTGACATAAATTCTGCTCTTGGCAGAAGACGCAGACCTTCTCCAGAAACAATAAATCGGTTCCTCTCTGCCGAAAGCGCATGGATCTCACTGCGCCTTCTAGCTGAGGAAGCTGCCAATAGAAAGACCGCCTTTAGAGTCAAATGCTTTAGACTAGCCGAACGCAACGGTTCGAATGGGTGCTTGGCCAGTACATTAAGCACTAAAGATAGACTCCAGGCTGGAATGACTACCGGTTGTCTCGGGCGGAGATTGCTCATTCCCTTCAACATCACGTTTAACTGGGCCACCTCTGGACTATCCCTGTTGGCTAGACAAGGGATAACTGATGCCAAAGCTGACTTGTATCCAGCAATTGTGACGGGAGCTAGTCCTGTAAAAAACAGCTCACAGAGAAAGTCTGCTATTTGCTGAATAGTGGATTGAAAGGTATCAATACCCTTTTCTTCACACCAGTCTGCAAATCTGTTAACCTTGTTGTTATATGACTTGAAGGTTGACCTCCTTCTCGCAGCCGCGATGAAATCAGCAGCCTGTCGAGAAAAGCCTTCCGACGTGGAACGTTGTTTGACAACATCCACGCAGTCAATTTGAACATTTCGGGACGCTCGTGTAGGAAGCGTCCCTTGGCCTGGGAGATTATGTTCGGAATCTCGGGCAACTGCACAGGATTTTCCACCAGCAGATCTAGAAGATCCGTGAACCACGCCCTGCTCGGCCAATACGGCGCTATTAGCAGGACCAGACACGGTTCCTCCCTGACCTTCACCAATACCTTCGGTAGAAGAATGGTGGGTGGATACGCGTAAGCGTGCATCCCTCTCCAGCTTATCGCCAGAGCGTCTGTATCGACGGCATTTGGATCTGGAATCGGCGAGACATATGTCATGATTTGAGCATTTTCCTTTGTGGCGAACAAGTCCACGTTGGGTTTGCCCCAATGCTCGAAGATCCGTCGTAGAACTGGAGGGTTGAGGGACCATTCTGTTGGCAGGATTCTCTGTCTGCGAGACAAAGCATCCGCCAGAATGTTCAATCGGCCAGGAATATGAGCTGCTTTCAAAACAACCGAGTAATTCCTGCACCATTGAATCAAGTGCCACACCCTGATGCACAGGGTGGGCGACCTGGTCCCTCCTTGGCGATTTATATATGATACTACTGTCGAATTGTCCGACCGTATCAATATCACCTTGCCCCTGATCATCGGAAGGAATTCTTCCAACGCCAGTTCCACTGCCATCATTTCCAACAGATTGATATGCAGCTGACTCTCCGGGAGAGTCCATGTGCCCGAGACCTGGTGTTCTCCCAGGCAGGCACCCCACCCTTCCAGCGATGCATCCGTGTAAACGGACAGCTGGGGGTGGGGTAGGTGCAGCGAAACCCCTATTAGGAGATTCTGACGCTGTTTCCACCATAGAAGATGCGATATTATCGGCTCCAAAACTGGCACCAGTTTTGACAGGGGTTCTGTTCTCTGTTTCCACAGAGACATCAGATACAACTGGATAGGTCTTCGCATTAGAGCAGCGTACGGGATAACCTGCTCCATGGAGACCATCATGCCCAGCATCTGAAGGAACCGCCTCGCCTGAATGTGGTTTCCCACTCGAAAACTCCCGAGGATGGCTAACAGAGACACCACTCTGGGCTCTGACGGGTAAACCCTGCCCTCCTCGAGGTCGAATCGCATCCCCAAATAAACGAAATGTTGAGTGGGTGTCAACTCGGATTTCTCCTCGTTGACTAACCAGCCTAGATCTGAAAGTAACTTCAGAGTCAGAGCAGTATCCACGTTCAACCTGGCTGCCGAGTCTGCCTTGAGCAGCCAGTCGTCTATGTAGGTGTGTAGCGCCACGTTCTCTTTTCTGAGAAACGCTGTCACCGCAAGGACCACTCTTGTGAAAACCCTCGGAGCTGTCGACAGGCCAAACGGGAGAACTGTAAACTCCCATACTTGATTCTGAAACGCAAATCTCAGAAACCTGTGCCAACTCCGATTGATCGGAATGTGGAAATATGCATCTTTCAGATCGATCGATACACACCACATTCCTTTCCTCAATCCCGCCATTACCGACCTCGGTGTTTCCATCTGGAACCGAGGCGTATGGATAAACCAATTTAATGGCCTGAGATTGAGTATGGGTCTCCATCCCCCCGTGCTCTTGGGGACAAGGAACATGTTTGAATAGAAGCCTGGAGTGTTCCGGTTTGCTGGTTTTATTGCTCCCTTCAGAAGCAAACCCGACACTTCCTTTTGAACGGCTTCTAACTTGTCTGGCTCCCTTGGTACGGGTGTCCAGACTGGTGCCAAAGACAGATTTTGTGGCGGAAAGTCCCACCACTCCGGCATGTAACCCTGGGATAACCATCCCAGGACCAGACTGTCTGACGTCACACCTCGCCAAGCCTCGACGAAACGCATGAGCCTTCCACCCACCATAGACGCCTCGACGTCTAACGGGGTTGTCCGGCTCGCAGTCCGCCCCCCCCCCCTTTCTTAACGAGAGAGAGTGAGAACCATTTCGTTCTAGGCACGACGGGTATAACTGGCACCGCTGTTCCTGTCGCACAGGTGCGGTCCAGGCGGATATGAAGGGAGCTTGCGTACCCTCAGGTACGCTTCGGCCCCTTCTGTCCGCCCTTTGAGGCCTTACCCTTACCCTTCCCCTTGCCCTTACCACCTCTAGGGCGGTCCGGAGCAACATTGGGGAGGGTAGGCGCCTCTACAGCCTTCCTGGGTTTCTTCGCCGGCGGCGGCTCCGAAAACCCAGCCGAAACAGACGTCGCAATAGGCCTGGCTTTCGCCTTGCCCTTATGCTTTTTCTGTTTCTTTGAAGGCTGTACTGTTAGCGGCTTACCCACAGCCCCTAGTGCGTGCGCTTGCCGCACTAGCTCTAGCTGTAGATTTACCGCTAACCGATTCTGCGCAATACTGGCGGTGTCCTCTAAGATGGCCCGCGCTTGGCCACCAAAGATGCTAGGCCCTGTCAGGGGCGTCCCAAGAAGACGCTCCTTGACTGCCGTAGCCGGACGCATATGGTCAATGACCATTTGCCTCCTGGACTTCGTCACACGCGCTTGCACCCTTGCCAATGCGTCCATTGACAGCACCAAGCCGTCATTAACGCACGATAGCGCCACAGGTGGCACAGGGTGGCCTGCCCCCGCTTCAGCCCACACCGACTGAAGTAGACGATAGGAGTGATTGACAGCGCTCATGGCTGCCCTCACACCCTCATCGCATAGGGCCAGGACTTCTTCCTGGTGTACCTGGGCCTTATCCACTAGTGCCGGACCGGGACCACCCGAACCGGCACTTTGGACGCCCAGTACCCATCGGTCATCCTCCGTGACCGACGGGACTACACCATACCTGTCGTATTCACCCCGCGGAATACGGCACCTTGCCCGCACCTCCCTGGAGGCCGCAGGGAGCTGACCCTTGGTCATTAGTTGTTTGCTATAAATAGCATCCAACAAATCAATGAACCGTGGATCCAGTCCCACTGACTGGATCCGGGCCGCGGGCAAAATCCCCGTCCTAATCGACGCAACCGACGGACGGGGCGCATCTTCATCGGCCGTGGCCGAAACCACAGACGGGTCAACTCTGGCTAGCCACGCCAGAGCATCAGACCAGTCTAACTCCGAAGAAGATACTCCCGCAAACACGTCACCCGTTGACATGTTTACGGGTCTGCCAGCCATGGCCTCCTGGCCAGGAGCCACGGCTGACACGCCAGGCACTCCGCTACCACATGGTTCCGCCGCCACCCCATGAAACACTCCGGTCCATGGGGTAGGTCCGCACGGAAAACCGTACGGACCCGTAACCGTCGCGGAACCATAGCCGGCCACGGGCGCCAACGGCACCCCATGTCCGGCTGCCGGACCAGGCGAGATAGGTGAGTACCACGCCTGGCCCGGCACACCGGTTCCCCTGACGGCTGGTGACAAACCAAGCCGCGCGGAACCGGTGCACGGTAACGGATTGGCCTCAGCCGCAGGCGGAGCCGCTGACCTGGCTTGCGCCAAACCAGACAAATGGAGGCCGGTTCCGTCCAGGACGGAATCAACCTCCATATTCTCCACCTGCGGCTTCACGGGCCACAGCAACCTCTCCTCCTCGGCCTCATCGTCTTCAGACTCCGAAGAGCCGTCACTAGACGAATAAACCGTGGACGGCTCCCACACCTGACGGACCGGCCACCGCTACTGGACCACCCGGAGGTGGCCGCAGAGAGACAGAACCCGTCTGGCCGAAGCCAGACGGACCCGCCAGGGGGCCGTACGAGACGGCCCCCTCGGTAACCAGTCCAGAATCCTGTCCGAAGACAGGATCCGTACCAGGCATGGGGAGAAACTGCCCCCCAACCTTTGGTAGCAGGGACGACACCAGCGTGGGCAGAACGCTATGCAGAAAACCCTGCATAGCCGGACCAAACCACGCCGGCGGTGCCATCTCCGCCACCTCCAGCTGGGGACGTGGAGCACCCCCACCGGCCGAACCGGGCGCTCCACGATTTCCTCTCGGACCGCCTGACCCCGCGTCAGACCCAGCCAAGTCCTTCTGGGCAAGGAACTTAACCATCGTTTCGACGGACCACACTGCACAAACATTACACCTATGATCTATATTACACAGGGCACACCTAAAACAGACATGGTCCTTGAACATTACACGGACAAACTTATGGCAGTCGTCACATGATGGCGGGGCTGGCTTGGCCTATAAAATAAGCACAAACCTACAATAAACAAGCGGAACGAGACACGGATGGAAGGCAGACAATTAATTTTCAAATATTTTGACTCATAAATTAACCGTAACCTCCCGCACCCCACCCCGCCACGTTACAACAACGATCGCATTGATTATGACGACAAGAACGCGGCGGGCACAACACACCCATAATAGATCCTACAGGATGTGTAACGGCTCCAGGAATCATATCGCATAGCATTCAGGGTATATTTACTAATCAATATAAATTATACTCCTAACGAACGCAGCACGATATGTGAAGAAAACAACAAAATGTATAACAACTGCTGTCCCACACGGTAAAACCGCAGACCACGCATCTACTCAAGAATTTTGAAACCACCGATCATTGCAAACCGATCGTGATTGCACGTAAACTTGATCATTCTAAAGTTTCCGGTACCATTTTTAGTACGCAGCACCCAGAATAAGATGCGCGATTAATGAAAAAAATTTTCTTCACATAAACATCCGAGCGACCGGGTGTGACGTCACCCGCTCGGATTCTACGGAGAACGACGTCAGCCGATATTCGTGTTAGAAATACCGTAGCAAACACCTATTTTCATATCTGCCGATCGCCTGTTGGGGTTTAAAGAAGGCGATCGTCTGGCATATATCGTTGCTAGCACACGTCCCAGATTCTATGGGGTTAGAAATTGGAACATGCGACACAACGAAATTTAGAGACCTAAGTCTTTTAACTATGGATATAAAGAACAATACAACCTGGTTATCTTGGGCGGTATTCTCCATAGTCCTTAGTTATCCTTTCAGAACACACAAACTATCACTGATTAAAGACTTAGATTCTTTTAAAAAACACTAAAATCCTTAATGCGAAAAGCATGTATTGCACTTGTTGCTATGCAAACAAGAATGAGCTCTATGGTAAACGGGTACTCGGCAGTGGGGAGCCGGGTACCCGGTTCCCAGGAGTCGGTAAAGCTTTCTAAGTCTATAATCCTAGAGCCGCTGTCAGGGCCAGCTGTATATCAGAAGTAACAGAATGGTGAGTATTGATCGAAGGAGAATATTGTTTGTTATTCAAAGCAACATTCAATGATGACTAGACTGTAGCAGATAAAGACGATTCCTACTGTAACCTTCTCACATAATTCAATAAAATCGACAACTTTAATCTAACTATCAAATCCAAGGGGGATATTTAGGTTCTAAGCCACCCTTAAGAGCTGTCTCACATACGGTTCTCGTCTTAGTGACCGGGATGCTAGCCGCTTGCCGCCGCCCCTCCCCCACCCCCCGCCCTCCCCCACCCCCCCCCTCCCCGTGGATCACCGCTTGCGGCTATATTTATTAGTATTAGTATTCTGCCCTTTCGCTAAAAATGCTACAACTTGAAAACTTCCGGGGAAAATCAACAAGACTCTACAGGCTATTTAGGAACTAATATCGGATAGATTTTGACCCCAATTGAATCTGATTGGCTGCTTGAGTCGGCGGCCACCTTGGATTTGCTGAAATTTTTCATGGATTTTCAAAATTCTTCGCCAAAAACACTGGGCCGTTGTCGCTGAAAGTCAGAAGATAGGACATAGTTATTGACGCAAATAAAAATCATTCAAGAGAACTTGATTGGGCCAGCAGTTCAGCGACCATCTGGATTACGTCATAAATCTGTAAATCATTTAGCGGAGTATAAAAGATTTTCTTCTCTGAAACGACGAGCACGATTGGTGTGAAACTCAGATGTCGGTATTTGAACCAAAATTGTTCAAGAGAACTTGAGTGGGTCATGTCTGTGGCGGCCATTTTGGTGTCATAATAGCATACAAAATGGTAGTTTTCTCGGAGACTACTTTACTGATTTTGCTGAAAGTTGTGAAATTTCATGATGCACCAGGGCCAAGTCAAGCTTGACGAAAAGAGATTGATAGAGCCAAAAACTCGTTGCAATCGGCCAATGACATATGAGTCTTTCGGTTGCCATTTTGAAATTTTGGTTTTATGGAATTTGACAGTAAACACGAGTAGACATGCGTAAAATGGTGTTCTGATGTCAAATTTGCTAGTTTTAAGCATGTGAGACTAAGCGATTGGTGGCCATCCTGTATCTCCCATGGCCTGAAAAATCCCCATAGGGAATGTATGGGGAAATTTTTGAAATTTGAATTACGTTTTCTCCTAGGAGTTTGGGCTGACCTACTGGAAACTAAGCAGTCTTCTAGCACTATGGACCCTGCGTATTGACCTTAAAAACATTTTGTAATACGGTATGTCAATACATAATTAACACCAACCGCTTTCAGTAGCTTCCTGTTTGCGAACTTATAGTTTAAGGGGTAAATGGACAGCTGCCCAACACGTACAGGTCGGGGCGAAGGCAGCACCTAGAGCTCACCTCTGCTATTCTTCCATTTGATCTTATTCCTCGCTCTCTCTATCTCTCACCCTCTCCCCCCCCCCCTTTCCCACTCTCCCTTTCTATCTCGGTCTTTCTTCCTACTCTCCCCCACCTCACACTCAACATTCACATACTTATGCACACCAATAGACTACAATTAATTAAACTATTATGATTTGCCGCCATTTTGTTGTGAAAAAGTTTTGAATAATCTGTATGTGTATGGGAGACACGGGCATAAGACTCTAAGTCTTATCGTGCTTCCATCTGAACAAATAAATCACGTTTAAACCAAAAACATTTTTTGTGCGTGAAGCGATTTTCACGAAAATCCTGAATACGTAATTTTTGGGCAGTGTGCTGGAACTTATACTTCTCGAGGGTTCAGAGTGTTAAAGTTGTGCAAATCCGTGGAGCCTATCTGCACCTGTTGATTGATGGAATAAAATCGTTAGCGAACCTATTAACGTGTTTGATAATCAAATATGCGTACTGTCTTCTATTTCCGTGATTTGCCGGTAAATGACGCAATTCTACGCCGATTGTTTCTGCGTTTAGTTTATCAAATTCGGATCAAGATTCCCTATCAGGAACGGTTTACAGAACTCGAATATCATAAGCCGTTCCAGTGATAATATGATTTTCGTATCAGGATGCAATTATGCCGTTGGAAATGCATTAAGCAAAATGCTGTACACAGCAACGAACGTTACTGCAGGGGTTTCACAATGAATATGACGTTATATAGGTTTTTTGTGATGCTGATTCCGAATATCACAGTTTCGAAAGTGTCCGATCATGTCTTTACCGACCATGCGCGGATCTATACAAATTAGACTGCCATCTCATATTTGTCTGATTATTTTCAAGGGAGGTAATTCAAGTAAAATCAATATTTATTCATTTTAATTTTTAACTTAAGATTACAATGTTTCTAATGTTTAATACCTTACATATGTATAGGCCCTTAGCAGGCCTAGTATTCGGTACGTGTTAAATATGACACTGCCTTTCTTCTTTCTTATTAGAGGTAAATAATTATTTTCTATATAGACTAAAAAACTACCGGCTTGTGTCCCATAATGTATCGGGATTTGCTATATGGCTTTTATAAGGTAAAGCCCCTTAACACAATGAGTCGGTGTCTCAGACGGTAACGTGCAGAGCTGTGAATCCGGCAACCACGGAAATGTGTCTCTATTCGGCCAACTGACGATCATTGAAAACATAGCCGATCTTCTTCACTCCTCGTTGCCTCTCCGCCCAGGGTGAAGTTACCAATAATAGACTGAAATATAAACCAGCCTAGATATGGCGTGAATGGGAGCTGGACCCAGGGACCTGATAGACGTCAATCAAACCAATAACTTCTTCACTTAAAACGATTTTGTATTCATATTTGTACTGGCGTTGTTGTCACATTATTGTCTATTATTCAAAACAACATTCAATGATAGGTAGACAGGATAAAGAAGATCCCTAGTGTAGTGGCCTTCTCATACAATTCATTACAATTGACAGCCTTAATATAACTTTATCAAATCTACGGGGCTATTTAGGTCTTTAAATACCATTTTCATGAATAAACCACTTCATTTTACATGATTATTGATGAAATTTGTAGTTTAATTCACGCCTGAGAAATTCGCTAACTTTTTTAAGCTACCTATAATACCTGGCTCAGATAAGGTTCTCGTTTTAGCGATTGGGATGCTAGCTACTTGGTAGACTGTAGAACAACCAGGGTGAAACCCTGCCTGATATATATAAAGTAATTTATGCTCATAATTATGTGGCTTTTTGAAGACCAGTCTTTCCATAAGTTTGCCTAAACATCTTAGTAAGGAGACATGCCAGTAATTTGATGTGTCACTCTGCTCGCCTTTCTTGAATAACTGTGTCACGTGTACTGTTTCCACTGAGCTGGAAAGCAACGCTCGCGTAAGGATTTGATAAATAGAATGCAGTGCGGGATCGAAATTTCCTTAGGGCATAATTTTAGAAATTTCTGCCCCATCCAATCGGGGCCCAAGGTCTTGTTGCTACCTAGTAATGAGATTGCTTCTTCTATCTCTTGAGCGAAAATTGTGATATTGTTAAGTCTGCCTTCAGATCTAAATTCAAATGGGGGTAATTCAAGTTTCCGTCATTTAATTTAGTAATATTTACAAAGTAGGAATCAAGCAAATCTGCTTGTGTTTACGAAGTCTGTCATGCATTCTACTTTCTCTCCATAGTGTGGCATCGCACCAAGGTTTGTCATTTTGTCTGATACTAACTATTCGAACAGGAATGCATCTTCTGGTTATATTCATAATGTTTTCGTGAAATGACTCACAAACTGTATGTATGTTGTCCAT
Organism: Chaetoderma sp. LZ-2023a; assembly: GCA_034401795.1. Classification (NCBI taxonomy): domain Eukaryota; kingdom Metazoa; phylum Mollusca; class Caudofoveata; order Chaetodermatida; family Chaetodermatidae; genus Chaetoderma; species Chaetoderma sp. LZ-2023a. The sequence continues at coordinate 365,993 of CM067360.1, forward strand.
TTGTTGAAACAAGTTTTTTTCCCAATTTGTTTCCACTCATTGCTTTTTAAAGTTATTTATGTCAACCTTGTTGTAGATCCACACTTCCCGCTTGAATGTTGTTTCTGTATCCTGTTGCTGTTTTATTGTGATGTATGTCATGCAATGGTCTGATATACTGATCAGTACCTGGATAACTCCAGAGTCAATAAATTCAATTTGATCGTTTATGATTATTGTCACGATCCTTAAGTAGAAAAGTCAAGCCAGATAAACAGTTTTCAAATTTTCAATAACAATTCATAAAATGACATCACAACTAAAATCCTACATATAATCCATGCATGAATCACACACAGTTCACACAGCTTACACACGATTCACATACAAATCTCCCACTATGTTCACACGTACACTTCATTTACATACACTACAACTCGTCACGCGATTTTATAAGCAACGTACGCTAGCACACCACCAGCAACTACACCTTAGAATGTACACAGCCGTACTAACAGACGTACGCACAATATATACTATATAACCGTAGGTATTAGATAGACAACATAATTATATATATATATATATATTAAAACTAGATTGACAATACTATACACACTATAAACTACTAATACAATACAAATAGTTATTGGAATGTTCACGGACTCGGGGGTGGGGTGGAGTGGGGTGGGGTGGGGTTTTCCTGTTACGTTTAACTGTTTATGAATGTTGATGACGATTACGACACTAATATCATTGCACAAGAACGGAAATTGACGATGATGAAGACGATGACGGCAAGGATAGTACTGACACGACAATTGACGACGATGAAGACGATACTGGCAATGATAGCAATGACACAATAATGACGAATGTTTCATGAAATTGCAGACGACGACACTGACGGTAATGACACGATACTGACGAATGTTTCTGCGCAACTCGCAGGTGATAATATGTGACACAGATGTTACCGGTAATGACCCCGACGATGATGATGACGAAACACTGACAGGATTACTGAGGTGACGATAATAGCGACGACGATGTTGACACGACAATACAGGTCTGCGCAACTCGCAGGTGTTAATCGTTGACAGAGAAGATGACAATGACGACGACGACGACGATGATGATGACGAAACACTGACAGGATTACTGAGAAGGTGACGATAATAGCGACGACGATGTTGACACGACAATATAGGTCTGCGCAACTCGCAGGTGTTAATCGTTGACAGAGAAGATGACAATGACGACGACGACGATGACGACGGTGACGACGACGGTGACGACGACGGTGACGACGACGACGACGACGATGATGAGACGATAGGCAAGTCTGCGCAACTCGCAGGTGATTTTACCACACACACGTTATACAGGGTCGGCTTTACTCACACGCCAACCAATACACAAGATTTCCGACCAAGAAATCACAGCCTGTCCGGACCCAGACTTGACACTACAATACAAATATAACCCTGTTAAATTATATGTTTACGATAGGGTAAATCACACTTACTACCACATGACAACAACATTGACGAGACATAGGGATGATAGTGAACAACGCTTGTTAACATGCATTTATAATCTTACTGATTAACCCTTTTCCACTGACAGACTGACTCTGAAACCATACTACGAGTAACCGATACAATGGTGTTCCTTTTGAAGCTAACGAGACTGGAACTCATTGCCCATGTATTGTGCAATAGCTTCCCGTATCATTATCTTCAGAATAGACACACAATATATCAAGTACTAGGAATTTTGCATAAGGATAGGCATACCGCAGGATAAGGGTTAAATACACAATATATTTGAACAGAACGACATGATATAAGTATGTTTTAAACCACAACTTACTATACTGACAAGCTACATATTACCACTTCGCAAATTTAAGAGGAGAACTTATTGGACACGTTTTGGCTAAAATAACAATTTTGACAACACATACTTATATGACGTCATAGATTGACATAAACAGACACCGTATAAAATTATCAATACTCACATAATCCAATTGAATACGAAATATATGACGATTACAATCCGGTATTTCTAATACATATGACTTCAAAACACATAAATTACTAGATATGAAAAGTTATACATACGCCGTTCAAAATTCAATCAGGTTGCAAACACTTGAACACCGTACACCTGGCATACTTTCAAACGACTGTCCCAAGCACTAGGAAATGATCATGCCTGTCACCTTGCAGTTCATTCTCAACCCAAGCGCATTCCTTTCAACAAAGACACGCACACCACTACTCCAAGCGCCAACACGTCTTATACACACGTAGCTATTTACATAAAATATTGTAGCGAAAATGGAGAAAAAACTGCTGCAATGATTTATCGCGAATTTTGAATTCAGATCGTGACATTTTCTCCCCCTTAAGAATTTTTCACAAAATTCATATAACATGATCTGAATTACTACAATATACCAACTTAAGCTAAACAATACAATACTACTAATACAATGTCATCTTACATACTTACATATTGTTAATTATGGAACACATCTACTGAGTACATCTGCACCTACATTGTCCACACCTTTGATACCATGAATGACAAATCTGTATGGTTGCAAGCTCAGCGCCCACCTCATCACTCTTCCATTTTGATTTGCCAATACCCCTTACTCAGGTCAACCTTGGAGAAATATTTACCATTTGACAACTTGGTATATAACGACTCCGGATGTGGAATTGGCTCATGGTCAAAAACAGTGATTTGATTAATTTTCCGAAAATCTGAGCAAAATCTATACGTACCATCTTTTTTCCGAACTAGAACGATAGGTGAAGCGTAGGGAGACTCAGATGGCTCGATTACATCCATCTGGAGCATAGCATCAATTTCCTCTTTAATAATCTCCCTCATGTGGTGAGGCACTGGATATGGTTTTGACCGGATGGGATCTTGGCTGGTCAGCCTAATCTTGTATTCAGTACAATCTGTTCGACCTGGCAAATCTGTTGAAACATCACCATACGTATGCAAAATTGATTTTACCTGTGGCTGCTGCTCACTACTTAATTCATCAGAGATGACAACATCCTCAGCTGTTTCTTTCGCCTTCCAATTTGGTGACACAATCTCTGGTTCTGAGATGTCCATATCAGTGTTATCCTCCTGAAAAACAACATCAACAAGACCTGAACAGACATATTCTAAAGATCCTATTCCTACAGTACATACATCACCGTTTGATTCTGGTCTTTCCATATATTTCTTAAGGAGATTTGCATGAAAGGTTTTTACCTTTCCCAACACATTGACTCTATAATTTCCTATTCCAAACATTTCTACTATTTGGAATGGTCCTTTCCACTGCATCAGTAACTTATTGTTATCTGTAGGCAACAGAATAAGCACCTTATCACCGACCTTCATCTGACGATTCTTTGTCTTTGTATTGTAGTACTTCCGATACCGACTTGATGATTTCCTTAGTTCATCTTGTACGATCTGGACTGTCTCTTCCAACCTGTTTCTCAAATCGAAAACATATTGATAAGTTGTTCGAACTTCTGCATTATCCACCTCCCCTGTCCATAATTCACGTAATATCTTAAGTGGACCTCGTACTGTTCTACCATACAGTAACTCAAATGGGGAAAATCCAAGACTTTCTTGTTCTACTTCTCGATATGCAAATAACAGTGCGGGAAGGTACCTGTCCCAATCCTTTGGTCGTTCAGCACTCATCTTACGAAGCATCGATTTTAATGTGCCATTAAAACGTTCCACTAAACCATTACACATAGGGTGGTATGGTGTGGTAGTTAATTGCTTAAGAGATAACAATCTACTTACTTCTTTCATTACTGCTGATGTAAATTGTGATCCCATATCTGTTAAAATTTCTTTGGGCACACCAACTCTGGTAAACACTTCAAGCAACGCCTCTGCTACATTTTCTGTTTCGATCCTAGGCAATGCCACTGCCTCTGGATATCTAGTGGCATAATCTACTATTGTTAATATGTAGCGATTACCACGGTCAGTCACAGGGTATAGTGGTCCTACCAAATCCACTGCAATTCGTTCAAAGGGTGTTTCAATTAAAGGCATCTGCCCTAAAGGTATCTTACCAACTCTACCCTTAGGTACTGTTCGCTGACATATGTCACATGACATACAGTGACGTTTGATGTCACTATGCAATCCAGGCCAATAAAACTGTGATTGAACTCGGTCCACCGTTTTTCGTACTCCAAGATGGCCACCCATCAATGATTCATGAGCCACTTTCATTACTTTCGTACGCAGTGACTGAGGGACTACTACTTGAGTATATTCTTTACCATGGTCAACATTTGGTGACATGAACTTACGGAGCATGATGCCATTGTGATAATAAAATGAAGAAACATTATTACCAGTATGTTTTTCTAAGCCACTTATGGCTAGTGTTTTAAGCTTACCCATACTTGTATCCTGTTCTTGAAATTCAATCAATTCTTCCCTTGTCACATCGATTCCACCATCTCCTGGTGTCTTTAATGGCGGTAGTCCTCTTCCCTTAGATCTCCATTGTGATCTGGTCTCCACAGCACTCACAGCGTCCATACATCTGTCACTCCATGATAAGTCAGGATCACTAGGTTCTCTGGCACCTGGAATATTACCTAAAATCAAATCATATGTCGGACACTCCATGCATGCAGCTTTTGCCATTCCCGCATAGTATGGTGTATCAATATTAATAAAAGCTACAGGGACAGTGCGTTTTGTTCCATCAACCAAAACACAGGTTTGAGATTCATCTGTCATACAGTCTTTATCTACAATGGATTGTTTAATCACTACCCCACTACAACCACTGTCCCTTAATACATTGACAGCCTTACCACATACAAACCCTCTTTGTACCGGCATCTTCGGATTACTTGACCCAATGGCTCCCGTCACTATGCTTGGTTCCACTCTTGCCTCTTCTGCAACAAGTGTAGCATCTGCTGTATTCTCTCGATCTCCATCTCCGTGGTCTACCTTCATACTGGATATGTTAACCTGTCTGTTGGGACACTCTCTTGCCATATGTCCAACCTTGGAGCATAGAAAACATCGTCTATCACTAACAGAAATAAAAGGCTTTTTGTTACTATCATTCGTGTGTTTGCTACCCGTAGGTTTATTACCTGTAAATTTATTACTTGTGAAATTCTGATTTGGTGCCTTATCCGGTTTACGATAGGATGCTGGTCCTCCTCTGGCATCTAGAAACTGTTCTGCTAAAGTCGCCATCTCTCTTGCACTGCTAGGTTTTCTCTCCTTCAAAAAGACATTAAGTTCTCGATTAGCCATATTTAATAATTGCTCCCTCAGGAGCAAATCCTTAACACCCTCAAAGCTTTTCTCCGTACTACTCAGCTCAACCCAACGTATGAAATAATTCTCAAGCCGGATTACGAATTGAGAAAAGGTCTCACCTGAATCTATCTTAGCAAATCTGAATTTACAACGAAATCCCTCCTCCGTCATATCATACCGTTTTAGTAGCGCTGCCTTTAACACAGGGTAGTCATCGGCGTCTGTTGTCACTATTCTGGAGTAGACTTCTAATGCTCTACCCTTCAAGAGAGTATTAGGTACGTCGCCCATTGTGTCTTATCCCATCCCTGTGATGTAGCAATGCGCTCAAATCTCTGTAAGTACGCATCTATATTGTCACTGTTATCGTCGAATGGTGGCATCCTCGGAGCCTTGGGAATAGAACATGAATGGTTAGAGTTTTTCCCTGACATTATATCGCTAGTATCATGTGACTGGTTCATTCTCCTTTGCTTTTCTAGCTCTAACTCCCTTTCAATAATCTGAAGTTTGAACTTACTTTCATGTTCCCGTTCTCTCTCACGTTCGCGTTCCTCTCTCTCACGTTCGCGTTCCTCTCTCTCCCGTTGTTTCTCTTCTCTCTGCTGTGCTCGGTCCTCTCGCTCTAGCTTTGCTTGCTCTGCCTCTTTCTGTATAGCGACCTGATCGGCAACAAACTTCTGCAATGATTCTGCCGCATATCCAAGCTCCTGAATACGTAATTTTTGGGCAGTGTGCTGGAACGTATACTTCTCGAGGGTTCAGAGTGTTAAAGTTGTGCAAATCCGTGGAGCCTATCTGCACCTGTTGATTGATGGAATAAAATCGTTAGCGAACCTATTAACGTGTTCGATAATCAAATATGCGTACTGTCTTCTATTTCCGTGATTTGCCGGTAAATGACGCAATTCTACGCCGATTGTTTCTGCGTTTAGTTTATCAAATTCGGATCAAGATTCCCTATCAGGAACGGTTTACAGAACTCGAATATCATAAGCCGTTCCAGTGATAATATGATTTTCGTATCAGGATGCAATTATGCCGTTGGAAATGCATTAAGCAAAATGCTGTACACAGCAACGAACGTTACTGCAGGGGTTTCACAATGAATATGACGTTATATAGGTTTTTTGTGATGCTGATTCCGAATATCAGTTTCGAAAGTGTCCGATCATGTCTTTACCGACCATGCGCGGATCTATACAAATTAGACTGCCATCTCATATTTGTCTGATTATTTTCAAGGGAGGTAATTCAAGTAAAATCAATATTTATTCATTTTAATTTTTAACTTAAGATTACAATGTTTCTAATGTTTAATACCTTACATATGTATAGGCCCTTAGCAGGCCTAGTATTCGGTACGTGTTAAATATGACACTGCCTTTCTTCTTTCTTATTAGAGGTAAATAATTATTTTCTATATAGACTAAAAAACTACCGGCTTGTGTCCCATAATGTATCGGGATTTGCTATATGGCTTTTATAAGGTAAAGCCCCTTAACACAATGAGTCGGTGTCTCAGACGGTAACGTGCAGAGCTGTGAATCCGGCAACCACGGAAATGTGTCTCTATTCGGCCAACTGACGATCATTGAAAACATAGCCGATCTTCTTCACTCCTCGTTGCCTCTCCGCCCAGGGTGAAGTTACCAATAATAGACTGAAATATAAACCAGCCTAGATATGGCGTGAATGGGAGCTGGACCCAGGGACCTGATAGACGTCAATCAAACCAATAACTTCTTCACTTAAAACGATTTTGTATTCATATTTGTACTGGCGTTGTTGTCACATTATTGTCTATTATTCAAAACAACATTCAATGATAGGTAGACAGGATAAAGAAGATCCCTAGTGTAGTGGCCTTCTCATACAATTCATTACAATTGACAGCCTTAATATAACTTTATCAAATCTACGGGGCTATTTAGGTCTTTAAATACCATTTTCATGAATAAACCACTTCATTTTACATGATTATTGATGAAATTTGTAGTTTAATTCACGCCTGAGAAATTCGCTAACTTTTTTAAGCTACCTATAATACCTGGCTCAGATAAGGTTCTCGTTCTAGCGATTGGGATGCTAGCTACTTGGTAGACTGTAGAACAACCAGGGTGAAACCCTGCCTGATATATATAAAGTAATTTATGCTCATAATTATGTGGCTTTTTGAAGACCAGTCTTTCCATAAGTTTGCCTAAACATCTTAGTAAGGAGACATGCCAGTAATTTGATGTGTCACTCTGCTCGCCTTTCTTGAATAACTGTGTCACGTGTACTGTTTCCACTGAGCTGGAAAGCAACGCTCGCGTAAGTATTTGATAAATAGAATGCAGTGCGGGATCGAAATTTCCTTAGGGCATAATTTTAGAAATTTCTGCCCCATCCAATCGGGGCCCAAGGTCTTGTTGCTACCTAGTAATGAGATTGCTTCTTCTATCTCTTGAGCGAAAATTGTGATATTGTTAAGTCTGCCTTCAGATCTAAATTCAAATGGGGGTAATTCAAGTTTCCGTCATTTAATTTAGTAATATTTACAAAGTAGGAATCAAGCAAATCTGCTTGTGTTTACGAAGTCTGTCATGCATTCTACTTTCTCTCCATAGTGTGGCATCGCACCAAGGTTTGTCATTTTGTCTGATACTAACTATTCGAACAGGAATGCATCTTCTGGTTATATTCATAATGTTTTCGTGAAATGACTCACAAACTGTATGTATGTTGTCCATTTGTTGAAACAAGTTTTTTTCCCAATTTGTTTCCACTCATTGCTTTTTAAAGTTATTTATGTCAACCTTGTTGTAGATCCACACTTCCCGCTTGAATGTTGTTTCTGTATCCTGTTGCTGTTTTATTGTGATGTATGTCATGCAATGGTCTGATATACTGATCAGTACCTGGATAACTCCAGAGTCAATAAATTCAATTTGATCGTTTATGATTATAGGGTCCAAAGGTTTTGGTGTTTTTAACCTGGTTGGTTCATTAATTATATTTTGTAAGTTATACATTAATACTATATCATTCAGCTTGTGCAGTCGATTATTTAATAGATGTTCGTTAAGATCCTCAATTATTATAATAATAAGTAAGGAAGTGTCCATTGCCTTATCCACGGAGTCTGTAAAATCATCCCACATCGATTGATAAGATCTAGGTCGTCTATAAAATACACACAATAAAATTTGAGATGTAAATTTAAATCGGAGCCACATCAGCTCGCATTTGACACTTTCAAATTCAAACATTCTTTTATAGTTTAGTTTTCTTGAAATGTATATCGCAAGGACTCCCCCATTGTAATCTCTATCTCTGCGTATGGGGGGGGGGGGGGGAATAAACACTGTCCAAGGTTAAGTCATCGTTGTCGCAGGAGTCGTCAAGGTGTGATTCTGTAAAATACACAACGTCATCGTCATCTACCATATCTGAAAGGTCGTTAGTTTGTACCTTAAGCCTTGCGAATTTAGATGGATAATTGACAACTGACCACCCTCCATACCAGAGTTCACCTTTCCAGAGTACCCACCCATCATATGACGTCATAATGAACTGCGTGATGTGTAGAATGACATCATAATGAATGACGTCGATAACTACATCACGAACGCATATTTGAAGACGGTCCATGCGTTGTTGTACAAATTGTTTGCTTTTACTATTTAATAAATATTATGTTGAATATTTTGAAACTAATTTGATTGGATATGTGTTCTTGAAAGTTCTTGATTCTAACTGCCATTGTGGTCAACGCTTAAGAGATTTATGCCTTTATAACTATGTTATACAATTCTTTTATTTTCTCATCCCACTGTTGGGATTGATCGATCCCCGAATGCCCTTGCTATAAATTTCCTGAAAACTATACAAGGACGCTGTTGAATATTTTGTAACTAATTTGACTGGGTGCTGTTGCTGCCTATGGCAGCAACAGCGCCCAGTCAAATTAGTTTCAAAATATTCAACAGAATAGTTATTAAATAGTAAATACATACAATTTGTACAACAACGCATAGATCGTCTTCAAATATGCGTTCATGACGTACTTATCGACGTCATTCATTAGGATGGCATTGTACACATCACACAGTTCATTATGACGTCATATGATGGGTGGGTACTCTGGAAAGGTGAATTAGACACCTTCATCGACGTGTTAAGCGCCGAACCCGCACTGAAGAAGTTATTCTTGATGGAACAAGGCAGCTTAAAAGCGTTGACCACAATGGCAGTTAGAATCAAGAACTTTCAAGAACACATATCCAACAATGAACTAGCGAATTTGCCAGTATGGATGGTCTTCCTTTAGATTTCTTAGATTTCCGCCAGGGGTAACTTTGTTTTAGTCATTAGCCGGTCTGCCCAGTGTGACCGGAACGTCAGGCTCGACGTTTTCACACCTTTCCAGGTTGAGACGAGTTCCTTTGTCAACGCCCACACACCCAGCCACCCTGCTCATCGATCAGACAAGTCGTTTTTTGGACGGTAATCTCGCAAACATCGTATTGGGTATTTAAAACGTGGGAACCACAACGCTGTACTGCTACCCGAACGTTCTCGTGTTGAGAACGAAACTGTCTTTGGAAAGAGAACGTCTAACCCATTTCAACCTTGACATTGCAGCATCTCATATCGGGATATCATGTTAAATATTTCAACTTTAATTCGACTAAGCTGTTACTCTCAAAGGAATCGACAACTTTTAAGTCAAATTATTTTCAAAATATTCCACATAAATTCGTACATCATAAATTATGTAAAGTATGAGATTTGTCGTGTTAAAAGGGTTAGTTCTTTTCATTTCCATTTAAGCATGCTCATCCGTTTTCTGACCGTGGAAGACTTTTTGCATTAGCTGCCTTATATTACGAGATCACAGGTCAGTAGTTTTGACCACACTTATATAATAAATTATTTGTCGCACACTGAAGCCTGTCTATAGCGACCACGTGCGTTTGGGGCCAAAAGATTGCGGTTCTTTATGACACGTGGTCGTATGCCCAACCGTCTTAACGAACCACCATATTTTTAGCCCCAAAAGCTAATTAGCAGGTGAAATTAGTTTTTATAAAGCCACCACCTGTCTTATGTGAACATAATTTTATAAAGTCCACGTGGTGATCGCTATAGACAGATTTCACTTTACATGTTTTCTCTGGTTGAAATGGTTAGCTATTTGAATATGGCGAGTAGGTAGGCCTACATTTGATGAAATTGAGAATTAACCCTGATGAATAGCGAACGCATACACGCAGAGAGAGAGAGAGAGAGAGAGAGAGAGAGAGAGAGAGAGAGAGAGAGAGCGAGAGAGAGAGAGCGAGAGAGAGAGAGAGAGAGAGGAGAGAGAGAGCGAGAGAGAGAGAGCGAGAGCGGGCGAGAGAGAGAGAGAGAGAGAGAGAGAGAGAGAGCGAGAGCGAGAGCGGGCGAGAGGAATGGTGCAGGGGCAGAGTGAGAGAGAGTGAGAGATGGCGGGGAGAGTGGGAAGATAAAGAGAAACGAAAGACACATGTTGTATTTAAAATACAATAATGCTGATTTATTATACATGTAGATGACATAGGCAATTACATAGGTCTGGTACTACCTTTAAATAACTTCAATAATAATAAGGGTTAAGATGGTGTTCGTAATAGCTAGGCCACGCCCCTTTGTTGACAAGTAAACAATGATAGTTGACATTAACCTCTTTAACACTGCAGTCCAAAACTATAATTATATAGGCAAGCTGTTGAATATTTTTTAAACCAATTTTACTGGAAGCTGTTGCTGCCTTAGGCTAATGCGACTAATGGTAACAATAGTGAATATAGATTTGTTAAACCCATAACAATTTGCTAACTTGAAGAAATGGCTTGATAACTTTTACATAAATATTCAGAGATTAACTTCTATAAATGAATGAACCAATATTGACACTCTAACTGCTATAACAAATTCATACCAAGTTAACTCTTATTACAATAGTGATTGATATTAGCATCTTCCGTTGGACAATAGACGGGACTTCTGAGCCATGGAGGGTAATTGGTCATTTACATACATTACATTAGTATGACTCAATCAATCTCCATTTATTCTCTTTAGGAAACTTCCATCTGCACAATTATGATACAGATTGATCCAGTATAATCAGGATCAGTTTGTTGGCTTGATAATAGCTACCAATAACAAATATTGCTTTGACTTGCCAATCAACTGGAAATACGACGCACAATTTAACTTTGACAGCTCTATGACTAAGTCTTTCATATTTATTTATAATTGGCAAACCTTGGTGTTCACAGATCTTATTCATCAAAGTGAATTATGTGTTGATCTCTGACCTAGAACGTACATGGTGCCTCACTTCTGGAAACCCAAGAGTGGGCATATGTCACGATTCATAATCACATGCTTCTATTCTATCACAGAGAACTGGAAATTTAACCACGTATATGTGTCTGAAAACGATGTCTTGGTGAACATCTTACAAGGTATAGACATACCAAATGCCAGCAAGTCTTTCTTAGTAACAGCCTGAATCAAATTCATCAATGCAGTGTACGATTTTATATCCAAATCTGTGTAGGTACCTTGTAAAAAATGTAGTGTAAGAGCAAGGTAATCAGTTTTAAAATCAATAAAATAAATAATTAGAAATGTCTTTCCCATTAATGTCACTAACCAAAGGGTGTGATAGATGCGCTTTCTGATTGGTCCTTATAAGTCACATGATTTTGAGGGGGCACGGTTTTATTTGCTAGGTTGCGCACTAGAAGAAACTATTGCGTATATAGGCAAAACAGTTGCATATATTCACAAACCTCTTGTGTTCATTCGCAAAGGTAGTGTGTAAATTCGCAAAAGTACTGTGAATATTGGTAAAAGTATTGTGAATATGGTCAAATGTATTGACTTTATTATTGGAAATATTCGCAAAAGTATTGCAACTATTCACAAATGCATATATTCACAATACTATTGCTTATATTCGCAAACGCACTGTGTATAATCGGGGAAAAAATGTTTATTTGTAATTTGACATTAACAGACCTCCATATTAAATAATGATTACCATTTAATTGCTAGTTTAGCTATATATGGCAACGCTGATGGAACTATTTCAACGAGACCTTCCCAGATTGCCAAAGCACCATCTGTCAACCACAGTTTCCAGCCTTTCTGTGTACAATGTGCAGCCACCTGAAATGATAATTTGATAAAACTCGATCTTTCATTCATATATATATATAGGTACTTGTGTATATATATATATATATATATATATATATATATATATATATATATATATATATATATATATATATATATATATATATATATATATATATATATACACACACACGAGCACGGGTGCGTGCATGTGTGCGTTCATGCGTGCGTGCGTGTGTGTATGACGACTATTTCTATCATATGATTGCATGATCATACGTAACAATGGTATTTCCATACAAACACCTTAGCCTATTCCATCCGCAACGTTTGGACTCCAAATCCGCTACAATATAAGTAGACAATTAACATCCAATCTTGCTCGCTTTCCTGTCCATTTCAGAAATGAATTACTTCTAGTCAAGTATATAAGCGTAGGCGATATTCATAATTGAGATTTACACTTATGCAATTGCATAACACTTAAAGTTTAGATAATTGAAATTGTTAATATGATTATGTTATAATCAATATAAATTTCATTATTTATAATATGTATGGAGTCTAATCTGATTATTTTATTAATTGTTACGGGTTACTATACGACATACAGTATCGTAGCCAGGTGATCTAGATGAATCGCAATGCATTGTGTGCGTATGTTTGCAACACCGCGTCAGCGGGCATTCAGAGGTTGTCGCGAGTAGAGGCATGTCGTTCTTACAACGTAGTGTAATACTTTGTGGTGGATATTCACATGTATTCTGATATTGTGGAAAGATTTAGCAACAATCATGGTCAAATATAATATCTTGATTCTTGTATTACGCGAGTACCGGCAGTTTTCACCGTACGATACAAAGTTGTTGGTCCACCTTATTTACATATGGGAGGGACTCCCAAAATACCTTCTCGAACAAGAAGAGGACATACTTGTGTAATGTTTCCTTTCACAGTCAATTATACACCAATTCAGCTTCGAACTATGGCGGATGGAAAGAAACATGTATATTTGACATACCCATTCACTTAAAACATCTTAATGGAAAGAAACATGCATCTTTGACATATCCATTCAGTTAAAACCCTTAAAATAATGCCTGAGCAAGGAAAGGGCTGATTTTAAAACACGGAGGTGCTTAAGTAATAGTAAACTATGACCATGACGTCATTTATCGGGGTCAGACATTTAAGATGTCGGAATAATCTGCTAGATGGAAACATGGCACCTTTTGTATTTATCATAGCTTATTCCAGGCCCATATGAGAGTGAGAATGGTATATTTTGATGACGAAGAATACTATATATTTGATGTAAATACACGAAAAATTGTCAGCAGAGCAGAAAGCGTTACAGCTGCGCATCTATCAAAGTGGCCAAAGTGAAGACCACACAAAACTACGCCGGGGGCGCAATATTATTCTGCGAAACATTATCGAGCACTTAAAAGATCTTGCTATTCAACAGGCAGACTCCCTAGCAGATGAAATCACTGCTACGGATGACTGTCACAAAATGTTTCGGGCAGCATGTGCCCTGAGAGTTACTGACTACACTCCACCACTCACTGTACACAACTCTGAAGGACACTTTTTCGGGGCTGACCAGGGAAAAGCTGAGGCGATCCGAGAATGGTTCATGGAACAGTTCACTGACAATGATGATGAGCCCTTGCACTCGTTCTCAGGAGAAACCAGGCCATTACCAACACCAATTAAAACAGCAGAAGTTGAGAAGGTACTTAAAGCTCTGAAAAATGGACGTGCATCTGGATCTGATGGCATGAGCAATGAACTATTCAAATATGCAAGTGACATTATCTCAAAACCGATCATGCACCTAATCAATTCAGCTTTTATGCACCACCTTCCCATCGGCGCTATAGTCCAAGGAACCCTTATCACACTACCCAAGCCGATGAAGCCACCTGCCCCCCCAGCCAATCTGCGGCCCATTGTGCTCCTCAACCGCATATGAAAAATCCTATCCAATGTTACTCTATGCCGCATCAAAGACAAGATCGACGATTTCACCGGATCATGTCAAAGTGGCTTCAAACATGGACGCAGCTGTGCAGACATTGTATGGGCTCAACGCATGCTAGTGTCGATAGTCATGTTCAAACACTGGGATTTCCACAAAATGGGCATTGACATGTCATGAGCCTTTGACACAATTAAACGCTCAAAGATCCTAGATGTACTATGCCTGACCAGTTGCAATGAAGATGAGCTACGACTAGTGAGACTACTGCTTGCAGTCACCAAGCTGAGAGCACGAGTCAAGTCAGTGAACTCTCTAGAGTTTGAGACATCAATCGGCTCCCCACAGGGAGATGGTCTATTTCCGGTGCTTTTCACCTGCTACCTGCTGCATTGAAATCTGTTCAGGAAAGTTCCACAAGACCACCCCCACCACCCAGTGTCAATACTGGGCATGCTGCTAGAGATGGAGTATGCCAACGATGTGGACATCATAGACGAGGAAAAGAAACCCCTTGACGAACTTCTCCCAATAACTGCAAGCAAACTAAAAATTGATAATCTCTTTATGAATGAATCCAAAACAGAGTTCAACCACATATACATATCGAAAATGCATGAAACTATAGAAAATGTCGACCCACTTCGTGGCGGCGAAGCATGGAGGAAATGTAAAATCCTGGGCTCACTGCTTTGCAGTACTGCTGACATTTCTGCACTCTGCGTCATGGGGAACAGTTTTCCAGTCCTTCTGGAAGCTATGGATTCGTAGATCAAAGATGCACTTGATAAAGAGGCTACGTTTATACAATGCAACCTGCATATCCTTGATGCTGTATAACTGTAACAGCTGGGCAGCTCCAAAGGCAGCTCTAGACAAACTCGATGCCTGCCGCCACAAACACTTATACACAATCACTGGACACCGATGGACAGACAGCTTAATTTCCAACGATGCACTATACAAGATGTGTAATACGTCGCCGCTGTCTATAAAAGTCGCCCAACAACGATGGTCCATGTTTGGCCATGTGCTAAGGATGCAAGAAGAGACGCCAGCACAGAGCCTTGGAATTGGCCCTACTCGGAGCCAGCAAATACAAAGCCAGGAGAGGACGTCATTGCATAAATCTGCTAAGCGTGCTACGAGGTGGCCTCAGGAAAGCAGGACTCGGTACACTCAAGTCAAGAATGGATCTGAGGAAGCTAAGGATTTCAGCTGAGGACACGACACAGTGGGCAAAAGCGAAGATGGACTGATTGCAGCTGTAGGATGTTTCTACTACTACAGCCGCAGAATACAGTAATCATACCTACACGAAAAATTCAAGAGAACTGCTGTATGCTGCCGCTTGAGATACTTCAACCATGGGAATTTTGTTATGGTCTCTTGACTAGCCACGTACAGTGTTAGAGAGGTAACAGCCTATTGTCTTTTTCAAGCATTATTAAATTTCTTGGGGTGTTCAAAACCGTATCCAGCAACAGAAACTAAATTTTGAACGAATTTATAATGCAGGCAGTCGTCCAAACAAATATTCGTAGCCAAACAATTATTCGTAGCCATATATTGATTAACTAAGTAATTAGGTTATACATGTGATTTATAGCAATGTCAAATTAGAGAGGTTTCCCAAAAACAAAACTACGTCATTACGCTTCTGGCCAATCAATACTTGATGTGCAAACAGCCGATCCTCTGTGGAGACTATAAAAAGGCTGTGTACACAATACCTTTTGCCTTCTGCGCCTTGCAGTCAGCCATAGCACTTTTCTTTCTAACTAACTAACCACTAACCAATGCTGATTTGATCGACTGTGTCTAATAGACATTAGCACCCAGGCATAATAGACTTTCAGAGCACAATACCCTGGAATTCCTTGTGCGTGCTCTACCTATGCATCTGCATGTCTATACGCTGCCAAGTGTGGGCATGTTAGGCCGTGTTCTCACTGGAGTGTTAATCGGGAATAACGCCATACATTAGTATTGCGTTACACGGGTTACGTCTCTAGTGAGAATGTAGCCCGCGGGGTAGTTTTGGGCCATTCTGGTGTCTGGTGTCTGGTGTCAACTCGCTGCGCCGCAAGTGCATGATGAATGATGATGCTGGTTAGCATCAAATCTCGGGGTTACGTATCCCATGCGATACTGTCCTACGGGTAACAAAGACCAGCTCCTACAGTTGGTGGAACTCAATCATTCTGGTGGGGCTGTGCATCCATCGTCGCGAACATTAACCACTACAGTCTCATCCCAAGAGTTTGTCACCAGTATGCCTGTCCATAGCAATTTCGTGATCTATGGACTTACAAGATTTGATTTGGTGACCCAATTAAAATAAGTCTATACAACAGTTTTACCTAAACAGACCGTCAAGTATGCTTAGATAAATATAATGAGCATACGAAAATACAAGACATAGAGACAGCCTGATGAACCTTTAAACGTGGGGCTCCCAGAGGTACCACACAGACTCGTAGGTCCGCAGCGGTATCCCCGCAAGGGAGGCTCCCGTACACGAGATAACTAATTAACTTAATATAAGCTATTATACCTCTAAGCTGAAGGAAAGAAAATTATCTTTTATAGTGTCGAAGAGCCATGTGCCTCACGCAGGCACTACTAGTGCTAGTTTGGGTGAGGAGTAATATCCTCGTGTGGGCCGTCTTCACTGAATCCTTGCGAGAGGCAAGTGCCTCGCGCGGGCCTCCATCACAGGAAAATGTCACCATCGCTTAAAGCAGGTGAAGAGTATTGGCCGAAAAGGGGCTTATGCTAATATTCAACCAAAATGCCATAAAGAAAAGACCATACCTAGTGAAATTATGACTATACGGTTGGGTGCTGTTTTACGTGAAGACGGGATGAGCGATTCCCGAATGATTCCCACGCCACCGTTTTATGTAGTTTCAAATATGCTGAATTAGTAGTTGCCACTTTTATTTATGCGGGCCTTCTTCTATGCCTAACCTTTCATTTAGTTTTTAGAGACAAGAACTATTTTAGGTCGCAAATGGCTGGCGTCTACCTAGGTTTTAAATACGACTGTCATTGAAAATGGATGCCCTAAGACATCAATACCGAAGATAGCATGCATACATGTTACTTCACAAGATCTCCGAACTGGGTAAGAATCTGGACATCTTGCTCCGTAACCACATAAAACGTCACAGGACATTGGTTGCATTTCACAAAAGTATTTTTAGGCAACTGATCTATCATTATGGTAGGGGTAAGAGAGACGAATACCCACCGTGAATGTCCTTCCCGTGAGGGCGTGGCAGATCTTAATATCATGCCTAGACATTCTTACGGAATTCGGTGGGGATGCGCATCTCGCCCGTCACCAGGTCCTATGGAGCTATCTTTTTAACCTAACGTTAGGTTTAAACGCAAGTTGCCCAGTTATGCACTGCTGTGTGGGAGGATTGTCCAGCAGATAAAAGAAAATAATAATTAAGATATGTTTTAGCGGTGCTTCCTACCTTGGCAAGGGTAACTAACTACCAAATATCGGAAGATACGCGAGAAATGTGTGTGACACCACACCCTGGCCATCACCGCTCGGAAACCCCAATAGTTTCCCAGGGTCGGATAAGTCCATGGTGCGGATAGGGACATCCAAGCAATTAAGAAGCCATAAGGCTTAGTGGAACATGAAGAGAGACAATAACTTAGAAATATGAGGCCCATTAGGTATGTTGGCCAATCTTACACAGCCTTACCGGAGTGCGGGGCTAAATTATCGCAACTACCGGAAAAGAGGCATACACTATGTGTCTCCTAACGAAGAGATTGTCTCTAATCATATTAAACCTATCCTATCGAGCTGAATAGAAAGGCGTTTAGTCGGTAGCATGCTGGGCTAAACAGAGTTATAGCATGGACAGCGACCTCAGTGAAAAATTGTTGGTGGCGGGAGGACGTGCTGCATATATAAATGTTGCTGTATAGTGTTTCCTACGTGCACTGCACTCCTATATTTTTCTATAAATAAACAAAACATATAAACTGATGGCTACTTGCCATATATAACACTAACCAGAATAAACAATACAATGTAAAATGATCAGAATAATATATAAATTACAGGTTGAGAAACCTACTAAGGTGCGGTTAGTAAAAACATCTTACAAAAAAAATAAGAATAACTATAGACAGATACAGAAATTATAACTAGCGGTCCTAAGACCGTTACAGTGCCTTTTAGTCATTGAGACCATTTATATAGATACGGTATAATTATTAAAGCTGTAATTAATGGAATAATTAAAATGTTAAGTATAGTTACTTGAATAATCGGTAGCCATTCTTAAACATGGGCTATCGTGTTACTGAAATTGATACGTCATCCTTGGTTTGACGTGAGTTGACACATTCCCCGGAAGCTGGAAAGTTCCTGCATGCCGGTTCCCACAAACAACATTTCCGCATGCAATCCAGGACGGGATCGGATCAAACTCATGACTGTAATCACAATATAGAATGTCTAACGAGTAATCAGTAAGAGATACAATAACATTAACAAGACGAAAGTCCCCGTACACCGATGGTATGGATGGAAGTTAATAACAACCCGATCATAAGCGGGGCTTGGTGAATATGGATGAAGTTACATAACTAAGCTTAATGGTGAGCGGTACGTCAGTTAGCTCTTAAGACGTACCAGGCAAGGTTTACTTGCTGCGGTCAAAAGGTTGAAATAAACCTGCCCGACATCAGTGCGGGGATGGTTGAATAACCACTTTTTGGCGTGGCCGGCAGATCCGGCGAGTCATCCACCCAAGAAAATCGCTGCCTCTACATCTGTAGAATCACATATTCAGGCCAGGAAAGGCCTTACCGTGAGTTGTTCTGAGTTAGATCTTGATGTATTCGTAAACAACATTCAAAAGTTCCAAAAATGCTCCCGCACAATCCGGAGATACAAAATTGCTTTAGTGCAGTGGGTTCGATTGCTGCAGTGGCTACGGAAGAGAAACCTTCGAGACCGAAGTCATCTGCTTAATGCCTGTCTTGCTGATAGTAGCCGAATACAGCTCCAACCTATTCGGCCCCTGGCCGAGGATGCTCTCGAGTTCTGGATTTCATCTCCTTTTATACTACTCGTGATGTCATAGGCTCAGGCTTCAACCAATCATCGGTCGAGCAATAGCCAATCAGCGCATAGCTAATAATAACGCAGTCGAATGTTCTAGAACATTCTAGAAGTTCTGCGTACACGTGGTTACGACGTCACAACAATATCTTGAAGATAATTAAAAGGGGGCTTTCCGTGGATAACTCAGCCATTTGTTAACCGATTTTGAAATGGTTTACAGATTCGGAAAGCCCGTATTCTGGTCTTGATTAATGCCAGATTCGGCGGGAACACGTAATGAGAAAGGATTACAATGTACCTACTCGGTACACTAAAATTGCCATTCTATCTTGGTCATGAAATACGCGCTCTGTCAGGATAGTATTAAGTGTGCGCATGCGCGCTATGCGCTTTAACGAACTAATTTGCTTTTACAACGCGATCTCTCTCATAGGCCCATATACGCTTATAGCTCTACCCAGGGGGGCGTCTTCAGGGAACGAATCCAGGATGGGCGGCGCGTACCCAGCTTAGCTGGTACGGCCGGCACCTGACCGGTCGATCTGAACTACACCACCCCCTCCTAGTTTGACATCCGTGGCAAATGATCGCACATTGTGGATCAATGCATGGACGTACACTTGGCGTGAATTATAGACTTCCGTGGCCGGAGAGGAGTAGTGACGCAATAGACGCGCATTTTAAGAGACAGAGCACATAGACGTGCCAAAGCGGAGAGGAGAGGCATATTTTTAGTTTTAATTTTTGACCTGGAATTATTTTTCCAGGTCTTCTTTTTTTGTTTTAATATTTTGGTGAGTGCTTTCAACTTTATTTAGCCAATGATTCCTAAACAATAGCTCGCATGGGTGTTCTCTTCAGGCGCGGATAATTATTATCTCCGCAGAGAACACCCAAGCTCCAACATACCACAATTTAAGTTAAGATGTATAATGATATATATATATATATATATATATATATATATATATATATATATATATATATATATATATATATATATATATATATATATATATATATATAGACTATACGTACATAATTTCCACGTAACATACCCGTACGGGGTATTAAAAATATTACCACCGAATTACTTGCGCACCCTGGGTAAATAAAGGGGTACACAACAGATATCTTTATTTTTTTTAAATATTTGCGGCCCGTTATAGCGGGTCCGCAATGGGCAGCTCTCGCTGACCCCATAGCTGTCCTGACATCTAAGACAGGAAGAAAAATAATAAGAAAAATAGAACATAATAATAAATCAAACGTTAGTTTATCAAGCAGCCTCAGCATAGCTGAGACTGCATGATGGGATTATGACATCATTGCACTGTGGGAGTGTTGTACATTTTACGTCGCACACAACGTTCTTACAATACTGGAGTCCGCAGTGCTCATTTTGTGTGGGACACAGATGCGCAACTAAGTTGCGCAGCTGTGTCGGATAACCGTAGTCATCCCAGGGACGGGATTCAATTGATCTAACATATATAATAAAAACTATTTGAAAAATAAATAAATAAATAGTAATTTTCCATGAGTCGCATCACTGATGTTCTGCTCTAACACAAACGATCACACCTCTGCTGAAAAATTTCCCCACTGAGCCTGAGTCCCGCGACTGACGTTGACTGGTCGCAGTGGATGAATTATTACTGCTGAGATGCATTCATTATCACTGGCGCTTTCGGAAATGTCTGAAGTGATATTTGCGGGAATATGTGATACGTCTTTTTCCTGTGTATGGTTGTTCAGGCGTAGTCCCCTTCCTGATTGCTGGATCAGAAAGACTGGGATGCGGATGCTGGATGACACGAGTTGGAGTGATGCTAATAGACGTAGGCTGCGATGGTCCCGGTCCCTCGTCTATGGTCAGGTCAAGAGGAGATGGCGACTGCGGGTAGCTTGGAATCTCCATCTCCGTAGGTGGCGTGATAACTACCGATATTGGCTGACTGGATGCGATTGCTCCGGACAATACGGGTGCGGGTGTAGTGGTTATAGTTTTGTGGCTGGTTACGGATGCGGGTGCTGCCAGACTGGATTCTGTGGAGGATCTGTGCTTCTTGCTCCGCTTCAGGACCGGTGTGGATGTGGTGACTGGAGGTGGCATAGCGCTCTCTTGTGCGACTGAGGGTAATAGTTCACGTCTGGCTGCTGGTAGATTAGATAACGTAGCCGCGGGAGGACGATGACTAACGGGATGTCTGCGGGTAGTATTTTTCGTGCGGGCCATCTTCTCAGTCAGGAGAACTTCAACTGGTAACCGAGATTCAAAACGTGTGGCTAATGCGGCACGATCCTCGCTTTCTTCCTCAGGAATTAATGTCACTTCTAACACACGGTGATGATGACGGAGCGCATGGGTCACTCTGTAGCGGGTAGCGGTAGAGAGATATTGGCACATTACACAGAAGGCTGTCTGGAGGAGATGATCCTTGTTAATATGAAGTGTGCGGTCGGAATTTCTCGTAAAAGTTCTGGTACAGGGTTCTCTGCTAGCTAATAACGAGCTGCACGGGAATCTTTTCGAAACTGGTACCGATTCTTCTTCAGACGAATCCGACAACAATAAATCTTCGAGGAGTGACATCTCGTCCCACATGGTAGTTGGTGGCGGGAACCTAATTAAAACCTAAAACCCTATCTCTTCATTTTTAACTTTCCAGGCCAAGTATTGTAATAATGAATTAATAAAAAAGAAACAGCAGAATTTGGTTTTCGACACGAAAGAAGCCTAATGCTATTTGTTCTTCCCTGGTGTCGAGTTTTGACGGGAAGACGAAGTTTCAGAGCACGCTTCCTCCTTTTATACTCATTAGTGATGTCATAGACGGCGGATGACCACACCTGGAAGTTTAGCAGGTGATTCGGTCAGCCTTATATGGAAAGTTTTTCTTTTTCCCATTCTGATCGTCACAGGATTAATTCCTTCCATATAAAGGGAGTACTTTTAATTATAAGTGAAATGGCTCGCTAACTTAGTTTTACTTTAGCGCATTTAAAATTTTCCGATCAACATAAAAACAGGGTACTACTTATTCCCGAGCATCACATTTTAATTAGCATGATGCGATTTTACAGATTGGATGCTTATAAACTTGCCTGTTTTAATTTTAGGCTGGAGCGCCCGATGGGGTGTGTGGGAGCCTGGTGACGTCAGCGGTAATTACCCCAACTCACCATCGCCACTCCTCCATCACGCTGTGGTAGTCGCGTATTTGGGTGGCTCTTTGGTATAACGCATTTGATCCAATTTACTGGAAAGAGCAGTAAAAGTCACGTGGCCCTTCGAAACAGGTGGTTGATCGGAAACATATGTGCTGTTTACGGCGATGGCCGAAATACGGTTGCTGAGGTGTAGTCCTTGCAGATGCGAGATATGGAAATATACATATTATATCAAGATTCCGTTTAAAATAATAATTGGACGTTTCTCCGTGATGCGTACTGTAGATGTTGTCGTGCAATCCTTCTATCCATATGATCAGTTCTCCCATAACTAGATAAGAAGGGGTGTGCAGGAGATTTGTTGGCTGTTGTTTGTTGATGATAATGTTGTTGTCGGGAGGTCTGGGCTGCTATATGATGCCAATGTTAAAGTGAGGTGGGCACGCTTGTGAACGCCGAGTCTGGTGTTATTGCGGGAGGTGGGGGGTTGCGGGAGATATTATTTCTCCCGCATCTGGTGTGGCTGGAACTGTTGCGGGAGTTTTTACGTCTCTATCGGGAATTAATTAATACCAGTAGGTGCTGCTAAAGGATGTTGTTGCCAGTGTTGAATGTCTCTGTTATGCTGAGTATAACCGAGTATGTATGTGATGTACGCGCAATGATGAATTGACGTATCCAGCCTTGAGGGCAGGTGTATTCTGTATGTGATGACGTTCTGTCTGTGGTGTGATGTCCTGACTGCTCACGGGGGAGTATGGTAGGGCAAATGGAGAGGGTGGCCTTTGGACAGGCAGATGTCATCTCCCATTACACGACGGTTGGTGTCCTGTCGTAGGTTTTAGACACGGGGAAAATTCGAGCTGAGAGTCTGCTGAACAGGCTGCTTCTCTGCCCACTGCGGGGGGGGGGGGGGGGGGGTATTGTTGGTCGGTGCGGTGTGGGATGCCACCTCCTCTGTAGCAGTAGTCTCTCTCATATTTGAAGATTGACAGTCAACAGACGATGAGTAGTGTGAAATGGACTGGGCCGGTGATGTCCGAACTTGGTGTATAGATAAGGGACACGAATTGAAGTGATGGCAGTGGTGGGACTACGGAAGAGGGTGTCCCATGGGAGGGGTGTGGTTTCGCGATTTCGGGACGTGGTCGGGTACACCTTGTTGTATGGTTTTGCTATCTCGTCATCGTCGTCAGCATTAGCTGCTTGTTCACCCACATTCTGGCCTTGTAGAAGTTGGGTTGAACTGGCACCACGGTGCTCTGCGCTAATCCGGGGAATACTATTTTCCATAGAAATATCTGTCTGGGGACCGGTGTCACGAGAAACGACCGGCTCGAGCACTGACACACGGTTTAAGTCGATCGAAGTGGATGACTGAGGTCAGGCCATCCGAAGCACGGATACAGTAGGTCACGTCTGCCGTCTTACCTACTACCACATAGGGGCCTTTCCACTGGTAACTCAGTTTACTTGGCACGTTTGCAGACCGTCATGAATCGTGTACCCAAACCATCTTTCCTGCTTCATATGGATCTCCATGCACTCTCCGGTCATGCCATGTCTTTTGCCGATGGTGTGCAGTGGATAAAGTTTCTCTCACTAACTCATGGGCTTGTTCTATCCGTTGCCGCAAGAGTTCAACATAGAGAGATGGTGAAATTTTCTCTCCTGGTATCCGGGGCATTGTCAGATCCAGGGGTAGGGCTAATTCATGGCCTAACATTAACCGAGCAGGGGTGTAACCCGTGCTGGAATGTACTGAAGTGCGGTAAGCCATGAGTACATATGGGAGCCATAGATCCCAATCTCTACAATCAAGGCGTGTTTCTTTGGTAAGCATCTCCGCGAGAGTTCAATTGAATCTCTCCACCATCCCATCACTTCGGGGATGGTATGTAGTCGTCCTTGTTTTGATGATATGAAACAATTTGCAGAGCTCTGATATGAGCTGGCTCTCAAAATTACTTCCTTGATCAGAGTGCAACTCATAAGGCATACCAAACTGGCAGAACACATTGCTTGCCAAGACCTCCACTACGGTGGATGCCTCTTGGTCCGGCAAAGCAAATGCTTCTACCCACTTCGTGAAATAGTCTAGCAATACGAGGATGTATTTATTTCTGTCATCCATCGTATTCAAGGGTCCGAGCACGTCGATAGCCACTCGCTCCCACGGTGCACCGACTATCTTAATTCGACTATCTTAATTTGTGATGGTGCGATATGGTGCTGGCCAACAGCGTGTCTTTGGCATGGGATACATTTGGCAACCCATGCCTTGACACTATCGCGAATCCCGATCCAGTGGAATCTCGATTTGATATGGGTAACTGTTCTTTCCATGGACAGATGCCCGGCGTTATCATGTAGTTGTTTTAAGATAAGGTTACGATAACTTTCCGGGACTACCCGACGGTTATTAATGTAAATAACGTTATTTATTAAGTGACATTCCTCGAACCGTTGGTAATAATATTTTGCCGTGGTGGATAGTGGTGTTACCGATTCCTTGGGAGGACGTACCCCCTCCTGGATCCATGCGTATATATTTCGTGTCTGCACATCTGTTGTTTGGTCATGTGCGATTTTCTCTGGATTCCACTCTGCGCACCGCAATTCGGGGAACTCCGAAGATGGCTGTGTTGACTGTGTCATGGTGGCGGCCTCTTCATGTTCAGCCTCCATGCCAACTCTACTGAGGGCGTTGGCATTCGCATGCCATTTGCCGGGACAGTGAGCAACGTTGAAGTTATATGCCTGCAGGGATTCCTGCCATCTCACTACCTGGCCCTCCGGATTTTTAGATTCCTGAGCCAGCGTAGTGAGGCAAGGTCTGTACGGAGTGTAAAGGGGCGCCCATACAGAACGTGCTTGTAGTACTTGACGAAATGTACCACCACTAGTAGGTCTCACTTGGTGGTTGCGTATTTTCTCTCTGTTTTATTCAGAGTACGCGAACCATAGCCCAATACCTGCTCTGTTCCGTCTTCTGTGACCTGAGATAGAACCGCACCAATAGCGTAAGCCAACGCTCAGAAAGAATCGGGGCGGTCGTCAAAAGTTCCTTCAGCGCCCTGAAGGAACCTTCACACTCACTCATCTACTCGAATGGTCGATCTTTTTTCGGTGATCTTGTAGAGGGGTGAAGAAATCTCACTGAAATGATGGATATAACGGCGATAGTACTGGCATAAGCCAAGAAAACTCCGTGTCTCTGTGACTGAAGAGGGCGTGGGCCACTCCACTACTGCCTTAGTTTTTGACGGCTGAGTAGCCACTCCATCTCCGGATATGATGTGTCCCAGGAACTCAACGCTCTGTCTAAAGAGATGACATTTCTTGGGTTTGAGTTTCAAATTGGCCGTGCGGTGACAAATTTATTAATGTTTGCCCAAACGTTGGTCCGAAGACTATTACGTCATCGATGTAACATAGACAGATTTCCCATTGCAGGGTGGTTAATACCTGCTCAATGAGACGTTCAAAAGTTATGTGAGCATTGCACAAGCCGTAGGGCATCTTGCAGAATTGGAAAAGACCATCCCTACAAACGAATGCGGTCTTTTCCATGTCAGCCTCATCCATGGCCACTTGCCAGTAACCGCTAGCTAAGTCAAGGGTACAAAACCACTTGGCTCCAGACAAAGAATCCAAGGCCTGATCTATCCGAGGTAATGGATAAATGGCCTTGATGCTAAGATCATTAAGGTGGCGGTAGTCAATGCAAAACCACAAGGTTCCGTCCTTTTTGCCGGCTAATAGTATTGGGCAAGCCCATGGATATGCTGACGGTTCGATAATACCAGTCCGCAACATATCGCTAACTTGTTGATGCGCTTCCGCTTCTTTATGAATGGGAAGACGTCATACCGGTTGACGTATGGGGCAATTATTGCCTGTGTTGATGGAGTGTCGCACAAGATGAGTTTCTCTGAGATCCATGTCTCCGGAGGAAAAACTATCGCGATATTTGTACAGTAGTTTCCGAATTTAGTGTTTCTGTGATTGCGGTAATCCAACTGTGGCAGGTAGATATAAATCATGTAAATGTTTGGGTAAATCATCAGTCATATGCTGTTGTGTGTCGGTAAGTGTAGGTGATTCCAATGAGATAATGTCCACTAAATGACCACAGCGTACTCCTGGTTCAAGAGTTATGGGGTCTGCGGTGCCATTGAACACTCTGAAAGGTATATGTTCCTTATTAGTAGTGTCCACGATCATGCGGGGACTTGCGCATTGCGAGGCGATCATATAATCAGGGTCGGGTTCCAGCATGGCAATGTGTGTGTTGCTTCCTAACTGTGGTGTGGTGGCCCACAAGATTTGCTCTTGTGCCGGCTCAACTGTGGTGGTACTTGATACTATCACTGTGCACGTGTCATAAAATGACGATGCCAGTCCAAGAGGTATTCGTCGGCCGTGTATGTCGAGTTCCTGTTGTTTGCAATGTATGATGGCTTCGCTGGCACTGAGAAAATCAGAACCAAGGAGGGCATCGTTATGAATAGAGGTGAGGACAACTCGCTGTATGAACTGCATCTCCTCTATTTGAATGACTAGATTAACTACACCGGCCATGGGCACATCAGCTCCCATAGCCGTCTGCAGGTAAATGTTTGTAGGTTTAAGGGGAGGCGTTTTATGAGGTGGGATGCTATCATATAAGCGCTTGTTGAATACTGTGATTGAAGTGCCAGTGTCAACGGTGGCACTGGTCGAAACACCGGTAAACATACAGGCACACCTGTATATCAATTTGCGGTGTACCTGTGGAAGAGTTTCCAATGATGCCGTCCACAATAATGGTGTCAGAGCGGAACTATTCTGTATACAATCGGTCTGTTTCTGAATAGCTTCTTTTAATGTGGTGGATGGCCGAGTGAGGTAGGGGCCAGTCCGCCGTCGTCGCTGCTGTGAGGGCTGCAGCAAAGACGGAGCTGGGGGTAGCAATGATGATGGAGATGTTGCTGTTTCTGGGTATGCAGTATTGGTGTATACAGCAGTGTGTATGGGATAACAGATAAGCTCTACCTGCTTGAGCCATTTCTTGCAATGCTTCATTGGATGCGTTGGCGAAGAACAGAAGAAATAGTGATGCTGCCAGGGACGTGTGTCTCCCCATCTACATCGGCATTTATGAATCCATGAGGCAGAGTGAATCATCTCTCCTGAGTCGCTGCTGTCTGTGGATGCGGGAGATGCTGTTGTGTGGGGCGGTGTTTTGCATACCACCAAGGGACACAGAAAATTCAGTGTTTTGGTGGCGGGATGTGGTGCTTGTAAAAACGTTGTTTCAGGGGAGGTGCTACAACCTACTACTGCCGTTTTGCAAAGGAAAGAAGGCTTGTTATGTGCGGAGATTGAGGGGAGATGGCGATGCTGCAGACGTGGGAGGCATCGTAGGCATCGACATATGTGAAGCCGTGCGTTTTGGTGCATGTGTAAAAGTTGAATTTGGTTGGTAATAGTTGGCCATCGGACGTTGTTGTATGGGGGGGGGGGCACAGTTGAGCCAGGAAGCGAATACGGGCACCGTGGTGACTCTTCTATCAGTGCCCTTACGATTTTGATGGCTTCTCCAGTTGTGGTGTGCTGTGGGCAGGGGTAGGCATTGTCGAAGGAGGTCGATTAGGACCACTTGTACCCTTTGGCCTTCCCAGTGTGGTTCACTGTCCCCACCACGTTGGACGGATGCCAAGTTCGCCACACAGGATGCAGGCCAGGCTAGGTACCTTTCCGTATATGCCTGAGATAAAGACCTGTCCAAGTTATGTGGCCATAATCCGGGACAGAGTCAAGGTGCACTCTGACGTCTTGCGATCCGAGCGAACACAGTACTGGGCGCCAATTAAGGTCATTTTGGCAAGAGGCCACAGCCCCGCATAGACCGTACCACAGAGGCGATGCCCGCTAGACGCATCGCAGCTAAGGCCTCCGCGTAGATCGTTCTTTGATGTCATTTTAGCTGCGAGGCCCTGCGCAGATCGTACTAGACAGGTCATCCACCCCATGGGTACCTGGGCGCCTGACTGCTCCACCCGCCCGGCAAGTGACAGGTTACACCGTCTCACGCACATACCCTCCTGCTTCCCAAAGAATCACTTTTCATGACCTCTGATCACAGGAGGCATGACTTGCAATACGAACGCTTGCCATGGCTTGACTGTACATTGAGCCATTTTGATCACACAGATGAACTGACATGATCAAGACGACTGGCTGGCTACCCAGTCGATAGCGATCACCATTTGAGCTCACGCTCAGGGGCAACCAACGGTCTGATCCATCCCTATCTGCCAACAGAATACGAACTTTGACCATTTTCCCCGGCCTTGCCTGCAGTGCACCTCCAGCGGCCTTCAACAACCCGCCAGAGGCTTGCATTCCCTGGGTGTGGACTGTCATCCACGTACCACGCATGTCCACTTATGAGATGGATGAACCAAAAATCTCGACTGGACGGTACCACAGTAGGATGTTAATTTCATCCTTCGTTAGACACGGAGGCCTTCAGTATCTCCTCTGCACTATAGGAGGTTGTTTGTTTTACGTGTCCCCAGACCCTCACGGGCCCACTGCCGCCTGTTAATGGCAACCTTCGAGGAGCCTATCCCTCTCGGTCACCGTTCCCTCCAATGGCCTGGCTGACCACATCCGAAACAAGTGTTTGGTGGCGGTGCGATGTTGGTGGTGTTCGTTGTTCTTGAGTGAGAGGTGGCGAGGTTCGTTCTGAGTGTTGTTACTAAATTTGCCAATGCTGAGATATGTTTATTGATCTCGTCCATATGTTCCTTCATGTTGTTATTATTGTTATTGTTGCGCTGGTTCCCACGCACGGGGCCTCCATTGTAGCCTCCTCTGCAGCCACGCCCCCTTCCTCCAGGTGCTTGGATCTAATTGGAATTCTGTGAAGTAGTTTGTGGTGGTGATGGTGCGGTAAGTGTTGATGATCTGGGGGGAGTGTTGGTGGACGTGGCGATAGCTGCACCCTCTACCTCATTGATAGGGTGAAGTTGGCGTTGGTTGTTCTCCCATTCCAGAAAGTTTTCTATGCGGACTGCGGTGGCCGTTAATTGGGCCAAACTTCTGTGGTCGGCAAGAAATAGTTTTTCTTTCAGAGCGGGTTCACCGCTTAGCGCATCGATGAAAGTGTCCAGATGGAGATGCGTTACGTCTTCTAAATTGGTGCTAGGATATGCACGGGTGACTAGTGTCCTGATTCGACTAGCTAGCTCGGGTAGGGGTTCTCCCGTGCATCGTCGGAGATTTTAAAGTTGTAAGTGTCTTGTTTCTCTGAGAGCTGTATCACCAAATCGTTCGGTTAGTGCCCATTCCAATTGGGTGTAAGTGGGTGTATAATCAGTCCCGAGATCCGCAAGAACTTGAAGGGCTTTTCTGGAAAGCTTTGCGGCGAGATATTCACCCATCTGCTGATCGTTCCAGTGGTTAGTTCGACTTATAATCTCGAACTGTATTTTATAATTGGTCCAGTCACTCTCCCCGCTAAATTCGGGAGAGAGAATGACTCGGCCAAGACCATTGGAAGAATGAAGTGGTTGAAAGCCGGGCGGTGGTGGTATCTGGGAGACTGATGAATACTCTGATGCTGGTCATTGTGTAGGTGGTGGTGGCAGTGGTTGGTGTTTCCCGTCGATGCCGATGAGCGAGAATGCGTGTACTCCAATCTAGTGAAGCCCACCCCATTGTAGAGCCATAAACCGGCATGGGTCTATGGACGGGAGGCAGAATATCATGAAGATTATGCGGACGTTCTTCTCAAGGCGAGGACTGATATTCCTCATATGGCAGTGGTGCAGTCAGCTGGTGGTCATGGTGTGTAGCATGACTGATGTACCTGTGAAAAGGTGGTGCCAATTCCTCCTGATGATGCCGTGGTGTTCCCCTCGAATATAGTGATGTATTTGATGGGGGCGGTGCGGGAGGTTGTCTATGATATGGATTGTCACCCTGCCATATAGTTTCCGTAGATGACATGGGTGACCGATAGTAGTCTGAAGGATTGTAGGTGTGCCCGTAATCGGGTCTTTGTCGTGATCGTCCATGGTTCGGCCCTGGTGGAGTTGGCCTGTCGCGGACGTCCAATATAGTTCTAAACTCTGTTCCCGCCTGTGAGGCATCCCAAAAGGTGCCCTCACTGACAGGCGAAAACAGGTTATATTGCGGAGTTGTTGATTCCGCTTGCGAATTTCTGGCATAGTTGGTGAGCATGTGAGCTGGGTATCCATCGTATGATGCTACCTCTTGGTCGAGGGAGTCATCGCTGAATGGAGACGGTATAGAACTAAGCTCACTATACGGTGTGGGCGTGAGTTCGATGCGAGTTAATAATGATGTTCTTCGAGCCCCACATCGGGCGCCACTTGTAGCTTGCGGGGTAGTGTCGGGCTGTTCCGGTGTCTGGTGTCGACTCGTCACGCCGCAAGTGCACCACGAATGATGACGCTGGTTAGCTTCTGGTCTCAGGGTTATGGATCCCATGCGATACTGCCCTACGGGTAACAAAGACTGGCTCCTAAGGCCGGTGGAACTCAATCAGTCCGGTGGGGACTTACAAGATTTGATTTGGTGACCTAATTAAAATAAGTCTATACAACAGTTTTACCTAAACAGACTGTCAAGTGTGCTTAGATAAATATAATGAGCATACGAAAATACAAGACATAGAGACAGCCTGATGAACTTTTAAACGTGGGTCTCCCGGAGGTACCACACAGACTCGTAGGTCCACAGAGGTATTCCTGCAAGGGAAGCTCCCGTACACGAGATAACTAATTAACTTAATAAAAGCTATTATACATCTAAGCTGAAAGGAAAGAAAATTATCTTTTATAGTGTCGAAAAGCCATGTGCCTCACGCATGCACTACTCCTAGTGCTAGTTTGGGTGAGGAGTATTATCTGCGTGTGGGCCGTCGTCACTGAATCCTTGCAAGAGGCAAGTGCCTCACGTGGGCCTCGGTCACAGGAAAATGTCGCCATCGCTTAAAGTGGGTGAAGAGTATTGGCCGAAAAGGGGCTTATTCTAATATTCAACCAAAATGCTGTAAAGAAAAGACCATACCTAGTGAAATTATGACTATAAGGTTGCGTGTTGTTTTACGTGAAGACGGGATGAGCGATTTCCGAAGGATTCCCACGCCACCATCTTATGTAGTTTCAAATATGCTGAATTAGTAGTTGCCACCTTTATTTATGCGAGCCTTCTTCTATGCCTAACCTTTCATTTAGTTTAGAGACAACAACTATTTTAGGCCGCAAATGGCTGGCGTCTACCTAGTTTTTAAATACGGCTGTCATTGAAAATGGATGCCCTAAGATATCAATACTGAAGACAGCGTGCATACATGTTACTTCGCAAGATCTCCAAACTGGTAAGAATCCGGATATCTTGCTCCGTAATGACATAAAACCTCACAGGACATTGGTTACATTTCACAAAAGGATGTTTAGGCAACTGATCTATCGTTATGGTGGGGGTAAGAGAGACGAATACCCACCGTGAATGTCCTTCCCGTGAGGGTGTGGCAGATCTTAATATCATGCCTAGACATTCTTACGGAATTTGGTGGGGATGCGCATCTCGCCCGTCACCAGGTCCTATGGAGCTATCTTTTTAACCTAACGTTAGGTTTAAACGCAAGTTGCCCAGTTATGCACTGCAGTGCGGGAGGATTGTCCAGCAGATAAAAGAAAATAATAATTAAGATATGTTTCAGCAGTGCTTCCTACCTTGGCAAGGGTAACTAACTACCAAGTATTCGAAGATACGGGGGAAATGTCTGTGACACCACACCCTGGCCATCACCACTCGGAAACCCCAATAGTTTCCCAGGGTCGGATCAGTCCATGGTGCGGATAGGGACATCCAAACAATTAAGAAGCCATAAGGCTTAGTGGAACATGAAGAGAGACAATAACTTAGAAATATGAGGCCCATTAGGTATGTTGGCCAATCTTACACAGCCTTGCCGGAGTGCAGGGCTAAATTATCGCAACTACCGGAAAAGAGGCATACACTATGTTCCTGCATGCCGGTTCCCACAAACAACATTTCCGCAAGCAGTCCAGGATGGGAGCGGATCGAACTCAGGACTGTAATCACAATATAGAATGTCTAACGAGTAATCAGTAAGAGATACAATAACATTACTGCTAAGACGAAAGTTCCCGTACACTGATGGGATGGATGGAAGTTAATAACAACCCGCTCATAAGCGGGGGTTGTTGAATACGTATGAAGTTACATAACTAAGCTTAACGGTGCGGGATACGTCAGTTAGCTCTTAAGACGTACCAGGCAAAGTTTACTTGCTGCGGTCAAAAAGTTTAAATAAACCTGCACGACATCAGTGCGGGGATGGTTGAATAACCACTTTTTGGCGTGGCCGGCAGATCCGGCGAGTCATCCACCAAAGAACATCACTGCCTCTACATCTCTAGAATCACATTTTCAGGCCGGGAAAGGCCTCACCGCGAGTTGTTCCGAGTTAGTTCTTGATGTATTCGGGAACAACATTCAAAAGTTCCAAAAATGCTCCCGCACAATCGGGAGATACAAAATTGCTTTAGTGCGGTGGGATGGATTGCTGCAGTGGCTACAGAAGAGAAACCTTCGAGACCGAAGCCATCTGCTTAATGCCTGTCTTGCTGATAGTAGCCGAATACAGATCCAACCTATTCGGCCCCTGTCCGAGGATGCTATCGAGTTCTGGAGGCTTCAACCAATCATCGGTCAAGCAATAGCCAATCAGCGCGTAGCTAGTAATAATGCAGTCGGATGTTCTAGAACATTCTAGAAGTTCTGCGTACACGTGGTTATGACATCACAGCAATATCTTGAAGATAATCAAAAGGGTGTTTTCCGTGGATAACTCAGCCATTTCTTAACCGATTTTGAAATGGTGTACAGAGTCGGAAAGCGCATCGAATTCTGGTCTTGATTAATGCCAGATTCGGCGGGAACAACTAATGGGAAAGGATTACAATGTACCTACGTGGTATACTAAAAGCGCCATCTTATCTTGGTCAGGAAATACGCGCTCTGTCAGAATAGTATTAAGCGTGCGCATGCGCGCTATGTGCTTTAACGAACTTAGTCATTTTTACAACGCAATCTCTCTCATAGGCTCATATACGCTTATAGCTCTACCCAGGAGGGCATGTTCAGGGAACGAATCCAGAACGGGCAGCATGTACCCAGCTTAGCTGGTATGGCCAGCACCTGACCGGTCGATCCGAACTACAAGAACGTGGGTTTAGACTGATGTTAGCTCGATGTTAGCTGCGATATTACTTCATCTTTTGAGGAGCACGGCATGCTGAAATTTGTTGTAGATGAACGCGAAATCCTGCTCCAAAGTTGCTGCTAAAATCAACATCTCAGCTGACACATAGCCGCTCAGACAGACAGACATTGATGTAGAAAGATCTGGCGAGGTGTTAGCAAATTGTCTCTGTGCGTGTAACTTGCCAGTAGAGTTGAATGACTAGTAAGACTCGTAGTGAGAGTCTCCACAGGGGAATGTTACAGGCAGGCATCCAAAAGCCTCTGCAAGTAGTGAGTCTGTAACAGCTAACATTGATCTAACTCTAAGTTGTGGCAATTCAGATCTGGTCTGCAATAACCTGGTATCATCGCGGGTTGTCCTCCCTCAAATGTTTACAACAAGCAGTCCATGGGGACATGGGGAAACATGAGTACTTTCGTAAGACTGACGTGGATATGGTAGGAATCGCACCACTATTGTAGACTGTTTGCAGAGCAACAGTGTGCAACCGTGTATTTGTTTACAGACCGCATGATTCCATAATATCCTACATAGTACAATACCAGTGAACTAACGTTTCCTTTAAGCTGTTAAAACACCCATGTTAATATTTTTTTGCAGTAGAACATCATCTGCACAAATTCAGTTTGTTTTATACTAACATGATCATTGAAGTAGAAGAGAGAAACCGTACACAGTAGGCGCACATTAGGACACGATCACACATATACATTTCGCACACAGCACACAAAACTTACGGACACACATTCAATTACAGCATACAAAACACACCATCACCAACTCCAAAAGCTGGCGGATCACATTAAATAACGCACATTATAGTTGCATTATACACGCACACAGGCCTATGCTCATGCGCACAGATTAGCACAAATATTTCTCTCGAAAGCTACATGGGCATGTATATGTGTGCTTAGACCAGACGAAACGGATTATCGTTCGTCGTGGGGTGATTTCAACAAAAATACAGAGTCACTAGGACTTGAAATCAGCAAGAGACCCCATTGACAGCACGCAAAAGTTAACCTGGTTGTTGTCAAGATACACACAATTATATTTGTGTGGATGAGAATTTTGCAAGAACATTAGCATCGCCGCAACAGTGCTGATAACGTTACTGTAGTTATTCATGATACCAGACTGCCGTTGGGATAGTATCGAGCCCGTGTGACGATACAAGTGAGATAACCCGTGTCACCAACAACAAATTACCACGCAGTGACGTCCCTTGAACAGTGTTTTTGTGCGTCGCAGAGGCTGCAGAAACAATATATTCTACTTAGGTTTTGGACCTGTACGTGTGTGTATGAGAATGGTTACTTACGCTGTGAAAAGCCGGTTTAACCCACTACTGGTGTTGTCACAGAAGGTACAACAGTTTACATCTAGGCTTAACATTCGCCAGCTTACCAGTGATGTATGTACGCCCAGTGAGTACTGCCAACGCTATTAGTAAGAAATTGAATCTGGCATGCCACAGAAACACTGTATGGCATAACACCTCAGCCAAAGGCTGAAAAGAAGCATGAAGTGGGAAGCATTTGCAACACCAATGAGATGTGTATTGGTCCCACGATAAATAATTGTGAAGCACCACCGACTGCCACTGAGCAGACAATTATTCTGGCATATCCACAGCCAGGCATGAACGTCAATGAGTCATTATCCACAAATCATGGATGCTTCATGGTCAATAGTAATGGAAGTTTGGGTCTGAGCACCCCTGCATACAGCACCCATTAACAGAGCTATTCTCTTCCAAGTCTGAGACGATTTGGCCTAGATGACCATGAGTAAAACACACTACCAATCTATGCAGATGGCCAGTCTCACAGTCCACATATGAATGACGCACATGAACAGGCAAGAGAAGTCCTAGAAACCATCATCGCTGCCTTAGGCGTTGAGGCAACAATGGCCGCAATGGCACAGTTGCTAGCTAGATATACAGATGCAGCAGCATCAGAAAACCAAGCTAGCACTGATAGATTAAACAGTGCTAATGCTATTGTAAGAGAGTGAAATCATATGTTTTGTATAATGATTTCTCTCGCTTACATTTAACCAGGTTAGCTGTCTAGTTTGCGGGAGAGGTAGTTCTATGTATGCGATGAACTATTGGGATGTGTGTACAGTGTAGGGTAACTTACTCGCTACCTTTCCGCGTAGTATGATTTTTGGCGAGTAATGGTTCGTGATGGGTGCGTAGGGATTTATGCAAATTTGGAACAATGGTTCACGTGTAACACCTGATCGATTTGAGCGTGGATGTGTGCATTTTGGGAGTGAACTTGGCGTGGAGTAGTGTGATTGGAGATTTTTCAGTAATTCTGGTGCTTGATTGGCTCTGAGAAAAGTCAAGCATTTTGTGCTGGTTGGAACTATTTGGTTGTCCGAACTATTTCGACATCCCGTGGATTGTGCGGTTCAAGCACATATTTCAAACGATTGCAACCGAGAGGTCTTACTTTTGTCGGTGAGCTGATTTTCGAAATAGAATGAAGCGGCACGTCTGATTTACTTGGTGAGTGTTTATATGTGAACGTATATAAGAATGTGTGAAAGGTAGTTAGAATATAGTAAAATTGATCAAACGTCAAGCTGGAGTTTTCATTATTGAAATTTGATTTGAGGTCAACAAACAGTAGGCTAAACCGTTATTATGAAGTCTTGACTAAATTGAGCTACTAATATTTTGCTGTCTGATAGATGTTATAAATTACCGGTCACAGTAGATTAGTTGTTGACAGGGTATCGGTAGCCAGTTGCTAGGCCGAGAACAGTATGTGGTCTGAAGTCTGTAGTAGAAATTGTACTGTTTTATAGCGGTAGTGTCATATTGGTCTTTCAAATGCGGTCATGGAATGCGATCAGGGTACATATTCTATGTGCAGAAGTTAATTTGTGATTCCATGGATTGTGTTTATTTTTTAAAAGGCAAGGTCATTTGGCACGTCAGTCAACGAAACCAATGCTCGAATTATAAGGTGGAATCGAGTAGTGGGTTTGAATCGAGTAGTATACTAATTCAGACTCGGATTTGTACGCTAATGTTAATTATTTTTTAGTACGTTTAAAAACACGGGAGCCGGATAAGTGGATGTGTAAACGGGTACTCGTTAAAGGGTAAACGGTTTGTTTATGGAATCGTTAACCTGTTCAACAAAACTAATACGGCATCGTTAGATAAGTTCTTCCAGTGAGAATTTTGGTCACGTTGTTCGTTTTTTGATGGTTAAAACCCACAATTGGGGTCAGAATTCTCTTCAAGGAAGATTCTTTTGAAGAAATTCAGTTGTTTTGGTTTTAAACCTTAAATTGGGTGACCGTATGATATTTTCAGATCATGGGTGGTTTTGTTTAGCAATGTTACCGGGATTGGACATTATCCTGTGAGTTATTTACAGGTAATATGTATCAAAATTTCCCCCCCCCCCCGATCAAGGATTCATAGTAAGTGACAAGTTGGATTGAGATTGAATTGAAATGTGAAAATTCCAGCAATGACATTGGGTGATGGTCAGCAGTTGAACTAAAAATTAGTGATCAAAAAGGTCAGATATTGGGTCATTAATAGTATAAGTCAAGACTAAATAATTTCAATTCTTGATTTGATTGAACTTTTCCTCTTAAGGAAATTCAATCTTGGTCATATAATTAAAGTCTAAGGAAATAAGTCGTCTGTCTGGGGATCATTTTTCATGCCTTGAATTAGGAAATTGTAAATAGTATAAATATACTTTTTTAGTGACATGTACTAAAGTTTAGTTTTAAAAGCAGTTGCATTTGTTTAATCAAGTGTGATCGACTTGTTAGTCGAAAGTTGATCAGACTTTGCGCTTGATTGTGTGCAAAAATACCATATTGGGTCAGGTGGCATTGAATAGAGGCCTATTATTTTTTTATGTTATATGATTATACATAGGTAGTTGGTGAAAAATAATTTAAAATATCGGTTGCTTCGGAAACAAGATACCGTATGAATGTCCAAGTCATCACGGTTGAGTGCTTCCGGATCAAATTGACTGGCACATTTCTAATGGCAGATGTTGGGCAAATTGATTCTCAAATATTCAATTGGTGGAAGACGACGACTTTTGATTTGTCATCAGGTCACATGGTTTCAAATGAATATTTCAGAATACTGTATGAATGTCTAAATTATCACAGTTGAATGCTTTGGAGCCAATCTGACTGGTAGCTGTCTAATGGCAGATGTTGGACAGATTGATTTACAAATATTCAATTGGTGGAAAATGATGACATTCGACGCATCATCGGTTTACAGGGTTTCACCTGAACATTTTAAAATTAATTAAACAGGCTTCTGCTCATTAAATGTTGGTTAGATTAGCTATCACATTGGCAGAAAGCTTTTATTTTAAAGCTGTTACTGTTGCGGTTGTACTTTGTACCCCGCCATTGTTCTATATGACGAGGTGGGGCAAAATGTTCAAGATATGAATTGTGGGTGGTCTTGAGCCGATGGATCATTAATTGTCATTGTGAGGATATTGGACAATTATTGCAGTGTAGTAATGAGCACACTAGGGCCTTAGCTTCAATAAGATATTACGGGAGATATTTTGAAACTTGTCTAGATTCAGTCCGATTGATATTTTGTAACTTAATTGACTGATTTCTGTTTTGACACTTGTTGGGATAATTTGTATAGGATATTTATTCCATTTAATGAACTGAAAACTATTCACAGAATGACTTGAAGCTGATGTGATGGGTAATGGTTTTACTTATTTCAATATTTTGAAAACTATTTGACTGTCACCTAATTAAAGTGTTCATGCTTCTTAGAATTGATTATCATATAATTAGTATAATCCCTGTGTCAAATGTGAATTTTTCATGAATATTCCAAAGAATATTTTGAAACTTGTCTTCAGTCGGATTGATATTTTGAAACCCAATTGACTGATTCTGCTTGGGCACAGGCTGAGATGATTTTAATCTAGTTACTTCAGGTGTCATATAGAAAGATAAACAGAATCTATGGAAGCTGAGGTCTTAGTTATTTTCCGATTGATATTTTGAAATCTATTTTACTACCATTTACTTAAAAGGCCAATATCAACCAAGATTGAGTAGAAGGTTTATTATAATGATTGTACTGTTAAATTGAAGATAATACTTCAGGATATTCCATGGAATGGTTTGAAGTGTATGGTTGTTTTCCGATTGATATTTTGAAATCTATCTTAAAAGGAACCAATGCCAGTAAGGATGTATTATCATACAATTAATATAATCACTGGGCTAGAAGTAATTTTCAAAGAATATTCCAGGGAATATTTTGAAACTAATGTCTGGATCTGTCATCAATATTTTGAAACCTATTTGGCCGATTCCTGTTTGAATATTGGCCGGTCTAGTCTATGAATGATAATAATTACATCAGAATTTTCCAAGGAATTTTTTGAGACGTAACCGTTTCGTTCTGAAGGTGGCCAAGGCCGGCCTCTGTAATGGTCTTGAGAAATGTCAACTTGCAAAACAGGAGAGGGTTGGGGTTTTTTAGGGTTTACCTCTGAAACGACTGCCTCGGTAATCGAGTCAGTCATTCCGGTGGTGGATTCTCGGAAGTAGTCTTCTCTTTGCCAGCAAATAGACATTCAAGAAGCAGATATGTTGGCTTTGCCTGATAAAATTATAGGCATTGAAGGGTTGAGTCTGTGATGGTCTTGCCAAGATATTTTGAATATTATCTGATCATACTGAAATGTAAAGTTCAGTCAGATTGTATTTTATTTTAATTGTTTCTACATAAAATAATTATTTGTAGAAAATATTGAAAGTAGTCTAACACATAAATTATATACACAGTTGCAGGGTGGTCGGTGAGGAGCCAGTGATGTCATGGTCAGGATGTGTTTGAACGACCAGTAGATATAAATCTCCAGTTGCAGGGTAAGCCAGATTTTGGGTACAAAGTTGGTTAATATTTGCAGAATTATTTGAAATAAATTCCTGTTAGTCAGTTGGTATTGACGTCATCATTCAACTAGTTGAATTATGACGTCAAAGTCAATTGATATACCAATTAGCTTAATTGAATGGATACATTCTGCAGATATTTTCTTTAACCGTTCTCTGGTAATCCATATATTCAGATATGGAGGCATAAGGCATGATTCCTATATAAGAACGGAATAGAAAATTGAGGTCAATATGGCCATGAAATAATGCTAGAAAATTAATTTAATAAGATTAATTTTGTCTTTCTGTCCTTTCAATCAGTCTCTTTTTCACTGCACTCACTCAACTCACTCACTGCATTCACTCACTCACTGCAGTCACTCACACGTTAATGAGTGTTGGAAATCAATAGGAATCAATATAAGATAGTCATACCTGTAGCTATGATGGCTTATAATGGCATATAGATGTTTTTCTTGTGGAGATGTTGCCGAAAGAAAGTACTGTTTCAGCGGTAATCTTTCTCGGCAAAAGCATCCTCAAGCACCACATCATTTAACTAGTATACTTGTTGTACAAATGGGGAGGATTTTCTCACTTGATAATGGAAGAAAAGACATTGAT
The DNA here is from genome assembly GCA_034401795.1 of Chaetoderma sp. LZ-2023a. Taxonomy (NCBI): domain Eukaryota; kingdom Metazoa; phylum Mollusca; class Caudofoveata; order Chaetodermatida; family Chaetodermatidae; genus Chaetoderma; species Chaetoderma sp. LZ-2023a. The sequence goes on from CM067360.1 coordinate 406,607, forward strand.
TTGCGATAAAATTTAATCTCTTAGTGTTTTTGTTTTTCTTTTTAATTCATACTTTTTGATGAACAGGGTGTTGGTTTAGGGGTCGAAATTTCACCCGAGCATTAACTGACTAGCTGATGTAGGGCATATCATGATTTCCAGATAGCCATCGTTCCTCATGGTTGTCAGGGTTCAGGTCTCTGATTGGTGACATTCCACACCAGGACACTTATCCGGGGACAACAGGGTTGCCAATGAAATTGAACGTGTAGTAATGCTGAAATTGGGATGATATTCGGTTCATGTTAATGAGATGGGGTTGTTGCTCGGCCTGTATGAACTTTCGCTATGGGAATAAAATTTAGAGAATTTAGAATTTTGATAGTTCATATAATTATTTTGCCACTGTGATATATATAATATATTTTTAATTGGATGAAATTTGTTCGTCTTTTGTGGTCAACCTAATTACTTCTTCCTCGTCTCGTTGACACCAAATTTCCAAAGAATCTGTGACAAGTTTCTGACCCTTTAGTTAGAATCTAGGACCTCATTCAAAATTATCCCTCATTCCAACCCAGGTAGAATTAGGTGTTTCCCTTAGACGTTATAATCAATTTATCAATCAAGTATTTGTCATAAGATGCCATAATCATTTGAACTTTAGAATCGATTCAATTTGACAGGCATAAGACATCGCAATCAACTGATAAATGTAATCGTCACTCCTTTATCTCGGACAACTCTAAATTGACAGGTCTTTTTTAGACCGCACCGTATCTGATTTATTCAGATTAAAAAACTAAAATTTTCCATTTCATAGTGTGGTTCTCCATACACTTACATAATAGGTTACGACGTCACAAACTGGCGCTGTGAGTAGGATTTCTGTATTGTCAACGAGGCGTAGTGATGAAAGGGTTGAATTTCAGAGATATGGAATTGAGTATATATGGATATTGATCAGTGACATTTATATTTCTGTAAAAATAGTAGAAGGGAGGGTATAAGATCAAAAACACTCGCTGATTCACCAAAATACAGGTAGCGAAATTCAACAGGCCAGCGGTGTGAACATGATCCACAGAACCAAGTGACAGCATTCCCCTGGTGGAGGAGACAAAGAGCATCAAGATCTGACAGCGACATCGTCAACATCTGACGTGGAGTAGTGATGAGTGTTATCTAATAGTATACTTTTGGGGTTTGGGATAATTATTAATTGTCTGCATGAATCGTCAGGTAATTAGCAGTTCATAAGTTTCAGAAATTCCTGGAAAGAACCAACAGTGGGGTTACCCTGAATTTACTCAATCTTATGATTTTGATTTAAGATAATTTGAGTTTCATATTGGATTGTTCATCCATGGTCAGATTATTATCGGATTGTCCATTTATTGATTCAAAGCCTGATAAGGTACTTGGGATAATAGCCTCATTACATCTGCAAGGTTAGTTGGCATGGTATTGCCTGTCCGGTGCAATTGGTTGTTACATGGCATACACATGTATGTATATTAAACATACATTCATGTGTATTTAGTTTCTTGATACAAGGCAGTGGAATTGGTCTGTAGACAAAGTCAAGTTCAAGATAACAATGATTAAATTACTAAGTATATATTGAGTACTGACTCAACGAGGAAACAATTTCGATAATTATCATCAACCAAATTTTGTGATAAATTATATAATTAAGAGGGGTGCTTCAGTTAAATCATTTCAGGAAGAAACCTTATTATATATTAGACATAGTACACAGGTGACAGAGACCATAAACTTGAAAGTCTGTGTCGGTATTAACGACCTTTTGGTACGTAAGCATCACATATATGGTACAGAATCTGTTCCATCTGGGATTACCGCAAAAGAATTGTGTCAAAGGTTAAAAGAGTTCAAGGTCAAGGCCAAGGCACTACGGCCAAATTTTGTATTTGGTTATATAACAATTCCACCGTTCTCTTTTAAAGGAAATATTAATTCGCAAAGGTCTAAAAGGTGTTTAGAAAAATCCCTGTATTCAGACGAGAGGTTGTGTGTATATCAAGAAGAATTGACTGTATGTGTGAATGAGGTCAATGCCTTTGTGATACAAGATAATTTGTCTGAGAAATCCAAGGTCTTTACAATTTTGTGGCACAGAGAGATTGTACATTCTCATTCAAGGAAGATCTTTGGTGGATTTATGGTCAGTCTTTTCACTGTAAATGGATATAATGCTAGGTATGAAATAGATCCAGAAAGAAGTCATGCGGGTACTATCGAATTCACCAGTGTGGATGCGCATAAAGGTATCCCTCAATCTCGTCGGGGTGATCTGGAAATTCTAGGTTATTGTATGCTGCAATGGTTGTGCAAGAAACTTCCTTGGGCAGACCGGTTAGAGGATGGGGAATATGTCCACGATTTTAAAATCAAATGTCGATAGAATATTTCTTTATTGATGAAAATATGTTATCCTGATACGACCATTCCTGAATTTATTCAGAAATACTTGATATATGTGATGCAATTGGAATATTCGGAGAGGCCAAACAATGAAGCATGCCATGAGCTTCTTAGAAGAGCTGGAAGAGTTGAACCTCTTAAGAGTGGTAGTGAACTAAGTGAAGATGAAGTGATTTTGAAATCCTGGAAGGAGGAATTAGAAAATGGGATGTTTCCTGGTTTAACACATTCACCTTTGGGAGATTCTTCACTGGAAATTCCATCAGAATTTCTGACAAATGTTGAGCTATCAGAGAGAGAGTGAAATCTCTGAATAAAGGGTATGACATCTGGATAGGAAAACTTCCAGATATAATTTTGTAATTAGTGTAATAAAGTATAACTTCATTAGAACAATAGGACGGAACCTTATTTAATTTGTTCACCTTTCTTATTGGTATGGGCACGTGAAAAAATCGCTTGCTCGATTGTAGAGGTTATGTCATCTGACTCTTATTCGGGTGTATCAATGGGTTGGGAGAATATTTTCAGGAAGGGGGAGTTTCTTGGTTCTAACATAATTATGATAAAATGTATAGATATGTACATGTATGTATCTATGAAAATATGTAGATACTTGTGTGTGGGAAAAATATCTATGTATAAGTAGAAAGGAGAAATATGGCAAATGCCATATTTTATTTTACCATTCTAGTAAAGTGTCTAGTTAAATGAACTAGATCGTGTCTTCCAGAATGGAAGATTGTTGTAATATCAATATAGTTGGAGTCAGGATCTGGATTTCTTCTGGTTTGTTTGAAAGGTGAAAATTGGATTAACCGTCTGATTATTGGTGAAAGAGAATCTCGGAAATGCAAAAATAAAGTGTAAATTTGATTAACAGTCTGATTACTGGTGAAAGAGAATCTCGGAAATGTAAAAAGAAAAGGTGTAAATTTGATTAACCGTCTGATTATTGGTGAAATGGAATCTCGGAAATGCAAAAATAAAAGGTGTAAATAGGATTAACCATCTGATTATTGGTGAAAGAGAATCTCAGATATGTGAAAAGAAAAGTATAAATTGGATTAACCATCCAATTATTGGTGAGAGAATCTCGGAAATGCAAAAATAAAGTGTAAATTTGATTAACAGTCTGATTACTGGTGAGAGAATCTCGGAAATGTGAAAAGAAAAGGTGTAAATTCGATTAACTACCTGATCATTGGCGAAAGAGAATCTCGAAAATGCTAAAAGACAAGGTGTAAATTGGATTAATCAACTGATTAGTGACGAAAGATAATCTCGGAAATGCAAAAAGAAAGGGTCTAAATTGGATTAATCATCTAATTATTGGTGAAAGAGAATCTCGGAAATGTGAAAAGAAAAGGTGTAAATTCGATTAACCATCTGATTATTCGTGAAAGAGAATCTCGAAAATGCAAAGAGAAGGTCTAAATTGGATTAAGCATCTGAATATTGGTGAAAGAGAAACTCGGAAATGCAAAAATAAAAGGTGTAAATAGGATTAACTGTCTGATTATTGGTGAAAGAGAATTCCAGAAATGTGAAATGAAACATGTAAATTGGATTAAGAGTCCGATTATTGGTGAAAGAGTCATGGAAATGCAAAAATAAAAGGTGGAAATTGGATTAACCGTCCGATTGGTGAGAGAATCTCGGAAATGCAAAAAGAACAGGTGAAAATTGGATTAACCATCTGATTATTGGTGAAAGAGAATCTCAGAAATGCAAACATAAAGTGCAAATTTGATCAATAGTCTGATTACTTGTGAAAGAGAATCTCGAAATGCAGAAATAAAGTGTAAATTGGATTAACCATCTGATTATCGGTGAAAAGAGAATCTCAGAAATGTGAAAAGAAAAGTGTAAATTGGATTAACAGTCCGATTATTGGCGAGAGAATCTAGGAAATGCAAAAATAAAGTGTATATTGGATTAACAGGCTGATTATTGGTGAAAGATAATCTCAGAAATGTAAAAAGAAAATGTGTAAATTCGATTGACCGTCTGATTATTGGTGAAAGAGAATCTCGGAAATGTAAAAAGAAAATGTGTAAATTCGATTGACCGTCTGATTATTGGTGAAAGAGAATCTCAGAAATGTGAAAAGAAAAGGTGTAAATTCGATTAACTACCTGATCATTGGCGAAAGAGAAACTCGGAGATGTAAAAAGAAAGGTGACAATTGGATTAACTGTCTGAATATTGGTGAAAGAGAAACTCGGAAATGCAAAAATAAAAGGTGTAAATAGGATTAACCGTCTGATTATTGGTGAAAGAGAATTCCAGAAATGTGAAATGAAAAGTGTAAATTGGATTAAGAGTCCGATTATTGGTGAAAGAGTCACAGAAATGCAAAAATAAAAGGTGTAGATTGGATTAACCGTCCGATTGGTGAAAGAGAATCTCGGAAATGCAAAAAGAACAGGTGTAAATTGGATTACCCATCTGATTATTGGTGAAAGAGAATCTCAGAAATGTGAAAAGAAAAGTGTAAATTGGATTAACAGTCCGATTATTGGTGAGAGAATCTCAGAAATGCAAAAATAAAGTGTAAATTTGATTAATAGTCTGATTACTTGTGAAAGAGAATCTCGAAATGCAGAAATAAAAAGTGTAAATTGGATTAACCATCCGATTATTGGTGAAAGAGAATCTAGGAAATGCAAAAATAAAGTGTAAATTTGATTAACAGTCTGATTATTGGTGAAAGAGAATCTTGGAAATGCCAAAAGAAAAGGTCTAAATTTGATCAACAGTCTGATTATTGGTGAAAGAGAATCTCAGAAATGTGAAAAGAAAAGGTGTAAATTCGATTACCTACCTGATCATTGGCGAAAGAGAATCTCGGAAATGTAAAAAGAAAGGTGAAAATTGGATTAACCGCCTGATTATTGGTGAGAGAATCTCGGTAATGTGAAAATAAAAGGTGTAAATTGGATTAGCCATCCGATTATTGGTGAAAGAGAATCTCGGAAATGCTAAAATAAAGTGTAAATTTGATTAACAGTCTGATTATTGGTGAGAGAATCTCAGAAATGTGAAAAGAAAAGGTGTAAATTCGATTAACCGTCTGATTATTGGCGAAAGAGAAACTCGGAAATGCAAAAATAAAAGGTGTAAATAGGATTAACCGTCTAATTATTGGTGAAAGAGAATTTCAGAAATGTGAAATGAAACATGTAAATTGGATTAAGAGTCCGATTATTGGTGAAAGAGTCACAGAAATGCAAAAATTAAAGGTGTAAATTGGATTAACCATCTGATTATTGGTGAAAGAGAATCTCAGAAATGTGAAAAGAAAAGTGTAAATTGGATTAACAGTCCGATTATTGGTGAAATAGAATCTCAGAAATGCAAAAATAAAGTGTAACTTTGATTAATAGTCTGATTACTGGTGAAAGAGAATCTCAAAATGTAGAAATAAAAAGTGTAAATTGGATTGAACATCCAATTATTGGTGAAAGAGAATCTAGGAAATGCAAAAATAAAGTGTAAATTTGATTAACAGTCTGATTATTGGTGAAAGAGAATCTCAGAAATGTGAAAAGAAAAGGTGTAAATTCGATTACCTACCTGATCATTGGCGAAAGAGAATCTCGGAAATGTAAGAAGAAAGGTGAAAATTGGATTAACCGTCTGATTATTGGTGAAAGAGAATCTCGGTAATGTGAAAATAAAAGGTGTAAATTGGATTAGCCATCCGATTATTGGTGAAAGAGAATCTCGGAAATGCAAAAATAAAGTGTAAATTTGATTAACAGTCTGATTATTGGTGAAAGAGAATCCCAGAAATGCAAAAATAAAGTGTAAATTTGATTAATAGTCTGATTACTGGTGAAAGAGAATCTCGAAATGTAGAAATAAAAAGTGTAAATTGGATTAACCATCCGATTATTGGTGAAAGAGAATCTCGGAAATGCAAAAATAAAGTGTAAATTTGATTAACAGTCTGATTATTGGTGAAAGAGAATCTCAGAAATGCAAAAATAAAGTGTAAATTTGATTAATAGTCCGATTACTGGTGAAAGAGAATCTCGAAATGTAGAAATAAAAAGTGTAAATTGGATTAACCATCAGATTATTGGTGAAAGAGAATCTCGGAAATGCAAAAATAAAGTGTAAATTTGATTAACAGTCTGATTATTGGTGAAAGAGAATCCCAGAAATGCAAAAATAAAGTGTAAATTTGATTAATAGTCTGACTACTGGTGAAAGAGAATCTCGAAATGTAGAAATAAAAAGTGTAAATTGGATTAACCATCCGATTATTGGTGAAAGAGAATCTCGGAAATGCAAAAATAAAGTGTAAATTTGATTAACAGTCTGATTATTGGTGAAAGAGAATCTCAGAAATGTGAAAAGAAAAGGTGTAAATTCGATTAACCGTCTGATTATTGGCGAAAGAGAATCTCGAAAATGCAAAAAGACAAGGTCTAAATTGGATTAACCATCTGAATATTGGTGAAAGAGAAACTCGGAAATGCAAAAATAAAAGGTGTAAATAGGATTAACCGTCTGATTATTGGTGAAAGAGAATTTCAGAATTGTGAAATGAAACATGTAAATTGGATTAAGAGTCCGATTATTGTTGAAAGAGAATCTCAGAAATGCAAAAATAAAAGGTGTAAATTGGATTAACCGTCCGATTGGTGAAAGAGAATCTCGGAAATGCAAAAAGAACAGGTGTAAATTGGATTAACCATCTGATTATTGTTGAAAGAGAATCTCAGAAATGTGAAAAGAAAAGTGTAAATTGGATTAACAGTCTGATTATTGGTGAAAGAGATTCTCAGAAATGCAAAAATAAAGTGTAAATTTGATTAATAGTCTGATTACTTGTGAAAGAGAATCTCGAAATGCAGAAATAAAGTGTAAATTGGATTAACCATCCGATTATTGGTGAAAGAGAATCTAGAAAATGCAAAAATAAAGTGTAAATTTGATTAACAGTCTGATTATTGGTGAAAGAGAATCTCAGAAATGTGAAAAGAAAATGTGTAAAGTCGATTAACTACCTCATCATTGGCGAAAGAGAATCTCGGAAATGTAAAAAGAAAGGTCAAAATTGGATTAACCGTCTGATTACTGGTAAAAGAGAATCTCGGTAATGTAAAAAGAAAGGTGAAAATTGGATTAACAGTCTGATTACAGGTGAAAGAGAATCTCGGTAATGTAAAAAGAAAGGTGAAAATTGGACTAACCATCCGATTATTGGCGAAAGAGAATCCCGAAAATGCAAAAAGACAAGGTCTAAATTGGATTAACCATCTGAATATTGGTGAAAGAGAAACTCGGAAATGCAAAAATAAAAGGTGTAAATAGGATTAACTGTCTGATTATTGGTGAAAGAGAATTTCTGAAATGTGAAATTAAACATGTAAATTGGATTAAGAGTCTGATTATTGGTGAAAGAGTCACGGAAATGCAAAAATAAAAGGGTAAATTGGATTATCCGTCCGATTTGTGAAAGAGAATCTCGGAAATGCAAAAAGAACAGGTGTAAATTGGATTAACCATCTGATTACTGGTGAAAGAGAATCTCAAAAATGTGAAAAGAAAAGTGTAAATTGGATTAACAGTCCGATTATTGGTGAAAGAGAATCCCAGAAATGCAAAAATAAAGTGTAAATTTGATTAATAGTCTGATTACTGGTGAAAGAGAATCTAGAAATGTAGAAATAAAGTGTAAATTTGATTAACCATCCGATTATTGGTGAATGAGAATCTCGGAAATGCAAAAATAAAGTGTAAATTGGATTAACAGTCTGATTATTGGTGAAAGAGAATCTCAGAAATGTGAAAAGAAAAGGTGTAAGTTCGATTAACTACCTGATCATTGGCGAAAGAGAATCTCGGAAATGTAAAAAGAAAGGTGTAAATTGGATTAGCCATCCGATTATTGGTGAAAGAGAATCTCGGAAATGTAAAAAGAAAATGTAAATTGGATTAGCCATCCGATTATTGGTGAAAGAGAATCTCGGAAATGTGAAAAGAAAAGGTGTAAATTCGATTAACCGTCTGATTATTGGCGAAAGAGAATCTCGAAAATGCAAAAAGACAAGGTCTAAATTGGATTAACCATCTGAATATTGGTGAAAGAGAAACTCGGAAATGCAAAAATAAAAGGTGTAAATAGGACTAACCGTCTGATTATTGGTGAAAGAGAATTTCAGAAATGTGAAATGAAACATGTAAATTGGATTAAGAGTCCGATTATTGGTGAGAGAGTCACAGAAATGCAAAAATAAAAGGTGTAAATTGGATTAACCGTCCGATTTGTGAAAGAGAATCTCGGAAATGCAAAAAGAACAGGTGAAAATTGGATTAACCATCTGATTATTGTTGAAAGAGAATCTCAGAAATGTGAAAAGAAAAGTGTAAATTGGATTAACAGTCCGATTATTGGTGAAAGAGATTCTCAGAAATGCAAAAATAAAGTGTAAATTTGATTAATAGTCCGATTACTGGTGAAAGAGATTCTGGAAATGTAGAAATAAAAAGTGTAAATTTGATTCACCGTCTGATTATTGGTGAAAGATAATCTCGGAAATGCAAAAATAAAGTGTAAATTTTATTAACAGTCTGATTATTGTTGAAAGAGAATCTCGGAAATGTGAAAGGAAAAGGTGTAAATTCGATTAACTACCTGATCACTGCCGAAAGAGAATCCCGAAAATGCTAAAAGAAAAGGTCTAAATTGGACTAACCATCTGATTATTGGTGAAAGAGAATCTCGGAAATGTGAAAAGAAAAGGTGTAAATTGGATTAACCATCTGAATATTGGTGAAAGAGAAACTCGGAAATGTGAAAAGAAAAGGTGTAAATTCGATTACCTACCAGATCATTGGCGAAAGAGAATCTCGGAAATGTAAAAAGAAAAGGTGAAAATTGGATTAACCATCTGATTATTGGTGAAAGATAATCTCGGAAATGTGAAAGGAAAAGGTGTAAATTCGATTAACTACCTGATCAATGCCGAAAGAGAATCCCGAAAATGCTAAAAGACATGGTGTAAATTGGATTAATCATCTGATTATTTGTGAAAGAGAATCTCGGAAATGCAAAAAGAAAAGGTCTAAATTGGACTAACCATCTGATTATTGGCGAAAGAGAATCTCGAAAATGCAAAAAGAAAGGTGAAAATTGGATTAACCGTCTGAATATTGGTGAAAGAGAAACTCGGAAATGCAAAAATAAAAGGTGTAAATAGGATTAACAGTCTGATTATTGGTGAAAGAGAATTTCAGAAATGTGAAATGAAACGTGTAAATTGGATTAAGAGTCCGATTATTGGTGAGAGAGTCACAGAAATGCAAAAATAAAAGGTGTAAATTGGATTAACCGTCCGATTTGTGAAAGAGAATCTCGGAAATGCAAAAAGAACAGGTGAAAATTGGATTAACCATCTGATTATTGTTGAAAGAGAATCTCAGAAATGTGAAAAGAAAAGTGTAAATTGGATTAACAGTCCGATTATTGGTGAAAGAGATTCTCAGAAATGCAAAAATAAAGTGTAAATTTGATTAATAGTCCGATTACTGGTGAAAGAGATTCTGGAAATGTAGAAATAAAAAGTGTAAATTTGATTCACCGTCTGATTATTGGTGAAAGATAATCTCGGAAATGCAAAAATAAAGTGTAAATTTTATTAACAGTCTGATTATTGTTGAAAGAGAATCTCGGAAATGTGAAAGGAAAAGGTGTAAATTCGATTAACTACCTGATCACTGCCGAAAGAGAATCCCGAAAATGCTAAAAGAAAAGGTCTAAATTGGACTAACCATCTGATTATTGGTGAAAGAGAATCTCGGAAATGTGAAAAGAAAAGGTGTAAATTGGATTAACCATCTGAATATTGGTGAAAGAGAAACTCGGAAATGTGAAAAGAAAAGGTGTAAATTCGATTACCTACCAGATCATTGGCGAAAGAGAATCTCGGAAATGTAAAAAGAAAAGGTGAAAATTGGATTAACCATCTGATTATTGGTGAAAGATAATCTCGGAAATGTGAAAGGAAAAGGTGTAAATTCGATTAACTACCTGATCAATGCCGAAAGAGAATCCCGAAAATGCTAAAAGACATGGTGTAAATTGGATTAATCATCTGATTATTTGTGAAAGAGAATCTCGGAAATGCAAAAAGAAAAGGTCTAAATTGGACTAACCATCTGATTATTGGCGAAAGAGAATCTCGAAAATGCAAAAAGAAAGGTGAAAATTGGATTAACCGTCTGAATATTGGTGAAAGAGAAACTCGGAAATGCAAAAATAAAAGGTGTAAATAGGATTAACAGTCTGATTATTGGTGAAAGAGAATTCCAGAAATGTGAAATGAAAAGTGTAAATTGGATTAAGAGTCCGATTATTGGTGAAAGAGAGTCACAGAAATGCAAAAATAAAAGGTGTAAATTGGATTAACCGTCCGATTTGTGAAAGAGAATCTCGGAAATGCAAAAAGAACAGGTGAAAATTGGATTAACCATCTGATTATTGTTGAAAGAGAATCTCAGAAATGTGAAAAGAAAAGTGTAAATTGGATTAACAGTCCGATTATTGGTGAAAGAGATTCTCAGAAATGCAAAAATAAAGTGTAAATTTGATTAATAGTCCGATTACTGGTGAAAGAGATTCTGGAAATGTAGAAATAAAAAGTGTAAATTTGATTCACCGTCTGATTATTGGTGAAAGATAATCTCGGAAATGCAAAAATAAAGTGTAAATTTTATTAACAGTCTGATTATTGTTGAAAGAGAATCTCGGAAATGTGAAAGGAAAAGGTGTAAATTCGATTAACTACCTGATCACTGCCGAAAGAGAATCCCGAAAATGCTAAAAGAAAAGGTCTAAATTGGACTAACCATCTGATTATTGGTGAAAGAGAATCTCGGAAATGTGAAAAGAAAAGGTGTAAATTGGATTAACCATCTGAATATTGGTGAAAGAGAAACTCGGAAATGTGAAAAGAAAAGGTGTAAATTCGATTACCTACCAGATCATTGGCGAAAGAGAATCTCGGAAATGTAAAAAGAAAAGGTGAAAATTGGATTAACCATCTGATTATTGGTGAAAGATAATCTCGGAAATGTGAAAGGAAAAGGTGTAAATTCGATTAACTACCTGATCAATGCCGAAAGAGAATCCCGAAAATGCTAAAAGACATGGTGTAAATTGGATTAATCATCTGATTATTTGTGAAAGAGAATCTCGGAAATGCAAAAAGAAAAGGTCTAAATTGGACTAACCATCTGATTATTGGCGAAAGAGAATCTCGAAAATGCAAAAAGAAAGGTGAAAATTGGATTAACCGTCTGAATATTGGTGAAAGAGAAACTCGGAAATGCAAAAATAAAAGGTGTAAATAGGATTAACAGTCTGATTATTGGTGAAAGAGAATTCCAGAAATGTGAAATGAAAAGTGTAAATTGGATTAAGAGTCCGATTATTGGTGAAAGAGAGTCACAGAAATGCAAAAATAAAAGGTGTAAATTGGATTAACCATCCGATTGGTGAAAGAGAATCTCGGAAATGTGAAAAGAAAAGTGTAAATTGGATTAACAGTCCGATTATTGGTGAGAGAATCTCAGAAATGCAAAAATAAAGTGTAAATTTGATTAATAGTCTGATTACTTGTGAAAGAGAATCTCGAAATGCAGAAATAAAGTGTAAATTGGATTAACCATCCGATTATTGGTGAAAGAGAATCTAGAAAATGCAAAAATAAAGTGTAAATTTGATTAACAGTCTGATTATTGGTGAAAGAGAATCTCAGAAATGTGAAAAGAAAATGTGTAAAGTCGATTAACTACCTCATCATTGGCGAAAGAGAATCTCGGAAATGTAAAAAGAAAGGTGAAAATTGGATTAACCGTCTGATTACTGGTGAAAGAGAATCTCGGTAATGTAAAAAGAAAGGTGAAAATTGGATTAACAGTCTGATTATTGGTGAAAGAGAATCTCGGAAATGTGAAAAGAAAAGGCGTAAATTCGATTAACTGTCTGATTATTGGCGAAAGAGAATCCCGAAAATGCAAAAAGACAAGGTCTAAATTGGATTAACCATCTGAATATTGGTGAAAGAGAAACTCGGAAATGCAAAAATAAAAGGTGTAAATAGGATTAACTGTCTGATTATTGGTGAAAGAGAATCTCAGAAATGTGAAAAGAAAAGTGTAAATTGGATTAACAGTCCGATTATTGGTGAAATAGAATCTCAGAAATGCAAAAATAAAGTGTAACTTTGATTAATAGTCTGATTACTGGTGAAAGAGAATCTCAAAATGTAGAAATAAAAAGTGTAAATTGGATTGAACATCCAATTATTGGTGAAAGAGAATCTAGGAAATGCAAAAATAAAGTGTAAATTTGATTAACAGTCTGATTATTGGTGAAAGAGAATCTCAGAAATGTGAAAAGAAAAGGTGTAAATTCGATTACCTACCTGATCATTGGCGAAAGAGAATCTCGGAAATGTAAGAAGAAAGGTGAAAATTGGATTAACCGTCTGATTATTGGTGAAAGAGAATCTCGGTAATGTGAAAATAAAAGGTGTAAATTGGATTAGCCATCCGATTATTGGTGAAAGAGAATCTCGGAAATGCAAAAATAAAGTGTAAATTTGATTAACAGTCTGATTATTGGTGAAAGAGAATCCCAGAAATGCAAAAATAAAGTGTAAATTTGATTAATAGTCTGATTACTGGTGAAAGAGAATCTCGAAATGTAGAAATAAAAAGTGTAAATTGGATTAACCATCCGATTATTGGTGAAAGAGAATCTCGGAAATGCAAAAATAAAGTGTAAATTTGATTAACAGTCTGATTATTGGTGAAAGAGAATCTCAGAAATGCAAAAATAAAGTGTAAATTTGATTAATAGTCCGATTACTGGTGAAAGAGAATCTCGAAATGTAGAAATAAAAAGTGTAAATTGGATTAACCATCAGATTATTGGTGAAAGAGAATCTCGGAAATGCAAAAATAAAGTGTAAATTTGATTAACAGTCTGATTATTGGTGAAAGAGAATCCCAGAAATGCAAAAATAAAGTGTAAATTTGATTAATAGTCTGACTACTGGTGAAAGAGAATCTCGAAATGTAGAAATAAAAAGTGTAAATTGGATTAACCATCCGATTATTGGTGAAAGAGAATCTCGGAAATGCAAAAATAAAGTGTAAATTTGATTAACAGTCTGATTATTGGTGAAAGAGAATCTCAGAAATGTGAAAAGAAAAGGTGTAAATTCGATTAACCGTCTGATTATTGGCGAAAGAGAATCTCGAAAATGCAAAAAGACAAGGTCTAAATTGGATTAACCATCTGAATATTGGTGAAAGAGAAACTCGGAAATGCAAAAATAAAAGGTGTAAATAGGATTAACCGTCTGATTATTGGTGAAAGAGAATTTCAGAATTGTGAAATGAAACATGTAAATTGGATTAAGAGTCCGATTATTGTTGAAAGAGAATCTCAGAAATGCAAAAATAAAAGGTGTAAATTGGATTAACCGTCCGATTGGTGAAAGAGAATCTCGGAAATGCAAAAAGAACAGGTGTAAATTGGATTAACCATCTGATTATTGTTGAAAGAGAATCTCAGAAATGTGAAAAGAAAAGTGTAAATTGGATTAACAGTCTGATTATTGGTGAAAGAGATTCTCAGAAATGCAAAAATAAAGTGTAAATTTGATTAATAGTCTGATTACTTGTGAAAGAGAATCTCGAAATGCAGAAATAAAGTGTAAATTGGATTAACCATCCGATTATTGGTGAAAGAGAATCTAGAAAATGCAAAAATAAAGTGTAAATTTGATTAACAGTCTGATTATTGGTGAAAGAGAATCTCAGAAATGTGAAAAGAAAATGTGTAAAGTCGATTAACTACCTCATCATTGGCGAAAGAGAATCTCGGAAATGTAAAAAGAAAGGTCAAAATTGGATTAACCGTCTGATTACTGGTAAAAGAGAATCTCGGTAATGTAAAAAGAAAGGTGAAAATTGGATTAACAGTCTGATTACAGGTGAAAGAGAATCTCGGTAATGTAAAAAGAAAGGTGAAAATTGGACTAACCATCCGATTATTGGCGAAAGAGAATCCCGAAAATGCAAAAAGACAAGGTCTAAATTGGATTAACCATCTGAATATTGGTGAAAGAGAAACTCGGAAATGCAAAAATAAAAGGTGTAAATAGGATTAACTGTCTGATTATTGGTGAAAGAGAATTTCTGAAATGTGAAATTAAACATGTAAATTGGATTAAGAGTCTGATTATTGGTGAAAGAGTCACGGAAATGCAAAAATAAAAGGGTAAATTGGATTATCCGTCCGATTTGTGAAAGAGAATCTCGGAAATGCAAAAAGAACAGGTGTAAATTGGATTAACCATCTGATTACTGGTGAAAGAGAATCTCAAAAATGTGAAAAGAAAAGTGTAAATTGGATTAACAGTCCGATTATTGGTGAAAGAGAATCCCAGAAATGCAAAAATAAAGTGTAAATTTGATTAATAGTCTGATTACTGGTGAAAGAGAATCTAGAAATGTAGAAATAAAGTGTAAATTTGATTAACCATCCGATTATTGGTGAATGAGAATCTCGGAAATGCAAAAATAAAGTGTAAATTGGATTAACAGTCTGATTATTGGTGAAAGAGAATCTCAGAAATGTGAAAAGAAAAGGTGTAAGTTCGATTAACTACCTGATCATTGGCGAAAGAGAATCTCGGAAATGTAAAAAGAAAGGTGTAAATTGGATTAGCCATCCGATTATTGGTGAAAGAGAATCTCGGAAATGTAAAAAGAAAATGTAAATTGGATTAGCCATCCGATTATTGGTGAAAGAGAATCTCGGAAATGTGAAAAGAAAAGGTGTAAATTCGATTAACCGTCTGATTATTGGCGAAAGAGAATCTCGAAAATGCAAAAAGACAAGGTCTAAATTGGATTAACCATCTGAATATTGGTGAAAGAGAAACTCGGAAATGCAAAAATAAAAGGTGTAAATAGGACTAACCGTCTGATTATTGGTGAAAGAGAATTTCAGAAATGTGAAATGAAACATGTAAATTGGATTAAGAGTCCGATTATTGGTGAGAGAGTCACAGAAATGCAAAAATAAAAGGTGTAAATTGGATTAACCGTCCGATTTGTGAAAGAGAATCTCGGAAATGCAAAAAGAACAGGTGAAAATTGGATTAACCATCTGATTATTGTTGAAAGAGAATCTCAGAAATGTGAAAAGAAAAGTGTAAATTGGATTAACAGTCCGATTATTGGTGAAAGAGATTCTCAGAAATGCAAAAATAAAGTGTAAATTTGATTAATAGTCCGATTACTGGTGAAAGAGATTCTGGAAATGTAGAAATAAAAAGTGTAAATTTGATTCACCGTCTGATTATTGGTGAAAGATAATCTCGGAAATGCAAAAATAAAGTGTAAATTTTATTAACAGTCTGATTATTGTTGAAAGAGAATCTCGGAAATGTGAAAGGAAAAGGTGTAAATTCGATTAACTACCTGATCACTGCCGAAAGAGAATCCCGAAAATGCTAAAAGAAAAGGTCTAAATTGGACTAACCATCTGATTATTGGTGAAAGAGAATCTCGGAAATGTGAAAAGAAAAGGTGTAAATTGGATTAACCATCTGAATATTGGTGAAAGAGAAACTCGGAAATGTGAAAAGAAAAGGTGTAAATTCGATTACCTACCAGATCATTGGCGAAAGAGAATCTCGGAAATGTAAAAAGAAAAGGTGAAAATTGGATTAACCATCTGATTATTGGTGAAAGATAATCTCGGAAATGTGAAAGGAAAAGGTGTAAATTCGATTAACTACCTGATCAATGCCGAAAGAGAATCCCGAAAATGCTAAAAGACATGGTGTAAATTGGATTAATCATCTGATTATTTGTGAAAGAGAATCTCGGAAATGCAAAAAGAAAAGGTCTAAATTGGACTAACCATCTGATTATTGGCGAAAGAGAATCTCGAAAATGCAAAAAGAAAGGTGAAAATTGGATTAACCGTCTGAATATTGGTGAAAGAGAAACTCGGAAATGCAAAAATAAAAGGTGTAAATAGGATTAACAGTCTGATTATTGGTGAAAGAGAATTTCAGAAATGTGAAATGAAACGTGTAAATTGGATTAAGAGTCCGATTATTGGTGAGAGAGTCACAGAAATGCAAAAATAAAAGGTGTAAATTGGATTAACCGTCCGATTTGTGAAAGAGAATCTCGGAAATGCAAAAAGAACAGGTGAAAATTGGATTAACCATCTGATTATTGTTGAAAGAGAATCTCAGAAATGTGAAAAGAAAAGTGTAAATTGGATTAACAGTCCGATTATTGGTGAAAGAGATTCTCAGAAATGCAAAAATAAAGTGTAAATTTGATTAATAGTCCGATTACTGGTGAAAGAGATTCTGGAAATGTAGAAATAAAAAGTGTAAATTTGATTCACCGTCTGATTATTGGTGAAAGATAATCTCGGAAATGCAAAAATAAAGTGTAAATTTTATTAACAGTCTGATTATTGTTGAAAGAGAATCTCGGAAATGTGAAAGGAAAAGGTGTAAATTCGATTAACTACCTGATCACTGCCGAAAGAGAATCCCGAAAATGCTAAAAGAAAAGGTCTAAATTGGACTAACCATCTGATTATTGGTGAAAGAGAATCTCGGAAATGTGAAAAGAAAAGGTGTAAATTGGATTAACCATCTGAATATTGGTGAAAGAGAAACTCGGAAATGTGAAAAGAAAAGGTGTAAATTCGATTACCTACCAGATCATTGGCGAAAGAGAATCTCGGAAATGTAAAAAGAAAAGGTGAAAATTGGATTAACCATCTGATTATTGGTGAAAGATAATCTCGGAAATGTGAAAGGAAAAGGTGTAAATTCGATTAACTACCTGATCAATGCCGAAAGAGAATCCCGAAAATGCTAAAAGACATGGTGTAAATTGGATTAATCATCTGATTATTTGTGAAAGAGAATCTCGGAAATGCAAAAAGAAAAGGTCTAAATTGGACTAACCATCTGATTATTGGCGAAAGAGAATCTCGAAAATGCAAAAAGAAAGGTGAAAATTGGATTAACCGTCTGAATATTGGTGAAAGAGAAACTCGGAAATGCAAAAATAAAAGGTGTAAATAGGATTAACAGTCTGATTATTGGTGAAAGAGAATTCCAGAAATGTGAAATGAAAAGTGTAAATTGGATTAAGAGTCCGATTATTGGTGAAAGAGAGTCACAGAAATGCAAAAATAAAAGGTGTAAATTGGATTAACCATCCGATTGGTGAAAGAGAATCTCGGAAATGTGAAAAGAAAAGTGTAAATTGGATTAACAGTCCGATTATTGGTGAGAGAATCTCAGAAATGCAAAAATAAAGTGTAAATTTGATTAATAGTCTGATTACTTGTGAAAGAGAATCTCGAAATGCAGAAATAAAGTGTAAATTGGATTAACCATCCGATTATTGGTGAAAGAGAATCTAGAAAATGCAAAAATAAAGTGTAAATTTGATTAACAGTCTGATTATTGGTGAAAGAGAATCTCAGAAATGTGAAAAGAAAATGTGTAAAGTCGATTAACTACCTCATCATTGGCGAAAGAGAATCTCGGAAATGTAAAAAGAAAGGTGAAAATTGGATTAACCGTCTGATTACTGGTGAAAGAGAATCTCGGTAATGTAAAAAGAAAGGTGAAAATTGGATTAACAGTCTGATTATTGGTGAAAGAGAATCTCGGAAATGTGAAAAGAAAAGGCGTAAATTCGATTAACTGTCTGATTATTGGCGAAAGAGAATCCCGAAAATGCAAAAAGACAAGGTCTAAATTGGATTAACCATCTGAATATTGGTGAAAGAGAAACTCGGAAATGCAAAAATAAAAGGTGTAAATAGGATTAACTGTCTGATTATTGGTGAAAGAGAATTTCTGAAATGTGAAATTAAACATGTAAATTGGATTAAGAGTCTGATTATTGGTGAAAGAGTCACGGAAATGCAAAAATAAAAGGGTAAATTGGATTATCCGTCCGATTTGTGAAAGAGAATCTCGGAAATGCAAAAAGAACAGGTGTAAATTGGATTAACCATCTGATTACTGGTGAAAGAGAATCTCAAAAATGTGAAAAGAAAAGTGTAAATTGGATTAACAGTCCGATTATTGGTGAAAGAGAATCCCAGAAATGCAAAAATAAAGTGTAAATTTGATTAATAGTCTGATTACTGGTGAAAGAGAATCTAGAAATGTAGAAATAAAGTGTAAATTTGATTAACCATCCGATTATTGGTGAATGAGAATCTCGGAAATGCAAAAATAAAGTGTAAATTGGATTAACAGTCTGATTATTGGTGAAAGAGAATCTCAGAAATGTGAAAAGAAAAGGTGTAAGTTCGATTAACTACCTGATCATTGGCGAAAGAGAATCTCGGAAATGTAAAAAGAAAGGTGTAAATTGGATTAGCCATCCGATTATTGGTGAAAGAGAATCTCGGAAATGTAAAAAGAAAATGTAAATTGGATTAGCCATCCGATTATTGGTGAAAGAGAATCTAGGAAATGTGAAAAGAAAAGGTGTAAATTCGATTAACCGTCTGATTATTGGCGAAAGAGAATCTCGAAAATGCAAAAAGACAAGGTCTAAATTGGATTAACCATCTGAATATTGGTGAAAGAGAAACTCGGAAATGCAAAAATAAAAGGTGTAAATAGGACTAACCGTCTGATTATTGGTGAAAGAGAATTTCAGAAATGTGAAATGAAACATGTAAATTGGATTAAGAGTCCGATTATTGGTGAGAGAGTCACAGAAATGCAAAAATAAAAGGTGTAAATTGGATTAACCGTCCGATTTGTGAAAGAGAATCTCGGAAATGCAAAAAGAACAGGTGAAAATTGGATTAACCATCTGATTATTGTTGAAAGAGAATCTCAGAAATGTGAAAAGAAAAGTGTAAATTGGATTAACAGTCCGATTATTGGTGAAAGAGATTCTCAGAAATGCACAAATAAAGTGTAAATTTGATTAATAGTCCGATTACTGGTGAAAGAGATTCTGGAAATGTAGAAATAAAAAGTGTAAATTTGATTCACCGTCTGATTATTGGTGAAAGATAATCTCGGAAATGCAAAAATAAAGTGTAAATTTTATTAACAGTCTGATTATTGTTGAAAGAGAATCTCGGAAATGTGAAAGGAAAAGGTGTAAATTCGATTAACTACCTCATCACTGCCGAAAGAGAATCCCGAAAATGCTAAAAGAAAAGGTCTAAATTGGACTAACCATCTGATTATTGGTGAAAGAGAATCTCGGAAATGTGAAAAGAAAAGGTGTAAATTGGATTAACCATCTGAATATTGGTGAAAGAGAAACTCGGAAATGTGAAAAGAAAAGGTGTAAATTCGATTACCTACCAGATCATTGGCGAACGAGAATCTCGGAAATGTAAAAAGAAAAGGTGAAAATTGGATTAACCATCTGATTATTGGTGAAAGATAATCTCGGAAATGTGAAAGGAAAAGGTGTAAATTCGATTAACTACCTGATCAATGCCGAAAGAGAATCCCGAAAATGCTAAAAGACATGGTGTAAATTGGATTAATCATCTGATTATTTGTGAAAGAGAATCTCGGAAATGCAAAAAGAAAAGGTCTAAATTGGACTAACCATCTGATTATTGGCGAAAGAGAATCTCGAAAATGCAAAAAGAAAGGTGAAAATTGGATTAACCGTCTGAATATTGGTGAAAGAGAAACTCGGAAATGCAAAAATAAAAGGTGTAAATAGGATTAACAGTCTGATTATTGGTGAAAGAGAATTCCAGAAATGTGAAATGAAAAGTGTAAATTGGATTAAGAGTCCGATTATTGGTGAAAGAGAGTCACAGAAATGCAAAAATAAAAGGTGTAAATTGGATTAACCATCCGATTGGTGAAAGAGAATCTCGGAAATGTGAAAAGAAAAGTGTAAATTGGATTAACAGTCCGATTATTGGTGAGAGAATCTCAGAAATGCAAAAATAAAGTGTAAATTTGATTAATAGTCTGATTACTTGTGAAAGAGAATCTCGAAATGCAGAAATAAAGTGTAAATTGGATTAACCATCCGATTATTGGTGAAAGAGAATCTAGAAAATGCAAAAATAAAGTGTAAATTTGATTAACAGTCTGATTATTGGTGAAAGAGAATCTCAGAAATGTGAAAAGAAAATGTGTAAAGTCGATTAACTACCTCATCATTGGCGAAAGAGAATCTCGGAAATGTAAAAAGAAAGGTGAAAATTGGATTAACCGTCTGATTACTGGTGAAAGAGAATCTCGGTAATGTAAAAAGAAAGGTGAAAATTGGATTAACAGTCTGATTACTGGTGAAAGAGAATCTAGAAATGTAGAAATAAAAAGTGTAAATTTGATTAACCATCCGATTATTGGTGAAAGAGAATCTCGGAAATGCAAAAATAAAGTGTAAATTGGATTAACAGTCTGATTATTGGTGAAAGAGAATCTCAGAAATGTGAAAAGAAAAGGTGTAAGTTCGATTAACTACCTGATCATTGGCGAAAGAGAATCTCGGAAATGTAAAAAGAAAGGTGTAAATTGGATTAGCCATCCGATTATTGGCGAAAGAGAATCTCGGAAATGTGAAAAGAAAAGGTGTAAATTCGATTAACCGTCTGATTATTGGCGAAGGAGAATCTCGAAAATGCAAAAAGACAAGGTCTAAATTGGATTAACCATCTGAATATTGGTGAAAGAGAAACTCGGAAATGCAAAAATAAAAGGTGTAAATAGGATTAACCGTCTGATTATTGGTGAAAGAGAATTTCAGAAATGTGAAATGAAACATGTAAATTGGATTAAGAGTCCGATTATTGGTGAGAGAGTCACAGAAATGCAAAAATAAAAGGTGTAAATTGGATTAACCGTCCGATTTGTGAAAGAGAATCTCGGAAATGCAAAAAGAACAGGTGAAAATTGGATTAACCATCTGATTATTGTTGAAAGAGAATCTCAGAAATGTGAAAAGAAAAGTGTAAATTGGATTAACAGTCCGATTATTGGTGAAAGAGATTCTCAGAAATGCAAAAATAAAGTGTAAATTTGATTAATAGTCCGATTACTGGTGAAAGAGATTCTCGAAATGTAGAAATAAAAAGTGTAAATTTGATTCACCGTCTGATTATTGGTGAAAGAGAATCTCGGAAATGCAAAAATAAAGTGTAAATTTTATTAACAGTCTGATTATTTGTGAAAGAGAATCTCGGAAATGTGAAAAGAAAAGGTGTAAACTCGATTAACCGTCTAATTATTGGCGAAAGAGAATCTCGAAAATGCAAAAAGACAAGCTCTAAATTGGATTAACCATCTGAATATTGGTGAAAGAGAAACTCGGAAATGTGAAAAGAAAAGGTGTAAATTCGATTACCTACCAGATCATTGGCGAAAGAGAATCTCGGAAATGTAAAAAGAAAAGGTCTAAATTGGATTAACCATCTGAATATTGGTGAAAGAGAAACTCGGAAATGTGAAAAGAAAAGGTGTAAATTCGATTAACTACCAGATTATTGGTGAAAGAGAATCTCGGAAATGTAAAAAGAAAGGTGAAAATTGGATTAACCATCTGATTATTGGTGAAAGAGAATCTCGTAAATGCCAAAAGAAAAGGTCTAAATTCGATTAACTACCAGATCATTGGCGAAAGAGAATCTCGGAAATGTAAAAAGAAAGGTGTAAATTCGATTAACTGTCTGATTATTGGCGAAAGAGAATCCCGAAAATGCAAAAAGACAAGGTCTAAATTGGATTAACCATCTGAATATTGGTGAAAGAGAAACTCGGAAATGCAAAAATAAAAAGTGTAAATAGGATTAACCGTCTGATTATTGGTGAAAGAGAATTTCTGAAATGTGAAATGAAACGTGTAAATTGGATCAAGAGTCCGATTATTGGTGAAAGAGTCAAGGAAATGCAAAAATAAAAGTGTAAATTGGATTAACCATCTGATTATTGGTGAAAGAGAATCTTAGAAATGCAAAAAGACAAGGTGTAAATTGGATTAACAGTCTGATTATTGTTGAAAGAGAATCTCGGAAATGTGAAAGGAAAAGGTGTAAATTCGATTAACTACCTGATCAATGCCGAAAGAGAATCCCGAAAATGCTAAACGACATGGTGTAAATTGGATTAACCGTCCGATTTGTGAAAGAGAATCTCGGAAATGCAAAAAGAACAGGTGTAAATTGGATTAACCATCTGATTACTGGTGAAAGAGAATCTCAAAAATGTGAAAAGAAAAGTGTAAATTGGATTAACAGTCCGATTATTGGTGAAAGAGAATCCCAGAAATGCAAAAATAAAGTGTAAATTTGATTAATAGTCTGATTACTGGTGAAAGAGAATCTAGAAATGTAGAAATAAAGTGTAAATTTGATTAACCATCCGATTATTGGTGAATGAGAATCTCGGAAATGCAAAAATAAAGTGTAAATTGGATTAACAGTCTGATTATTGGTGAAAGAGAATCTCAGAAATGTGAAAAGAAAAGGTGTAAGTTCGATTAACTACCTGATCATTGGCGAAAGAGAATCTCGGAAATGTAAAAAGAAAGGTGTAAATTGGATTAGCCATCCGATTATTGGTGAAAGAGAATCTCGGAAATGTAAAAAGAAAATGTAAATTGGATTAGCCATCCGATTATTGGTGAAAGAGAATCTCGGAAATGTGAAAAGAAAAGGTGTAAATTCGATTAACCGTCTGATTATTGGCGAAAGAGAATCTCGAAAATGCAAAAAGACAAGGTCTAAATTGGATTAACCATCTGAATATTGGTGAAAGAGAAACTCGGAAATGCAAAAATAAAAGGTGTAAATAGGACTAACCGTCTGATTATTGGTGAAAGAGAATTTCAGAAATGTGAAATGAAACATGTAAATTGGATTAAGAGTCCGATTATTGGTGAGAGAGTCACAGAAATGCAAAAATAAAAGGTGTAAATTGGATTAACCGTCCGATTTGTGAAAGAGAATCTCGGAAATGCAAAAAGAACAGGTGAAAATTGGATTAACCATCTGATTATTGTTGAAAGAGAATCTCAGAAATGTGAAAAGAAAAGTGTAAATTGGATTAACAGTCCGATTATTGGTGAAAGAGATTCTCAGAAATGCACAAATAAAGTGTAAATTTGATTAATAGTCCGATTACTGGTGAAAGAGATTCTGGAAATGTAGAAATAAAAAGTGTAAATTTGATTCACCGTCTGATTATTGGTGAAAGATAATCTCGGAAATGCAAAAATAAAGTGTAAATTTTATTAACAGTCTGATTATTGTTGAAAGAGAATCTCGGAAATGTGAAAGGAAAAGGTGTAAATTCGATTAACTACCTCATCACTGCCGAAAGAGAATCCCGAAAATGCTAAAAGAAAAGGTCTAAATTGGACTAACCATCTGATTATTGGTGAAAGAGAATCTCGGAAATGTGAAAAGAAAAGGTGTAAATTGGATTAACCATCTGAATATTGGTGAAAGAGAAACTCGGAAATGTGAAAAGAAAAGGTGTAAATTCGATTACCTACCAGATCATTGGCGAACGAGAATCTCGGAAATGTAAAAAGAAAAGGTGAAAATTGGATTAACCATCTGATTATTGGTGAAAGATAATCTCGGAAATGTGAAAGGAAAAGGTGTAAATTCGATTAACTACCTGATCAATGCCGAAAGAGAATCCCGAAAATGCTAAAAGACATGGTGTAAATTGGATTAATCATCTGATTATTTGTGAAAGAGAATCTCGGAAATGCAAAAAGAAAAGGTCTAAATTGGACTAACCATCTGATTATTGGCGAAAGAGAATCTCGAAAATGCAAAAAGAAAGGTGAAAATTGGATTAACCGTCTGAATATTGGTGAAAGAGAAACTCGGAAATGCAAAAATAAAAGGTGTAAATAGGATTAACAGTCTGATTATTGGTGAAAGAGAATTCCAGAAATGTGAAATGAAAAGTGTAAATTGGATTAAGAGTCCGATTATTGGTGAAAGAGAGTCACAGAAATGCAAAAATTAAAGGTGTAAATTGGATTAACCATCCGATTGGTGAAAGAGAATCTCGGAAATGTGAAAAGAAAAGTGTAAATTGGATTAACAGTCCGATTATTGGTGAGAGAATCTCAGAAATGCAAAAATAAAGTGTAAATTTGATTAATAGTCTGATTACTTGTGAAAGAGAATCTCGAAATGCAGAAATAAAGTGTAAATTGGATTAACCATCCGATTATTGGTGAAAGAGAATCTAGAAAATGCAAAAATAAAGTGTAAATTTGATTAACAGTCTGATTATTGGTGAAAGAGAATCTCAGAAATGTGAAAAGAAAATGTGTAAAGTCGATTAACTACCTCATCATTGGCGAAAGAGAATCTCGGAAATGTAAAAAGAAAGGTGAAAATTGGATTAACCGTCTGATTACTGGTGAAAGAGAATCTCGGTAATGTAAAAAGAAAGGTGAAAATTGGATTAACAGTCTGATTACTGGTGAAAGAGAATCTAGAAATGTAGAAATAAAAAGTGTAAATTTGATTAACCATCCGATTATTGGTGAAAGAGAATCTCGGAAATGCAAAAATAAAGTGTAAATTGGATTAACAGTCTGATTATTGGTGAAAGAGAATCTCAGAAATGTGAAAAGAAAAGGTGTAAGTTCGATTAACTACCTGATCATTGGCGAAAGAGAATCTCGGAAATGTAAAAAGAAAGGTGTAAATTGGATTAGCCATCCGATTATTGGCGAAAGAGAATCTCGGAAATGTGAAAAGAAAAGGTGTAAATTCGATTAACCGTCTGATTATTGGCGAAGGAGAATCTCGAAAATGCAAAAAGACAAGGTCTAAATTGGATTAACCATCTGAATATTGGTGAAAGAGAAACTCGGAAATGCAAAAATAAAAGGTGTAAATAGGATTAACCGTCTGATTATTGGTGAAAGAGAATTTCAGAAATGTGAAATGAAACATGTAAATTGGATTAAGAGTCCGATTATTGGTGAGAGAGTCACAGAAATGCAAAAATAAAAGGTGTAAATTGGATTAACCGTCCGATTTGTGAAAGAGAATCTCGGAAATGCAAAAAGAACAGGTGAAAATTGGATTAACCATCTGATTATTGTTGAAAGAGAATCTCAGAAATGTGAAAAGAAAAGTGTAAATTGGATTAACAGTCCGATTATTGGTGAAAGAGATTCTCAGAAATGCAAAAATAAAGTGTAAATTTGATTAATAGTCCGATTACTGGTGAAAGAGATTCTCGAAATGTAGAAATAAAAAGTGTAAATTTGATTCACCGTCTGATTATTGGTGAAAGAGAATCTCGGAAATGCAAAAATAAAGTGTAAATTTTATTAACAGTCTGATTATTTGTGAAAGAGAATCTCGGAAATGTGAAAAGAAAAGGTGTAAACTCGATTAACCGTCTAATTATTGGCGAAAGAGAATCTCGAAAATGCAAAAAGACAAGCTCTAAATTGGATTAACCATCTGAATATTGGTGAAAGAGAAACTCGGAAATGTGAAAAGAAAAGGTGTAAATTCGATTACCTACCAGATCATTGGCGAAAGAGAATCTCGGAAATGTAAAAAGAAAAGGTCTAAATTGGATTAACCATCTGAATATTGGTGAAAGAGAAACTCGGAAATGTGAAAAGAAAAGGTGTAAATTCGATTAACTACCAGATTATTGGTGAAAGAGAATCTCGGAAATGTAAAAAGAAAGGTGAAAATTGGATTAACCATCTGATTATTGGTGAAAGAGAATCTCGTAAATGCCAAAAGAAAAGGTCTAAATTCGATTAACTACCAGATCATTGGCGAAAGAGAATCTCGGAAATGTAAAAAGAAAGGTGTAAATTCGATTAACTGTCTGATTATTGGCGAAAGAGAATCCCGAAAATGCAAAAAGACAAGGTCTAAATTGGATTAACCATCTGAATATTGGTGAAAGAGAAACTCGGAAATGCAAAAATAAAAAGTGTAAATAGGATTAACCGTCTGATTATTGGTGAAAGAGAATTTCTGAAATGTGAAATGAAACGTGTAAATTGGATCAAGAGTCCGATTATTGGTGAAAGAGTCAAGGAAATGCAAAAATAAAAGTGTAAATTGGATTAACCATCTGATTATTGGTGAAAGAGAATCTTAGAAATGCAAAAAGACAAGGTGTAAATTGGATTAACAGTCTGATTATTGTTGAAAGAGAATCTCGGAAATGTGAAAGGAAAAGGTGTAAATTCGATTAACTACCTGATCAATGCCGAAAGAGAATCCCGAAAATGCTAAACGACATGGTGTAAATTGGATTAATCATCTGATTATTGATGAAAGAGAATCTCGGAAATGCAAAAAGAAAAGGTCTAAATTGGACTAACCATCTGATTATTGGCGAAAGAGAATCTCGAAAATGCAAAAAGACAAGCTCTAAATTGGATTAACCATCGGAATATTGGTGAAAGAGATACTCGGAAATGCAAAAAGACAAGCTCTAAATAGGATTAACCATCTGATTATTGTTGAAAGAGAATCTCAGAAATGTGAAAAGAAAAGTGTAAATTGGATTGACAGTCCGATTATTGGTGAAAGAGTCACAGAAATGCAAAAATAAAAGGTAAATTGGATTAACCGTCCGATTATTGGTGAAAGAGCATCTCGGAAATGCAAAAATAACAGGTGTAAATTCGATTAACCATCTGATTATTGGTGAAAGAGAATCTCAGAAATGCAAAAACAAAAGATGTAAATTGGATTAACCGTCAGATTATTGGTGAAAGAGAATCTCGGAAATGTGAAAAGAAAAGGTCTAAATAGGATTAACCGTCTGATTATTGGTGAAAGAGAATCTCGGAAACGCAAAAATAGTGTAAATTTGATTAACAGTCTGATTATTGGTGAAAGAGAATCTCGGAAATGTGAAAAGAAAGGTGAAAATTGGATTAACCGTCTGATTATTGGTGAAAGAGAATCTCGGAAATGCAAAAATAAAGTGTAAATTTGATTAACAGTCTGATTATTGGTGAAAGAAAATCTCTGAAATGTGAAAAGAAAGGGTGAAAATTGGATTAACCGTCTGATTATTGGCGAAAGAGAATCTCGGAAATGTAAAAGGAAAGGAGAGAATTTCTACCAGCAATTAGATTTATAATTTCTTTTATTTGCTCAACTGACTCAGGGTCAACAAATACTCATTTACCTACAGGGGGTATGTTGCTTATATCAAGCGTGAGCTGATAAAAATACAGATGAAACTTTGGATGAGTCATAGTACACGGTCTTACCATTGTAAATAAATGTCATTAAAGGTAGAAACTCACTTCAAGGTACTGTGTCACACCAAGTAGTCTTAAATGAAAAATAATAGCAAACTTACAATATTCCAGGCGTATTTTCCATATTGAGCACCCTATCATTGAAATTGAATTATGCATAAAAACTATGCAACATGGCTGAGTTTTATTTAATACGTGTAACCATTCAATAAGAAGAAGGGCTTCCACAGTCGCACAGTATGTCACAACACATAAACAAATCTCTCTTGACAGCGACGCGTTTGTGAATGTTAAGCTACATATTTTTCTACTCCTACTCGCGTGTTTTAGCGTGTTCTCATGTATCAACTTCTTGGTGACAGCTTGGTAATGAATCATATGAAGATATTTGTGCGCTAGAATAAGAAAATTCAACAATATTTACGCGATTGGAAGCGTAAAACAATCCCCTAAAGGGGCGTTCACCTCAGTGTCAACACACCTCATTGTGCCATTGTTATTATTTTATAGCTCAGGTGATTTCAGCTTTTTACGTTATATTGTACACACCTACGCCCATGACGCCAGTTCTATAGCCATATTCTATGCATTGGGCATAAGAAAATGTAGGATATAGATCATCTATTCACGTTTTGCGTGTAAGATACGCATACACGAGTATTCTAATCTTTCACTCATGCAGTCAGCCGCTCATCCGATCTATCACTCATGCAGTCGGTTGGTCAGTCAGTCAGCCTGTCTATCGGTCCATCACTCATACAGCTATCTGAGCTGTCACTCATACAGTCTGTCAGTCCATCACTCATGCAGTTGGTCATCCGATCTGTCACTCATGCAGTCGGTCCATCATCCGATCATTCACTCATGCTGTCGGTCGGTCGATCAATCAGCCGGTCATCATGTCTGTCATTCAACCGATCTGTCACTTCCATCACGCATCCACTAGGTCATCTGATCTGTCACTCATGCAGTCGGTCCGTCAGTCATCTGCTTTGTCACTCATGCAGTCAGTCGGTCAGTCGTTTGATTCCATCATGCATGCAGTCATCAGATCTGTCACGCATGCAGTCAGGCAGTCAGTCAGTCATCTGCTGTGTCACTCATGCAGTCAGTCGGTCCGTCATTTGGTCGGTCAGTCTGTCGGTTGATCGGCCTGTCAGACTGCCCATCAGTCCATCACGTATGCAGTCAGTCATCTGATCTGTCACTCATGCTGTCAGTTGGTCATCCGATATGTCACTTATGCAGTCGGTTGTTCGGTTGACCTGTCCATCAGTCCGCCACTCATACAGCTTTCTGATCAGTCACTCATGTGGTCTGTCAGTCCGTCACTCATGCAGTTGGTCATCCGATCTGTCTCTCATGCATGGCTAGAAATTAACCGCTGATCCTATGATCCGTAGGCCGTTTTACATACGGATTAGTAACGGATCACTGCTCTAGGACAGTAATTGATCCGGCTGGATCCCTGTGTTTCAGCAGTAGTAGTTCTATGAGACAATTCACACATGATTCAATGCTTTATTCATCAACCAGCTGATGTAACCGGTTGTGTTTTAACCATTTAGTGGACAAGCAGAGTAAAATGACCTATACAGTGGTCTTGAAGAATGTCCATTTGCAGGCTAAGAATACTATTTTTGAAAATGTACCATTGGCATGACTGGTTCGATAAAGGAGCCAGTCATTCCAATGGTACATTTTCAAAATAGTATTTTCTTGGCCTGCAAATGGAGATTATCTAAGCAAACATTTTGGCATCTTCACTATTAAATAATTAATTATCCTAATAATATGTAAATTGTGCATTTTTCAGAACATTTGATTACTGTAGTCATGTGAGTACGGATCAGTACTAAATTCCAGGGATCTGTGAATTTACTTGTGCACTGATCCGTATGGATCACTTAATAAATGTTAATATCTAGCCCTGCTCATAGTCAGTCGTTTGTTCTGTCGGCCTATCTGCCAGTCCGCCACTCATGCAGTCATCCGATCTGTCAGTCATGCATCCCGTCAACCCATCACACATGGACTCGGACATCCGATCTATTGCTCATGCAGTCAGTCGGTCATCCGATCTGTCACTCATACATACAGTCTGTCGGTCATTCAATCGGTCACTCATGCTATCGGTCGGTCATCCGATCTGTCACTCATGTGGCCGGTCGAAATTGTCAAGAAGTCACCCCTCTCTTTCCCCTTCCACATCCATACCTCATCTATTTGTAATTCCAAGTTAGATGAGTTCACGAAAAACTAGGATATGATTGCTTTTTCATAATGAAAGTCTCATAGCGAAAATACCACAATACGGGTAAGACACACTTATGACTGAACGTGCGTGTCCGTTTTCATAATAACTGCAATAGTTTGCAAACGATTGACTATATTGTGGACGCGTTACGAAAACTGATAACGCAAGCCACCTTCACTTATACGCGATGCGCATTACCAGTATTGTTGGCCTGTTTACAGCTAATTCGCCTATTTTAGTCTAGCCTATCATTTAATTTAGTCGTTAATAGTATTTACTGATCCATCCAATAACAATAGCTGATTGATACCAGTTGAAAACGAAAGCGAAACTAAAAATATGTCATGTGATAATAGGGATCCCCATGCATGAATATTTATGAGATGTCCACTGAATACACTATAAACTAGATGGATAAGATCAGTAATGGCTGTAAAAATGAACCATTTGACGATCGCGGTAACGGTGGAATTACATCGTTTTATTTACAGTATTGTGCAAATATGAACTTCTCCTGACACAATGAGATGATATAGCCCAGAGACTGATTTGGAATACTGAAATACTGTGACATAGCAGCTTTAAGTTGAATTTACATTACGTTTTTACTATTGGTAGTTTAACTGCAGTTGTATTCGCATAATTAGCGTGATCAGTGCACACATGAGACCTCCCCATTACCAACTAGCCCGATATATACACGCATGGTATATGAGTACAACTGTTTAATCACAGGGGATAGCGTAATAGCATAACGATAGAATAATTCCCGTAACACGTATATTGAGTATACAACATTTTAGCCAGCATAAACCGAAAGTTTATGTGTATTTTTAGGACGACATTCCTTCGAATAACTTATCCAAATGCTTACTTGTCCATCTTGATCATAAGCTGCGACAAATTGGTTTGCCTGGCTTCCTGAAGTTAGGACAACAGAAAACGTTTCTCCATGAAAAGACAATCTTGCGCTTTTCCAAACGTATGGCGAGTACTTGGTAATCAATCCGGATGCATGCCGAATTAACATTCTGTCGCATTCGGGTAGGTCTGTACGCTTACGCAGCAGGCTTTGCAAATCGCCTTCATCTATCACGCCATAACAGTCAATTTCCTGTAAGCAACAACAGAGATACTATATTCGAATAATTAAAGAGATCATCGAACTTGAAATTGTGGGACATACCATTGGCTCTGTATTCTAACGGGGTGGGTGGGTGTGTGTGTGGGGTGAGTGTGGGGGTGACTTCTAAAATGTATTCGTTTTAATTTATATATACCCGCATCATGTTGTGGATGCATGTTTATGTATGAGATAGATACCGGGCCGGTTAGCTGTTGCAAATTACTGGATGAAAACCCGGCGAGGATACCAATGTGTGGCAGCTATCCTACTCCTTAACCCTAATATATCCTTTAGCATGGGTCATCCTATGCCGTCACTTCTCAACCACTAACTGTGGTACCTGCCAATGCTAGTCTAATTCCCAGGGATTAATAAGCGTATAAAGGTTTGGGAAAAGCATCAATTTTGCACAGCTTTTCATAGATTAAGAAAAGTTTTTATAATAGTTACAATGAACGCAGCATACTTGTTTAGGATGCGAAGTGCCTGTAGATCTCTGTGTCAATTTCTACGTAACAGTTATGAAACATACTGATGAACCTGTAGTTGACATACGAGAATTTAGTGTTGGTAGCATCTATCATACATGACGTGAATTGTTAATGCATCATAATATATATAGAAAGTTACCGAGATGATACTGTATTCGAAGATATTGTTTGAAAGGCTAGGGATAGCGATAGAGTTTACGTTTACAAACTAAAACCTCAGATAAAAGTGTCTATCAGCACTAAACAGCTATACGTCAACTGATACAGGCCTGCCACTCAGAGTGAGTTCTTTTACGCCCCCTATGACACAGACACCACACGAGGCGGGACCGACGGCTTTACGTCCCCTATGAAGGACGTGTCAAGTGAATGACGTATGGAATGCGGCAGGTTTTTTTACACCATGATCTCATGCCTGAACGCGGGGTCGAACCCAGCACAACAGCGTTGCCAACTCTCAGCAACATGAACGTGGATAACACCCACCCAGGATCTATCCACCCAGCAATCATATCAGTCTCTACCAGCCATACAGACATAAGGGCCTTACCGGTACAGATGCGCCTTCTGACTGGTACATATGTACGCCAGGCTAAGAGCAACCTTCAACCAGTATGAGGTGGACCCAGAATGTCACGAAGATGCTGAGATATACTCGCACTTTCTAGTAGACAGTGTGGCCTTACATGACGTCAAGATGAAATATTTCTCATTGCTGCTGTCAACAATCTGCAGTAGCTGCCAAGAACACACAAAACGCCTAGTCGTAGCAAGTGAAAAGATGGCAATGCTGCTTATTGAACCCTTGCATGACCTGAGCAAATTCTGCCTCGCAATCGCTGAACACATCATCCGTCATTACCTGTACATATTACACCACAGACGACGAGAAATAATTGACTCTGACCATCAACCAATGTCTAACAACCAGAGCAGAAGCGTTCATGGGCATGCAGTTTGACTTGATGTACACACTTCAAACACTATTATCTTGCATGCAGTTGCAATGATAAATTTCGCATTTCGTTGATTACTCTTGTTGATGATTACGGCTCCCACCTGTGAGTTAATACAGTCACGCTAATTATAACACTGTATTAGACATGGACAATGTCGTGTTGTCCTGCAAAGTCGGAAATTAATGCAAAATCAAAGGATATGGTCGTGTCGTCATAATTAAAAGGATTCTCTCGCATATTAATGACATTCTAAAAGTGAGGTTTAGAGTAATTTAGCACTTTAATTACACTTTATTTTATTTATTTCACAGCCTTTTACCGCTTCCTAATCAGGGTTTCCAAACTCTAATAAAGTACCATACGGACATCACTCTCCGGCGTTTTACATTGCATTGGTGGGAATGATTGAGTGGTTAATTCGCTGGTGTCCTTCAGGGGAGAGCCAGAACAGTAAAAGGACTAGTTTTCACCCTTCAGTCTAAGAATGCTCTCATATCATCTTAGTATCATCAACTGTCGTCTACTCGTCTACGTACCATCTACGTCCAAACAACAACAGACACACAGTAGTATATAGAACAAGCGCTTTCTGAGAAGCTCGATTGAACTATAAACTAACTTTCATACTACAAAAGGTAATGTCAGAAACGGCAGAACAAATGATGGCTGAAGCCGCAGTACGTGTCAGAACATTAACAGAGAAAGGCTTCGAAATGTACGAATCAGCACAAAATACACATCGTGTAAAATTCGAAAGAGTATGGAAAAATGTCTAACTTGGTTTGAATATTTCAGACAATCATCCACTTACTCTCGTCACACTATGCCATGCGTGTGCTAGTTTGAACAAATCGTACAAACACTATCTAGCAATTTCCCAAATATATCGTGACTTTCTCACCAGAATCAGTACCTTTGATAGCCTTAAAGACTTAGACTCACTTAATTCAGTAATAAATGCACGTGAAATGTTAGTGAAACAGACAATAGCGCAGCTGGAAAACGAAATGCAGCAAATTCTAGAAACAGCTTCGTGCGGGTCTGCTACTTCCTGTATTCGCAAGCAGCAAGCCGTTCTCGTGGAAAAGCAACAGTTATTAGCAGCGCAGATGCAAGCGCAAATAACGCGTATGCAAGCCGAAATTGAGACTGACCGTGACCTTCTGAAAACGCAAGGGCAAACTGCAGACAGCCGCAGCAGTTAAAGTAATACAGATCATGAGTGACCGAGACGGAAATCTCTGTGACAATAATTGGATTCCCCCTTTACCCTTTGAGAATCCTAGTGAAAGAATAAAGCGTTACTTAGAACATCATCACACTTTACCTGTTTCAGACACTGTGCCTAAACAGAACTTCTAAACTGAACATGTGGCACAAACTAACTATCAAAATAACATTCAGCATACCACAGTGAATGACCCAACAACCCATATATTCACCTCAGAGCCAGTTTCACAACAACTTCCAACGGTGCTTTAAATCCAAATGCCACATCTTACCATCCATTTGTGACTCCGTATAATCAGATACCTCAACCAAACGTGACACAGGTTGGCAATCCTATGCTTGCTGTTGAATTTACACAATATCTCTTAAAGAAAAAACTTCTCTTAACTAGACTTACTAAATTTAATGGTCATCCAGAATCGCATGCCTGTTGGAAAGTGAGTTTCGTCAGCATCGTTAGAGACTTGAATGAAACACCTGTAGAAGAACTCGATTTATTAGTTAAGTGATTAGGACCAGATTCAGTAAAACATGCCATCAGCTTGAAAGCAGCAAACATCAGACCGGGGACTTCAACATAGTTCAACAAGCTAGTCGAGAGATTTGGTGCTCCTGAGTTAGTCGAAGAAGTATTGAAAGCTAAATTAGAACATTTCACTAAACTATCTAATAAAGATAACAGAATAGCTTTATGAAACAGAGTCAATCAAAGAAGACGTGAAATACAAGACCCTTCTTGCATATTTCGATTTGTCATCGGGAGTAATTCCAATCATTAACAAATCACCTTCCTGTTTGCAGAAGAAGTGGACAAGGCATGCTACAAAATATCAACAGAGATACAATGTATCGTTTCCTCCATTTTCATATTTCATGGAATTTGTGCGCGAGATCAGTCATGCCAAAAACGATCCGAGTTTAGCATATAAATCAACAGGATACTCATCACCGAAAACACTCCCGGCAAAGCCTAGCAATTTTAGAATGAGCATATCGTCTAGGAAAATGTTTCCCCACAATCAGCAGAAAACAGTAATGGAACAACCATAAGATATCTGATTCATAAAACAAATGACTCTCTGAACCGGTGTCGAGGATTCAAAATGAGAACTCTAGAAGTTCGTAAGACACTCATCAAGGAACACGTAATCTGCTTCTGCTGTTGTGCCTCAAATCAACACATGGCTCGTGCATGTAAAAGCTCAGAAAAATGTAGAGAATGCGGCAGCACTCTACATGCAACAGCACTGCATGTTGAAAATACGTCTTCCATAAAACTCAAATCACCTTATCCCGAGGCAAATATTGGCGGTGGGAGGGGGTGGGGGGGGGGAGAACAGCGATCAATTGACAGTTTCTTCCAAATCTACCCAGCACTGCGGGGAACAGTTCAGCGGAGTCTTGCATTAAGAACGTTCTCATGAACGTCTCCCGGAAATGATTCCCACAAAGCAAAACATGTATATGCTATCTTGGCCGAGCAATGTAATATTTCTCTAGCCCGTTCAATTTCTTCGATGAACATAGTGAGTGTGTGCCATATACACTGTCTTCGTGTGGCTGCCTCATACAATCATCAGGTTAATTCGCTAAAGACTACATTGTCGAAGCTTTGGATGGTAGTATAAAAACACAATTACCTAATCTTATAGAATGTAATCAGATTCCAAGTTGTCGATATGAGATACCACTCCAACAGTTACTCGATGTCATTCTCATTTAGCTGATATTGCTGATCTAATACCTCCTTTAGATGAGAACCCACAGATTCTATTATTGATTGGTCGAGATATATCAATAGCACATCACGTTTTAAGCCAACGTATAGGCGCACAGAATTGACCTTTTTGCCAGAGACTATGGCTAGGTTGGGTAATCATAGGTGAGACTTGCTTAGGCAAAATCCATAAACCAGAGAGTTGTTAACAAAACTCACATTCTAAGTAACGGACGCCCTTCTCTCTTTGTACCACGTAGTAACAAACTTGATGTTAAGGATAGGCAGGTAATGAGTGACGCTACTGTTTTACTTTCACTAAGTATCATAGACAGTGACATCGGTTCAACGTTTTTTGCAGTCACCAAAGATAACAAAATACCTGGCACATCGGTAGAGGACAGAGAATTTCTTCGAATCATGGAGAAGGAGTTCATCAAAGACTCAGATGGGAATTGGATAGCTCCACTTGCATTTCGAATTCCATGTCAACATCTTCTGGATAATCGGTCATTTGCGGTTAAACATGCAAAGGCACTACACAACAGCTTAGTCACTAACCAAGTAAAAAGCCAGCATTTCTTCGACTGCATGGGAAAAATTCTCGGCTCCGGACATGCAGAACTCGCCCCACCACTCGAACCAGATGAGGAATGCTGGTATCTACCATTATTCGATGTGTAAAAAACTAATCAGATCAGAGGTGTCTTCGACTCATCAATGTCACTCAATGACATTTCACTTAATGACGTGTTGCTAACAGGCCCCCCTGACATTACTAACACCCTTTTAGGTATTCTCTTACGATTTCGAAATGAACCTGTTGCGGTAACAGCATACATATAGCAGATGTTCTACTGTTTTGGGTGAGACAGGATTATAGAAACTACTTGAGATTTCTGTGGTACTGTAATAATGACCTTGCAAATGATCTCAGATTATAACAGAATGAACGTTCATGTTTTCGGTAACCACCTATCCCCACCCATAGCCATATATG
Organism: Chaetoderma sp. LZ-2023a; assembly: GCA_034401795.1. NCBI lineage: Eukaryota > Metazoa > Mollusca > Caudofoveata > Chaetodermatida > Chaetodermatidae > Chaetoderma > Chaetoderma sp. LZ-2023a. Next base: position 443,131 of record CM067360.1, read on the forward strand.
GATTACATAAGGCAGCAGAGGATGGAAGCAGCCTTTCAAATGACGATCTCTTGAACTTCGTCGAAAGAGATTTTTACGTAGATGATGCCCTGACATCACTTCCGAGAGCCCAGCAGACTGTTGACTTGCTCAAACGGACTCAGCAGGCATTAGCTAATGGTGGAAATATTCGGCTTCATAAGATTGCTTCCAACCGTCAGGAAGTAATGGATGCATTCCCATCATGTGATCGTGCGGCAGACCTCAAAGAACTGGACTTTGAGAGCAGATATAATTCCCATTCAACACAGTTTAAGACTGCCGTGCAACTTAAAATCAGGTTCGTTCACGTTTCAAGTTTCATCAGAGCAAAATGCATTCATACGTCCTGGGGTTTTATCAACAATCAGTAGTCTTTTCGATCCAATAGGTTTCGTTGCACCAGTCATCGTTCAAGGAAAAGTGTTATTGCATGAACTAATGTAAGAAGATCTTGGCTGGGATGACCCCTTGCCACCTCATTGGGAGGCTTGGAAAAATTCTTTGCAATCGCTACAACAGTTACAGATCTCCCGCACATATACATCTCTCGTTAATATGGTCAGGAAAGAAATTCTCATCTATTCGGGTGAAGCCAAATGTAAATGGCCTCTTGCATTCTGCAATCGCATGGGTACTAAATTTGGTGGGATTCCACATAATTATGGTCTGTGACATGACATTTCAAGGATATTTGACATTTGTTGTTATTCAAATTACCTTCAAAATATTCTGTCTAGAACACATTATAAGCTAGAAATCGTCGGTCTGCGGGTTAACAAAATTCCTTCCTTCCTTCCTTCATTTTTTTATTTATTCATTTATTTATTCATTAATTTATAGATTAATTAATTTATTCATTAATTTGTTGAGCTTATTTATTTAATTAATTAATGCTTTTGACCTGATATAAGAATTTATTTCTGATTTTGTTAAAACCCTTAGATCGATATGACTAAAAGCTGTTTAATAGTCCTTAACAGCTATTAGTCACATTGTTTTCAATCTATTTACAAGCTTTCCAACAGGGCCAACTTGAGTTGATGGCACAGAGTATTAGAAAGGTATTCATTTAGTATATGTATTTCTGTATTATCTATCTATCTATCTATCTATCTATCTATCTATCTATCTATCTATCTATATATATATATATATATATATATATATATATATATATATATATATATATATATATATATATATATATATATATATATATATATATATATATATATATATATATATATATATAATTAAATTTATTAGCAATGCTGTGAAAATTATTCTGCTCGATTGGGAACGATACTCAGTTAGTCCATACTTTTGATTAACTCCAGATAGGATACATATGTGTAGATGCGCGCGCATGCACATGTGTGTGGGTATATGTGTATGTGTATGTATATCTGTATGCCTGCATACATATATGCATATGGGCATGTGCATATGCGCGTGTGCGCGGGCGTATATGCATATATTATAGACCTAGACATAGCACGCAATGGCATTCCATTGTCTGAAATGTCATTGAATTACTATAAATACTATTATTACGCCTCCCCAAACACAACTTTCCCCACCTGTCTATCTGACATCACAATTTAAAGGAACTATACGAGAGGTGTGTTTTATTGGTTGTGGATTTTGACTGAGAGTTGTTGCTGCCTCGGCTGGTAACAAGTTTCAGTCGGATTCCTTTAAAAATTGATTGTGGAATATTGTATTGAATTTACTGGATAAATTTCATGGGTCTCATTAGTTTGTCTTGCTGCTTGTAAGTAAACATTGACTGTGTGTGCGTGCCTGTGTGCATGCCTGGGGCTGTGCATGTGTGCGTGCCTGAGTGTCTGTGTGCGTGCGTACGTGCTTAAACTGTGCAATGCAGTTGCAGTTTCACTGTTTACTAATAAATATATTCTGGTGTTGGGGTCAATGGTCGGGTTGACATGTTTGCCAGTTGTTTAATTGTGCCTGTGTGCATTGTGCGTGTGCCTGTGTGCAGGTATGCGTACATGGCTGGGTGCCTGAGTATGCGCCTGTGCGCGCGTGCGTACGTGCTTTAACTGTCCAATGCAGTTGTAGCTTCTCTGTTTACTACAAACAGTAGTAAGCAATCTGGCGTAGTAAGCTGCTTCAGACAATCTGCGTGCCGCAAGGAATTGGCTCAATGATATAAGTCCTGACTAACCTTCGTTTAATCAACTACAACACCATGTTAGGAAAATGCCAGCACGAGGCCCTTGCGAGAAGCACTGACTTAATGAAGCTGCATAATATATAGAATATTCGGAAAAACATGTATCTCAGGAAAATTGCGCCTTATAACAACTAAAATACAAAATCCATGCTCCACTTGATTCCATAGCAAATGGCCGATAATTAAGGGCTGCCGCGAGCCAGCTATCCAAGCCCTAACTCCCTCTTTGAGGGAGGGAGGGGTGGGGCGGGGTGGGGTGGGGGTGGGTAAGTTTACCCTCTGCTCAAGACCAACTTTAAGTGGTGTCTCACTGATCGACCTCGAAATCTAAGCATATAATTATGTTAGATAATGTTATAATAGTACAGTTTCTGCAAACGAATGTCATCTTGTATAACATATATAATATATATATATATATATATATATATATATATATATATATATATATATATATGTGTGTGTGTGCTATCGTATTTGTGTATGAGTAGGTCCTATAACACTTCATGACATTCCCTTTTAGACAGGAATGCCCTACTAAAGTTCCGCGAGCAGCTTCTCGCTATCGCCATAAAGCATAATTAATTATATTGGAAAAAAAATTGTATTAAATTCTAAATTCTTGACAATACCAGTAAATACATAAAACAAAAATTAATATTTATTTGGTTATTTGTTTGTTAATATGTATATAAAAGAAAAAGAAAAAGTACTGCTCTGCAGCAAAGCACTGGCTAGAATGGGCATACAGCGCTCTACCAAGCGCTATCCGCGCCACTTCCCGGATTTGATATGCAATTCACACCACGTCAGAACACATATTACATTCTACACTTCGTGCCACATGTAAATGTATGTCCTGACTAACCTTCATTTAATCAACTACAACACCATGTTAGGAACATGCCAGCACGGGGCTCTAGAACGGGAAGGTGGTGATCAATTTTTGTATAACTGTATTAAATAGAAATTCATATCATGATTTAAAAAACTGCTTGTAACGAAGTCATTAACAATTTTAACATTTGGTGATACGTACACCTGCGTTATTCTCTGTTGAAACAACTACTTTCCAATCAGCACATTTTGAAGAGGTTCTCTTACAAATCTTTAAACAATGCTATGTGTAATTGAAGATGGTTTACCAGATAACATGTGAGCCCATTGTATAGTTTAAACACATCTATTTACATTGGAATATGAAAATTCGGACTTAATAAGTTTATCATAACAAAGACCACCTAAGGCGGTAAGCAGCCCTCGCTGGACTACTTTGAACAGTTATGAACGATCTACCTTTGGCAGGCGCAGTCGTCCGTCTTTGAAAATGACTGATCTTGCTGTACTGAGAAATTATGGTAATTCATCAGCGAGTTGATGCACCAACGGAATTGATAGGCTAACATGCAACGGTTAATTCACTCTTCGTGTACATAGACGGAAAATTGGGGAAAAATACATAAACATGAATTAGCAAAACGGTAAGCACAGTAAAAACTTGCATACATAATGTCCTTTTAAAAAATTTAGACTTTTGGGCTAATCATGCTAAAACACAGCTTTGATCCATGAATTACTTTATTGGTGTATGTACCATGATCGAATAACCACATGTGTTGTGGTTATGGCAGCTTTGTAAGGTCGGTAAATTCATGGAGAGTTTTTAATTACTTGGCTGAATACCAAGACAGACTTATTAGTGATATGTCTACATGATCTATTCTAATTTTTGTAATGTTCGTATGAGTAATCTGCTAAAAGGCATTAACCAAATTATCTCGATCCACTCTCCCGAATTTAGGAAAAGAAACCAGTTTCCGTGACTTCGCACTTTCAGTGAGAATACGTTTCAAAAATGTATCGTCCTCATTACCATAGAGATTGATCAACGAATATGCTTACATAATGCTTTAACACTACCATTTATGCAATCAATGTGTCATTTTGCAGATTGTGTATCGGTTTTGTGTATCTTTATAAAATGGCATGAAAATGCCCTTCCAGGTAAACGAGGTCATTTTAATTAAAATCTTTAGAATTAGTCAAGGGGGGACGCTGGAAGCTATTGTTATGCAAATGAGCTCCTGGCCTATTTAAATACTGCGTTCTGATTGGTTGTCTTGAAAGAGTGGGTAGACGTTATTGTTCTAAATGAGTGGCTGTGCGCTATTGTTCATGTAGGTGTCCGCTGCACGCTATTGTTCTAAATGTCCAGCTAGACGCTATTGTTTAAATGACGTGTTAATGCATAGATTAATGTGTTTTTAAATAGGTATTGACATGCGTGCATTGACCGTGTTCGTGCTGATCGTGTTTAACATATTGATTAGGTGGGCGGTGGCGGCCCCAACCACCCCCCCCCCCACCCCTTCATGGTAAAAAAGATATTTTGAAACTGCCCCAGTCATTTAATTTTCAAAAAATCAGAGCGAAGTACATTGTTACATTGGTAATATATATGTAAACTAAGCGATGTTGTATGTATAATATTATATAGATAATAATCATGTATCTATCTTATTTAAGCCGTGGGCTTTAAATTGGCAGTCATTTAACTATTAAATTTTCAAAAAAATGTTGTGCAATTTTATACAAGTGGCTGCACATTTATACATGCAGCAAAATGTGTATGTACATGCCCGGACACACATGCACGCCAAAATGCATGCATACATGTGCGGCCGCATAATTTCTATTTTGCGGCCGCATGCATGTTGCAGATTTGTGGCCGCATGTGACTTTCTATGTCAAATTTGTATTAAAAAAATGTGCTCTTGCCTGAGATGGGGGCGGGGAGACGTCTCCCAGTCATTTAATTTTCAAAAAAATCAGAGCGAAGTACAGCATTACACAGGTAATATATAGGTAAACTAAGCGATGCTGTATGTATAATATTATATAGCTAATAATCATGTATCTATCGTATTTAAGGAGATATAGGTCTTTAAAGTGGCAGTCATTTATTTATTAAATTTTCAAAAAATGTTGTGGCCGCAATTTTATACAGGCGGCTACACATTTATACATGAGGCAGATGCACATGCACACCAAAATGCATGCATACATGTGCGCCCGCATGTTGCGGATTTGTGTCCGTATGTTGCGGATTTGTGGGTGCATGTGACTTTCTATGTTAAATCAGTATCAAAAAAGAATAACATAGTATAGTCTGAACAGTGTTTACACAGTCAACCTATGCACAGGGTGGTTTAACGGACCACAGTATGTCGGTCCACCCCTATCATACACTGGCTGGCCCAAGAGCCAAATGGCCTCAAAATAGGCTGCCTCGACAATACATTTTCATGCTGTACAGTAATTATGCACATACATTCCACACTCAGAGAGGCAAGGAGACGACCGGACTACAACTCTGTTCAAGAATATGAGAGCCTCATCTGGTAGGAGGGAATCATAGGGCCAAATTCGTATGAGTAAATGGATGACGAGTGTGATGAGTCTGTAGAGGTTTTGCAGTGGGAAGAGGAGAGGGTGCAAAAGTATAAATCCAAGAAATTCCACCAACAGTGGGCATACTATCAGAGGTGCAAGATGAAGTTTGAGATGTCACGGCTGCGAAAGCAACTGGCCCCTGACATTATGCTGGATGAGGGGTGTTTGAGGGAGGTATGTCTCCAACACCAACAAGCTAGTTTGGTACGCCAGACATTCCAACCTGAATCCCACAATGACTCATCAGCAGATCCTACAAGGGATGCAGAGCTAGCTCACATTTAAGAACTAGGTATACTATGGCTGAATTGGAGTGGCGAAAGCAGCCTGAACTATATCTCGCATTAGCATCTGAGGGTGGTACAGTACACGGATGGCAACTCCAGCAAATTGACACCATCAGACAGAATCTTGTTCATGAGACAGAAAAGTACAGCAGAACATGCAGGCAATATAAAACAGCCCACAACAGTCTAGCACGCACAACCACAGCTGCGGGTGTGATTGGAGCCAATGCTGGTGTGGCCGCTGTTGCCACCATCAATACAGGGGTGGGCGCTATTGTCGCTATCCCACTGGATGGTGTGACCCTTGCCACTACTGTCCTGGTCACCAGCTTGGCGGTTTGACAGCGTCAGATCACCAGGAAGCTGGAGAAGCATGCTAAGTATGTAACATTAGCACAAAGCAGCCTACGGGCTATCGACGAGTCTGTCAGCGAAGGTCTCGAGAATGGGCAGGTCAGTGATGAAGAGTACCACCATATAGTGAAGCTCCAAACCCTGTACCGCACAGAGAAACCCAAAGTGAGCCAAAGGCTCCAGCGGGTGGGTAGACATCGAGGGAGTTAAAATACGAGATGCTGTGGCGGGCCGCATCGAAGATCTCTACCGTACCAAATAGTATGTTGCGTCCGTGGCTGGAACAGCAGCTTTAAGATGACTACTATAGATGGCCTTCCTGACGAACCTCACGACAATCAACCAGAGCCAACCGGCATCCTGGGTACAGTCTGGACCCGCTCGACACGTGGTCTCCTGGATGACATACCGGACCTAACACTTATTTCGATCACAGTCGATGGGCTGTCCAGGATTAGCTTCTCCATCAATCTACAACCACTGACCAATCTTGCAATCACCATCAAGGATGCGGAGAAAGCTCATACCTGGATGGCAAGCCTGAATTTATCATTCTGGAACCAACAGCTGAACTTTGCTGTGTGGTGTGCCATGGCAGGATGAGGAGTCGGTGCGGATTTGCTGCACTCCTATTCTGGTACCCCCGAAGCTGTGCTAATTGCCAGTTGTCTCGGATTCCATGTGTACTACATGGTGAGACGAATCCTCCATGAGCTGGGCGCAAGCCTGCCTGATACGAATGATTTTGATCCACAGACTGCGGGAACCACGGGCACCACTAGCTACCAGCAGCCAGTAGACTCCAACGAGAGTTCAACGCCCACTCAGACTATCGTTTCCATGGTGGAGACAACAGTGGTCTATGCATTATGTATGGCGACGCGAGACGAACCTACTCAGGATTCCCCTCTCAAACACCCTGAAAATCAGCCATCGGAAGACAGCGATGTTCTCATTCGATCCAGACTCAAAGCCCGGGGTACTGGTGCAGAATATGCATATTACCGGAATCAGGCAGGACGGTCCAGAGGCGTGGAAATACCTTGTCCGACACACAACCTTAGGGCTCACACCAGCAGGGATCGGTCGACTCAACCAGACCAAGCTGCGCCATTTCCTAAATGGGGCGAGTGGAAAAGAGGTGCAGGCCATGTTCAGCAGTCTCGTTGAGGACATAATCATTGTTGCAGATCCCAGTAGCCTCATTGCCAAGTTCCAGCAAGCCTTACAGAAGGCCTGTCGTAAGCTGAACTTCGCTATACCGCCACATCTATGACTTATTCCGAGCAATATGATCGTGAATGTCAAGGATCTGAAGATTAGGGGCTACAATAATATGAGTCGAGGGGAATTCTCCAGGTGTGCACATTGGGTTTAACAATGATATCAACTCAGCTGCACATGTTATCCCGACCGTCGTTCCGACTATCATTCCGACCGTCGTTCTGACTAGAACAGCAGGAGTGCTGGACGACAAACAGTGACCCATGCTGACACCCACCACCCTTCCCGGCAGTGCTAGCATTGCTAGCAGACGATAGCCCTACGAGTTGTGTCAGGTCTGGCTATTGCTGTGCCCAGTCTTCTCGGCCACTAGTAGATCCTGCTCGTAGAGCATGAGATCATCCTGTGCGAGAGTCATGGCTGAGATTGCCTGAACCAGCTTGGCCTGCCCGACAGCCCCCAAACACGCTGTCAGCATACACACCCAAGGACTGTATGGTTCGGTGGTACAGCTTTTTTCCAGCTTGTAGTAGCGCAGAACCTTATTCACCTCAGAGTTGGGTGATGCCATGAATGCCTGCAACTGCTGGAACATGTCCGAGAGATACTCCCGATCCTTGTAGAATCCCTTAGTATGCAGGAGCTGCTCGACCATACTGCCACCCATAATGAGGTACTCAACGAAGCAGTCTGTCCGTTACCAAATCCTAGGTAGAGTTTCACAGCTGTCGGCTCCTCTGCTAACTCAGCACTAGAGAGCTGGGCGAGATCATCTGGTGACTTCTTCTTATAGTCCTTCAATTCGGTGTGGAAGACGTTATAGTACCTAGTACATAGTACTAGTAGGTCAATGGTTTAAGCCGCTATGTATAGCACAGAACTGTATGGATATTCCCAATCTAATCAGCTAACAGATGCAGACTGGGTAGATATGCTTAGCACTCTCGAGGTAGAACATACACATTTAACCGTGTTGTATACTCAGTGCGTAAATGATGACGTCAATGGTACAGATTGTAAAGGAACTGCCAGAGAGCCAGGCGAGTCTCCAGAAGGTGGAGGAGCTGCTCAAAAGCAAGACCCAGCAGCTACTGACCAAGGCTAAGCACCTGGCCATTCATGTCACCAGTAACGTAGCCGCGAATGTGGCAGTGGTGAAGATGACAGGTGGTAATGAGGTTATTCCTGCCGCTGGAGCAGCTGTCCTCGCTACAGTGGCGAGTACGGTTGTCGACCAGTGTCTAGGAATAACACATCCCATCCAAAAGATCGCCATCGGTGGCGCCTCCTATACTTTTGCCGCCAAGATCATGGGCGAACGCATCCCTCTAATGGAAGCCACGGTTCTAGGGCTAGCGACGAGTGCTATGGCCGAGATCATCGTGTCCTATGTCTAGGTTTAAGACGTATGTATACCCCACCAATGTCGCTGTCACTCACATACCTAGAGAGCAAAGAGCTAGGTGATCTCGCTCACTTGGGTGAGGCACGCCTCAGTTCAGATGAGACTGTCACCCGCATCTCCTTCCTAGACTTCGTTGAGAATGGAGAACCTCGAGAGATCCGAGGTACCATCCCAGCCAGAGATCTCATCGGAAACACTGGCACGGTACGACAATCAGCCATCAACAAGGCCAAGACTGTATACAAGGGGATGGGCATCAAAGACAGGGCAGTGATGTGAGGTATGCTCCGAGTCGATGAGGCTGGTGCCATCAAGGTTATGGCAGAGTCCTACACACAGGACCTGGTTAAGGATCTCATTAAATCATGGAGCTCATTCCAACAAGATGGGGAGACTCTCAAGGTAGGCACCATCGGCCTGAGCCATATCACGGTGGATGGCCAAGCGAATGCAACAGCAAAGCTCCAACTACCCGAGGTGAAGAAGTCGGGATTCTTTGGCCTGCCATTTAAGATCGCATAATTAGCATGGCTCCTCGAGCTTGCATCATACGGATACTCGAGGTGCTAGACACCGCAGGTACTGACACAGGTCCTCTGCATTACCGTCTCAGCTGTTGTTGGGATTTCATGCTTGACGCCTCTATCGCATCCTTCAGATCCGCTGGCAGTACACCGCTACCCACACAGCAGGCAAAAGAGCTGGTACAGGAAGTACTGCCATTTAATCTCCCAGATATAGACGAGGCTACGGCTGAAGAGCTGTTGACCATCCTTCATGTGCACGTGCAACATGTCAGTGCCATATAGTAGTAGACCAAATGATGCCGGTTAGGTGGTGCTGATCCATTGCCCCATCAGGACACGGGGAAAATATCTTGCTGCGGGCCCTGCTCACCGAACATCTTCAGTCTCGATATATCCTCCTGGTGTCTGACTCTGCCGCTGAGGCGGTCGACAATAATGATCAATGGTACAATGGTCCAATCACCAAGACGCATGACCTGCAAGCACTGATGGAGAAGCTGCTTGTGGCTCGACTAACTGAACCACTTGTTCTAGTTATCAACGACCCCGCAATGGACCAGAAGAGTCACATACCTCAGCAACATCACCAGATGCATTCGGCACACCAAGATCACTGTCTTCATCCTCTTTCACAAGTACACCCGTGAGATATCACCATATATCCGGCACAATGCGAGGATCCTGTACTTTAGCTCAAAGAGTGGTCGTGTCGATATACAGCAGCCTGACCCTCAAGGAGGCCAAGCAAGACTTCATCGCAGGCGTGCAGAAGGTCACAGATCTATACCTCTTCATCTTCAGCAACAAGGAGACAGGGGAGCTCGCACACTTCAAGCCCTCAGTGGAGAAGGCTCAGAACTTCAGCTACAAGTTAAAATCCACCAGGAAGCTCACATCTCAGTTGGGTCAACATGCGCAGCTGCACTGATGTCAGGCGAGATGTTTTTTTCAGGCCTGAGGAACTTCGTCCTTGGTCTCTGCTACTTGTGGAACTTCATCCATGGTTTCCGCTGCTTCGTTCATAGGTTCCCCTGCCCCAGTGTTTGGGTAGGTGTTTCTGAAACACTATCCACTGAGGATCAGATGCTGTGACTCTATTCCTCTGAAATTTCTCGCGGAAGATCCACTTCGTCCATGCCGTCTTAGCATTTGCCTTGAGGCAAGTTTTGATGAGGTAGTCCTGGTAGTTCTTCTCGGGGAATATTTTAAATGCTGCCTCGTCTCTCGCCAGACGCTCGAGCCCTCTTTCCTTGAAGATGTGCTCAATGGCCTCCTTGTGGCTGAGGACCAACCCCTCCTCTCTAATTTCGGTATGGCCAGCGGCCAACCCAGTGGCATGCCCAGCCTCATGGCCCGCAGTCACACATGTACTGATCTCCTCTCGGAAGTAATCAATGGCCCCAGCCTGTATATCATCCAACATCCGGTGTTCATCATCAGTGTGGACATCGAATATGCCAGCCCACGTCCCTACCGTTAGGAGACCTTTGGGATCAACCCTAGCCTTCTGGAGAGCTAGAATTACAGGAATCTAAGTGGGTGTCCGGGGGGGGGGGATCTAGTGACCTGCCCTGGGCAATGTCAAACTTCTGGTAGATCATCCGAGTCAATAATTCCTTCGTACTATGGGCTGGTGTGGTCTCCTCTATGGCAGTCAGTATCTCCGCATCAGACGGAGGTGGGACCTTTGCTCGCTCATGGATAATGTTGACTTCACGAAGTAGTCATCGGACCCTGTCAATCGGCATGCTCTTTGGGAGCAGGGTGTGGCCACCATCTGGTTTCTTCTTGGAGGCGGTGTGGCCACCAACTAGTTTCTGCCCTTCAAAGGCGATCTGTTGGAGAACTTTACCAAACATTACCGTTTAAAACCTGTATATACAGGCGGTTAAACATGCAGCAGTATGTACAGCATCCAAATGTGGCAGTTGAACCCGTGGTCTTGCACCACACTGATCCTCGGAAGGACTGTCTGACAATCATTCGACCTAGTATTCATGATGCGAACCCTTTATCCACAGCGGGGAAGTTCATCAACTTTACCATCTCAGGACACATCCATGTGATTAGGAGCATGACACTCAAGTTTAAGCTTAAGAGCACAGCGGCGAAGGAGGTAGAGCTCCGGCAGGTGGTGAGCAGGTGGGAGATTATGCAGCGCAACAGCAACCTGGACACCACCTATCCGTGGACCTTCCTATTACGCGAATGGGGAAAGGGCACTATGCCGTCGGATGTAATGAAGGCTTCACAGAATTCGACTTACACCCAGTAGTATAGCCGGTAGTAGAAAAATATCACCTCCCTCCACAGGCAACCATTCCATGATCCGCGGCTCCCACCACCCTCTCAATCCCTGGGGCATAGGAATTTGAGACGTGATCATTTTCTCCCGGCCAGTGGCCGGCCTCGCTATTCTGTGTAGGCTCAGACAAACACGTAGTCTCTGCCAGTCGCATCGCCATGATGGGACCACCCATAGGGGCTTCCAGCTACCTTGACAACGCTCACCTGGGAAGAGGCTAAAGTGATTAGCATGTGAACCATGACAGACTCTGGCATGTTCACATGTTATGCAGAGAATCTGGTGCTGAGCAGGGGTCTCCAGTATACAACCATGGCCTACCCTCTCGACCCCATAGAAGTGGCAGACAGACTCGATCTCTTTACATGGGTGAAAGCGGTCGTAAATGTTTCTCCGCAAGGGGTCGACCCAAGGATTGTACTGGGGGTCATCCCAGAAGTGGGCCCACTTGGCATCCAATATCATGGCAGTCTCAGCGCCGTGTGCCACAGCTGTAGACGCCAGCACGAGCAGTATGATGAGAATCATGGCTATATATGAAGAGTTAAACTGAACAGAGTGAACAACTCGAGAAATATCTGTGCCAGATTGAGCCCTGTTCAATCCAGATCAATAGTGATCTTCATCCCCTCAGGGGCAGGGGCTAGCTGTTTCACTCTTCCGCCGGTTAAGAAACGTAGCTCTAGGACTATATGAGTCATTTGCGGGCTAGTGAGTCTGACTTGCTGAAGCAGTTTAACAGCACCCTTGACTTTGGAGACATGTGACACCCCATCTACCCGTAGGGTGGCCTCCTGGAAGCTAACAACTTCTTGTGGTCCATCGAATGGACGACGCAGCAGGAGCTTTCCTCCTGTAACCCCGATCCAGTGACCCACCCTCGTGAGGGAGACACCTTCACCTATGTAGGTGAGGAAGGATGATCCCCGATTGTAGAGCTGTCGAACTGTCCTATCCTTTTTGACAACAGTGGAGTGGGGAGTAACCTCTATGTCAATGAGTGCGGGAGGCCTATATAGGGGCAGCCATGTTTGCCAGTCACCCCCAGGTCCAGCGCGGTACCACACTTCATTCTCCTCAAATATGAACTGCAGGTTTTTTGCCACGGTCAATAGCAAGCCATCATGGGCCATCGGTGGGGCACCGCTCGAATAGGGTTTGACCAGATGAAAGCTCAGGTCGCTATTTAGGGTGTTGATGTCTGCCACCTCTGTATCCGAGAGCTCAATCAACGGCTCGGGGATGTACTTCCTCTTCGGGAAATCGTACCGAAACACGATCTTGCGGCCATCTGTGGTGCAACCCAGGTGCGCCTTCGTCACATCCTTGAGGTCTGTGAGCAGCTCCACCCCATCACCACCAATGGGGTGGAGGGAGAATGCCTTTGAGCTTGCTTCGTACTGTAGGGCGAATGACTTGCCATCGCTCTCTTCTACCTTGGCAGCATCAACTGCGTACACATTTGCGAGGTCAGCAAGACCAGTCGAGTGAGCAAATATGGGTTCCATAGCATGCTATAGGAGGGGATTAAATGAGACATATACCCATGCCGATTGTCCGACTGCTGCTCTCCAGTGGTGAGAACGTAATCTCGCCCTCTCTAGAGGGAAGACAGGTGGTACAGTACCGTGTAGAATGGGTCCTCTTCGAGGTGCCCCAGCGGGGCACAACATACATACACGCCGATGTGCTACATCAACCTCCGGGGAGTGCACACAGCAGCTCACTGGTAGAAGTCGTCCAGGACGTGATAGAGTATCTCCCAGGTGCCAACAGCAAACTATGGAAAGCTATCAGTCCTAGCCTGTTCACACCTGTAAATCACCTGTTTGACAGCCCCTCCATTAACATATATGCCAGCACGGATGGGATATCTGATGCCCCTTTAAAGTTTACACTCTTATTACTCCTTGACCTGACGACAGCATTATATCATACCAAGAATATATGACCTTTGCCGAGATGATGAAAGAGGGTTGCCCCTTCATGACCCCTGCACAAAACGAACACATGCTCACACTGTAACAGGAAGGAGCGTGACTACAGCGGGAGAGCCGGTATCAACAGAACACGAGCATTGTGAGGAGGCGAAGGGACAGCAGCGTGACTACAGCAGGAGAGCCGGTATCAACAGAACACGAGCATTGTGAGGAGGCGAAGGGACAGCGAAGCTTCCAAATACTGGCAGGACCTCCTGAAGAAGAGTAAGGGGGATGCAGGAGTCTTGACAGACGGCCATGAGCCAGATGTCTTCACATACGATGATGAGCCAGATGTCTTCACAGACGAGGATGAGCCAGGTGTCGTCTCAGACGAGGATGAGCCAGAGGTCATACAGTGGGAGAGGAGATGGCGCAGAAGTGTAAGACCAAGAAAGCCCTCCAGCGATGGACCTACTATCTTGGTGATAAGGTGAAGTTCCAGATGTCACGTCTCAGAAAGCTACTGGCACCCGACATAGTGCTGGATGGCCACTGTCTAAGAGACGTCTGTCTCTACACCTGCAAGCTGGTACTGTTCACCGGGCCCTTCTATGACTCATGAGCAGAATCTGCAGGTGATGCCAGTTTAAGCCTCCAGATTTACTATGGCAAAATCAGAGTGGTGGAAGCAACCAGAACTATAGCCCTCCCTGACTGCTGATGAGGGTGGTACCATCCACGCTGGCGACTCCAGCAGATTGATACCATCAGGCAGAATCTCGTCCATGAGGCAGAAAAGTACAGCAGAACGCACAGGCGATATAAGACAGCATACAATGTCCTCGCGCATACAACCACTGCTGTGGGTGTGATTGGAGTCAGTGCGGGTGTGGCAGCTGTGGCCACTCTTGCTACAGGGGTGGGTGCCCTCGTCGCCATCCTGCTGGGTGGTGTGACACTAGCCGCCGCTGTCTTGGCCACGGGCTTGGGGCGGGGCAGCGGCAGATCACAAGGAGGCTGGATAAGCATGCTAAGTACGTGACACTGGCACAGAGTATGCTACGGACTATCGACGAGTCTGTCAGCAAAGCTCTCGAGGATGGCCAGGTCACCGATGAAGAGTACCACCATATATTGAAGGTCCAAGCCCTGTACCACACGGAATAACCTAAAGTGCGACAGCAATACCTCAAAGGCTGCAGCGGGCGGGTTGATATGGAGGAGCTAAAAAACGAGATGTTACGGCGAGGTCACCCCGCCAGTCTATGGAGTCGAGACGACTACAAATAGTGTGCTGCCTGTACGGTAGCTTTAAGAACACCAGTATAGATGGCCTTCCCACTGAACCTCACGACAGTCATCTGGAGCCAACCGCCCCTCCTGGGTACACCCTTGACTGGCCTGAGAGGTCTACTGGATGATATACCAGAGCTCACACCCTTCTCCACACAGTGGATGGACGGTCCTGAACCAGCTTCTCCATCAACCCATGACCACTGACCAACTGCCCCATCACCATCAAGGATGCGAAGCAAGCTCATACTTAGATGGCTGCTCCAAGCCTCTCATACTGGAATCAGCAGCTGAACTTTGTCGTGTGGTGTGCCACGGCAGGGTGTGGAGTAAGTTCCACCATGCTTCACTCCTATTCTGGTACTCCTGAAGCTGTGCTCATCGCCAGCTGTCTCAGATTCCACGTGTACTTCACGGTGCGACGAATCCTCCATGAGCTGGGTGCAAGCCTTCCTGATACAAACGACTTCGACCCACAGCTCAACAGTCTCAGCGGCCAACAGACTCTGTACTTTTCTGCCTCATGGACGACATGACACCGCTGCTGGCCGCTGAGATGCTATGACTGTTGAGCTGTGGGTCGAAGTCGTTTGTATCAGGAAGGCTTGCACCCAGCTCATGGAGGATTCGTCGCACTGTGAAGTACAGGCTGGTCTCGGAATAACTCACCCCATCCCACAGATCGCCCTCAGTTGTGCCTCCTACACGGTTGCTGCCAAGATCATGGGTGAACGCGTTACACTAATGGAGGCCGCGGTTCTAGGGCTAGCAACGAGTGCATTGGCTGAGATGATCGTCGCCTACGTTTAACACCTCTGAATAGTGAGAGATGGGTCACGAGACCCCTGCAGCATATGAGGCATGGCATGCCAAATGGTGGTGTGTAGACCACAGTCGAGCACGCGGACTGAGGATCACCAATGTCCGGGAATGGTGGACCGCCCACAAGGCGTGCCCCTGCAGGAAGGGCCAGTACCCTGAGCACTGGTACTTATTCCCCTGGCCGACTGCGTGGTCCTCCTATGCCCAACTATTTCACTGGGGGTATGACTAGTGGGTTTAAACCGTGTATATAGCACTATGACTCTGTCACTCACAGACCTAGAAAACAAAGAGCTAGGCGATCTTGCTCACTTAGGCGAGGCACGCCTCGGTTCAGAGGACACTGTTGCCCCTATCTCCTTCCTAGACTTCGATGAGAAGGGAGACCCGCGGGAGATCCGAGGTACCATCCCAGCCCGAGATCTCATCGGGAACACTGATACAGTAGGACAATCGGCCATTAACAAGGCCAAGACTGTATACAAGGGGATGGGCATCAAAGACAGGGCAACGGAGTCGATGAGGCTGGTGCCATCTAGGTTATGTCTGAGTCCTTGCACAGGACCTGGTTAAGGATCTCCTGAAATCGCGGAGCTCATTCCAACAGGATGGAGATAATCTCAAGATAGGCACCATCGGCCTGAGAAATATCACTGTCGATGGCAAAAAAGGTGCTGCCACCAGCCTCCAGCTACCAAAGGTGAAGAAGTCAGGGTTCTTTGGTTTGCCGTTCAAGACCACAGGATAGTCATAGCTTCCCGTATATGTATCATACAGATACTGGATGCAGTAGAAATTGTGGGTGCTGACACAGGCCCTCTACACTATCTTCTCAGCTGCTGCTGAGATTTCATGCTTGATGCCTCCATCGCATCCTTCGTATCCGCTGGAGGTGCAGGATTCCCCGCTCTGCAGGCGAAAGAGCTGGTGCAGGAAGTATTGCTGTTTAGTCTCCCAGATATAGACGAGGCTACCGCCACCCAAGTACTAACCATCCTCCGCACGCATGTCTGTACCATTCGACAGTAGGCCGGTCGATGCTGGCCAGGTGGTGCTGATCATTGCAGGACATGGGAAAAACATCTTGCTGCGGGCTCTCTGGGCCAAACATCTACACTCTCAATACATCCTTCTGGTGTCTGACTCCGCCGCTGAGGCGGTTCACTGTAATGATCAATGGAACCACTTGTTCTAGTTATTGATGACCCTGCAATGGACCAGGAGACAGTCACCTACCTCAGCAACATCACGAGGTGCATCCGGCACACAAAGATAACTGCCTTCATCCTCTTTCAGAAGTACACCCGCGAAATCTCACCAGACATCCGCCACAATGCCCGGTTGCTATACTTCAGCTCCAAGTGTGAACGTGCCCGGCTCGAGACCATATACGACAGCCTAACCATCAAGGAGACCAAAGGGGACTTTATCGCAGGTGTACAGAGGGCAGCTGAGCTGTACCGCTTCATCTTCAGCAACAAGGAGACAGGTGAGCTGGAAAAGGCACAGACCTTCACCTACAAGCTGAATCCAGCCAGGAAACTACCCTGCTCTACGCATCATCGCTGACAGACTGTCGCAGCGGCCGCAACTTTTTTCAAGGCTGCGTGGGCTCCGCTACTTTGTCCGCGGTCTCTGCTACTTCGTCAGATGCTTGAGAACCTTCATCAGAAGCTTGAGGAACTTCGTCAGCAGCTTGAGGAACTTCATCAGAAGCTTGAGGAACTTCGTCAGAAGCCTGTTGCTGAAACTCTATCCACTGAGGGTCAGTTTCTAAGACTCTCTTCTTCTGGAACTTCTCACGGAAGATCCACTTTGTCCATGTGCGACGAGCATCTGACTTGCGAGCAGATTTGATGAGGTAGTCCTGGTAGTTATCTGGGAATTTCAGAAATGCTGGCAGATTCCTGGCCAATCTCCTACGGCCCCTTTCCTTGAAGATCTGCTCAGCAGCCTCCTTGCGGCCAACAGTGAAGCCCTCCTGAGTACCTTCTGCATGACCAGTGTCGGGGCTCTCCACTACAGCGGCACTGACCTTCTCCCCGAGGCAGTTATTTGCTTTAGACTGGAGTCTATCCAGCATATCTCACTCTTCCTGGCTATGGAGGCTAAATACGGCAGCCCACTTCCCGACCGTTAGTAAATCTTTGGGGTCGACCCTCGCCTTTTGGAGAGCTAGAATCACAGGACTGTTGGTTGGGGCCACAGGTAGGTTGAGTGCCGTGCCCTGGGTGCTGTCAAACTTCCGGTAGAGTATCCGAGTCAGGAGTTCTTTTGTACCACGAGCTGGCGCTCCTTCCCCTATGGCGGCCAGTATCTCGGCATCAGACGGAGGTGTGACCTTGGCTCGTTCGTGGATAATGTTGATGTCACGAAGCAGTCCTCGGACCCTGTCACAGTGGGACAGTGCACGCCGTGGCTGTCGTGCCGACTTGTCCTGCTGCCTATAGACAATTTGCTGGAGAACTTTACCAAACATGGAAACCATTTAACCCCCTATATACCCAGACCTTAAACATGCTGCAGTATGTGCAACATCCAGATGGGGCCATTGAACCTGTGACATCGCACCGCACTAATCCTCGGAAGGACTGCCTGATGGTCATTCGACCCAGTATACATGATGAGAACCCATTGTCCGCTGCTGGGAAGTACATTGACTTTGCAATCTCGGCACAGATCCACGAGATCAAGATCATGACACTCGAGTTCAAGCTTCAGAGCACAATGGAACAGACGGTAGAGCTCCCGCAGGTTCTGAACAGGTGGGATAATGTGCAGAGCAACAGCACCGTGGACACCACCTATGTGGCCGATGAGTACCGAGTCCTAGGTCCACTGACTCGTGGACCAACCTTCTATGCGAAGGAAAAGGGGTACTATGCTGTGGGGTGCAATGAGAGGTTCACGGAATTCGAACTACGGGCATGTGTCGAGAAGCCTGTGGCAGTTCCACTCTTAACCCTCCTCGAGAACACACACGTGAATCCGGCTGCCATGCAGGATAGGCTGTTCCACCGGGTGTACACTGAGCAGCTCGCAGATGCGACGATGAATGCTCCAAGACTTCATGTCTGGCATGATGAGAATGACCAGGAACTGAAGCAAATGGGTTCCAAACAGCGGATCGTGCATGTGGAGCGAGAACACCAGCAAGTCCAAGCCACAGCTAACCAATGGGTAGAGCTGACATTGCATCGTGGTGCATCGGACTGTGTCGCTGTTGGGGTCCTGGTTCAGAAGGGAGGAGCCATCCAGGAGATGGATAAGCTAGATGACTTCAAGCTTGTGGTTGCTCGGACCAATGTTCTTGGTGAGGTACGCGAGCTGGCTGATTGCCAACTCTACAGACAGAAAACTAAGTCATATGCACTTCTGCGACTAACCAGTGGAAGCGATGACCTCGAGTCAGCACTCGAGGGCCGTCACCACATCGGGGGCAGGAACATCCCACCTAATCAGTGCAACCGGCTCAGCTTCAACATCGGAAACCTCATAGCTGGGACTCGCTCATTAGGTGTGATGGTACTTTACTTTGGCTATGCTAAGGTATGCGTGTCGAACACATCAGGTATTCAGCTTGAGCGTGCGTAGAGCATGACTCCTGTCATCACTGCTGCAGCTGCCACCACTACTATAAGCTCTGATGTCTTCTGACCTGTCGATGCTTCATAGTCGAGCGTTGGCTCAGATATCTTTACAGCCTCATTGTACTCATTGAGACTCTCATCTGCCTCTTTGAGGCTCTGGTTTGCCTGAGCCCGGAGTTGGCATCGGCGTGACTCCATCTGGCGCATATGCTCGAGGGCTTTGCTGTACTCAAACTTCTCCTTAGACAGCTACTCCATCGCCTGGTTATGATGCTCATGCTCAACCTCTGTCGCCTTCTTGTCAGTGAAGCTGAGCCCTCAGTTCGCTAAGACAAACACGCCCGCATTCAAGATTGCGGATGCCATGCTATAGACTACAGTTTAAAGCTACTATATACCTCCCCCAGCGATGGATATGTATGAACCAGAGGCTTATGAAGATCCAGTCGAGGATATAGATGACGAGGACTATGATGAGGATTATGATGCAGACGACTACGAATGCGGAGACCGCGGGTGAGTATGATGATGTAGCGGAGACCGCGCCTGAATCCTGCAGGCTAGTACACAGAGCAAATGGAGTCTATCGCACTTACATAAAAGGTTCTATCCATCCGCTGGCAGCAGTTGGGGCTCTGTTCACAATGAAGGCTGGCGAGACGGTCCGCAAGATCGCCAACAATGCTCTCCATGGGGTGGAGAAGATTTCTGAAGCCATACCAGCCATCGCCTCAGGAATAGGTACGTTCTTCGGAGTCGCAGGCCCTTGGCTACCATACATTGCCATAGCGCTCGTAGCCATCTGGGTCGCCAAACATTTAAGCTGTACTATATAAGAATGGCCTCTCTGTACGACCTGGCCAAGTCCCTTAACTTGGTCGGTAAACTACTGTTCAGTGAGGGTCCAGCAGAGATTAGACGCCAGTGTGTGGAGGTGTTTGAGGAGGTCATAAGTGATGGTCGAATGAATGATGGCCGTCTGTTCGTCTGTTTAGAGTTCATCCAGGACGGGAGTGGACATCAGTGATGAAATCCGGGAGTTTATTAACCGTCTTTCTTAAGGAACTCTACTATCAGCCTGGTGGATATTACCGTGAGCCCGCTCAACTACTCGAGGCTGCACGTCGCAAGGGCCACAACTCCACATTGGAGACAGTTAACCAGTGGCTCAGCCGCCAGGCGATGTGGCAGATATACAGACCTCGTCCATGGCACATCAGGCATGCCCATTTCGAGGAAACTGTCCCGAACAGAGTTCACCAGGCAGATGTTCTATTCCTTCCACATGACTCGGTTGTTCGTAAGACCTACAAGTATTCCCTCACCATCGTCGATGTCGCCAGCAGGTACAAGGCTGAAGTACCCCTCACAGACAAGTCAGCTGGCCAGGTGGCCCAGGCATTCCAGGGTGTCTACGAGGCCTCGGAAAATCCCCTCCAGTGGCCAGAATTGTTGCAGGTGGATGAGGGTAAGGAGTTCAGATGTGAGACTGCAGCACTCATGCAGAAACACGGTGTGGCAGTTAGGCGAGGCGAGATAGGGCATCACTGTGCCCAGGCTATCGTTGAGTGGTGGAATCGGACAATGGCAGAGAGACTGTTCCCACACCAATACGCCCAGGAAATGGCCGCGCCGAGTGAGCGTTCTAGAGTATGGGTGAGAGGGCTGCCTGCTGTGGTGGAGAGATCCAATGCCGAGGTTACCAGGCTAATCGGGAAGAAGCCAGTAGAGGCTATCAGACACTCTGCTGGTCACAGCTCTAGAGGAGCGAACAAGGGAGAGGAGTGTCTGCGACCTGATGCTCTGGTTCGGTACCTGTATGAGCCTGGTGAGCTGGAAGGCAGTCGACGGTGTGCAACAGATCCTAACTGGTCGATAGATGTTCACAGGCTTGACAGGTATGTGGAGGCAGAGGGGCGGCCTACACTGTCCTACCAGGCACGCCAGCACGGAGTGCCTAGGCGACCATTTGTCATAGAAGAGCTTCAGCTAGTCCCTGAAGACGCCACAGCTACCACCCCCTAGGGTGCTAACATGATACTCGATGGGCTCGGTATGGATCCAATCTGGTAGCACATAGCACTTATCATAGTAAGCGGAGTCTGAGTTTTTCCTGCGCATACGTCACCATACCCTTGTTGTGCATGTCCACCCCGCCATGTAGGGCACTGTAGAACCTCTGCCAAGAGACCTCATTCTGCCGTTTAGACAATCCCTTGGTCGAGCATTTCACTTGCAAGTGTCTGCTGTTCCAGCAGTCTGTATTCTCCACGTAGTAGCACTTGGAGCAGAGAGCAATACCACGAGTGCCTTCGAACTCGAGCTTGAACAATCCCGGAGTGCGGTTAGACCATTTGTCCCATGCCAACCAGTCCCGTTTGTAGGCCTCATACTCCGTTCGCATCTCTGGACGTATCACCTCGTCGAGGTTGGAGCCTGCTATGGCGATATAGGCAGAATCGGTGTCCATCTGCTGGTACTTGAAGGTGTCACGAGCTACGTAGCGGTCGAGGAAGTCATAGTAGAACTCCAGCATTCGCAGCTTCGCCAGCTCGTATACTGCTATACCCACCTGGAAGGGGCGACGAATGGTGATTTTAGCCTTACGGCTCTGCAATTCGTAGGAGTCACCGATCTCCTCTAGATCCTCGAACCATGCGCTACGCATGGCGCTGTCTACTGCTCGTTCATCCTTAGTGAAGCTCGTGTTGGTATGATGTTCTAATGCCTCGATTAGCTTCCCATATGCACTGGTGCCGAGGAGTTTGAAGAGATCAGCCAACAAGGCTTTACTTTTGTCAACATCCCCGGTCCGACGTGCCTCAGTAACAGAGTCTACACACCATTCAAAAGGTTTCTGTGAGGTGTAGTCTATAGTGCGATAGATAGCAGTAATCTCTAACCCATGGGCAAGGTACCACTTGAGAGTTGGTGCATATAATACCCTCTTCTTACCAGAGAGTGCACCAACGAGCTTGCTAGTTGCAGACTTTTGGCGACCTGTTTTATCAAGGTATGCAAGCATCTCCGAAGGTATAGCCTCTTCTGGGATCTTACGATTATAGAAGATGGGAGACATCTCCTCGAACTTTGGCCATAACAATTTAGGTACCTCAATGTCTACCTCAGCAAACCCGAACCAACGATCCGCTAGCAGATCCTGCTTAAAGCATTCAATATCACTGCTTACATGCCCACCCCACCGTCGTACAGTTTCTTTACCACAAGGCATCGCTTGGGTTGACAAATACAGAGCATTTGCATCATAACCAAGGAGACGTTGACAAACTCGCTTACCTTGGCGAATTCGGGTAACCCCAGCCTCGTGATATCTCATGAACACAATGCTCGGACCCCCAACAACAGCACCCTTTAACATCTCGTAAGCTTCCTTGCCTGGAGAGTAAAGGCTAATATCCGGCTCATGTTCAGCAGTACCACGAAGTAAGTAATGAAGCGACACACTGGGAAGTGACACCGCATCCTTCAGAATGTCTATACCTCGTTCTGTGTAGAATTTTCGCATCTGCTCTAAGGCTTCAATGAACGGGCTAACATCCAAGTTGTTGTAATATCGCAACCAGTCAGCAAACGTCTTCATCCCCAGATCTCTGAAGGTCTGCTTACAAGCTTTTCACTCTGACAACTCAAGAAGGTAACCTCCTTTGAGCTTGAACCACCACGCAGGATAATCAGGTAGTCCAGGATAGTCAAGCTTCTCAGGCGAGTTGAACCATTCATAAGGTAACCAGATCTTCTGTTGCGTGCAACCGTAGGCTTTGATCCATTTATCATAAGAAACCCCTGGGCCGAGGTAGTTGATTACATCGAGAAACCTCAGTTCAGGCATAATGAGGAACATTGTCTGGCTAGCCTTCTTGGCGACTTTCACCGTTCCTTTGGATGAAGTAGTAGGTTCATCCACGAAGTACTTCTTGATGAGGTTCAGGTCGTACCACCCAGAGTTGAACCCGAGCACAGGCACCTGGTCACACCACTCATTGATAAGTCGCTGCTGTCGATTTGGTAACTTGTTCAAGTCTGCGGGTAGATACTGTGACTGAACCCTTGCACGGATCATGGAGGCTCGTAGTTGGATCTCCTGCATGAACTCTGACATCAGCACTTTGGAATTAGCATTGCAGAGGTGAGTTGGCGAGCTTGCGCTACCATTTAAGGAGCAGCCGACTGACACCGAGATTGGTATGTGGGCACTCTCGATCGTGAGACTCTCTGTAGGGTGGGTCTTGATCCCATCTAGAAGGGCTTCAAAGTCATAGACAATAAAGTGTGGGTATGGTACTGTCCGCACAGGGGTGTGGACGCCTGGACAGCATTTTATACAGCACTACCACTGTACCACAAGCGTGCGTCCAGATGCTCTGTTTCTCATCTCTCACAACCGTCTTGCGGTATCTTTGATCAGCATCCTCACCTCGCTGGTGTTGTGAACATCCATGCCAGTAACAGCCATGAAACTGGTATACTGTGTCGGTTGTCGGATCATAACCATCTACGGGAGGCACCCCACCCCCCCCCCCCACCCCCCACCCCCTCGATCCAATGCTCACCACCGTGACCACACTTTGCATGGTGTATATGAATTCCATGGTTTCTCGACTCATATTCAATCCAATGACTGGCCGGTTGGTATGGATAGAAGGCCTTCTCGTATGGGGACTGCGGTGCTACTACTTTCTCCTCAGGGCAATCGATGGTCCTTTTTTCCCCTGTACAGCAGTCAGCATGGCGATTGAGACTACATGCTTGGGTGAACTGCTGTTGACAGTGCCCACAGCTGAAAGTCTGGGCCAGCTTGGAGATGTTCTTGATGTAGAAGGCGTGGTGGTCAAACACTCCGATGGTCATGGTGTAACGGTAGTAAGCCGCTTGCCTGATCAAGTGCCAGGTGCCCTCTTCGGTTGGTTCATACACGCGAATCCCGATCTTGGCAAAGAACTCTACCTTGTCCAGCTGATCCAGCGAGGTCTTGCGGACATCAGGTACTGTCTTGCCATAGAACTGTCTGGCAAGCTCTCATGCAGGAGCTGTACTTCTATCAGCTCTCGCTCCTCGGTGGACTGCTAGACATCTCCAGAGACACATGTTGTCCCTGTAGGTATGGAGTGCCACCATTCCCTTCCTCCATCGGAGCCAGACCGGGAGGGGGTCTGTCCCTAGCAGAGGCTGGCAGTCGACGTTGATTGATCTGACGAAGGCACATGCGGTATTGGGTCGATTGATATTGTCTAGGTTGAGGCGTGCTTGCTCTCTGCCCTCCACCCAAGTCTGGGTCTCTCCTAGTGTTTTCATCCATGGACTTCCTGGATCATTCTTGTGGAAGAGCATCACCCTAGCATCCTCGATGTGGCGGATACGATAGGTGTGGGTATACCGAAGGTAGAAGGCATTCTGAACAGTCTGCAACTTCTCCATGATCCGACCTGTAATGTCCCCTTCTAGCCCTCTGAAGAATGTCCAGCAAACTGTTCGCCATCCTCTCTCCTCTGTCTCCCTCTCACCGAGACGCTCGTTGAGAATCTGCTGACCTTCTTGCCTCATACTCTGGGCTAGGGTTTCAGATCTCGGTCCCCTCATTAATCATCTTGTGATCCGGTCTAGAAGAGGTAGGCGTTCTTGTGGATGGCTTGCCATCCGAGGTGCTACAGCTTTGGCCCGTAACCTGACATTCGTCTCCTCATACAACTGACGACGCTCACGGAGCAGCTGTGCTTTCTTGTAAGGGTTCCATGGATCTTCAGAGGTGAGCGCCGGAAACCTCCCTGTCTGTTTTGCTCGGGAGAGTCGCTTTAGCCACTCCTCAGCAAGAGTGGGGAGTCGCTTTCGCCACTCCTCAGCCTTGGCGTGTGCAATCATCTGGATCAGGTAGGCTTTGCGGGCCTTAGAATAGCCGCTAAGACTGAATTGCTTTGCCATCACTCGAAGCTGTGTTACAGTAACCATGATGCAAGGTCTATATTTAGATCTTAAACCTTTCTGACTTACAGTAACCCTGATGCAACGTCTATATATTAGATCTTAAACCTTTCTGAGTGGCGATCAGTACCTGTGGGTGATGTATATCCCTGTGGATGCCTGTCTCTAAATGGGCATTCAGACCCTATTATGTGTGGCGATCAGTACCTGTGGGTGATGTATATCCCTGTGGATGTCTGTCTCTAAATGGGCGTTCAGACCCTATTATGTGTGGCGATCAGTACCTGTGGGTGGTGTATATCCCTTTGGATGCCTGTCTCTAAATTGGCGTTCAGACCCTATTATGTGTGGCGATCAGTACCTGTGGGTGGTGTATATCCCTTTGGATGCCTGTCTCTAAATGGGCGTTCAGACCCTATTATGTGTGGCAATCAGTACCTGTGGGCGGTGTATATCCCATATATCCCTGTGGAGGCCTGTCTCTAAATGCGTGGCATGATGCATTTAAGTTCTTCCATAACTAAACTGAACTTTCTCCTGGCACAGACCTTCTTGTAGTTCATTCTGTTGGAATGTTTACGACCCCTGCATGCTTTACATAGTCCACAGTCTGTATAAATACCTGCCCCACATCCTCTACACGGCTTGGGCTCAACAGCAGCCTTCTGAATCTGAGCATTGTGTGTCGCGCAATATTCTCCAACACAGTTCCTTAAGCATCGAAAAGGCTTACCTCGCATAAGCCAATTGCATGTATTATAACGCATGTTTGATAAAGTCTATATCAAGATCTTAAACTTTGGGCTGATGGGTGTAGGGCCTGGGTATCTTGTATGAATGTGTGTGGCCCATGACTCAAATTCCTATGCCTCAGGAATTGAGAGGGCATTGGGAGCCGCGGATCATGGAACGGTTGCGTGTGGAGGGAGGTGTTATTTTTCTACTACCGGCTATACTACTCACCCAGACATAGAAATACTGGTCACGGTGCCACTCTTCTCCCTCCTCAAGAACACACACATGAACCCGGCATTGATGCAGGACAAGCTGTTCCTCCGGGTGTACACCGAACATCTTCCGGATGTAACGATGTGCTCACCACGACTTCAGGTGTGGCATGATGAGAACGACCAGGAACCTAACCGTGTGGGCTCTAGACAACGAATCCTACATGTAGAGCGAGAGCATCAGCAGGCTCAGGCCGGCGTCTATAGTTGATATCGCAACGAGGTGCCTCGAATTGCGTAGTTGTAGCAGTCTTGGTTCAGAAGGGAGGGGTGGTCCAGGAGGTGGGGGAGCTGGATGACTTCAAACTTGTGGTGGCTGGGACCAACATCCTCGGGGAGGTGCATGATCTGGCTGATTGCTGTCTCTATCAACAGAAAACGAAGTCATATGGTTTACTCCACCTGACCAGTGGCGACGAGGATCTCGAGTCAGCACTCGAACGTCAGTGCCACCTCGGAGGAAGGGACATCCCTCCTAGTCATTGCAACCAGCTCAGCTTTCATATTGGGAACCTGCACAGAGAGTGAGGGGGCACTCACCCGGTCAGAGTAACGTTGTTGTACTTTGGATATGCAAAGGTTCACTTCTCGTAAAATGGAGGTATTCAGCTTGTAGCTCCATGAGCCACGTAGAGCATAACTCCACCAGCTACCACTACTGCTACAGCAGCCACCATGGCCTCAGCCGTCGTCTGACCTTCTGATTCCTCATAGTCGAGCGTCGGCTCAGAGAACTTTACAGCCTCGCAGTCCTCATCGAGACTTTCATCAGCCTCGTGGATGTTCTGGGTGGCTTGAGTCTTTTGTTGCCGTCAGCGTGCCTCCCTTTGGTGCATAGGGTTGAGTGCCTTGCTGTACTCAAACTTCTCCTTAGAGAGCTTCTCCATCACTTGGTTATGACGTTTTCGCTCTACTTCCACCACTGTATGGTCAGTGAAGCCGAGACCCCAGTTCGCCAATGCAAACACGCCTGCATTCAAGATTGCAGATGCCAGGTCTATAGCGCTATATAGCGAGTTTAAATTCACCATATAGTCAGCAGGAACTACAAGCAATATATGAACCGGAAGCTTTCGAGGATCCTGTTGAGGACTATGATGAGGACTACGATGAGGATGACTATGATGAAGACAAGGACAATGATGAGGATGCATATGATGAGGATGCCTATGATGATGACGCCTATGATGGTGATTATGTAGAGCCAGAATCCCTCTGACTAATCCACCTAGTCAAGGGAATTTATTGTACCTATGTGAAGGGCTCTCTTGGCCCACTAGAGGCAGTTAGGGCTCTGATTGCTCTGTTAACAATGAAGGCTGGCGAAATCGCCAATACTGCTCTCCATGGAGTTGAGATCTCTGAGGCTATTCCAGCCATCGTCTCGGGGATAGGCACATTCTTTGCCATTGCCGGTCCATGGCTCCCATATGTTGCAATAGCACTTGCAGTCATCTGGGCTGCCGAACATTTAAGACATGCTATATAAAATATATATAATATATATATGCTTCTCTGTATGACCTGGTCAAGTCCCTTAACCAGCAAGTCTTTGTCGATAAGCTACCCTTCAGTGATGGCGCCAGCACTGCAGAGATTAGACAGCAGTGTTTACAGGTATTCAAAGAGGTGTTCAGCCACTGGGACCGCTGTCGGAGTGTCGGTTATTCATCAGCTGGTAGAGATCCTTCTCAAAGTCACTGTTGGCCTTCTTATGGAGCTCTGTGTTGAGTCGGATGTAAGACTCCATCCACGGTGACTGATTGTGTTGTAATATTTGAGGCGTTTATATGCTAGTTCCCAATGCTAGGGTCTAGACTCACGACGGTGACTGATTGAAGCGTAGAACCATGTGCACCTTCTTCAACCTCATACGCAGGCTGAGGTAGAGCTTTAGGTTGCGGTAGTGTAGGACATAGTGCTCTTTGTCTCTCAGGTTAGGCACGAGTTTTTCTGCTGTTGTCTCTGCTATCGACCCGCCCAATGCACACTGATACTCTGAGAGCCACTCTCCCTTCACCTTCATCCGTTCAGGCGCCAGCAGGTAGGCATTGTGGGTACTCACGGTCAACCTCTAGGATGTAGTCTTTTCATCATCATTGGGATGTTGTGTAATCTCTTTGCCATCAATGTCCTGTTCTGTAGGAACGACCCACACAACCACCCCCCACACCCCAGTCGGTAGGTGTTGGCATATTGCCCAGCCATAGAGAGTGTTAGCATCCAGATACATGATGTGGCTTGTTGGCTTTTGTGGCTTATAGCCAGCTAAGCCGCAGGCCAATGGGTTTTTGCCGTAGCATAGCATTTGGTGACCATTGATACACCACCCCTGAGTCCTTTCTCTATGAAGAGATGCATGTCGTAGTCAGTGAGAGCTCCAGCTCCACACCTGTCTTCCTTAGAAGTGCATCCCAGCTCAACCATGGGCTCGTGTAATAGTGTGCTGGATCCAGGTGATACTGATGGAAGCATGTGATGCAGAAGTTCTCAAAGACATCTACAAGGAGCAGAGTGTCAGACCGCAGATAGAGGTCATGATAGTCTCCCATGGTCTGGCAGCCGAAATGGGCCCAGACAGCATGTGCATGGTTGTAGTCACTGTCAGATATTCCCTTGGCAGAGTTTACTGTAGAAAGCAGCTTGAGGTGAGAGATAGGTCTCATTGAACCGGTGCCACTCATCCATGTTCTAATAGGGATATACGCCTTTGCGGAGCAGGAGCTCGTGCTTGGCAGTGCTAGGTTCATACTATTTTGTAAGTGGGAATGTTGTGGAACCAGCTACCAGCTTGTCAAGTGATGCTGAGAGGAACTGGGCCAAGTCGATGAACCGCAGCCGATGGAGGCTGAAGAAGATGTACGTCTCCATATTGTTGGGGATGGAGTTGATCTGTCCCTCTGTTTGGGAGATGACCTGCATGATGAGGTGAGAATCATACATGCACAGGTTGTGGAACACGACTGGGATGGTGGTGGCTTTTCGGCCTGACGAGTTGAGGTGCAGCTTTAAATTACACACATTGTGTGCTGCTCCAAGGTAGAGACCAGTGATGTGACAGCGATCTCTGATACTATCTATGACTCTGTCATTAGTTATTGGTCTGTTGCACACATGGCAGCTGACTGTGGTTTTATGAGCTCACCAGTCCTCTCTAGGCATCTCCATCAGCTTAGGGTGGGCGAGCACTGTCGTTATCTTCTCCTCTTCCCATGTCAATTGATCCAGAAAGTGGTTATCTGCATCTTCTCCTCGATACAGCACTGGTGGTTCACTGACACCATCACTGCGGACAACAATGTATGAGAACGCACAGATCTCATGGTATTGCGTTTTCTGTGTGCTGCTCTGAGCCGGATTCACCTCTTGCCCCTCAACCTTGGTTGTTAGGGCTTCAAAGTTGGCATAGATGATGAATGGCACCTTGAGTTGCTTGTGGTAGTTGGTGAACTGTAGCATCTTCCTGTCCTCTGTAGGCATTCTTATACGCATTGGTCTGTCACTGATACCACAGCACTCCGGTTTGTGCTTGATGAGAAAGTCTTTGCAAGAATAGCAATATAGGCAACGTTCACAAGTGTTTACGTTCGTTATGCCGACTCTGGTCATGGAGCAGATGATTCAGGTCCTTAATCCAGGTATAGTGTTGCTTGCTGCCCTTCTCAATAAGCAGCAGATTGTCCTCGGAATGTCTGGGTCATCCTCACTTAGCTGCCGTGGGTAGACACCCTTGTCATGCCCGAATACATTAATGGCCAGGCCATTCTGCCGCTCAACATGCTTAAGCTGGTGGAGAGGGGTTGGAGAGTCTACACCGCTGAAGTCAAGGGTGTTCCAGTGCCCTAACTTCTTCGATGTCCGCTGGGCATTACTGTCTGAAGGATAAGCAGCAGCCAAAAGAGTCATCATTGTTCTGGACATTAACCATGACACGTTTTCACTTAATCGAAGCAGGCAGATCGATGTAGGACCCACCACGTAGTGGTTGATATCTGGCGATGTTGAGGTACAATGCATCAACCTGGTCAACTGCCCAGTCAGACCCCTCGTGGATGTAGCTCTCAAGGCCTTGCAGCACCTTGGCTTTGGCCTCCTTCACAGCCTCGCTAATATTGCTTGCCTTCAAGATGGCATGCTGCTTAGACCAGAACCGGGGATTTGTGGTGACCTCTGTCCCGTCATTCTTCTCCTTGTGGAGGGTGATCTCGAGAGCAAGGGAGAACTTCACCCTCTTCAGGTCGAGGACCTCTTCCACCAACTTCCTCTGATCTTGTCCATGTTTTTATCCAGGAACGCTGTTGGATATTTTTGCCCATGCCCAGGAAGTTCCCATCCCCGCAGATAGTTTTTGATTGCATGTGGGACCTTCACAAATCCCGTCCAGCCCCCAGCCCTCATTTCCTGGAATAAAGCATCAAGAAAACTGTCGATCTCCTCATCTGTGAACTTGGGTGGGGTTTTTTTAGCTTGGGGGGGGGGCTTCTCTGGAGTGGTTGGTAGCTTCCTGCATGGTGTTGGGGTTGGCTTCTAGGGAGTGGTTGGCAGCTCCCTGCGTGGTGTTGGGGTTGACTTCGCGGAAGTGGGTGGCAGCTTCCTGCGTGGGGCTGGGGTTGGCTTCGCGGGAGTGGTTGGTAGCTTCCTGTGTGGTGTTGTGGTTGGCTTCTCGGGAGTGGTTGGCAGCTTCCTGCGTGGTGTTGGGGTTGGCTTCTCGGAAGTGGGTGGCAGCTTACTGCGTGGTGTTGGGGTTGGCTTCTCAGGAAGGAGAGCTGCCAGGGTCTCGACATAAGTGGTATGGCTAATAATCCCCAGCTGCAACAATCCCACCAAATTTTGAAGTACTTCATCAATGTTTATAGCCGATATTTACCTATACAGTTGCGCTTCTCTAATATGGGGATTTTGATGGTATGAACAATGAATGGGGGCCCACCAGTTGGGGTGGGCAGCCAATATATATATATATATATATATATATATATATATATATATATATATATATATATATATATATATATATATATATATATATATATATATATATATATATAATTATATGTCGCCTCTGTTCTGACAGCCCAGTTCCCTCCTGTAGCCGCAGATCGGCGATCCGTAACTACCACCGATTAAAATAGTCTACAACAGTCGGCCTCCTGTAGCCGCCTCTGTTCTGAGAGCCCACTACGATGTATATCATGATTCTCATTACACGTGATATCACCCTGAACCTCAACAGCTCGTAAGTCCATCATATATGTATAATAGACGTGTTCTTGTGTTTGAATACTTACCACCCCTCGGGTTTCACTCGCATTGGTTGTGGTGGGGCCTATGTTATTTCTGTGACCATTAATTCCCATAAAATTAGCTTTTTTCCTATGGGGCGCCAGCCCGGCCGGCCTACCGATTGAAACAGTCTACAACAGTCAGCCTCCTGTAGCCGCCTCTGTTCTAACAGCCCAGTTCCCTCCTGTAGCTGCGGATCGTGGATTAGCAGCTCCACCACGTTCTGTTTTGAAACACCCTATATATAACTACTCCCCTGACTACGTTTAGAGACTAGCTCTCACCGCGTATATGTGCCTAAAGCTCTAGCCATGTAGATGAACCTCTAGCTCTCACCATTACTATGAGCCTCTAGCTCTCGCCACATATAAGAACATCTAGCTCTCGCCATGTGTATGCGCCTCTAGCTCTCGCCACATATAAAAACACCTAACTCTAGCCATGTAGATGAGCCTCTAGCTATCGCCACCTATAAGAGCATCTAGCTCTCGCCATGTGTATGAGCCTCATCTAGCTCTCGCCATGTGTACGTGCCTCTAGCTCTCACTGTGTATAAGAGCACCTAGCTCTCGCCATGTGTACGCGCCTCTAGCTCTCGCTGTGTATAAGAGCATCTAGCTCTCGCCATGTGTACGTGCCTCTAGCTCTCACTGTGTATAAGAGCACCTAGCTCTCGCCATGTGTATGAGCCTCTAACTCGCGCCACGTATAAGAGCATCTAGCTCTCGCCATGTGTACGCGTCTCTAGCTCTCACTGTGTATAAGAGCACCTAGCTCTCGCCATGTGTATGAGCCTCTAACTCTCGCCACGTATAAGAGCATCTAGCTCTCGCAATGTGTACGCGCCTCTAGCTCTCACTATGTATAAGAGCACCTAGCTCTAGCCATGTAGATGAACCTCTAACTCTCGCCACGAATAAGAGCATCTAGCTCTCGCCATGTAGATGAGCATCTAGCTCTAGCCACGTATAAGATTATCTAACTCTCGCCACGTACACGATTCTCTAGCTCTCGCCATGTGTATGAGCCTCTAACTCTCGCCACGTATAAGAGCATCTAGCTCTCGCCATGTGTACGCGCCTCTAGCTCTCACTGTGTATAAGAGCACCTAGCTCTCGCCATGTGTATGAGCCTCTAACTCTCGCCACGTATAAGAGCATCTAGCTCTCGCCGTGTACGCGCCTCTAGCTCTCACTATGTATAAGAGCACCTAGCTCTAGCCATGTAGATGAACCTCTAACTCTCGCCACGAATAAGAGCATCTAGCTCTCGCCATGTAGATGAGCATCTAGCTCTAGCCACGTATAGGATTATTTAACTCTCGCCACGTGCACGATCCTCTAGCTCTCGCCATGTGTCTGAGCCTCTAGCTCTCACTATGTATAAGAGCATCTAGCTCTCGCCATGTAGATGAACCTCTAGCTCTCGCCACGTATAAGAGCACCTAGCTCTCGCCATGTGTATGCGCCTCTAGCTCTCGCCACGTATTAAAAACACCTAACTCTAGCCATGTAGAAGAGCACCTAGCTCTCGCCATGTAGATGAACCTCTAGCTCTCGCCACGTATAAGGGCACCTAGCTCTCGCCATGTGTATGCGCCTCTAGCTCTCGCCACGTATAAAAACACCTAACTCTAGCCATGTAGATGAGCCTCTAGCTATCGCCACCTATAAGAGCATCTAGCTCTCGCCGTGTAGATGAACCTCTAGCTCTCGCCATGTATAAGAACACGTAGCTCTCGCAATGTGTATGAGCCTCTAACTCTCGCCACGTATAAGAGCACCTAGCTCTAGCCATGTAGATGAACCTCTAACTCTCGCCACGTATAAGAGCATCTAGCTCTTGCCATGTAGATGAGCCTCTAGCTCTAGCCACGTATAAGAGCATCTAACTTTCGCCGTGTACACGACCCTCTAGCTCTCGCCATGTGCATGAGCCTCTAGCTCTCGCTATGTGTAAGAGCATCCAGCTCTGGCCATGTATATGAGCGTCTAGCTCCCGCCACATATAAGAGCCTCTATCTCTGGTCATGTATTATGTCCCACCACAAATAGGAGCCTCTAGCTCTGGACTTGAATTATGCCTCGCCACATATAAGAGCATCTAGCTCTGGCCATGCATTATGCCTCACCACATATAAGAGCCTCTAGCTCTGGCCATGCATTATGCCTCACCACATATAAAAGCCTCGAGCTCTGGCCATGCATTATGCCTCACCACATATAAGAGCCTCTGGCTCTGGCCATGTATTATGTCTTTAGTTCTCACAACGTAAAAGAGCAGTGTTGAACACCCAGTTCTCTCAGCAGTGAACGTCTGAAAAGCACTTCCTGAAACGCAAAGATTTATAACTAATCCACCCCAGCCCGCCCACAAAGTGTAAATAATTTTTAGTAAATAACTCGTTTCTGACTAAATCAGTTTCGTTCATTTTTAGTATGACACTGGCCCGATAACACACATCATCAATAGCTTCATCAATCAGGAAAACAATGGTATAAACATGCACGAAGCTGCTGCGCATGCGCAATGCGGCCTTACTAGGTCAAAATACTTTCATATTTGATAACAATAAGCGGCAAATTTAGTGAAATATAGTAATGCAATAAGCGATGCCCTTGATCGCAGAAAGCTAATAAGGGTGGTAGGTTATTAATAACTAATGTAATTTGATGCCACAATTACAGCTCTCATCTCGATAGAGGCATATTATGTCATCATAGAGCTGTCTACTCTGGTTCAATGGGAATAATCAAGTATTCCTGGTATTTGGCTCAGCTACGCCATAATAGATAAGCACATTGTAAGTGTGTAACCATTTCCACGCCGATATTAGACAATGCTAGACAATAAAACTGGTAACATTTGTGAACACAATCTTGTACGGCAGCTGAGGGCAACACGTAAAAACATAAAAAATAACATTACTTCCCATGATTGACTGGCCATGAGCCACCCAAATATGTTTAAATATGTGTTCATTCAGTGGTCTGACTGCAACATCAGAGGCAAACCTTGGGTGCAGACTGTGAACACTATAAAATCGATATTATATCCATTCAAGAGACTAAAGTACCTAACCACTCAGAGCAGCAACTTCAGACAGCCCATAAGCTAGTGCTCATGGAGCAAAAACAGGTCACTTACTGGGGATTAGGCTTCGTAATTGGACCAAGGGTATTGGGCCATGTTATTAGCTTTGGATACGGCAGTGATCGCATTGCATTTATTGACCTGGCTATACCAACGTGAAAGTGCACCACCACTAAGTGTCGCATAGTCAACGCATATGCGCCAATTACCGAAAGAGCCAAAGAGAATCCAGCAATATTAGATTCCTTCTATGCAGAACTGAGCTCCACTATTACTATTCCAGCTAGATGGCAACTGTTCGTGTGTGGAGATTTCAACTCCAAGCTGGGTAAACTAGGCACTGCGGACAAAAGCTCAGGAATTGGCTTATGCATGGGATCGTATGGAGAGAGCGCACGCAACAGCAATGGAGATGCACAGGTGGCATTCCTTAGTTCCAATTGGCTATTTGCCACAAATATGGTTTTCAAACACCCATGCCATCACCGGACAACATGGACTGATGGGCTGGACACATTGCTGATCACAAAGCCCAAAAAGGTTCTAAGGCTACAACAGCTGTCTTCAACCAAGTAGATTTCATACCATGCAAGACAGCAGCAAACCCCCTACTTCGGGATGCTCGTTCCTATGGAGGCACATACCTGCTCTACCTAATGTATAAACGTCATACTTGGCAAGACGGTAGAGTCACCTACAACTTACACAAGATTATCAGCGACACTGACACTCAAATGTCATACAAAACGGCGCTCATGGAGCAGATAGCTAACATCGAATTCAGCTCTGACCCAAACGAAGTGCTAACCAAAATACTGAAATCCATAGAATCATCAGCTACTAGCACCATATGTGCTCTAAAAAACAACAGACCTAGGTATACTGACGACCCTCTCGTAGTAAAACTGTCAGCAGAACAGAAAGCGTTATGACTGTGCATCTATCAAAGTGGCCAAAGTGAAGATCGCACCAAACTACGCAAGGAATGCAATAACATTCTGCGCCACATTAGCGAACGCTTAAAAGATCTTGCTATCCAATAAGCAGACTCCCTAGCAGTTGAAATCACTGCCATGGATGACTGCTACAAAATGTGTCGGGCAGGCCGAGCCCTGAGTTACTGACTACACACCACTACTCACTGTACACAACTCTGAATGACACTATTGGGGCTGACCAGGGCAAAGCCGAGGCAATTCGAGAATGGTTCAAGGAACAATTCATTGACCATGATGATGAGCCCTTGCACCCATTCTCAGGCCATTACTCGCACCAATTAATACAGCATAAGTTGAGAAGCACTTAAAGCCCTGAAAAATGGACGTGCATCTGGAACTGATGGCATGAGCAATAAACTATTCAAATATGCAAGTGACATTATCTCAAAACTGATCATGCATCAGCTTTTATGCACCACCTTCCCATCGACACTGTAGGCCAAGGCACCCTTATCACCCTACCGAAGACCAAGAAGGCACCTGGCCCCCGGTAAATCTGCTGGTCTATCCCCTGTGCTTTTCACCCCACCCCAACCCCGCCCTGGGGTAAATACTGGGCATGCCGCTAGAGATGGAATATACTGACGATGTGGATTTTATAGACGAGGAAAAGATAGCTGCCAGCAAACTAAAAATTGAGAATCTTTTTATGAATGAATCCAAAACAGAGTTCACCCACATATACCTATCTACAAAGCATGAAACTAAAGAAAATGGTGATCCACTCCATGGCCGCGAACCATGGAGGAAAAGTAAAATCCTGGGCTCTCTGCTTTACAGTACTGCTGACATTGCTGCACGCTGCATCATGGGGAACATAGCGCAATAGTCGCTTATTCTTTTTAGCCAGACAGGAACCGATAAAAGCCATTATTTCCTACTAATGTTCTTAGTAATTCTATTACGGACTGATTGGTGACATTAACTTTAGCAGGACGTGGCTGGCTGACCGCATCTTTGAAAGATATGCCAGAGGCAGCAGCACCAACAACCCATGCCAACACCAGAGCCAACAAGCAGGTACAAAGTTAATCTAAATAATATTAGCTGCGACACGCATTGCTTGCAAGTCATTATGTCATTATGTCGTTTGATTGGTTAGCTTGTCGGTCGGCTTTGTCGATCGGTTTGTTATTTTTTTGCATTTCTGACAAAGCCGCCAATGTCGCAACCATACCTGGTGGTATGTGCATAAACTTCTTCCATGCAGGGACTCAATAAATAAAAGTACTTGATTAATGTTTTTGAATGTGCGACCACGTATTTATTAACTAGAAAAATGCGAATTAGGAATTAAACAAATATTGAACACTTAAAATTCAAATATAACACATGGAATTGTGAGGGATTAATAGAGAGCACTAGCGAAATTAACAAGTGGTCAACTTTAGAGTAATAGCGCAGAAGAGGATTTCGGGTTTTGCTCTATGTATTACTAAGAGATAGCCGCGGTTCAAACTTTTCATTGTATGTTAGGATTCACATCCCATTGGCGTTTTTCTGTGTGCCAAATTGAAACTTCCCAACCCACACATTTTTCTGCTGTGAGCATGAAATATTCCCCGCCTATTTCCAGCTAGCTTATACCTAGGTTTTGCGCATGCGTGGATCAATGTATATACCTTGATCCCTGAATTCCCTGAATCTCAATGTCAACATAGCATTACAGGTAAGCTGGTGAATACTTTGTAACAAATTTGATTGGATGTTGTTTCTGTCTATGAGAAAAACAGCTCCCAGTTAAAGTAGTTTCAAAATATTCAACCGAATTTTTATTAAAGGGCAATTTCGGGATCATAAAAAGTGTGCTTTATTTGAAAGATTATTTCATGGTTAATGAATAATAACCAGATAGAAATAGCGTAACCAACTATAGCTAGATAAAGTCGGTAAGTGACCATTTTTCGCATATCTGGGCGCTACCATTTTATCGCGTCTACCTACGTCAGGCCTGCACCACCGCTATTGCTATGACTGGAGGAGCGAGGCCAATAGATGCTGGTATATATTTTAAGGAATTATACTTAAATGATAATAGCAAACGAACCGCTGAAGCGATTCCAATGATTCTAGGATCTCTAAATAGGTGTCGACCTCGGGATTAATATGATATAATGGATGTAAATATCGGACAAGAGGGTCAAAAGACTGGAATATATAAATAAAAATTATTCATCTAAGATACGATCTGAGAATATGTTATCCTTTTTTTGGTAAATTCAGCATGAGATGGTTTTTGTCTCGCAGACTCTATCTTTGCGTATTGTCATTAAATTGGAGTGTGAAAGCTGAAAGAAATGCCTATTTGCCTGACCAATTATAATTTTGCTCATGTGAATATTGCCAGAGATATCGCCAAATGAATTAACATTTTGACATAAAATCTGGGAATTTTCAACGCCGATCAATATTGCCTGGCAAACTGTAGTAATTTCAATAATTAAGAAATATAATATTGTAAAGCTTCGACACATCAAATTCTGTCATTGTAGCTGTAATACTCATTCTGATATGGGATGATGGATAGAGCGCATCCTGAAATCTTTGTTTGAAATTTTGTTGGCCTAGTTTTTCCCGCAGAGTGTATCTTTTGAACCACTAGGCCGATTCTAACATCCCTAGCATTGGATAAATCTTCGAATTTGCAGCTACAGGTAGGTATTAGAATTATTACAATCGGTTCTGTGGTTCCGGCAATATTATCATATGTTTTCTTGGAATATATGTGTACACTGCCTGCGACACACGCTATAACGGTATCTTGAGTCGGCTGAGTAATTTCAAGTAATGTCAAGTGTTTCACTTCATTTAACCCTTATCGCATGGTGTAAAAATGCGTAATAGCCTGCAGAGATAGTGCTGGGGTATATTTTGAAGAAAAAAATGTTGCTGAAACGTGTTGCTGTCGTGCACAGCAATGACTTACAGCAGCATTGTTACCAAAATGAACACATTCTGATAGAATAGAGAAAATGGAATCAATGCTTCAGCGGTCTAGGGGTTAATGATTCCCCCACCGACTTCGGATACTAGAATTACTTTAAAAACTTACTAGCTTAGCTGGGCAATGTCTTAACGATTACAAATTAGCACATGTTAAGCCCCCATGCATAAATATATTTACTGTACAGCCCTCGTGCTGCGCAAAGATAGCGTTGGTGCGGGGATGACATCAGGATCTCGTGAAATCTCGCTCTTGTTGCAAGAAAATGGCACCGCCCGGGAGATAAAATAATCCCATGGTTACGATGGTATAATTACTCGTATTATTTGTCTATTGTTTTTATTTAGGATCCAATATGTTAGTCTTATAATAGTCTTTCAAATAAAGTACACTTTTACCAATCCCGGATTTGTCCTTTAACAGTAGATAATTATCTATAAAAACCGCAACAGACTATACTATGATACTAGATCAGAGAATGGGAAGTGTCTATAATTATAATAATTTCTGTAACGTCGGAGAATTTTAAAATCGCGAGACTGAAATCTACCGTGTTGTTGCTGTCCACGTGGGATAAAATAATTTGGTAAAAAGTTATTGTTTGGAAGAAAATTGTTGTTCAGTACGAAGTTGTTATTTCTGCCTGGTCCTGTCAACAACAAGGTTTTAGGTGATTGTCTCCCTTGAAAAATAAATTTGGACTGGATTTCTTTTGGCTTTGTCTTTTCGCCGTATCGAAATTATTGCTTGTCTTGTTAAGGTATTTTAATTATGGCTGGGAAGGGTCTATGGACCCGGGCTACCCGTACATTTGGTGTCCTTTTTTCACCTCTTTTGGGAGTTAGCCTGGGACTTTTCCAGGTGGCACCTATATGGCTGTGGGAACTTTCAGTGCTATCGCATTGTATTGTATGTACGTTACTAATTCCTTAAAAAAGAAAAGAAAATACTGTGAAGCTGCTAAGTTCATAAAAGTGCGAGACTATTACAATTGTTGCTTTAAGCGTGGTTCTGATTTATTTGTTTAAATCCACTCTTCATACATACCCACTTTACTGATCGGTATATTTCAGACTAGAATATGGGCTGACGCGTTAGCGCTTGAAAATCTGAGGGGTTCTCTTATATTTCGGGATATATCTCCGTAGCTTCTATGGCATAGGGCAGTGTAATTAGTAAAATGCTGGCTAACCAGTATTTCCACGAAATATTCTTCGATTTGCGCCGAATCTTCTCCAAGTAGTTTGTACACTTGCAATACCTAGTAACCTACTTACCTAATACCTCGTCCTAATTTCGTGTTTTCCTATTTCCAAATATTCCTTTCTAAATAGCCTATGAAAATTATATAAAAATATTCAATCGTTAATTTAGAAGAATTTTAATTAGATAAATGTTAATATTTAGTTCATATTTATAGAGTTCTCCATGGATTGGGAAAACACGAAGTTACGTAATCATATGTTGTGATACTTTAACGCTTCTTTGGTCTACAGAAAGATTTGACAGCTGTGACCTCATTTGCGTCATAAGCGGCGCTCGTGAGCAGCTGATTCTAGCCTTAAAACTCTGGGGCCGTATTCACGAAGGGTACTTACGTCCAAAAATGTGCGTAAATTACACATAAGTGCAACCATGTATGTAAATCCGTATTCACGAAAGGTGCGTAACTTACACGGTGCCTAAATATTGCCATAACTTACGCCACATAACAACACCCACACCTAAGTTAGGCGAAAGTGCGTAAATTCTCGTTCAAAGTCCAGTTTACATTTGCGAGAATTTGTGAGATTCTGCGAGATTAACGAAAGAAAACATTCTCTATATTTAGCTCTAATTTCCTCTTAGGATTTTACACGTTTTGGACAACCGTGCAACTACCACTAACAAAGAGCGTTCAGAAAAGTGCAGAAAGGTGTGTATATAATAAACGACTGACAATATTCAAGCTACATCACCTGCTTTCCTTTGTTTGTTCCTTTGTGTGTCTCAATACTTCCACTTTTCTCGAAATTAATGGAAGGACTTTTGTATAATCGGCTTATTAGCTATTTAGACAAAAAGTCAATCCTGTATACATCACAATACAGGTTTCGTGAAAAACATTCAACAATGCTAGCACTAATTGAAATGACAGAAAAAATAATTGATTCAATTGAAAAGAAAAAGCCCATAATAGGCATTTTCTTGGACCTTTCGAAAGCTTTTGACACGATCAACCACTCTATTTTACTAGAAAAACTTGCCTACTATGGAGTCCGAGGAAGTGCACTCAACTGGTTTCAAAGCTACCTAAATGAGAGAACACAATGCATGCAATTTAATGCAACCTTCTCTGAAAATAGGAGACTAACTTGCGGTGTTCCTCAGGGATCCATCCTTGGCCCTCTGTTCTTCCTCTTGTATATGAATGATCTGCCAATATTTGCAAACACATGTCACTAACACTGTTCGCTGATGACACCAATTTGACGAAGATATAATTACTTTATACCAAAACGTAAATGAGGAAATGGAAGAAATTACTAACTGGTTTTCGTTAAATAAGCTGTCATTAAATGTGGATAAAACAAACTATATGTTATTTTCAAAATCTAGAGAACATATAAATAAAGATATTCCAAAAATTTATATCGACAAAAAGGAAATTGAAAAGGGCCCATACGCAAAGTTTCTAGGAGTATATTTAGATAAAAAAATCTGACCTGGGTCAAGCAAATTGAGACAGTTACTGCGAAAGTAGAAAGGAATAGATGTCATCCAAAGATTAAAACCATATATGACACAGTTAAAACACTGTACAACACCTTAATCCTTCCACACCTCACATACTGCAATGCCGTTTGGACTAACACCTACAAAAACAAAATATCTAAAATTCAAAGCGTCCAAAAAAAGAGCATTAAATTATTTTCTCGACCAGCAGAAGGCCAAGATATGCTTAAAGAAGAAAAACTACTCAAACTTACTGACATAGGTAAATCTCAAATGTTAACTATTGTGAAAAATTCCCATCACAACACCATAACCAAATCCATAGCTCCCTTCTTTGTGAACAATGTTAACATCCACCAACATAACACTAGAAGCAGACACAAACTACATGAAAAATACACATGCACGTGGGAAAACAGAATATCAATTACAACCACTCAATTATGGAATAACACTAAACAGGAAACCCGGGACAAAATACGGACAACAAAATCATTCAAGAAAACAATAAAGGATTACTTAATTAATACATATTAGTGCTGCTGCTGCTGCAGCTGCTGCTGCTGCTGCTGCTACTACTACTACTACTACTACTACTACTACTACTACTACTACTACTACTACCTTCCCACTCCAATCCACCAACTACGACTGGATGTTTTTGTAGCTCGCCGGGTAGTGTCGGGCCGTTCCGGTGTATCATGTCGACTCGCCATCCTGCTAGTGCACGACGAGTGATGATGCTGGTTAGCTTCCGGTCTCGGGGTGACAGATCTTGTATGAGACTGGCCTGTGGGAAGCACAAAACTGCTCCTAAGGCCGGTGGAACTTAATCGTTCCGGTGGGGCCGTGCGACCATCGTCGCGAACATTAAACACAATGGTCTCATCCCAAGAATTTGTGTCACCAGTATGCCTGTCCATACCAATTTCGTGATCTATGGACTTACAAGATTTGATTTGGTGACCTAAAAATATAAGTCTATACAATGAGTTTACCTAAAAAAATTTTAATATGCTAGATAATACTACAGTAAGAGCATACGAAAATACGACACATAGACAGGTAGATGAACTTTTAAACATGGGGCTCCCGGAGGTTCCACACAGACTCGTAGGTCCGCAGAGGTATCCCCGCAAGGGAGGCTCCCGTACACGAGACTTAACTAATTAACTTAATATAAGCTATTATACCTCTTTGCTGAAAGGAAGAAGGTTATGTCGGACGAAACGTTATGTGCCTCACGCGGGCACTACTCCTAGTGCTAGTTTGGGTGAGGAGTATTATCCTGGCGTGGACCGTCATCACTGAATCCTTGCGAGAGGCAAGTGCCTCGCGCAGGCCTCCATCTCAGGAAGGTGTTGCCACTGCTTAAAGCGGGAGAAGAATAGTAGGCAAAAATGGGTCCACTCTAATATTTCAACCAAAAATGCT
This sequence comes from Chaetoderma sp. LZ-2023a, assembly GCA_034401795.1. Taxonomy (NCBI): domain Eukaryota; kingdom Metazoa; phylum Mollusca; class Caudofoveata; order Chaetodermatida; family Chaetodermatidae; genus Chaetoderma; species Chaetoderma sp. LZ-2023a. The sequence goes on from CM067360.1 coordinate 485,942, forward strand.
TTAGAAAGAAAAGACCATACCTAGTGAGATTATGGCCGTAGGGGTGCGTACTGTTTTACGTGAAGACGGGACGGGTGATTCCCGATGGATTCCCTCATCACCCTCTTATGTGATTCTTGGTATGCTGAATCAGTAGTTGCCGCTTTATTTATGTGGGCCTTCTGCTTTGCTTAATTCGCTTTTAGTTATTTTCAAAACAAGAACTATTTTGGCCGCAACTGGCGGGTATCTACCTAGCTATTAGACACGGCTGTCACTGAGAACAGATGCCCTAAGACATCAATACTGAAGAAAGCGCTCATACATGTTACGTAGCAAGATCTCCGAACTGGATAAGAATCCGGACATCCCGCCCCGTAACCACATAAAACATTACAAGACATGGGTTACTTTTCACGAAAGCATTATTAGACCATTGTTTTATCGTTATGGTGGGGGTAAGAGAGACGAATACCCACCTTAAATGTCTTCTCGCAAGGGCATGGCAGATCTAAATATCATGCCTAGACATTCTTATGGAATTCGGTGGGGGTACGTATCTCGCCCGTCACCGGTCCTATGGAACTAACCGTTTAACCTGTCGTTAGGTTTATATACAAGTTGCCATGTTTTGCACTGCGGTGTGGGAGGTTTTTTCAGTAATAAAAATGATAATTAATACATGTTTCCTACATGGGCTAAAGTGCTAACTACTAAGTATCCAAAGATACAAGGGAAATGTATGTGACACCACACCCTGGCCATCACCGCTTGGAAACCTCGATAGTTTCCCAGATTCGGATCAGCCCATGGTGTGGATAGGGACATCCAAACAATTAAGAAGCCACAAGGCTGAGTGGAACATGAAGAGACAAAATCTTGGAGTTATGAGTCTTACCGGAGTGTGGGGCTAGATTATCGCACTGCCGGAAGAGAAGAGTATATTAGAGTATGTAATGAAGAAAGTGTCTCTAATCATTTTGAATCTATCCTATTGAGCTGAATAGAAAAGGTTTAGTCGGTAGCATGCCAGGCTAAACAGAGTTATAGCACGGACAGCGACCTCAGAAAAAAATTGGTGGTGGCGGGAGAAAGTGCTGCATATATAAGTGTTGCTGTATAGTGTTTCCTACGTGCACTGCAGTCCTATATTTTCTATGAATAAGCAAAACATATGAACGGATGGCCATTGGCCATATATATACATAATCTAACCAGAACAATCAATACGGTATCAAATGATCACGGTATACATATCAGTACATGTTAACGAACCTACTATAGTGCATTAGCCACACATGGAGGAAAATGAGAATAACTATAAACAGATACAGAAATTATAACTAGCGGTCCTATGACCATTACGGTTCCTTTTAGTCATCGGGACCGTTCTTACGGATACAATATAATTAACGAAATACATATAGAGAAATAATTAAACTGTGAAGTATAGTTACTTGAATACTCGGTAGTCATTCTTAAGTTAGGCTACCACGTTACTGAAATTGATACGTCATTCCATAGTCGACGTGAGATGAAGCATTCTCCGGAAGTTAGAAAGTTCCCGCAGGTTGGTTCCCGCAAGCTGTTTTCCGCAAACAAGATTCCCCCGCAAGAATACTCATGGCGGGACTATATCGCTCAGCACTGTAAGCCTAATAGGATGTCTAACGAGCAGTCAGCAAAAGATACAATAGTACTACTGTGGTGAAGAAAGTTCCAGTACACCGATGGTATGGATGGAAGGTGTAAACAACCCGATCACAAGCGGGGGTTGTTAGAGGCAAACGAAGATACCAAACAAAGCGTTACGGTGCTGGGTACGTCAGCCAGCTCTGAAGACGCACTGCGGTCGAAAGTTAGAAGAACCTACATGATATTAGTGCGGTGCACGGTTGAAATACCACTTTTAGGCGTGGCCGGCAGATCCGGCGAGTCATCCATCAAAAAACATCCTGCCTCTACATCTGTAGAATCACATATTCAGGCCGTAAAGGTCTCACCACAAATTTGTGTTCCGAAGTAGATATTGATATTCGTGAACAATAATCAGAAGTTCCAAATTACTCCCGTAAGTAGGGAGTTACAAAATTGTTCTTATTGCGGTGGGTTGGTTACTGCTAGCTATGGGAGAAGAACAGAAAACAGAAGTCATATGCGTAATATCTGTTGATCGCAGCTAGTACAGGTCCTGCCTGTTCGGCCCCTGGCCGAGGATGCTCTCGGTCACTGGATCACGTCTCCTTTTATACTCCTTGTGACGTCACAGGCGCAGGCTCCAACCAATCTTCATCAGCGCGTAGCTAATAATAGCGCAGCCGGATGTTCTAGAACATTCTAGAACTTCTGCGTCCACGTGGTTATGACGTCATGCCAATATTTTGAAGATAATTAAGAAGGGTTTTAAATCAGCCATTTCTTAACCGATTTTGAAATGGTTTACAGATTTAAAAAGCCCGTCGAATTCTGGTCTTGATTAATGCCAGATTTAACGGGAATATGTAATCAAAAAGGATTACAGGGTACCCTCTCGGTACACTAAAAGCGCCATCCTATCTTGGTCGTAAACTACGCGCTCTATCAAAAACAGCATTTTTAACGAACTTAGTCGTTTTCGCAACGCTATCTCTCCCATAGGCCTATATACGCTTATGGCTCTACCCAGGAGGGCGTGTTCAGGAAACGAATCCAGGACGCGTGGTGCATACCCAGCTTAGCTGGTACGGCCAGTATCCGACCGGTCGATCCGAACTACATTTTCAACTGCTAACAACTATTAATTTGTTATATTCAGTAACCATAAAACTAAGCTACTGGATGAGCAGGTATTGGGTATTAATTGTTTATTTAACTTGTCTACGTTCTGTGTCTGTATGCTACTGTCCTGTTTAGTGTGTGTGTGTGTGTGTGTGGCGGCGGCGGCGGCGGCGCTTCTGCTGCTGCTGGTGGTGGTGGTGCTGGTGCTGCTGCTGCTGCTTAGACATGTATTAATTGTTTATTTAACTTGTCTACGTCCTGCGTCTATATGCTACTGTCCTGTTTAGCGTGCGTGCGTGCGTGCGTGGTATCCGTAAGGTGTCCGCCAATACAATAGGACAACCTAGTTGAATTCATAATTTATACATATTTTACTACTGAATAAATAATCTTGAATCTTGAATCTTTCGTACTTTGCTATTGCCTGTCAGCAGTTGCCGAGACTTGCCATTTGTTTTGAAGCGAACTCAAGCTTCAGAAATGGTCTCAAAGTTAATCGATCATAGAAGAATAATATTTGCTATGGTGATTGACCATGTGAGCATTCAATAATAGCTTTTCATTTCGCAGAAATCATATTGATAGTCCAAGTCTGCTCTGACTCAACCCACCCCTGTGCCAGATATTTCGACAGACTGATGGGGCAGGGTCTCCCAGCCCCATCAGTCTGTCCAAATATCCGTCACCAGGGGTGGGTTGTGTCAGAGCACACTCGGACTAGCATATTGATTACTTCTCATTTAGACTAATCAGGGTGTCGGAACTTAGGAAGATACTTGGACCCGAGTGTGTGTGGTGAAATATGGGTGGGGCGAAAAAACCTAGGTTGTGGCTATGGGGATACACTATGGGAGAGGCAAAACCTGGGTGGGCTATTCCCCCTTCCCCCACCCACATCACCACCCTTGCCCTAGGCCACGAAAAAGTCATGAAAATCACAAAAACATCACTGTGAAAAATTACGCTATTGAGCTATAACAATTTAATTTCTATGACAAAGATAAAATGCATGTGATGCTATCTGAGCGCATCTAGATTTCAAAGGTGGTGACGGTCACTGTGAAATTCCATGATTTTTACATGCCTTCCCATGATCTATAAAAGCATATAATACATGCATAAGTCCTGGTTATGTCAATTAGACATTATGAGCCTATGCATAGCCTTTTAATGCTTAAATTACTTCAAGAAAATTAAATTTTTATGAAAAGAAAATATGTCTGTTTGCAGATGAGATTACTTTTTGAAAATTTATGACTGGAATAATTGGCTCGGTTATTGAGCTAGTCACTCCAGTGGCAAGTATTCAAACGTAGTTTTCCCTTGCTCTGCATATCTATTATTATTTCACAAGACCACTGTAGATAGTAGATAGCATATTGGGTATTAAATGGTTAATACTTTAATACCATGGACATACATTTTAATTAAAAGTGAGGTTCCCAAACAGGCTGTCTACTTCTACTAAGATTTAGATGTAGCAGGTTCAAATATATGATGTAGGCATACACATTTGTTCCACTATCTGTCAATGACGCCTACTTGGAATGAAGTCAGTTGAATGCAATTCAAACTCACAGCCAAATAATGAGAGAAATCGAAATATTGTCATTGACAATTGAAAACAAAATTGCCTAATTCTTTGATTCATAATTAGGTGCTCCTGACCCTCCGGTGTATCCTGTGGAATATCTGTGTAATTTGTTGCTTCAATTTTTCAACAATAAAGGCATGTCAAGCAGTTTAATATATTCTAATATTGTTTCAAGAGATTTTTGATGAATTAATGACAGCTGAAAAACATAAGATCCATATAAATGCATGATTTTATATGGAATGATTATCCTTACTGACATGACTGGTATTATCCGGCTAAATTTGTCATTGCCTCATCACTGTTTCTAAATTTTAAAGTAATTAGTATACATGTAGGTAAATTGTTGAATGTTCTGAAGCCAATTTGGCTGGGAGGTTTTGGTCACATGGAAAACTTTTTTTTGACATGTTAGAAAGCAACAGTTCCTTGGTGCAGTTAGCCTCAAAATATTCAACATAATCTTTTATTAATTTAAACATTTTGATACAAATTATATCACTCGGGTTTCCAGCTGAATTAAATTATTCAACAGCTTAACTCTTTAACACACATATTAGCCCAAAATGGCATGAAATTTAAGTCTTAAAGGGTTAATCATTAATAGTCAAGAATGGTTTAGAAAATCAGAAAGTTTGTTTATTGAATGCCAATTTGTACTTTGCAGACCAAGATTAACCTTTACCCCTCCAATGTCAAAATTTACAGTTTTCAAATTAAATTAAAAAATGGTGGTTAATTTTTCAACAAATTCGATGGAATATGTTGCTGTGGTTGAAAAATGTAGCTTACATCAGTTTCTTTGCTAGTGACGTGACAAATGATAGAATATTGACATCAGAGAGGTAACAGTTATTTTAAAGAGAATATTTTTTTTAATAGTCCACTCGACTGACTGGCTCTGTTATCGAGCCAGCCATTCCAGTCATAAATTTTCTAAAATATCCTCTTGACATGCATTGGCATTTCTCAGGATCACTACACGGGCAGCTTCTGATTGACTTGAACATTCAAAACAACTCTCTTTTATTTTGCAGGTGCCATTGTGAGCCAAAGCCTAGTGAAGCAGTCAGTGTTACAATGAGCATGATGAGATGCAAGATGGACTGAACAATTGTTCATGGTTTAGAAAGATCAGCACTTTTAAAAGACTGTGTCGATTAAAATGAATACATGTGCCTTCTCAGATTATCAAATTTTCAAGAAACATTCTCAATGTAGAAATCGGTGCAGACTATGTCAAATCAGTGTGTGTGCTCTCAGGAAATCATCATATGACAAACTGAACAGATAGATAATCTATGTGTAGACAGATAGAGCCACATACATATTGATATGGATGATAATGTACAAGACACTTATCAGATCACACCATTAACACAGCCATGACAGCCTAATCAATTTTCATTCAATACAGATGATAAATACCTGTTTGTACTGCATTCTATGTGTTTTAAATATAAATGCTACTGTAAATTTGAATTTTGTTAAATGAAAGTAATAAAGTAAGTATATATAGTCATGATAGTTGATTATTTTTCAGTTTTAGCATTTAGTATTAGATTTAAGTTATGATTTCAAGGATTTAAGCAAATTAACCCTTTAATGGCTAAATTAGGTAAAAAATATCAAATAATCTGCTTATTTAATGACAATTTGCAGGCCAAGATATATTTTTGAAAATTTACCTCTGGAATGGCTGGCTTGCTTATCGAACTGGTCATTCCAGTGGTGAATTTTCAAAAACAGTCTATTGGTTTGCAAATTTATGAACATTCAAGCATACTGCAGAGGCTGGTTTGGCTGGCTTCTCCATGGAGTCTGCATTTGCAGGACGAGGTCAATGCTATTTATCTTTTAAAGATTACCACTTGACTGGGTGATTGGTTCAATACATGAGACAGTCATTCCACGAGTAAAGTTCAAAATAGCCTTATTGGCCATGTTGGCACATGGACATTCTCTAAGCAAAAATTCAATATTCTTGACAAATGCTGACCATTAAAGTGTTACATGCCTGGAAGCTGTTGAATGTTCTGAAAATGATTTGAATAGCAGCTGGTGATTTGTTAACTCTTTAATGTTCAACCCGGACAAAACCAGCCTGTGCAGTTGTTTTGGAAAATACCCATAATTTCCAGACCAAGAGAAAACTTGATATTTTTTAATTTTACCACTGGAATTACAGGCCCATTGCCGGTAATTGAGCCAGTCAGGTATATTTTTTTTAATCTCTTGACCTGCCAATGGACAATTACTAAGCAAAGATTAGAATTTTTATGACAGATCTTAACCATTAAAATGCTTAAAATATTGATTATTGCTTATTTTATTAGATCTCACCTTCAATGAACTTAACCAATTTTCAATTCTTCCATTGGATCCTCCCTAAAAACAGTGACAGATTTTACAATTTGTTGGTCTAAAAGGTTGTTTTAGCAGATAAGAAATAAGAATTATACTTTGCTTGTGTTCCCAGAGACCATATCTGTGGATTGGTGCCAAATTTGTTATGTTAATATATCTACTTTGTGGCAAGCCTGATTATATGCCAATATATCTGTCCACGAGAATTATCACCCTTTTTAGCATTACATACATTTTAAGTTAAGATTAGTAAAAATGGTCTGTTGTATAGATAACTTTAAAATGCAGGATGATATGAAAATAAACATAATTCGATTTATGCGTGAATACATTCTCCTGTCTTCAGACAGCGTATTCTGTTAAACAGCTTTAGTACATATTCCCATGTGAGATAGAATTAGATTAGTAAAAAAGTTAATTTTTTCTTAGTCCATGTCAATTTACAGGTTATGAGATGATTAGCTCGCAGAAATTATCAATGGAATGATTGGCTTTCGGATCAAATCAATCATTGCACTGGTAAATCATCTAAAATATTATCTTCTTTCTCAAGACCACAGCAGATGACATGTTTGAAATTTTCAATTTTCTCATACAAAGTTCCCACGTATGCAGAGCAGGAGAAAAAATTTTGATGGAACCTAGCAAATGTTCTATGTAAATTTTATTCTGAATTTTGGTTGGTCAATTTTTTTGGTGAAAATCGTAGATTTTATGAAAAATGTACTGGAAATTGTCAAAAGGCTTCTCATGAGCTGCTTGACAGATCTAAAAAAAATGTGTCTCGAATGGGTCATTCTAGACAAATTTTGTCATGGTAGGCTCCAGATCTTCTATTCAGAATTAAGCTTGGGGTGAAAATCATAATTTTATGAAAGTTTTACCAGAACTTGTCAATGCGTCTCTCCTTAACTGCTTGGTGGATTTTATGCAAATTTGGATGGAAGGATTCTATAGGTGTAGAATCTAGAACTAATTTTTAGTTGGTCAATTTTTGGCTAACATCTTGGATTGTTTGAAAATGTTCCAAAACCCTTTTACCCTTACCACTCTGATGTCAACATTTGGTGTTCATTTTTCAACAAAATTGGTAAGATGTTGTCATAGACAGATATATAATCCACCAAAATTGTTGGGAAATGTACACCGGTTTCATTGCTATTAACATAGTAAAAGTTTGACTATTGACATCAGGGTGTTAATGGTTAAAACGATACTCCTTAATTAATGGCCCAATTTCAATGAAACGTGTGTTGAATGCTTCAACATATCAAACGATAATTTTGTTTGGTCAATTTCTTGTGATCATCTTGGTTTTTTTAAAGTTATCCATCGTGCATATTTATGAAAATACGGTAGCTAAATGCTAATGGTCCAGGTGGGCGTCACAGACCTCTTGTTAATTTGATTGGATGCTGTTTCCAATTAGTCAGAAGTGAGATAAACTGAGCTTTAAAAGCAATAGAGGGATCTAATTCTAGCTTTGATCCACACATCTATAGCTAAGCTCCACCCATGCTTTGTGTGTGTTGGGATCAATTAATATACTGTCAACCCTGAATTTTCAGAATCCCAGTTTCAAAGTTTCTATACAGGTAAGCTGTTGAATATTTTGAAGCTAATTTCACTTGGAGCTGTTGATGCCTATTCAGCAGAATATTTATTAAATGGTAAATCCATCAAAGACAGTTCGTACACTTACCTAAAAAATAGGTCATCGTAACTTGATTTACTTTTCATAGTTCATTGAACATTACAGAACATGTTAGTCTGGGAAATAGTTTCAAGAGTTTTGACATACTGGAACTGAACCTGATGTATGGATGTATTATACGCTGAAGGTGTGTCGCTATGGATGTATTATACGCTGAAGGTGTGTCGCTATGGATGTATTATACGCTGAAGGTGTGTCGCTATGGATGTATTATACGCTGAAGGTGTGTCGCGTAGGAATGGTTGTGACCTACTTGTCACGCTTCACCTACTTTTCATGGTTCATAAGTGACATTGAAGTAAACAAAAATGGTATTTGACTAATCTTTTTATTGGCTTGAACATTGCAAAAGCCGAACCTGTCCCTGATATCATAGTAACTATACAGCACATGTAAGCTGTTGAATATGTTGACACTAATTTGTCTGGGTGCTCATGACTTAGGTACATCATTAATTACATATTTTGATTGTGACGTCAGCCTACATATATGGCATCATATACTTGAGTGACAGATTAGAAGCATCCAATGTGACCGTACACCCCAACTTTCTTTAAGCAGGCTCTTCGTGTGTGTGGGGGGGGGGGGGGGGGGGTTGCACGCAGGAAAGACTGTGACCATACATTAGGATTCCACAACTGTATCAGTGATGAAAAAAAAATCAGTGCTAAAAAAATCTGGGGAAAAAATTTCAAGAAAATATAAAGCCTTTTTATTTGTACAATGTGACAAAAAAACTGGAGGGCGAAGGTCTGTAATCGCTTATCTTACACGAAATTTGCTTTGACTGTTTCAAGCGTCATAAGGTCTGCTTGTGAACAGTGAAACTTGTTTTGAATTGGATTATTAGCTCACCTGGCCAGAATGGCCAAGTGAGCTTATGCCATGGCAACCGTCTGTCCATCAACTTTTTTCTTTAAACGACTTCTTCTCAAGAACCACTGGGCCGATTTCAATTATATTTGGCAGGAAGTATCCGTAGGGCATAGGGATCCAAGTTTGTTCAAACGAAACCGATCGGCCAATTTGGCCGGCGACCATCTTGGATTTCTGCCGATTTTAGGAAATGTCTTTAAAAATCTTCTTTTCCGAAACCGCTTGGTGGATTAAAGCAAACCGCATGAAATATAATCTAGGGCAGGAGCTGAACCAAGTTTGTTCAAGGGAACTTGATTGGTTAAATGGTTTGGCGGACATTTTGGTTGACCTAGTTTTAGCGAAAACGACTTCTCCAGAACCGCTGAAGGGATCGGGCTGAAATTTGGCAGATATGATTAGGGACTAAGGGCCATTAAAGTTTGTTCAAGGGAAATTGATCCATCAAAAAACATGGCAGCGGTGGGCCAATCAAAATACAGCATGTTTGGAGGCCATATTGGATTTTTTTATTTGATGGACTTTGAGGCTGAAATTGGTTTTTGGGTATTCTGATCACAAATTTACAATTTTCAAAACTGACGGATAAATAGTTTAGTGGCCATCTTGGATCATTTTCCCACCAAAAGCTCCCTTACTAAAGCAATGGGAAATTTAAAATGTCTTCTCGAGAACTACTAGGCAGATTTCAATTATATTTGGCAGGAAGCATCCTTAGGGTGTAGAGATTCAAGTTTGTTCCAACAAAGCCGATTGACCAATTTGGCCGGTGGCCATCTTGGATTTTGGCTGATTTTTAGAAACGTCTTTAAAAATCCTCTCCGAAACCGCTTGGTGGATTGAAACAAACCTCGTGAAATATGATTTAGGGCAACAGCTGAACAAAGTTTGTTCAAAGGAGCTCGATTGGTCCCATGGTTTGGCGGCCATCTTGGTTGACCTAGATTTAGCGAAAACGACTTCTCCAGAACCGCTGAAGGGATCGGGCCGAAATTGGGCAGATATGGTTAGGGAGTAAGGGCCATTAAACTTTGTTCAAGGGAAGCTGATCTGTCAAAAAACATGGCCACCGTGGGCCAATCAAAATAGTGTGTTTTGCGCCCATATTGGGTTTTTTATTTGATGGATTTTGAGGCTGAAATTGGTTTTATATGTGTTTTTGGGTATTCTGATCTCAAATTTGCAATTTTCGAAATTGTCGGATAAACGGTTTGGTGGCCATCTTGGATCATTTTCCCGCCAAAATCTCCCATACTAAAGCAATGGAAAATTAAAAATGTCTTCTAGAACTACTGGGCCGATTTCAACTATATTTGGCAGGAAGCATCCTTAGGTTGTAGAAATTCAAGTTTGTTCAAACGAAGCCAATCTGTCCGGCAGCCATCTTGGATTTTGGCCAATTTTTAAAAATGTCTTTAAAAATCTTCGCCGAAACTGAGCGATTGATACAAATGTCATAAAATATCATTTAGGGCACGAGCTGAAACAAGTTTGTTCGAGGGAACTTGATTTGCCAAATGGTTGGGCGGCCATCTTGGATGGCCTGGTTTTCATGAAAGCAACTTCCTCTCCAGAGCCACTGAACGGATTGAGCCAAAATCATGGAGATATGATATTTATGACAAAGGGCCATTAAAGTTTGTTCAAGAGAAGTTGATATATAAAGAAACATGGCCTCTGTTTTCGTGTTACAAGTCTGCTCAACTCATTAGAGTTTTACTTATTGTTAATGACCATTCTAGTTGAGTTGCCTATGGTCCAGGTGAGTGATACAGGCCCCTTGGGCCTCTTGTTTGGAATCGTATGTGGGCTTGAAATTTTCGCCACAGACATAATACCAGGGTGTGGGGACGGGTGGGGGGGGTTGATGGCGTATGTAGGGGTACTTGCAGATACATGCATTGTAGGCCGAATTCGTGGACGATGCGTATCTAAGCGGGAGGGGGGTGGGGGGTGTTCATTTCACCTCTTGTTTATGGACTTGCTAATCCACATATCTATAGGAAGTTTTACGGAATTACGGAGTTTCTGACATATCATTGCGGTAGTATTTTGCATTCTAATGTGCATAGAATCAAAAATATATTTCTAAAAATGCATAGTAAAATAGTATTTGATGTTAGAATTGTTAATTCGGCCAACTTTACTGCTAGAGCTGACGTAAAATTGCAATTTTCATGGCTTTGAGTAGCATCAAATATCATCATATATATAGGCCCTACTGAGAGAGAGAGAGAGGGTGGGGTGGTAGGCGTGTACGTGTGTGTCTCTCTGTCTGTGTGAGGTACGCACCCCCCCCCCATATTTAGGTTGGCTTTGCACGCCCTCCCCACTCTTAGGGTCATGGTTGGTGGGGGTGGAAGGTGGAGGGTGGTGGTGGTGGGCTGCATTAATTCTCACCCGCATCCCAGTAAATAAACAATGATTAATTTCAATTTGATTATGAATTAATTAATCAATATGCAGGAAACTACTTCTCAGAGCATTTCATTTTCCAATTATTATTGGGGCAGGGGCATAACACCCCTCCCTACCCCCACCACCATTGGGAACCCCACCCAGACCATGACTGCTAGGTTGAATACACCCCATAATAGAATCTTAAATCCACCATGACACAGTTGGTGAATTTTTTATTAAACTCTCCAGACTTATGAGTGTTATTTTCACAAATTGTGTGTTTTGTGGGGTTAGTGACAGAAACAGAGGGTTGGGTAGGGAGGATTAGACCCCTAAATGTTTTAGACTTTGTGTGAAGGGGTAGAGGGAGGGTGGTGGTTAAGACAATTTCTTTTCATGGCAGCAACCTTGGGAATGTATAATAGTCAGTAAATAAAATAATACTAAAACAGTCATACTCAGATAGTTGATCAGGCGAGTATATTTTAATATTCAACTGGAAAAACATCTGAAATTTACAGAGTGAATATGGTGAGGCCATCTGCAGTGGACCAGTGGCTGTGGGACCTGACTCTAGGGCTATCTGTTCAGCATTATCCCTTTAATGGTGAGGATTGGTAAATGATATTTGAATTTTTGCTTAGTAAATGGCCATTTGTAGGTCAAGGGAAGATTTTTTTTTACTTTACTTTATTTTATTGCCCCAGTAACAAAGCCAGCCATTCATTTTTCAAAAGGTAATCTTCCCTTGGCTTGCAAATGGACATCTTTCAAGACATACACTACACAAGCAATTTTTGGCAAAGATGACAATTTCCCCATTAAGAAAATTTCCATTTTTTTCACACAAAATGTACATTTACATTTTGGAGATCAAAAGAAGGCAATTTTTTAAATTTACAACTCAAATGGCTGTCTTGATTATGGAGCCAGGCATCTCAAGATCAATACAAATGCTGGTTTGGACAATTTGGCCTTTAAAATGTCGAAACCTACTCACGCTGTTATATTACATATGTTATACTATGTTAGGAGACAAAACCGTTGATAAAATTATAAAATGATTGAAACGAAATTATGAATTAGTCATTCTTGGGGCAAAGTAATTTCAATTAGCAATTCCAATTCCTAAAAATTTACCAATTTATCCAATGTTGTAACTGAATTAGTACAACTTCCAATTACCACCAGTCCTGGTCATTGTTAAATTGAATCTGCTATCTAGAGCCTATAAATTTCCCTGTATGGCCGGAGCTACAGCCCTGTCTATCAGGAACTTGCTTCCCCATATCTAATTTTCAGCAATTCCCGAGTGAATAGTGCATGGCTAGAAACTCATACACCACAGGTCTACTCCACTCCTATCTAAAAGACAAATTGGTTTCTAGGCTTGGGCAGATGTGGGGCCATATGTTCAGCAATGTTTTAATATGGAGTGAGTGATTCAACACTGGCAATGCTACCTAATTTACCTGAACCATTTCATGGCATGGCACTTGCAGATGCACATATCTGATTATCAAATGCTAAAACACTTTGTAGAACTTGCCCTGTTTGCATAAACTGAGATAAATATTGATTGTTCTTTCTATACTATCTATTTTATCAAGCATATCTCATCAGTCACGCATATATTAAATGATGTAATTATTTAAGTAATTTTGTTTTTAAATGTAGATTAATGCATAATTTGAAGTGGATGTGAGGCTCTACATGGTTGGTTCTCAGTTATTGTAACTTTATACACATAATTTATGCAATAGCAGTTGATATCATGTCTTGAGGCCCAATAAAATAATAACCCAATCACATGCCCCTAGGAATTGAGGTAGGTAAATGTAGAGAATTATCTTTCATGGTGAAGGTTAGGGTTTCTTTTACTATGCCTTTGCTAAGCACAGCAAAATAAAGCTAGGAAAACAAGAGGCTCAAGGGCCTTAACGCTCACCTGGACCATTAACATTTGAACTATTAGCATTTGAAGACATACTACTTTAAATTCAGCAGTAACAAGATATAAAATACAATTGGAATTCAGTACAAACAATATTTAGTGTGAAATTAATGATGGACACTGACCACACAATCAGATTGAACCTTAGGTTCCATCCAGCAAATAAAACAAGCGGTTAATGAGGTGTAGCATTTTAAACAATTCCCCGCTATTTTGCAGAAAATCCAATATGGCCAATAAAAAAATCAAACGGTCAAAATTCTATATAGAAGTTCTGAAGCATAACACTCTGGGGTACATTCAGCAGAATAAGCTTGAAATTGGCCAATTGATTAATGATGAGTAGGCCAGGTGAGCCAAAAATAGTCTTCTCTTGGTATGCAAATGGGTATTGACAGAGCAAAACATTAAATTTGAAAGATGTCTTTTAAGTTTATCCATCACAAACTAGATTTTGGACAGATTCAAAGCTTTTTATGGGAGAGTACTCGGTAGAACAAGAGGCCCAAGGGGCCTGTATCGCTCACCTGGACAATAGGGGTATTTCAACTAGAATACTCTTTATCAACAAGATGGCCAGCAAACCATTTATCCGACAGTTTCGAAAATTGCAAATTTGAGATCAGAATACACAAAAACACATAAAAAACAATTTCGGCCTCAAAATCCATCAAATAAAAAAATCCAATATGGCCACCAAACATGCTATATTTTGATTGGCCCACGGCTGCCATGCTTTTTGACGGATCAACTTCTCTTGAACAAACTTTAATAGCGCTTAGGCCCTAATCATATCTGCCAAATTTCGGCACAATCCCTTCAGCGCTTTTGGAGAATAAGTCATTTTCACTACAACTAGGTCAACCAAGATGACCGCCGAACCATTTGACCAATCAAGTTCCCTTGCCATAAATCATATTTCATAAGGTTTGCATCAATCCCCCAAGCCATTTCAGAAGATTTTTAAAGACGTTTCCTAAAATCGGCCTAAATCCAAGATGGCCGCCGGACAAATTGGCCGATCGGGTTCATTTGAACAAACTTAGATCTCTATGCCCTATGAATGCTTCCTCCCAAACATAATTGAAATCGGCCCAGTGGTTCTTGAGAAGTCGTTTAAAGAATTCCCCATTGCTTTACTATGGACCCATTGCTTTACTATGGGAGCCTTTGGCGGGAAAGCAAACCAAGATGGCAGCCAAAGCGTTTATCCGACAGTCTCGAAAGTGGCATATTTGAACTCGCCACACTGATAGGCATATATAAAGCAATTTTCGCCATCAAAATACATCAAATACAAAAAAGCCAATATGACCTAGAAACGCTGAATTTTGATTGGTTGATGGCGGCCATATTTTTAACGAACAAACGTCCCTAGAACATTTTCGCGAAAACTAGGTCATCCAAGATGGCCGGCAGGTAAATAGGACAATCAGGTTGCCTTGAATAAACTTGGGTCTACCGTTGCAATAGATGATGTGTTATGAGTTTTGAATCAATTCCTCCAGCGGTTTCGGAGAAGATTTTTTAAAGTGTTTCTAGAAATCAGCCATTTTGGCCGGCGGCCATTTTGGATTTTGGCCGATCGGCTTCATTTGAACAAACTTGAATCTATATGCCATAGGGATGCTTCCTGCCAAATATAATTGAAATCGGCCCGGTGGTTCTTGAGAAGAAGCCGTTTTAATGGAAAAGTTGACGGACAGCCGGAAGACGGACACACGACGGACGGTCGCCATGACATAAGCTCACTTGGCCTTTCAGGCCAGGTGAGCTAATAATAAAACTATGAGAATTCAATAAATTTTACAATCAGTCCAGTCTTATGTAGAATATAAATATTGCAATATTTTTGGGAGCAGGTAAATTGTTTCCATTGTTGCAGATACATGTAGGTAATGAATCATAGACATCCATATGCTTTAACCCTTAAGGGCATGTAGCTATTCATTAACCATTTATCCCGCTGAATTCCCCATGTCTTATTTTCAATGCTACCATCCAGGAAAACAGGAATATTTTAAAATTAATTTGACTGGCAGTTGTTGCTGCCGTAGGCAGCAATGGCTTCCATTTGACTGGCAGTTGTTGCTGCCTTAGGCAGCAATGGCTTCCAGTGAAATTAATTTCAGAATATTCAACACAATAGGTTTTATGTCATAAAGAATATACTTTTTCAGGGATTTGTTGGTGAAATGGTTAACTAAATACACAATTAAACATGATCAACATATATTCAAAGTTAGTTAAGTTTATTTACTTTATGCATATAGTAACAGTGACTTCCTCTTACAATCAGTGGGGTTGCCCTTAGCTGGCCTACCACTTGAAACGCAGGAGAAAACTTCTTTCCATCCCACTCACCCCAACCCCATGCAGCCCATATACACCTCCAAATCAGCTCCTGCATCTCAAAATCCGACACACCCAGCTGGTTATCATATTATATCTCCTGCCAGCCATGGATAATTAAACTGACTTAAAAGAATAACAACACTGCTGAATATTTTCACATGAACTTAGACTAACATCCATTTTGCTATCAACCCCCACCCCCTCCATCCCACACACCCACCGCACACAACCCAACCAAACATGTATACAGTTTACAGTTATCGCCTTTCTCAGTCGTCTAGATGTATAATTTATCACCATTCAATACCATCATGCACTTATTTGAGCGTGAACACCCCAATCTCGCCATTCACATACACAATGAGCAAGCCATTTGATGGACGAATACTGGTTCCAACATGGTAAATAAATCATTGCTCTCAATATCGTACACAAATAAAGTGGAAATTGAATACATTTCGTCAAACAATTCTTATTTAGAGGACTAATAAGGTGTAAGATAAGATTCACGTCCAGCAAGATCAGTGTTTACTTTATCACGTAAGCGAAGCGAACGCTTGACGGCCAGGCTTTCCCCGTTCTAAAAATAATGACGTCACGAAAAACCCCTCCTATATCGGAATATTTATCGGAAATGCTGGTGTGACATATATTAGTAAAATGCAGTATTTCTGTGAAATAGTCACCAATTTGCGCCGCGTCTTCTTCAACCAAGTACTCTATTCACTCGCAACACTTATAATAACGTAGTCCTAATTTCGTGTTTTCTTATTTCCAAATATTGCTTGCTAAATAGTCCCCTTCGTGAATACGGCCCCTAGAGTGTATCTCCCCCCCCCCACCTCCGCCTAAGCCACGCGTTTTGATGTAAGTTAGGCACACATTCGTGAATACGGAATAAGTATGGGGCGTGTGGGTGCGAAGCTTAAGCATGTGCGTAAGTTAAACACTTCGTGAATACGGCCCCAAAGAAACCATAACTTTCCCTCAAAGGTCGAACGTCGCTACTGAAAATAACAGTTTATTCTTTCAAAACACAGACACAGAATTCTAACATATATTTCGGATATTATGATCTGCAAATTAAAAAATATACATTTCACTAGACCATGTATGATGTACGATGTTATTGAGTAATATTGGAGAGGTGGTAATAACAAGGATATATACTTACTTCGTATTTCTCGCATGTAGATTCACCTCCTCCCATATTTGAAAAACTTGAAATCTAAATTTGTTTGTGACGAGTTAGAATAGATTTAAAACAGTGTGGCGTTGTCGACAATGCCGCGATGTTCATGTGTTGCGCATGCGCATTTAATACTATAGAGCTTTACCGGAATTCTGCTAAATATATTGCTATCATAGTCTGGAGAGTTTAATAATAAATTCACCAACTGTGTCATGGTGGATTTAAAATTCAATTATGGGGTGTGTCCAACCTAGTAGTCATGGTCTGGGTGGGGTTTACAATTGTAGTGGGTTTAGGGAGGGGTGTCATGCCCCTTCCCCTATAATAATTAGAAAATGAGATGCTCTGAGTAGTTTCGAGCATATGGATTAATTAATTCATAATCAAATTGAAATTTATCATTGTTAGCTCACCTAGCCCGAAGGCCCGAAGGACCAAGTGAGCTTATGCCGTGGCGACCATCCGTCGTCCGTCCGTCCGTCCATCTATCAACTTTTGCTTTAAAACACTACTCCTCATTAACCGATTTCAACCAAATTTACCTGGAAGTATCCTATGGTCATTGGCTCCAGAACTTCCATGCAGAATTTTGATTCATCAATTGTTTGGGTCAAAATCTTAGATTTTATTAAGAACTTACTGGAAATTGTCAAAATGCTTCTTCTCCTTACCATTCTGAGCGATTTCAACCAAATGTAAAGGGGAAAAAGGCTGTGAATGGACCCAATGGTGGTAGGCTCTAGAAAATCTTTTCAGAATTTTGATTGATCATTTTTTGGGTGAAGGTCTTAGATTTTATGAAAAATTTACCAGAAATTGTCAGCACGCTGCTTCTCCTTAATTGCTTGACATATTTCAAACAAATTTGGCTAGAGTGACCCTATCAAGGTAGACTAGAATTTCCATTCAGAATTTTGATTGGTAAATTTTTTGAGTGGCCGTCTGGGATTTTCCATATCATATCTATTTAAATGCTATAATGGTCCAGTTGAGTGCTACAGGCCCTTGGACCTCTTCCCAGCAGGCACATGACGTTGTTTCAACGTTGAATCCACGTTGAAATCACGTCATGACGTGGATTCAACGTTGAAACAATGTCATGTGCCCGCTGGGTTGTTTATATACTGGGATGCAGGTGGGAATTAATGCAGTCCTTCTCCACCACCACTACCCTCCACCTCCCACCCCACCAACCACCTCAAGGGTGGGGTTGGGGTGGGCGGGGGTGCAAAGGCAACCTAAATATGGGGTACAGGGTTCTTCCCCAGAAAAATTTTGAAATCTATGTCGTGAGATAGCGTCGGCCTGCATTTTCTGGGGTGGGGTGCCGTTTTAGACAAATTAGACACTCGAAGTGCGGGTGGGGGGGGGGGGGGGCCGGGGGTGTTTGTGTGACAAACTCATATCTTTGCCAGCCTCGCTCGTCTCCAAAATTGTCCGTATGGTTGGTGGGTGGGAGTGGGTTACCTTATACATACATACACATACATACATACATACATACATACATACATACAGACAGACAGACACACGTACATACCTACCCACCCCCCCCCACCCCTATCTGTGCCTATGCACACACTGATAATCATTATGACAGTAGAGCCATCTTGGGCGCATTGGTAAACATTATCTATCGATCACCCGCTTGTATTGGTACTATAGCCTACGAGGATCCACATGCACTGATGCAGTGATGGGGTGGGACGTTTCTGACATAATCACATATCATCGCGGTAGTATTTTGCCTTCTAATGTGCATAGAATCAATAATATATTTCTAAAAATGCATAATAAAATAGTATTTGATGTTAGAATTGTCAATTCGGCCAACTTTATCGGTAGAGCTGACGTAAAATTGCAATTTTCAAAACTTTGAGTAGCATCAACCGCGGCAGCGTAATGTTGTTTACTAACAAAACAGTATTCAGCTGACGGCCAGTCATCTGCGCACGCGTGAAAATGACGCCATAAGGGAATTCAGTAAAACCTCCTATAGGATTTTGAGGCTCGAATCAGCTGTTCACGAGCGCCGCTTATGACACGAACTAGGTCACAGCTGTCAAATCTTTCAGGAGACGTGTAAAAGTATTACAACATTACTTAACTTCATGTTTTCCCAATCCCGGTTGACAACATATATCGAGAACTGTATAAATATTAACATTATCTTCTAAATTAATGATTGAATATTTTTTTATAACTTTCATAGACTTAACCAATATTTGAATAAGAAAGCACGAAATTAATTGGGACTACGTTATTATAGATGTTGCGAGTGTACAAACTACTTGGTTGGAGAAGACGATTTCACGGAAATACTGATCGGCCTGCATTTTACTAATATACACCTGTGCAAAAGTTAAGCACCAGCAAAAACAATAGAACGTAGAAACATGATGGTACAACTAGGCTGCCAAACTTTTTGTCCCCGCGTTAGCTGACATAATTCCAAGTACGAAATGCACATGCATGCATGACTTCACGCCGCTTGATGTCCGTGCGTGGCGGGAAACAGCACACGTGTTCAGTTATGTAAAAGTCCAGTTTGAGGTGTAGAACATTACATACAGATTTAGGCGACAAGATTAGGAATTTTGTGTTCATGACCGTGGTTTATTTGTACAGAGAGAATTAGCTCTTGATTGTGAACCGCTATGGCAAGCCGAAGGTTAAGTGATTGTGTGAAATGGCAAATCATAGGCATGCATACCACTGGTATGTCATACAGAGAGATTGGCAGACAGCTGAACATTAACCATACTGTAATCAGTCGTTTGATTGCAAAACATGGGCAAACTAACGAGGTGAAGGACAGGCCTAGATCTGGAAGACCGAAGAAGACTACTGCCCGTGATGATCGAGCCCTAGTACGCCTTGTTAGCAGATCTCCATTCACCAACAGCAGAGTGCTCAGCCAGCAATGGGAAACGCGCAATAGAGTGTCAATGTCTACCGTCAAAAGGAGACTGTATGCTGCTGGCATGAAAGCTAGGAGACCTGTCAGACGTCCTCTCCTCACTGCACACCACAAAGAGGAGCGTCTGAGGTGGTGCAACGAAAGAAGACACTGGAACATGAGATCCTGGAGACGGGTACACTGGTCCGATGAAAGTCGGTTCCTGCTTCATGCCACAGATGGTCGAGCTCGTGTATGGAGGTCCAGACGCACGGCGTACGACCAACGTAACATCATGGAAGAAGTTCCATTTGGTGGAGGTTCCGTTATGATATGTGGGTGCATCTCATTTGATTGTAAGCTGGATCTGTTGACTGTACCTGGAACACTAAATGGACAAAGATATCAAGATGCCATACTGGATAGAGTTGTGGTCCCTTATTTTGTAAATCATGCACCTGGAACCCACCCTATATTCATGGATGACAACGCCCGACCACATCGTGCTAGAGCTGTGCATGAATACCTCCGCCAGAATGCCATCGAAACCCTACCATGGCCAGCAAGGAGCCCTGACATGAACCCTATTGAGCATATCTGGGACATTCTGGGAAACATGGTGAGAAGGAGGGATCCTCCTGTGCAGAACCTACAGGTATTAACAGACGCACTACATCTTGAATGGCAACGAATACCACAATGGCGTATCAGTCGGTTGGTGACCAGCATGAGACGTCGTGTCCAGGCCGTCATCCAGGCACAAGGTGGATATACCCGGTATTAATAATGACAGTCTCAAACTCGTGCACAGATGTTAAACTTCGTTTTCAGACACCATTAATGACAATCTAGCCACGTGTGTCAACTGTAGGGCAATAGTTGTCAGTTGTGTCAACGTAACCATATTCAGGCCTCGTTTTCAAGTTCAAACAAAAACATACAGTGTTTCCCCACCATAATAATCAGCATTCCTCTACTTGCATTATTACCTCTTGCACTAAGATGGATGGGTACATAAATGTTTATGCTATTGCTTTCTTCATAGCACATGAATATACCCTCGCATGTGCGTAAAAATAGGGTGGTGCTTAACTTTTGCACATGTGTATATATGGCATACCGGCATTTCCGATAAATATCCCTCTATAGATATGTGGATTAGCAAGTCCATGAACAAGAGGTGAAATGCCCCCCCCCCACCCCACCCTCCCCCCCCCACCCCTTCCCACTTAGATATGCATCAGCCACGAATTCGGCCTACAATGCATATGTATCTGCAAGTCCCGCTACAACTCCCCCCCCCCCCCCACACACACACCCTGGAAAGTCTGTGGCGAAAATTTCAAGCCTACGTACGATTCCAAATAATCCAACCCAAAATAAGTTTCACTGTTCACGAGCAGAAATTATGACGCTTGAAACAAAGTAAATTTAGTGAAAAAGAACAGATTACTACGAAAGCCGTGAGGGGACTTCCCACTTCTGACTTCCTACTTCTGACTTCCGACTTCCCACTTCCCACTTCTGACTTCCGACTTCTTTATCGTTTGATATTGACAGATTTATAAAATGGCCGACAATGAAGACGGTGGAGAGGTAATGTCTTAGTTTAACTGTCAATAATAATAATAATAATAATAATAATAATAATAATAATTATCACACACTAACCCTCACCCTAACCCATAACCCTATGTCTGATTATTCACTTTAGCTTCATGCCTATCTTAGTACCGAACTGAATTCGCCAGTTTGCTCACCAGTCGTCGACCTCAAACGACCACGTGGCGTGCCATCTGAGCCAGCTCATATTCAGGCGGCCCAATATAATTATAACGGCTGCACGGCACCGTACACTACCAGGTTGGGCTGAGATGCGATCTATTCCTCAACGCTATGTACATAACCTATATAGCGCTATCGCTCTGTCCACCATTTAGCCAGATATATATATATATATATATATATATATATATATATATATATATAAACTGTATAATTTGTTACTCCATTCACATACTATAGTTGCATTTTTACTATAGTTTGCATTTTTTAATTGTCTTGTAGGCCTATTGTCCTTATGTTTAGATTATTGCAATAAAAAATCTCGTCCCCACGACCCTCGACTTTTATTAGGCTAGGACGATGAACCAGCCTTGTGATAGATGTTTTGCATCATTGTCGGTAATTCATTCAGTATCTAGTGACGCCATTTGGGATATGACGTCATCGTAAGGTCAATGCGCCTTGTACGTCTATATTTATGACATAATCCGACTCTGTAGGCGAGTGTGCCGAAACAATATCAGCGCTACGCGCTTGTGTAAAAAAAATGTAATCCAGTATTGACAGAACATCTTTTCCAGGTGGACGATACCAAGGATATTATATCCGCATCGTTCATATATTTTTCAATCAGACGACTGTGGTGTCAAACACGCATATTTTGAAATTAATGTTGCTGAAGAGTGAACACCCCCAGCATAAGCCAGTGGCATAAGTCTTCGTCTCCATCAAGCCCCCCCCCCACTCCCCACGCCCACCCCACCCCCACACACCCCACCCTCTGTGCAAGATTCCATCAAAGTTTGGAGAATGGCCTTCTCGTAAAACCAGTGTTATTGAAAAGAAATATATATATATATATATATATATATATATATATATATATATATATATATATATATATATATATATATATATATATATATATATATATATTTGTTCAGCTGTTGACATTTACCGAGAAATTACATATACCAACTATTTACAAATTCGATTCTAGTTTAAAGACCCAATACCTGGTAAATCTCAAATTTTAATGTACATAAGTATGTGGCTATACGGTTCTAGTCTGACAATACTTGCACTTGAACAGCGTTGCTTATAAATACGATTACTTAATAGTAAAAGATGCGAATTATGAATTTCCCAATCTTTAAAATTGCACACGTAAACGGAACTAACATTTTCACAGCGCGACAGAGTATTTAGTAACCCGGGAGCGGTTACGTTGAGGCCTAATCTTTGTAATAACGGCAACCGATTAATTCGTTTTATATCAACTCTATAAATGGTTGTTATTCATGTTATTCAGCGTTCGGCGCTGCTAGACTCTGATCTCTGATCTCAATTTCAGATTGTCGAAGCCCCCCCCCCCCCACCCCCCACCCCCACCCCCACCCCAACCCACCCCTAATCTGAATTATCCGTAAACAAATGTAAGAAACTCTATTAATTTGGAGCAACAATAACATACAAATATGAGTGACATAGTCGGAATCCGTGTATCCAACTCAGTACGCAGTAATAGTATGCTAAGATCGTTGCATTGCTACGTATAAGAATACGCGACAAAATTAAATAATCAAAGCATTCAAACACATAATACATCATTAGGATGACATTAAATCAACCTACGGTAGTGAATAGACAGCGATATTTTATTCCCGGTATTGAGAGAAATGTCATCTTTAATTCGATGTGGGTAACCTCTAATGGCAGTGATACATCATGTTGATTGACTAAATCTTTCGAGACTTCATTTCTACAATGAGTCCACCTAGTCTGCATCATAATAAAAATCTGTATGTTGAGTTTCCATATCTGAGACCAGCGCATGCGTTTTCTTGCTTGTTTTCTACTACTTTTATGTCAGCACTGCTCTACACTATTTTGCCAATTAAGAGCATATCGGTTAACATAGAGCTCCATAATTTGCGAAATAAGTACATGCATTATAGTCACCCCATTGGATTATATTGCATTCATCTATTTAAATACAGTTTACAATCGTTTCTCATACCACGATTTAAAATGTATATATTTTACATAATATATTTGATTTTTCTTTATATAGTTGCTTACCGTTGTGAAAAATCTCGTGGAGGATAGAGCTGAAGATATTATTCAAAGATGTCAACAGGAAAATGTAAGTCTTGAGTTTGCTATATCAAATAGACTAAATCTCATGTAAGATTCGCCCGCGCAGGTAGAGCTATGGGAAGCGTATTACATTTCCAATATGACGAGACATTAGTTTAACTTTGAGAATATGATTAATATTTGGGTGACCTCATAATTCATCATAATCTTAGGCCATAACGTTGTGCTGTATGCTCACTAAAAGAAACAAGCGGTCCAAGGGCCTTGACGTTCAGCTGCCTAACAATGTGATTGTATACATGCTCTATCTATAGCCGAGTTAAAAGTTATCTTTTCTTTAAATGGGTAATAGTAGTTACAAAATGTGCCTGCTGAATATTTTATTAATTGGTCTAATAAAATCTTTTGCACACTCTCAAGATAGCTAAAAAGAACTAAACCATAATTACCATTTGTCAATGGGGCAAGTGTAGTTGTCAGCATTGGCCAATGATTCAAGAGTAATCAGTGTAATTGACCAAGGGGATCAAGACACTTGGTATTTGATGCCTGTAGGACGACTTTGGACCACATTTGATATAACCAACTCAAAAGATAGCTGAGAGCTGAAAATGTTACTATTGATTCCAAAATTGGTCTTTGACCAATGTTATCCGTAATTTAGGTCAAATTGACCTTGTTGTTATGTGTGTGGTAGTTTATGCCAATGTGTACCGACCATCAAAGTTAGAAATTATTAGACCTATGCATGACGAAATGTAATATCTTTCCCCATAGGGTCGCGTACTGAAGAAAATTTACAAGGGAGATAACTCTGCTGTTTGCCATTGAATCAGCGCTATTTTCTTAATGCAGATATTAGATGCATATATAACAATTTGCGCGAGATTTGATATAAGTCGTTGAAAAGATAGCTGAATGTGCTGACTGAATATGTTATTATTGATTTAAATGGCAAAATTTAACTTTTAAGAAATGTATTTCACCATAGGGCCATATACTAAAGAAAATTTGCAAGGGCGATAACTCTGTTGTTTGTCATTGAATCAGTGAAACCGGAGGGGACTATAGGTTTGCTCTCCGTCTGCCCGTCTGTCCCATCCCGGTTTTCCGGACTTTTTTTCGAGATGCTTTGACATATTGAAATGAAACTTGGTACATGGCTTTAATATGAATAGTTACAGATCATGTTCGCGTTTCACAGGTTTTCGTCATAATTTAACAGATGTATCTCCCTTTTTGACTTATGAAATACGAAAAATATCAGTTTTCCGGACTTTTTTCGAGATCCTTCAACATATTCAACTGAAACTTGTTAATGGAGCTTTAGACTGGCGATCCTTGAAGATTTATATCACCAGGTAGGGGACATGTATTGCAAAGCAATACCTACAGAATGCTTGTTTTCTTAATGCTTTCACCGACAAATCCCTGAAAAAGTATTTTCTATGCCATATAAATCTTGTCCTGATAAATATTTTAAAATTAATTTGACCGGAAGCTTTTGCTGTCTAAGGCAGCAACAGCTTCCAGTCAAATTATTTTGAAAATATTCAAAAGATTTCCTGTATGATTATCTTGAAAATGAGATATTGGAAAATCATCGATGAACGGGTTAATGTAGATATTAGATGCCTATATGACCATTTAGGACCAACTTTGACATAAGGCATCCGAAAGATGGCCGAATGTGCTGACAGAATATGTTATTATTAATCCGAATGGCAAAATTGACCTTTGAGAATATAATTTACTCGTCGAATTTTACACCTGAGCCAGAATGACGACTTGGATAGTGTGTGAAATGCTATGCAATGGCGGCCTCGGTAAACGTATGGAGTACATTGAAATTTCACATTCAAACATCAAACATCTTTCTTAGGTGACTAAGTAAAGATATGAAAATTGTGTCTCATGCTTACATACGTCACATTGTGTCTCTTGCTTACATACGTCACATTGTGTCTCTTGCTTACATACGTCGCATTGTGTCTCTTGCTTACATACGTCACATTGTGTCTCTTGCTTACATACGTCACATTGTGTCTCTTGCTTACATACGTCACATTGTGTCTCTTGCTTACATACGTCACATTGTGTCTCATGCTTACATACGTCACATTGTGTCTCTTGCTTACATACGTCACATTGTCTCATTGCTTACATACGTCACATTGTGTCTCTTGCTTACATACGTCACATTGTGTCTCTTGCTTACATACTGAAGATTTCGGTTTTCTTCTTCTTTACTGACGGGTCGATGGTCCCGCTTCGCTACCGGTAAGTTTATGATGTAAGGTTGCTGCGACAACCACTTGCCGGCGGAGGAGAAGGAACGTGGCAGTCTGGCTCGCCTCGTCGAGAGATGGTGAGTGACGATATTTGTAAAGACTGCTGGGCCTAATCTGACGTCGTGGTGTACCAGGTAAGGACTGAAGCTTGCCTTCAGCTCAGGCTAGATGCCTATGCTATCTTGCTAAACAAATCAACCGACAAACGACTGACTTACATAAACGTAAGTTAAATAGATTTATTGAAACTTTATATACGAATTCTAATCAAGAGCAATATTGCTCAACACTCAAACTTAGTACAATTACATGTACGAACGAATAGATTCTGCTAACAAGAAGTTTGACTAAATCTTCCTTCTGACACAATAACTGAACGTCAGCGAGATATTCAGTGATTCGGAGTGGTGAGTTTGAATAACTTTCTCTACCTGAAAGTTCATCTTTTATAGTACTCAGAATCTCTAATTCTGAGGTTCTATTCATATCGTAATAATAAGATTCCGCCTGAATCTTTTTCAATGATTCTTCTAGGCACGTCATAAGCACACCTTGATTGGCCCGGCCAATCAGTCCACCAATCAACTTTTGCTTATTCCTTCCTAGAAGTTCCTACCTAATAAATATTAGTCCTCCTGACCAATCAACGATCCTTTCATTTCGTTGTTGGATGTAAAACCTATTCTACTTAATTCTTTGCTACAGAGTTTGATCGACGCAGCCTGTAGGATGCTAGAGTTAATAGGCACACGAGCTGTATGATCTCACTGCCAGCTGGTGTTGTTCTATTCTCATGTGAGAATCTAGAATGCCTACGTCATCAACTAAGTCCGTTTGTCACGTTCGATTCCACTGATTATTATACATCGATTATGTTCTAAACTATCGATTCAAACAACTGCTGAATATTATAAACATGTGTGCCGACTGAACAGCAACAACTTTCATCCAAACTATTTTCAAATACACATCAACTCAGAACCGTGGGATCTATTCTAATCAATTCGGCTATTTCAAATATTATTCTACAACTACATCCATTCAGTTTCAGTGTGCTATATTAGCACTCCATCTATTTATCGGAAATATAGATGGCTAATATTTATCAACAATATCAGCAGCACTGGCTGATGTAACCCATCACGTTAAGTATTACAGTATAGATGTCAACCGGTCCATTAGCTCACCTGGTATTTTCAAATCATAAATTTCTCTTGGGACTTACTCGAAAACATAAGACATCCGGCGGGTCATGACTCCCACAAGACAATCCCATATTTACAAAACGTCACATTGTGTCTCTTGCTTACATACGTCACATTGTGTCTCTTGCTTACATACGTCACATTGTGTCTCTTGCTTACATACGTCACATTGTGTCTCTTGCTTACATACGTCACGTTGTGTCTCTTGCTTACATACGTCACATTGTGTCTCTTGCTTACATACGTCACATTGTGTCTCTTGCTTACATACGTCACATTGTGTCTCATGCTTACATACGTCACATTGTGTCTCTTGCTTACATACGTCACATTGTGTCTCTTGCTTACATACGTCACATTGTGTCTCTTGCTTACATACGTCACATTGTGTCTCATGCTTACATACGTTACATTGTGTCTCTTGCTTACATACGTCACGTTGTGTCTCATGCTTACATACGTCACATTGTGTCTCATGCTTACATACGTCACATTCTAATATTTTAATGCGAAATTCTCGGTTCATTAAGAATTGCTTTAATGTAGATATTAGATGCCTATAGGACAATTTTGGACCAGATTTGATATAAGCTGCTCAAAAGATAGCCGAAAGTGCCGACGAAATATGTTTTTATTGATTCCAATGGCAAGATTGACATTTGACCTATATTATCTGAAAACTAGGTCAAACTGACCTAGTTCTTATGTGTGTGGTAGCTTATGCCCATATTGAGCCACCATCCAAGTTAGAAGTCAATAGGTCTAAAAATGGCACAACGTGCCATCGCCAGCAATGTAATATCTTTCCCCATAGAGTCCCATACTGATGAAAATTTCCAAGGGGAATAACTTTGTTATTTTTCATCGGATCAACCTCATTTTCATAATGCATAAATTAGATCCTGATACGAGCATTTTGACCAAGTCTGGTCAAAATCTATTGAAAAATAACAAAATGTGACATCATTGTTGACGATGCACAGACAGACGGGCGGGCGGACAGACGGATGCCGGACGGCAGGTGATTGCTATAGCTCTGCTGACTGACAAGTCAGCTGAGCTGAAAAGCTTACATTTAATTAGATGTATCGGATATAGTAACTGAAACCTTCAACATTTCTAAATATAAATATATTGTGAGGAGCATGGCTGATGCAACCACATTGACATTCATTCTGGCTATCACTTGTAATACTAGCTCAAATGAACGTAAAACAATAGCAGTGCTTTAGATGGAGAGAGAGAGAGAGAGAGAGAGAGAGAGAGAGAGAGAGAGAGAGAGAGAGAGAGGGAGGGGGAAGATTAAAGGCGAAGCCTAATCACTAATGCTATGCTGATGACAGCAGAATGTCAACATTATCATTACTCAAATACTTTTGAAAGATATACGTTTTCCTTGCCTTGATCACTTTCTAGAATCGAATTCAGATTTTATAAGCATTATTGATAGTCAGTTTTGATATAAATAAAAGGTAATTTAATCTGTGTAATTGGTAGTCTATTACCGCCGATTATAACTGACTACTCGCACAATTAATTGCGGGAG
Organism: Chaetoderma sp. LZ-2023a; assembly: GCA_034401795.1. Lineage (NCBI taxonomy): Eukaryota > Metazoa > Mollusca > Caudofoveata > Chaetodermatida > Chaetodermatidae > Chaetoderma > Chaetoderma sp. LZ-2023a. Next base: position 514,956 of record CM067360.1, read on the forward strand.
GAATTTCTTGTTTACCTACATGATTATTAAATTATACTTAGAGTACACAAATAAATGACAACTTGATATAAAAGTAAAGACAATCAGAATTCATAGAGCTATCATATATGCTCGATTTTCAAATTCTTTATTAACTCGAATATTGGTTGTCAGGTTTTGCATGCACTGTAGTTGAGCTTTAATTTTTTCACAAGATCTTTCGAAAAACATTAATCTTCAAACAATAATTAAATGTGTGCTGCATAGAATATGCAGAAACATTAACAACGTTAAGCCTCAGAAGTAATATTTTTAATTTTCAGCTACACACAGTGGATGTGCTCAAACAAATAGATAATGATGGGCTGAAATTTCTTGGTTTCAAACTCGGCGACGTGGCCAAGATAAGATCATCTCTGATTAAGCCAGGTGAGAAATTAAACATACCATCTATTCACTGCTAGAGAGCCACGTGTAGTAACTGGTAGGTGTTGTACACTTAGACATACATCATCCCAGCGGTAGGTACCTCAAACGATGCACATCTAAGCATAAAGCACATATCGGCCTAATGTACTGGAGATAGATTAATCAATCAACAAATGGAGCAATGAGTAGGGTACTTAGATGGTCAATGGGATGATGTAGTCTAGCCATATATCACCCCAAGGATCTGGACAATGGACTCATGGTTAAAATATCGGAGTGCATCTAACTATATAACAGCTCTAAAACTGGACAATCGACCCTGTGTAGACCAATTGATTGAACAGTTGTTGCCTGGAACAATGGGTCATCTAGGTAGTTGATCATTGTATGGCCAATGACCATCCTTGGTTTAAGACTCTGGCTAGGGATTCCTCTGACGAAATCAATAGATCTCCTAATCATAGGGTGCTAGGCATTTAGACACACATTATTCGCAGAATAAGGACATTTAATAGGAAATGGGTCCCGGTGTATGTGTGTGTGTGGGTGGGTGGGTGGGTGGGTGTGGGTGGGGGTATGTGTGCGCGCCGCAGGCGTAGTACTGTCACACTCATTTCAAGACCATATAAAGGGAATGCGAATGTTCACACGTGTACATACTGGATTAAACTGCTGAAAAATTATAATAAACATATGCATGTTACTGTTGCAATTTGGGAAATGCAGTAACTGCATATGATACCAAAGTATGTTTCTTTAGTGCCTCCAATGACGAGACTGAATAATATGCTTTCCTGTTGGAATTAATCAGCTACAAATTTCTTTGAGTGAATTTTCAACGATCTCAGGAAACAACACGGATCTATGTAGTGCACCGTATGGCTGATGCTTGTCAGATCGGCAGAGGTTATCATTAAAGAAGAATCATGTGTGTACACTTGAGGAAGAAGCAAACGTAATTGTTTCTCTAATAATGATTGAGCATGTAGTATGGATATGCGTGAAGAATACTCAAGCAAAACTGGAGCGACAATGCTGTGCTGGTCATGGTTATTACTGAAGAATTTACACATTCTGGGTCTTGGGTTGTCGATCTTGGTCAAATGGGTACCAGTCTAAAGGAAACTGGGAAATTTACCAATAATGACTGAAATAAAGCAGCCTAGAATTGCTTGAATGGGACCTGTAAACAGGGACACGATAGACGTCAATCAACCCAATAGCTTCTTAATTCCTAATGGTTTTACTAAAGTCCGTGCACAGTCTGCTAAGCCGAAAAGAAGAAAAGAAGTTATTTTAAGAAAATGTTTTCTTACAACACTAAGCAAAATTAGATAACGTCAAGAAGATTGTAAAAACTTCGTGGCATGCACAGGGTATCCTCAATTATCAAACAACTTGTTGTGATCTAAGATTTTATTGGGTAAATGGCTAGATAACTAGATTAATAATTCTAAATTCCAATGCATAGCCATGGATAAACTTTATCTGGCTAACATGTTGTGAAAGCTAAAACAACTTTAATATCGACTGGATGATTTACATCAATCTTGGTATAAGTTGTAAATAAGGTGTCGACTATGGAGCTCTATACGTTATCTAGCTCAGAGATTAAGTTTGAATAATTATAAACTGGCAACAGTTAAAGGTGCATATTCCCAGTAAAATGACTGAAAATAAAATTGTTTAAATTATATACTTTTAGAGGCTTAAATTATGTGGCTATGTGTATTGAAACGAAATAAATCTTAACATATGATGATTTCATTCCGTATAAATTAATATAATTCTTTTTACAATGAAATCATCATATGCTAAGATTTATTTCGTATATCGTTACCTATATGCCCACATGGTGTGAATATGCACCTTTTAACAATACTCACATCCTGTACCTTAGAAATATAGTGATAGAGCGTATTATCGGGCAGCAATGTCTACAGTCATTTTGGAAACGTTTTGCTGGTAACAATCGGGCAAGAACTCTTCAAATTAAAGTCGATTTGCCGTAGATATTTCGGGGTTTGCGACGATGTACCTTGGACATGTTCTTGGGGCTCTGCCACACACATTTGATGGCAGGAGTGACCGGCCATCTCCTTGGAGACGCACATGTCCGATGGGGCATTGCCACCAAGGATGTGTGCCTGAGTTTGACGACGTCGGGAACCTAGCCCTCCCTGGAGAGTGGCGTGTCATCTCCCTCCCCGGTGTTGCTGTCTACACGCTGTGTTCAGTGCTATATGCGGGCATCTCAATAGGAGAGGTAGTCTTCTCTCTCTTTCCATAGTAGGCGGGTTCGTCACTCGGAAGGCGGGATGGCCTGTTAGGTGGCAAGGAGTTGTCCATCGGGAATTCATAGCAAGGATGTGGGGCAGTTCTTGAGAAGAGGGAGGGAGAGACAACACTATTTCCCATGCAGTCGTTACATCATTAACAGTCACTATTCGTCCCGTGAGTTTAGACATGGTTATTTGGTCTCAAAAGTCGCTGGTGTTAAAGCTAGCTTCTAAAGGTCATCTGAAGGCAGTGGAACGGTGCATTTCTAATTCGCTGTCCTCGGTGGGACGAATCTACGGTGGTGTAACGCGGAGTGTCTGCGCTGACCACTGTCAATGGCCAAGCAAGTGTTAACGCTCTACCCCGCTCTCTGTATGACTGGCTAACTGCCTAGCACATTATTAAGCCGATACAGTCTGACACGCATCTCCAAAAGACGAGTGAAGCACCTGGCGCGCATGTTTGCAGCCGCCTCAGGCTACCTTAGCAAGCCCCCCTCCCCCTCGGACAGCGACCACTACGAGGTCAGAGAGCATACTAATTAGAGACAGGCAGGTATTAGTGATATTTCTTAAATCACTAATCCTGGGCCGATTCCGACAATGTTTGGCCCCATTATTAACAGAATTTGCCATGATTCCAAATCTGTTTTCAGAATTGTAATCGGACTAGTATTGACGAAGATATCACCAGGCAACGAAATTCCTTATAATTTTGGCCACAGGGGTCATTAAAGTCAGAGATCATATCACCAACTGTAGTTATTACCGATAACGCAGCTGGACTTATGGACACGTGCCATAGCATGTGGTCATTTTGAAAGATAAAAGCTGCTGACGTCATCAGCCCTGAATAGTATAAATAGCGGTCCGAAATGATGAGAAATCAGTTGGGCCGAGGATAGTGCTTCGATACACAGGGGCAGATCAGTGGCAGATCTGCCAAAAGTGTTTACTGTCCAGCCTCGCCCAACTAACACCTAGTGGCATGTTCTGACAACACAGCTAGAGATATATCCATATACCTACGAACATTCACTTGCTTGGGAATGCATCTACCAAGCTACATCACTGGAACATTGCTTTCGGCGTCGTAACATTGAGCTAACGGCGCCAATCGTCTTGTGCCACCTAACAAGCAAGAAGAACCAAGAATTCCAAACTGTTGCTAACTTATATCGTGTGCTGGAATTGGAATACAGCATCTTTCACGAGGACATTTTTGCCAAAACGTGTTTACATCTCGTGGACATCTTGCTCACCTTGTCCACATACTGTATAGATTGTAACGTCGAGTGCCGTCCGTTTTGCCACTATTAGACAACCCGAGCACTATAAGACATATATATCATATACTGTATAGATTGTGCCGTTCTTGGATGCAGTTAAACATGCCACTTCCTATATCCTTACCTAAATAGTAGCGGCTTCGCCGTTGATATACTAAGTTTGAATATACACATCTCACTAGTATTCGTTAGGAATAAGAATCTTGCCACATGCACGTGATATATACTACAGACACACTCTAGCACACGCACGCACGCACGCACGCACGTACGTACGCACGCACGCACGCACGCAGGCAGGCAGGCACGCACGCACGCACGCACGAATGCACGCACACAGACACACACTTGGCACCACTCTTACGGCAACAATCTTTCAGTAGGACCATTTTACGTGTCTCTGTGACACTTGTAACGGTGACAACCTAAACGTAATATTCTAGCTCAGATATTCGTATAGGATAAGTAAACGTAATTAGGGACAGCTGGTCAAATACTATACAGCATCTCCTTGGCATGGCAAACACGCCACTCGTTCGCCACGCCATGCTTTCATATAGCTGGCCTAATATACTTTAGTACAAGCCTACTAAATTCAAGCGAGCAGCTGTCTCTTTGCGCTACTCCGACCACACTGGTCAGTAGCAATTGTCAGGTATGCCCCTGCCACTGGTTGAATCGAAAACTTACCCCAGAGATCGCAAGATCTTCGGAGTGTTTAGGTTTAAACGGTGATGTTCCACATACACGTCCCACAGTACATTCACTGGTACATATAGGAAAATTAGCATTTACGCCAAAGAAGAAATTCACTACGAAATCGATACAAATTGTATACACATAGCTTGGATCCAGTCACAGTAGTAAATTCTAGGGAAATTGAATATAAACTTAATCGTTAGTATAACAGTTAGAATCCTAGGGATCGAGCCTATATGGTTCGCTCCAGCCAATGGTAACGGATCGTGAAGTAGTGGTGTAGTTGTTTAATAAGAGTGTCAGGGGGAGCTTGATATCCTGGCCTTCAGGAGTAGCACTTCTGCTATGCCTTTTTACATCTCGGGTCCCGCCATAACTAGTGTTATTCCTTCTATTAAAAACCTCTCTTTTCTATCTGTGTGTTCTATCTCTTTATCTCTATTTCTTGATTCCATATGACATCGGTACACGGTTGCTCATCGGGTGTCGTCGAGGTCGCCCTGGGAATCTTTGTCTCTTGGTTGGCATCTAAACACATGTTCAACACGCACCCGCTCATGGAACGTTTGTGTTGAAGTTGACCAAACTGTCTATCACTCTAAATTAATACTCCCCTTTGCTAAAAGACTAACTGTAGGCTAACTCGCTGAAGAAGAACCGCCAAAATAAGGTGGCAACTACTAAACGAGCATATATCTTGATCTGGCTTGACGAATTCTGTCGAAATCGGCGAGGCCATTTCTATTTATGTGTCAAATTTTTGCACGCACTCTTATACGACTCTTATATTCTATGTATTAGTTTATATTTTCATATTTGGGCGGGTCTGGCTTATGGACCATCCCCCTCAGCCCTAAGCCTTGAGGTTGAAACAGGTTGGCGGCCCAAATGAGGCTCCTTCCCTGCTGTGGTGGCAAACACCATTTAAACATGGTGTATAAGGTATCTCTCACGAGAGCAGATAGAAATAGCTTGCGTACTGAGCACAAAATTTGTCAATTCTGACAAATTATTCACAGACACAACTACAAGGAGAGAGCTGCCATTCACATATATCGTGTTTGCTAGAGAATCTATGAACGTTGTGACGCATCTGACGTCTATCTACACATTTTGCCAGGAAAGCCACTTAACTCAATGCACTTTCAAACTAAAAGATCTGCAAGAATGTCAAGACACACCGGCTTGACTAACAGCTGGGATGACACGGTCATCTTCAATTTTGGTGTGGGACAAACTGTTGGCGAGTATGCTCGCCCGGCCTCACTGGGAAGTGAACTTCCCACCAGCCCTAGAGGTAAGTTACTGTACCACCATTCGACAACTCTAGACTCCGGATGCAGCAATGAGATGGCGGAAGCGCCGTAAACATGGGACGAGGAGACGACGGGGGTGCCACTACAACTGGAAACCATGGTAGTTGTCATCGCCTGGTTGACCTAATGTTTTCAGGCAATGTCCAGAGGCTGGCATTCTAAGTGTGCCTCTAGCTAGCATTTGAAGGATCCTGTGCAAGGCAGTAGTTTATCTAGCCTATGTGGCTTTGCTTGCTAAGGCCTCATGCGGCTGCAGCAGGATCTGATTGGTTAAGTTAAGCAAGAACCTCTCCGCTCGCAAAGTCGGGTGAATCATTCGGTCGGAGCCTAGACCGTCATGAGCGACATAAAAAAAAATGTCTTGATGCTGTTCAAGGGTGATCGTTCCGGGTTACAAAAGAGAGGTCGTGCAGTGGCAGCTTTGTAGATGTTGTCTCATACTGAGCAGTCAAAATGCATAATGTTCTGCAGTGAAATCCACAAGTGAAGTTAGTGAAGAGGGAACAAAGGACTGTCGACCATAGCCATTGTCGAACCACCAGCATATGACTGGCGGCTTTTATGCTAGTTAGCAATGCATCTCATTATCTTCTTGTGAATGGCATGTTAGGAATGCCGTGAGGCCTGGACCAATCATGTGTCATTAACGTAACCATATTGGCTACATCAGCATCCAAGCAGGAGTCAGCCAATCAATGTAACTAGCTCATCGGCTTTCTTACTCATGTGGGTTCAATGTCAGTTCTATGATCGCTACGTTTTTTAATGTACTCACGTTTGTCGTCTTGACAAAGCGGGATCGCCGGGCTTTCTAATTGTACTGAACACTCACTGTGACATTGCGATTATTGTCATTATTGCGAGAAAGAAGATAAGATAATATGTAAAACATAAAGGTGTCCCCCCCTTTCAGCTGCACCATGCGTACGTGAGCATGTCCCTATTAGAAAACGTATCTTACGTGGCTACTCCTAGTGACCCAGTGCATACGCAGATGTGGTAAATTGTATCTTTCTTGCCTGTGTCTATGCATTGCAATATTACCATCCATAAAAATAGTCTCAGCACAGGTAAGGGCGGAAATCATTGGTTCCGGTTCGGTCTGTTACCAGGTCACTTTGTATAACTGATCGACCTGGAACCAGTGAATGCCACCCCTGCCGAGCTGCATCTATTCTGATGGATGACAATACTCCAATGCACAGACTCAGGCAAGAATGTCTAAGGACTGATTTACCTCATCTGCGCATTCACTGGCCCACTTGGAGTAGCGACCGGGAGTTGTGACATCATCAACATTTGAATTAGCCTTTGCCCCTAGCACTCTCACATCTCATTTCCTGTGGCAACAGTGCTACTGATTGGTTGAGAGTTATGCTGCCATCAATATTTAAATTAGCGCCCAAACGTCCTAACAGTTTCATGGCCCATTATACATGTCAACTGCTTCATAGTGCAAACATTGACAACCACATATGTGGCTGCCCCGATTGGCTAAAAGTGATCAATATTTGAATTAGTCCTACGACATCCATCACACCTGTGTCAATAGCAAAAGGTATTAGTCATCCTTCCTGAGAATGTTATGTATCCCCACCCATTTCCAGTGTGATAAGATCACATCGAGACTGGAAACTCAACTTCAGGACCGGAAACTATTTGAACTTACCTGGATAGGAATGGATTTGTTCAGGTGAGAATTTCTCACATTCACTTTGAGGAAGTTATGTAGCCCCACCCATTTCCGGCATGATAAGTAAAAGAGATGAACGTTGCTATAGGACACACATGTCTAGTCTCCCAAGAGAACGTCCTAGCTAGTCTTTTATAAACATAACCCCCAAGGATACGATTACGGGTTGTGTTTAGAGACGACTTGTAATGTCACTACACCCACTCGGACATATTCTTTCGGACAGGAATGTTTTTCTCAGAAAAAGTTGAGTAACCATGTTCCATTCATCCAAACAACTGCCATAGCAATGGTACTACACTCCTGAGAATGGCTGGTAATAATTCACCAAGAAAGCTCCCAATCTGCAGCACTTTCCACCTTCGAGAATCGGATAAAATTGTTTTCTTGGAAAGTAGACGTAGATGTTTCTTATATTTCTCGAGTTTCCTATGGGTCTGACAGATTTACATTATCATGTACAACATTCCGAGAGGCTTCACATAAGCAGTTAATAAGATCTTTCGAGCATCTACCAGTTACATCGTTTTAGATAAGTGTTTTAGGATCAATAAATGTGTTGATATTATGTGAGGCCCAATCCTACTATAAGGGATATGTCTTCTTAGGAATATAAACGTGACAAATTTAAGTCGGATGAATTCTTGTTCATAGGTGAGGAAATTTTGAGCTGTTTGTTTAAGATCTAGTAACAGATATGGGTAATGTGTCTGCGTAGCATTCTTATAGGGTTCAATCAAATATTTACTGTTTCCAGGATACATCTGTAGAGATAACGTTTTATAAATTTAGTCTTTCCACTCTGAGTAGGACTTGCAAGCAGCATAGTGAACGATGCTTCAGTAAAGTAGATGTAGTTGAGATAACATCGTTGTTGTTGTTCTTTTTCTTTTTTTTGTTCCCTGAATATCAATTAATGCATTAAAACGCTTTTGTTTTACTAAAATGCTGAACAATTTCCTTCCCTTTTTAACTGACAATCGAAAACTGTTCCTCCCCAGAGTGTAGTAATTCCAATAGACAATAACTATGAATTTGTTAAATACTTTGAAAATATTTTTACTAAAAGTTGGTTGTTAAAGTAACAACCACATTCAAATAGTTTTAGAAAAATGTTAGACAAATTCAAAGTTATTGATTAAAATTATATATATCTATACTAGAGTAATAAATAGAAAAAGTCAATACAGAGATTCATTTTCTAGCTATACCGGGTCTTAAATGCATTTCTAGCTAAGCCGTGATCACTTATATAAACATGTTTGAATTCGAATTAAAAACTTGAAACCTGAATGTCCAGATTATAGATTTTAAAACTATAGTAGCTAAAGTTCTAGACACCATGTTAAATATTTTGATACTAATTGGACTGGGAGTTATGTATGGATATATTTATGAAACAGTCACTCTCTAGTGATAAACTCAGAGTTGCAGTGATGAACCTGCGCAACTGGGACTGTGACGTCAGACAGTACACGACATAATTCATTATGACATCGAATACATATGAGGAAGTTCTAACATATTTCATAATGACAGAGAATATTGAATGACAGATCAAATATCTCCAGTGCTATATAGACAGCTCATCATATGAGGGAGTTCTAATAAGGGGAAGAGTAATTATGGAAAAATGACAACACAAATTGGCAGTTATTATTTAGGATTTTACTGAATATAGACCACAGATATAATATTCGTAGAGTTCTTATACAGTAGAATATATGTGATATGATAAATGATATTTTTTAATTCAAGCAAATATATCATGATAATACTGACGTTAAATATTCAATATTACTTTCACCGAAACTGCTAGAAAAGACATATAACTTCATCCCACCACCACGTTCTACACATCTACAGAATCTGTGATCCTTTCAGAGATTGTAAAAATTCAAAAACACTGATTCTCTGAGAAGCGACCTCGATGTAAAGTGAAATGTTATCAACACCAACACGGTTAAGACAATAGTCAACACCGAGACAAGAATGTCCACGTTGACTCCCATGACCAATCTGACAGCCATTACATTCCTCCATTACTATCCTATCTATTAGACTGGATAACATTTCAGTATAGATAATTTTTATCTTCTGTACATTCAAACTAGGACAATAGTATGATTTAGTCCATAGCGATACTCTAGAAATGTCATCGGATGATTACATAAGTAACAGTTTTTTAAGTTTTCACCATTCTTAGATCCATGTCTCTCATCTACATCTTCTTTAGCAACATTAGCAGGTAGACCACTACAGTCAGTCAGAATTACGTCATTATAATCACATTCAGAGTCACTAGAATTAGGTTTGAGATGATCAATCCATTTACGTTTCGTTTCATGATGTGGTGGTATGAACGGCCCTGGCGGTTTATAATCCATTTCTCTAGTCAACGGTGGATCAAATGTTCCAGTACCTCTCTAGGAAATCAGTACTTAAATCCAAGATCTTGTAATCCAATATGTCTTATAATCATGATGTCATCATTTTCTATACTCAGAAAGTCATCAACCATTCAAAAATATGATTTCACTTCACTGATATCTCTCATGTATTATCCATGTATTATCCAGACAGTAGCAGACCGTCACTCATGTTTAAATAGACAACATAAATACATACGACAGCCTGATCTTGGAGAGTTTCCAAATAATCCAATTAGTTCCTCACGAGCTTTATCACATTTTAGGTCAATTCCATTTTCAACAATATCAATTGTCTTGTAAACATTTTGTATGCTTAAAGGATCGTCAGATCTTTCCAGTTGAGCTTGAACCATCTCGCTTCGTTTTCTTCTTGTCCTTCTTAGGAGGAAGAGGAAGGTAAATTCGATGTTATCAGCTTCTTCTTCAGGAGTCTTCCAAGTTTCCAAGTCAGATGATGAAGCATCTAATCCCAAGGCAACTTTAATATCATTTACATTACTCTTAATGCTTCTCAGGTCTGGAATTCTCAAATGAATACCATTATGTGTAGGATGGTACAATTACAATTCCAATCTCCAATATCTTCGAATGTCAGCACCTGGAAACTAATCACTTACACATATCCGGGTTCCATCAATTAATACACAATTGTAGTCTCCAAATAAACCATTACAACGTTCCTCCAATTCAAGTATCAGTTCACTAAAGTCATAGAAGGCGCTTCCACTAATATAAATGCCACGTTTCTTAGGATAACCGTCAGGATGAAATTTTCTGAAGTCAGCACATTTCTCAGCATTTATTACCAATACACTAAGATAGCGATTATTGGATAGTGCCGAATTGCATAAAGCGGTTTGCAAGTATCTGTCAACTTTTCCACCAATGATGAGTTAGTTTTTCCAGAAAAAATTGCTGATGTAGAGTTTCCCGTTTGGATGTGGAGTTTCACATCGGAAATAGGTGTGGGTACATAACGTTCTCAGGAATCATGAGTAAAACCTTACTGTATGCCCATACAAGGTCTATTATCTTATGGTAAAGTGACATAAATGCATCGTGATGACGTCAGAGGTCGCGTGCCTGTATGAGCCAATCAAAAGCTCCTGTTTATCGAAGCCCAATAACTACTAATAATAGCCATACATGCGAAACATTGGCGGCTGTATAAGCAGCTATGCTGGTAGAAGCAAGGAACCGCATAACCTAATGACACCTCAACCTCGGACAATGGTGACCGTATACGCAGCTGCTATGATTGGCCTCTAGGGCTCACATTACCTTGTATTGAGCCACCCATCATAGACATTTCCCACCTCGTTACATCTGCCTATAGATCTAACTCTCAAGTAGTGGCCATTGTATAAGCGGTTGGCCTGGTTGAAAGTTATGACGTCATCATCAATATTTTGAATTAGACCACGCCACTAATACTTTCAGGACTCATTAGGCTCATAACTCAGCACTAGCAAGGGCAATATATCCAAAACACTGAACAATGGCTACCGTATAAGTGACTGCTTTGATTGGCCTCGTTGTATCTGATACAAAGCCATGTCTGAGTAGAGAGGCTGTTGGATGGGCTTCTCTTCTGATTACATATGATGTCATCAATGACGCAATCAATGTTTGAATAAAGCTGCATCCACATTTATTCCACCGAAAATACTGGAATCTGATTGTTCGAGAGTAAATCAATAGAAAATGCTCTCGACCAATCAGACTCGAGTATTTTTGGCAGGTGAAAAGTGGGCGTGACCATATTCAAATATTCGCTGACAAATCTAATCGGTTTATGTCAGGTGGTTAAGGGATCCTATTCTAATGACTTATGATTATATGTTTTATGTTTGCAGATTTACCCATATCAAGGAATGACAAGATAAAGGAGCTTATCGAAAATTCATCAAACAAAAGGAAGGCTGTTAATACACATGGCGCTAAACAGAAGCTATCGCATGGCAGACACAAGGTCCATACATTATTTATTGGATGGAAACATTGTGAGTCCTATGAACATGCCACCTTTAAGATGCGCCAGTTAAATCAAGGTGGTGGAATCCGTGCAGTAGAGTACGATATAAATGAGCCACAAACAGTCAATACCTTCATTGATATTGGCAAAAAACTTTCTTTCCCAAATGGCGAGAGCTCAGTTGGACCGGTGGAAGGAATGGATGTATCTTTAGGCAATTATGCTGGGAAAGTTATTCATGAGTTCTGTGATTTATATGGCAGACAATGTACATTTCAGGAGTATTTTTACTTTGTCATGGGTTTTATAAATCAAAACACAACGTCTGTCTCTTGACACGTGCAGAAAAGATAGCTATTGTAGAATGTGTCGAGCATGTAACTGCATGTATTCACGAATCAGAAGATGAGCAACAATTGATTCCAGAAACTGATACCACAGCAGTGGGATTAACAACACCAACAACTAGTTTATTGCAAACACCACATACAGACAAGACTACAACTAACCATACCGATAACAGACTCAATATTAAGTATTTACAAGAAACAGAAAGTTCATATTCAGAGGTAATGGCAAGGTTGCTTTGTTATAGTCTACAGATTTGCAAGGAAAACGACTTCTCAATAGAAGCACATGAGGAGCACTACAATCCACTAAGTAACGAATATACAGTAATGGGCATCGAAAAGGATGATCGCTTATATTTGGATGGAAGATTTCATGATGATGGCAGCATACCTTATAAATTTCCACAATCAACGAGATCGGAGAAAGATATTATAATTCATTGCATGGATGAAATATATAGATATGAATCAGACAGTGATGTTCTACTACTTGGCATTGTAGTGTCTTGCCATGACAGATGTTTTGATTGCGTATGGTTTAGGAATGGGATTGAATATCTAAAGGGACCCAACCTGTGCTTAGTCGAAGCAAATACTGCAGGAACATACACAGCTGGGATATTATTTGGTGGTGTGCTGTATATTCACGACACAAGCATCACAGTGGCGGCCTCTGATTGTGGCAGTTATTGTGTAACACGTGTTGACCCTACTTCTCGCAGCATAGTTTCAACTGACGCATCTCGGCCTGCAATAACAAAAGGTGATGAACACGAAAGTATAGTGCAGCCAGACTGCTCATCAACAAAAAAGTGAGTCATTGATACCTGACATTTCCGTTTCTTCCAGTGATAATCAGGAGGAAAAAATCAATCAAAGTGACTATACCACTGATCGAGAAATCTGAAATCGTATTTGATAACCTACATGTAATCGGACAAGGTGCCTTTGGACAAGTGTACTGAGGAAAATGGATAGGGACACCAGTAGCAATTAAAGAAGTAAAAGTTAAACGAATCAAGTTACTTCAAAACATATTGCATGGTGAAATTCAGTTACATGGACGAATACGTCATCCAAACATTGTGCAATTAATGGCATATGCCATAGAAAGATCAACGATTTACATTTTATCAGAATTTATTGATGGGCCAAATTTGGATGAGCTATTATTTGGATGCTGTGAAGACCAAAATACTGAAAATATAAATTTAACATTTTCCCCAAAAGATTAGTAATAGCATCGACATTTTGCAAGCACTTACATATTTACACAATGTTGAGCCTTCGGTAATACATCAAGATATTAAGCTGGAAAACATAATAATACATCGGCATACCTTTATAGCAAAACTAAGTGACTTTGGTGTGAGTAGGTTGAAAGCCATAGCAACAATGTAATCTACACTTTCTCATAGCATAGCACAGCCCGGAACGCCATTGTATCAGGCCCCAGAAGTGCTACTTAACACACGAAAATCATCAAAAGAATCAGATGTCTGGAGCTTGTGCTGTACCTTAATAGAGCTGTTTATCGGAAATTCGGTTTGGTCTCTAGAAATGTCTAGTGAAATGACACAAGTCATTGAACATATGAATAGGCAGAAAAAAACCAAAAACATATGACGACTTATGCAAGAGTGGATTGCCACTGACATTGTGCCAATCTATAGGCACTGGCCTTGATTATAATGCTGAAATGCGGCCCAGCATTATGAGTATGCTTAAGGTCAATAAAGCTTTACAGCTTTAAACTCATTTTAATGTTAGTAGGCAAGTGGAAAGTGAGATAGATATCCTCTTTCCATTAACGATGTAGTTTTAGCTTTCAACTAGGGGCATAATTAATGCCACTATTACAACGGGCGATGTCACTAAGGCAGCAACAACTTTCAGTCAAATTAGTTTCAAAATAACCAACAGCTTACCTCTGTGGTTGCGTGTATACCACGTTGTCAACATATATATTGAACCTATATGATTGAGCGCATATACCGTGGCGGACACGCTATGTGTTTTCTGATTGGTTGAAAAGCAAATCATGGCAGCCATCATAAGCTGCAGTAATGTACCAACATTTAACTACTAAAGCCTGAATATCTTTCTCTAATGGGATAATAAAACCGTTAGAATTACCTGCATATTTTAAGAGTGGCATGTTGGATCACCTGTATAGATATATGAGATGAGGTTAATTATCCTTTAAGGCTTGGGTATCCTATGTGATGTTCTATATCCCTAAGTTTGTAATACTACGAACGTTTAATATTCAGTTACCGAACTTAGCATTCTGATACTAAGATCAATGTGTGTGAATGTTAATAGGTATTATTGCCAGTGAATGACCAGTTGCGTATGTGTGCACATCTGTGCGTGTGTACATGCGTGCGTGCGTGTGTGTGGATGTGTGGGTGTGCATGCGTGCGTGAGTGCATGCGTGCGTGCGTGCGTGCGTGACAAGAATTTGAATTCTAGATGATGGATAACCTGATCCTAGTGCCAGTGCATCGTCAAAGACGGTGTTCATAGTACTAATGTTTGACAATAATGAAAATTACATGCATACATTATTTTGATTGCTAGATTCTTCTGGCGGCCATCCTGAGTTTTCCGAAATTTTCTAGAAATCAATAATAATGCTACTCATCCCTAACAAATGAGCTCAACCTGAATATATGGATCCTCTCCTGGTAGGATTCAAGAGTTAAAATGAGAAATTAGAGTGATCAAATTTCCAGCAGCCATTTTATCTTGGACTCAGTAAAATGTGTGGAAATCGGTAAAATGACTACTCCTCATTAACTTGTTGGTCGATTTGAAACTTGGCTCGAATACTAAGCCTACTTAGAACCTCCTCCAACTATTATACAAATATTTGTTTGGTCAATCCTTCCAGTGACCATCTAGAATTGTCTCTATATCGTTGGGTAATCACGTTAATGACCACTTCTTGTTAACCCTTTTATCGATTTCATCAAAACATAGCGGGACTGTCTATTATGGAAACTTGTTTCCAAAGATGTTTGATTTTGATTTTTTCTGCAACCATTTATTTACATGATATTATAATTACTGTCACTCTCATAAGTCACTGTCCACCACATTTGGTCATGCATGCTTCTCCTGAAATTATGCACCGTCACAGACAAGACACTCTTTATTATGTATAAGAACGTGGATACATTAATAATTCAAGTCAAGCTTGAACATCATTTTGATATATTGCCTTTTGTTTGGTATAATATGATTTGATCGCCTCTCCAAGATGAGCCAAGTCGCCTCGCTTTGCGGATCTTAGAATGGGTGCTATTGCAATACGCTATGCTGTATTGAAACTACCTAGCGTTGTTAGTAGCACACTCGTAGGTTGTTGGCCAGCATATATTAAATTTGGTAATTTGATAGTATTGGAACTACTCTCGTCTCTGTGTTAAAGTAACTCAATCAGATAATTCGTTAAATAGTGGAATTACAAAATATAATGAACAGGGGCTTAAATTAGTATGTGTGTATTTTAGGTGTAATCCCTGTGAAACTAAAATGGCGAGACTTTTTACAGAGTTAATAAATCCTGTGTAAGTTAATATTGTTGAAAATAACTTTTCACACTTTTATATATGTTTTCTTATTTTCTAAAAGCAAAGAAACGCTATATGCCAATCTGTATTCTCATATATATTAGAAATAATACAACTTTACTGTTTAAAAAGCATGACTATTGAATGCTGAAAATACACAAAACAATGTCTTTAACGCAACAAAGCACAAAGTGACAGTAAATAAAGCTGGGCTAGCAGAATTATTCCATAAAATAATCCAGTGTATATTTGTGTAATCATCATTTGAGTTTTGGTTTTTTTCATATAATAACAGTGAATGACTAGTTAGACATACAATTCCAGCACTTACTCATGTGCATGCTTTCGGTCACATATGCATGCACCCATGTCAACCTTCGCTCAGTTATGACCACACAATCATATGCACGCTTGAACTCACATACTCAAATATACACGCCTGTATGCATACACGCACGCACGCACGCACGCATGCACGCACGCACGCACGCGCACAGATACAAGCACTCACATGCACGTATGGGCACATATTGCGCACTTACATGCACTCATGCATGCACATTCACTTGGGTGTAGGAATCACCAGAATCGACAGAGTGAACAAAGACAAACTGTGCAACCACAATTTGACAATAATTATAAGCTCAGCTGGCCAGAATGGCCATGTGAGCATTTGGCATGGTGACCGCCCGTATGTCTGTCTGGGGTCAGCTTTTTCTGTTAACGGTCTTCTTCTTATACTTGGCAGGATGTATCAATAAGGCATAGGAATTCAAGTTGGTTAAATAATAGCCGATCGGACAATTGCCTCATTGAAATTTGGTTGATTTTTAGAAAGGTCTTTAAAAATCTCCGAAATCAATTGGGGATTGATTCAAACCTTATGCCATTTCATCTAGGGCAAGGGCTAGAATTAGGATCTAAGGACAAATAAAATTGTTAAAGAGAAGTTGACAACTGAATAACATGGCCGCTGTGTATTAAACAAAAGGTAGCGTGTTTGGCGGCCATTTTGGATGTTTTGGTTGATTAATTTTGAGCCAGAAATTATTTTTTATAGGTTTTCGGGTATGCCGATTTAAAAATTGCAACTTTTAAACATCTCAGATACATGCCATCTTAGATCGTTTTCACCAAAGCGATGATAAATCAAGTGTCTTCGCAAGAACCACGGAGCCAATTGCAAGTATATTTAGCAGGAATCATGCATAGGGCAGCAGGTTTGTTCAAATGAAGCTGACCGGCCAATCTGGGCTGTGTCCATTTTGGATTCTGGCGGCTTTGTAAAAACGACTTTAAAATCTCTAAAACCATATAACGAATCGAAATAAAAACTTATGAAACTTGATCAGGGTATAAAACTTAGCCAAGTTTGCTTAAGGGAACTTGATTGCCCAAATGAATGAGCGACCATTTTGGATGACATAGCTGTCGTGAAAGCGACCTAGTCTTTAGTTTCACTAAACAGATCAGGCTGAATTTCGAGAAATTTGCTTGGAGCCTAAGGCTGATTAAATTCGATCCAAAGAATGTTGATACGTAAAAATACCATAGCCTCCGATGACCAATCACAATCCTGTGTGTTTGGCGGCCTTCTTGGATTTTCTGAAAAAGTCATATAAAGTACCACTTATTAACCATTGAGTTAAAGGTGCATATTACAGCAAAATGTCTGAAATTAAATTGTTTAAATTGTATAGTTTTAGAGGCTTAAATTGTGTATCTCAAAATAATGAAACGTAATAGATATTAACATATGATGAT
This sequence comes from Chaetoderma sp. LZ-2023a, assembly GCA_034401795.1. Classification (NCBI taxonomy): domain Eukaryota; kingdom Metazoa; phylum Mollusca; class Caudofoveata; order Chaetodermatida; family Chaetodermatidae; genus Chaetoderma; species Chaetoderma sp. LZ-2023a. The sequence goes on from CM067360.1 coordinate 532,739, forward strand.
TTCCTTGCGCATTAATTAATATAATTTCTTTAAGTTGTCAAATTGAATTAGAGGCCCGCGCCGGGCATCTAATTCAATTTGACAACTTAATAAATTATAGTAATTAATAAGTAATGCAATCATCACATGTTAATATTTATTTCATTTCATTACAACTAGTCCCGAAATTTAAGCCTCTAAAACTATACAATTTAAACAATTTTATTTTCAGTAATTTTGCTGTGAATATGCACGTTTAAATTACATACAACTTGATTAAGCCTCCACAGAAATTAGATTACTGAAATCTGTCAGTGGTCTTCTCATTTCTTTTGTTCGTGTCAGTGATGGCTAATTACAGGTGCGGATACAGGCCACTTGGGGGCCTTCTACAATATAACTACGCTACTCCGCGTCGTGTGATTCACTGATCCACTGATCTATTAATCAATGTTAATAGAATCAGCATCATAACCAGATTCTTTGACATATATTGCATTTGTGATAGATATTTATGTGGTATTTACAACGATCATTTACTGATTACTGCATAATAATAGCTGACTAGTGGTGTGTTCATACCGTGAATTATGTAATACAGAACAATTACGTTTCTACTGATGTTTCCTAAATTGCTATAATTGCAGATACGTTAATGAGGAAGTAATTATCTGAATTATCTGATAGGATAGTGGTTCTAGTCACTGGGATATATTTTGTTTTCATAAGACATCTCAGCTTTTTGAGAAAATCTTGTAATAATAATAATAATAATAATAATAATAATAATAATACATTTTTTACGAAATGATTTCAAGATGACCTATTTACATTGTGATAGAAGTATTATATTTTAATTATTGTAATCTCTGTAAAAGATCTGAATAATTGGGATACTAATTATTGAATAATAAATAATGTGTTATTTGAAGACATGTGTAAAACTTCACAGTCATTTGTATTTCTGTATAATTTGTGTTTTAGTCAATATGAAATTCATCCTCCTCCTCCTCCCACCCTCCGCACCTCTCCCAATCAACAGCGCTACAACCACCACCTGCACCGGCACCACCGAGACCTCCACGGCCAGTACCACCAGAACCAGCCCAGCATCAGCAGCACCACCGCCGCCATTGCCGCCGCCGCCACCACCACCACCACCGCTGCCACCACAACCGCCATAAAAGAGACGTATATGATCTGCCCCGTCTGTCTGCGCGTAAGTCTAGTGGCATGCCTGACTGTCTACATGACAGAACAAGAGACTCAAGGATCTGTGACGCTCATTTCGACCATTAGCATTTGAACTATTTGCATTTCAATAGAAATGATAGATAATTGCAGATAAAATGCAAGATGCCATAAAAAACATGACCAATCAAAATTATCGTTTGATATTTTGAAGCCTACCGCCATCTCATCATTAAATCATTGTTGAAATTGGACGGTTGATTAATAGTGAGCACGTTTTTTAAATGGTGACACAATTTCTTCAGAAAATCAAAAATGGCTTCCAAAACATTGACTAATGAAAATTACCAAAGAGGTTAAACTGGAAAATTCGAGAGTTTTACAATGTGACAAAAACGGGATGGCGGGTATCTACGGTCTTTGATTGTTCATCATGATCATGTAAACAAAACATGAATCATAAAGCAGACTGTTGTCTTAAATTTAAAAACCTGAAAGAACGAGCTGAATAGTCCTACAACATGCCGAATTAGTAGGGCTCATTAATTAATTCGTAAAAGAAATTGTTTATATTAATTCTTCTGATATTTTAAGATGTAGGCATACATAGTAGGAATTTGGCTATTCGTCGACAGAAATATGAAGTTAACAAATGTTTTACTAATGATCTCAAATTTTCCGACTTTCTGTCAGGTGGGGCGATCGTCCCTTTTGCTACACCTACGCTACGCCACTGCTTATTAATAGCTATGAAACAAAGTGTTGAAAGTCACATTCCTATTTCACATTCTGACATCAATATCCATGATCTATGCAATTTTACCATTATTCCATGTGGCTCAAGATATCTAACAGATATAGAATATACTGTAACACATATTTGTTGTAAAATCCTTTAGCTTAATATAGCTATACTGCTATATCCCTTTATATTACACTACGCTTTGTTGTAATATTGTTAAACAGATAATCACACAATGCACTGAATAATATAGATATTCAACAATTTATGCAAAATGGTGTACGTCTTTGTGTATAATCAACGAAGCTGTCAGTAATTTCAATTCAAGAGCTTCGGCAGCAGTCTTTGGCATTACAAGGTTTGGTTTGATCAGGTTCGCGAGCTCTACAAATTCACGAGAACATGCTTGTTGATTCCGATCTGTTCCATATAACTCCGCACACAATTCCACGTCCGTTTGATCAATAGTATTCCCATAATCTCCAGTATTATACATCGCGGGGCGAAGTACAATATATCAGGCTTTCCGCGGGGCAGCTCCTCATTTCGGCTTTTACTAATGGGGTGTACATTCCAGTGCTTTGAAATTCGGTCTAATTCAGTTTGAAGAAGATCCATAAAGCAAAACCACAAACATTCAATATGCAGAGGGTTCGCATCATGAAACAAGTTTGAATCTGTCAAATCTTTGAATAAGTTTATTCACCAGTTTCCACCATGCCTTCGTAGCATCGCCCACCATGCTTCAATTCTTTGGTTAGGCGTACTTTTCCCATATAGAAAGATTTGCAACCAAGCATCTGGATCGGTTGCTATATAATTAAAAAAAGGTTGGAGTTTGCAACTTTGCACAATGTTATATTCTTTGTACCAAAATCACATCGCAATAGCTTAGGGACAACGCCAAGTTGTTGCATAGTGTTCAAATAATAAGTTGTAATAATCGCTGGATCATTATTACTTACTGAAACTTGTAGCCACAGAATGCGTCTGCTGAATCAATCGATACAGCCATATATCGCAAACCCAAATGGTTTTAACTTATCATATCCGTCAACGTGCCACACATAGTTAGGCCCTGGGCATATATATTGTCTTCTTCTGAGTCGTCTCACTTTGCGACTAGCAACTCCTTCTGGATCAATGATGCTCATGATTTGCAAAACTAAATCTCGATTAATCCGTAAACCATGGTCAATAACGAGACGTCGCCAAATAGCACGATAACCAAGACAACTTCCACTATTTTGCATTTCAGAGAAAGTGATCGGAATGACGTTTTCTAATCTAGAGAGATGTGTCCCTATTGGTCGTCTCTTGAGCCCTAGTCGGTGAAGATGTCGCTTCAATTGTCTTAGCTAATGTTTAGGTTATGTTTTGACGTAAGAACGACACGAATTTCTGCATAAGAAAATCCATGTTTGAAGTATCGTTCAATAAGTACATCACGGGTTGTTTCATGGACAGTAGGTCTATCTAAGCATGGAAGATATGCACGCTGAACTGTGCCGTTGTTATCCATGCTGTTATGACGCGGTAACGGCGACTAATCTGAGCATCTACAGTGCCTGTAAGATAAATAGAAAAACATTAAATGCTTTCTCGCGTCACAATCCTTTCTCCAAATTATATTCGCTTGTTTGAACCAGAAATAAATTAAGAAAGCACAACTGCATCACTGTGTTTATCTGAAAATAGCTTATATGCTATGCTACGGTTTGCTTTGGTTTGGTATGGCAGGGATCAGGTGGGTTTTGGATCTTTGGATATAGCATGGTATGGTAACATACTCTATAGTATGGTATAATACGGTATTCGGGGTCTATGTATATTAGCATTGAGCATGTTAGAGTACAACGTGTTACTAAGGGCAGTGTAGGGTAGGTCAAAGAGGGTAGTGGCAGCATCGAAGTTAGAAATGACAGGACAGTCTAAGGTAGTTCAGGGTTAGTCAGGGCATGGCATGCAATGTAGAAGTCTGAAACTAGTCTATGTCATGATAGGGCAGGACAGGAAGTGGGTTGTACTGTACGAATGGGTAAAGTTGAAGAAAATAGCATAGGGCGGGAAGTGTAGATGCTATGCATTGAAGCAACACGGACTGGTATACGGTGGTATATCTGGTATAGGATGTCATGTTTGGGCTGAAAAGCTATAGTAAGGTGGGGTTGACATCATACGGTTACAATTGTATGATAGTTATGGCATGGTATGGTAAGGTTTTAAGACGTAAACTAGTTGGGGCATGCTAGGGTATGTGAAAGCGAAATCTAAGGCACAGTAAGCAGGATCACTATGCCAGTACACGGTAGGGCAGAGTATAGCAGGACAGTCATTCGACGACATGTGGAGGTAGTATATGGATTATGTTATGGTATTGTATTGTTGAGTGCACGAGTGCACTGCATGATTTGGTGCCAGGCGATCACCACCACCATCACCGCCGCCGCCGCAGCCGCTGCCGCAGCTACTACTACTACTACTACTGCTGCTACTGCTACTGCTGCTACTACTACTACTACTACTACTACTACTACTACTACTACTACTACTACTACTACTACTACTACTACTACTACTACTGGTACTTTCATGAGATGAGAATTGGCGTGCCTTTTGCCCGATCTAACTGGCCAAAGATCTCAGATTACTACTATTATATCCAGTTGGCTGCAATGACAAGTAGTAGTGTAGTAGTAGTAGTAGTAGTAGTAGTAGTAGTAGTAGTAGTAGTAGTAGTAGTAGTAGTAGTAGTAGTAGTAGTAGTAGTAGTAGTAGTAGTACTAGTAGTAGTAGTAGCAGCAGCAGCAACAAGAGCAGTAGTAGCAGCAGCAGTAGCAGTAGTGGTCAGTCGGTAGAATACGGGACACATATGGGAATGATACTGACAATATCATGCCCAGAAGAGCCCCATATTTGGTTAAGATTTATCCAGATTTTAATTGTTTATTTTGCCCCCATATACATCATATATACTATATAGTCTGGTATTCTAAAACCTTACATATGTGGGATATATGGGTCAAATATTGGATCGACCAATTTGTGTGCAAATGTGCAGTACACCATAAGGTAGAGGAATAGATCGCAGCTCAGCCTAGCTGCGTACCGTGCCACGCAGCCGCTACTGAAATATTGGGCTGCCCTCATTGTTTGTCGTGGTATCTAAATTACTTATCTCCCGTGGGCCTCACACTTTGAACAGGGGTGTTCCCAGGTGAAGTTCAGGGGTTCTAATGCAGATTTTCCCGTCCATGCTAAATGATTGAACGTAGCGTGGACTGCTGTTACATTTCAGATGTATATACCCTCAACTGGAAGCTCGCGGTTGCCGTTACCTGAAAATGAGTTGGCACACCACGTGGTCATTTGAGGTCGAAGATTGGTGAGCGAGCTGGCGAATTCAGTTTGTTAATAAGATAAGACAAGCTAAGGTGCATAACCAGACAAACGGTTATGGCACGTGTGTGTTAATTAAGATCATTATGGACAGTTAAACCAGGACATTACCTCTCCAGCGTCTTCATTGTCGGCCATTTTAGAAATCTGTCAATATCAAACAATAAAGAAGTCGGAAATCAGAAGTGGGAAGTCAGAAGTGGGAAGTCGGAAGTCAGAAGTCGGACGTCCCCTCACGGCTTTCGTAGATTACAGACCTTCGCCCTCCAGTTTTTTGTCATATTGCACAACTAAAAAGGTTTCAGATTTTCTGGAAATAATTTTCCCAGATTTTTTGTATCACTGAATTTTTTTTTATCCCTGATTGATAAAAAAAAAGTGGAATCTTAATGTATGGTTACAGTCTTTCCTGCGTGCAACCCCCCCCCCCCCCCACACACACACACACACACACACACACACTCACTCACTCACTCACTCACTCACTCACTCACTCACTCACACACACACACACACACACACACACACACTCACACACACACACACACACACACACACACACACACACACTCACTCACTCACTCACTCACTCACACACTCACTCACTCACACACACACACACACACACACACACACACACACACACACACACACACACACACACACACACACACACACGAAGAGCCTGGAAAGTTGGGGTGTACGGTCACATTGGATGATTCTAATCTGTCACAAGTATATGATGCCACATATGTAGGCGGACGTCACAAACAAAATATGTAATTAATGACAAAACCCAAGTCATGAGCACCCAGACAAATTAGTTTCAAAATATTCAACAGCTTACATGTGCTGCATATCTGTAAAGTTACAATGATATCAGGGACAGGTTCGGCTTTTGCAATGTTCTAGCCAATGAATAGATTAGCCGAATACCATTTTTGTTTACTTCAATGTCACTTATGAACGACGAAAAGTAGGTCAAAAGCGTGTTCAGTGAAGCATGACAAGTAGGTCACAACTTTTCATACGCAACACACCTTCAGCGTATAATACATCCATATACCAGGTTTAGTTCCAGTATGTCAACTCTTGAAACTATAGCCCAGACTAACATAGTCTGGAATGTTCAATGAACCATGAAAAGTAAATCAAAGGTAGGTCACAATGACCTATTTTTTATACACTCTAAGATGCAACCACATATCAAGTTTAGTTCCCGTATACCAAAAAAAACTTGAAACTACAGCCACTGCCCGGACAAAAGAGTTCTGTAATGTTCAGTAAACCGTGAAAGGTAGGTCAAAATTAGGTCACACTGACCAACTTTTCACAGTCTGCACATCACCTGCATAAGATGCATCCACGAACCAAGTTACATGGTCGTTCATATAAGTCTTGAAACTATGGCCCGGACAAGCTTATAGAGGGTGAATGGACAGGCAAGGTGGTGACTATATACGGAATGGTCCGGTAAGTATACGAACTGTCTTTGATAGATTTACTATTTAATAAATATTCTGCTGAATAGGCAGGCATCAACAGCGCCAAGTGAAATTAGCTTCAAAATATTCAACAGCTTACCTGTATAGAAAATTTGAAACTGGGATTCTGAAAATCCAGGGTTCACAGTATATTAATTGAACCCAACGCGCACAAAGAATGGGCGGAGCTTAGCTATAGATGTGTGGATCAAAGCTAGAATTAGATCCCTCTATTGGTTTTAAAGCTCAGTTTATCTCACTTCTGACTGATTGGAAACAGCAACAGCATCCAATCAAAGTAACAAGAGGTATGTGATGCGCATCTGGACCATTAGCATTTTAACTACTGTATTTGCATTTAAATAGGCACAATGGATAATTTTTGAAAAAACCAAGATGGTTACAAAAGGAATTGACCAAACAAAATTATCGTTTGATATGTTGAAGCATTCAAACCAAGTTCCATTGAAATTGGGCCATTAATTAAGGAGTAACGTTTTAACCATTACCACTCTGATGTCAATATTCTATCGTTTACTATGTCAATAGCAATGAAACCGGTCTACATTTTTCAAAAATTTTGGTGGATTATGTTTCTGTCTATGGCAACATCTTACACCAATTTTGGTGAAAAATGAACACCAAATGTTGACATCAGAGTGGTAAGGGTTAAAGGGATTTGGAACATTTTCAAACAATCTAAGACGTCAGCCAAAAATCGACCAACTAAAAATTAGTTCTAGATTCTACATCTATAGAATCCTTCCAGCCAAATTTGCATAAAATCCACCAAGCAGTTAAGGAGATACGTATTGACAAGTTCTGGTAAAATTTTCATAAAATCTATGATTTTCATCTCAAAACTTGGCCAAGCTAAATTCTGAATAGAAGATCTGGAGCCTACCATGACAGGGTCATTCTAGACAAATTTTGTTGAAATCTGTCAAGCAGCTCAGAAGAAGCGTTTTGACGATTTCCAGTACATTTTTCATAAAATCTAAGATTTTCGGCAAACAAAATTGACCAACCAAAATTCGGAATAAAATTTAAATAGAACACACTTTGACAGTCCATCCAGCCAACAAGGGTTGAAATCCGCCGAGCAGTAAATGAGTATTATTTTGAAAATTTTTTACCAAAAAAATTGACCAATCAAAATTCTGTATACAAGTTGTTAAGCCTACACCACTAGGGTCCTTGCAGCCAAATTAGGTTGAAATCCGCTAAGCCAATCCGACAGACAGACAGGGGCGCCATGGCATAAGCTCACTTGGCTTTTCAGGCCAGACGAGCTAATAATAAAATGTATGCCATGTAGGTCATCTGTCCAGCAATCGATTAATGAGGAATGTTGCCAGACAGACGATAGACAGTCGCCATGGCATAAGGTCACTTGGCCTAAGGCCGGGTGATCTAATAATAAGATGTGGGTATATAGCAGTTTATCTGCACACCTTGAGACTGGAATTTAAGGGTTAACACTCAAGCTGGGCAGAGACAGTCATTTCAGTGATGAGTTTTCAAAAATAATCTGGTCTGCATACGTGGGCACTTTGTTTGATGAAATTGAAAATTTCATTCAAAAATGACATCTGCAGTGGTCTTGAGACAGAAGACAATATTTTAGATAATTTACCAGTGCAATGAATGAATTGATAAGCAAGCCAGTCATTCCAGTGGTAAATTGACATGGACTAAGAAAAAATTCAATTTTTTTACCATACCTCGATTACTTAATATTCAAAAGGTTCTACAGGTGACCATAAATTTGCTTAAAAGAATCAAATTCTATCTCACACAGAAATATGTACTAAAACTATACAGATATTCCAGCATAGAGCAATATTTTGACTAATTTTAAGTAACTGAGACAATCCAGACTGTGGTCTGATCCCAAATATGGTTTTGCTCTCTACAACAGAAGCTGACAATGTCCAGAAATGTTCAACAGAATACTCTGTCTGAAGACAGGAGAATGTATGCACGCATAAATAGAATTATATTTATTTTCATACAATCCTACATTTTATGCTAAAAAGGGAGATAACTCTCGTGGACAGATATATTGGCATATAATCAGGCTTGCCACAAAGTAGATATATTAACATAACAAATTTGACACTAATCCACAGACATGGTCTCTGGGAACACAAGCAAAGCGTAATTCTTATTTCTTATCTGCTAAAACAACCTTTTAGACAACCAACAAATTGTAAAAAAATTCACTATTTTAAAGGAAGAATCCGATGGAAGAATTGAAAATTGGTTAATTTCATTGAAGGTGAGATCTAATAAAATAAGCAACGATCATTATTTTTAACAATTTAATGGTTAAGATTTGTCAAGAAAATTTAAATCTTTGCTTAGTAATTGTTCATTGGCAGGTCAAGAGATTTTTTTTTAATTTACCTGCCTGGCTCAATTACTGGCAGTGGGCCTGTAATTTCAGTGGTAAAATTAAAAAATATCAAGTTTTCTCTTGGTCTGGAAATTATGGGTATTTCCCAAAACAACTGCACAGGCTGGTTTTGTCCGGGTTGAACATTAAAGAGTTAACAAATCACCAGCTGCTATTCAAATCATTTTCAGAACATTCAACAGCTTCCAGGCATGTAACACTTTAATGGTCAGCATTTGTCAAGAATATTGAATTTTTGCTTAGAGAATGTCCATGTGTCAACATGGCCAATAAGGCTATTTTGAACTTTACTCGTGGAATGACTGTCTCATGTATTGAACCAATCACCCAGTCAAGTGGTAATCTTTAAAAGATAAATGGCATTGACCTCGTCCTGCAAATGCAGACTCCATGGAGAAGCCAGCCAAACCAGCCTCTGCAGTATGCTTGAATGTTCATAAATTTGCAAACCAAGACTGTTTTTGAAAATTCACCACTGGAATGACCAGTTCGATAAGCAAGCCAGCCATTCCAGTGGTAAATTTTCAAAAATACATCTTGGCCTGCAAATGGTCATTAAATAAGGAAATTATTTGATATTTTTTACCTAATTTAGCCATTAAAGGGTTAATTTTCTTAAATCCTTGAAATCATAATCTAAATCTAACACTAAATGCTAAAACTGAAAAATAATCAACTATCATGACTATATATACTTACTTTATTACTTTCATTTAATAAAATTCACATTTACAGTAGCATTTATGTTTAAAACACATAGAATGCTGTACAAACAGGTATTTATCATCTGTGTTGAATGAAAATTGATTAGGCTGTCATGGCTGTGTTAATGGTGTGATCTGATAAGAGTGTCTTGTACATTATCATCCATATCAATATATATGTGGCTCTGTCTGTCTACACATAGAGTATCTATCTGTTCATTTTGTCCTATCATGATTTCCTGAGAACACACACTGATTTGACATAGTCTGCAGATTTCTACATTGAGAATGCTTCTTGGAAATTTGGTAATCTGAGAAGGCACATGTATTCATTTTAATCGACACAGTCTTTTAAAAGTGCTGATCTTTCTAAACCATGAACAATTGTTCAGTCCATCTTGCATCTCATCATGCTCATTGTAACACTGACTCTGCTTCAGTAGGCTTTGGCTCACAATGGCACCTGCAAAATAAAAGACAGTTGTTTTGAATGCTCAAGTCAATCAGAAACTGCTTTTGTAGTGGTCCTGAAAAATGCCTATGCATGTCAAGAGGATATTTTAGAAAATTTACCACTGGAATGGCTGGCTCAATAACAGAGGCAGTCAGTCCAGTGGACTATTTTCTAAAATACTATTCTCTTTAAAATAACCTTTACCACTCTGATGACAATATTCTATCAGGCTACATTTTTCAATCACAGCAACATATTCTATCAAATTTGTTGAGAAATTAACCACCATTTTTTAATTTAATTTGAAAACTGTAAATTTTGACATCAGAGGGGTAAAGGTTAATCTTGGTTTGCAAAGTGCAAGTTGGCATTCAATAATCAAACTTTCTGATTTTCTAAATCATTCTTGACCATTAATGATTAACCCTTTAAGACTTAGATTTCTTCAAGAAAATTAAAAAAATTTCAAGAAAATGTCCATTTTCTCAAAGAAAATGTCAATTTACAGACCAAGTGAATATTTTTTAAGATTTACCACTGGAATGATTGACTCGGTTATTGAGCCAGTCATTTCACTTGTAAATTTTCACTTGGTCTGCAAATGGGCATTTCTCAAGACCACTGCAGACACCATTTTAGGCTGATATGTGTGTTAAAAAGACAAGCTGTTGAATAATTTAATTCAGCTGGAAACCTGAGTGATATAATTTGTATCAAAACATTTAAATTAATAAAAGATTATGTTGAATATTTTGAGGTTAAATGCACCTGGAAACTGTTGCTTTCTAAAGAAAACTTGTCCAAGAAGTTTCCTATGTGACCAAAAGCTGGCATCAGCCTGAAGCCTGGCTTAAGAATATTCAACAATTTACCTACATGCATGCTAATTACTTTAAAATTTAGAAACAGTGATGCGGCAATGACAAATTTAGCCAGATAATACCAGTCATGCCAGTAAGGATAATCATTCCATATAAAATCATGCATTTATATGGATCTTATGTTTTTCAGCTGTCATTAATTCATCATAAATCTCTTGAAACAATATTAGAAATTTGAAAACTGTTTGACATGCCTTTATTGCAAATTATCAACACCTAAATAAAAGATATTCCACAGGATACACAGTAGGGTCAGGAGCACCTAATTATGAATCAAAGAATTAGGCAAATTTGTTTTCAATTGTCTATATTTCAATTTCACTCATTATTTGGCTGTACATGCAGACAAATTATACAAGTATTTATATGTCGGAACATTTACGACCACAGCTTATCAACACGCATGAATAAGACTGATGTGGCGTAATTAACGCTTGTCAAATTTTGTAATCTTTTTATACGACCACAGCTTATCAACACGCAGGAATAAGACTGATGTGGCGTATTTAACGCTTGTCGTACTCGTTATTATACATTATATACATATATATACATTATGTACATCGACATCTGAAACCACTAAACACGCAAACACGCATACACCCCAAATTGGATTGGGTCGGGACATGGAATAAAGACCAACAAAATAATATACAAATATTTACAAACAATACTTTATTGCTTTAAAACATAATCAAACTGAAAATAAAATTTAAATATACCTGATTATATACAACACTATGCAACAATATATTGGTTTATTTCTTACAAACAGACAAAAGACAAAATGAGAACTAGTAGTGAATATGTTGAAAAGCCGAATGCAATATTGGCTTCCACACAAATCATTTTCAAAATATTTTAAAGCCATTTGACTACTGTCATGATGTTAGCGAACCTTGGAGAGTTGTGATGACGTTGTTTTGACGTTGAATCAATGTTGTAACTATGTCATAACGTAATATCAAGATTTATTCAACGTCGAAACAACATCTGCTAGTATATATCTATTTACAGTGGCCACAGAACCACAGTTTCTTCTTTGGTGCTCTTTTAAGACCCGCGCATGGCAAATGTAGCCATCGCAAACAACAGTCGCAAGCGATGGATATTGTCCCTTCTTGAAATTGAATACAACAAATCTCACAAACCCAAATTGCCGTTTGTCTTTTAATAACGACAGTCGTTGTTACAACACTCCAGGCATCATCGTTGAACACATCACGGACAATATCTAAATTGATGTTGGAATCCAACACACACGGTGATATACATTTCGGACGAGTTTCGACAACCTCATCTGTTAAAATGACGCCTGATAGTGCTCTCTTTGTATCCTCTTGGCCTACCAACCATGATAGTATCTTTCGGGTTTTTTCTAGTACAGGCAGATCGTGAAATGCTTTTGGTTGGTTACGTTTATGCTTTTTGCGTGGCTTTGATTGCTCGGATGCATCTGTGAGTGGGCGTTTTAGCGTCTTCTCTTATGACACACTAAAGCATCATATTGCCCACTACGGTCGAACAATACTGGGAAGACAGAGACAGAATCGCCGGATCGTGGTTGTATGGCCTGGTGTTCTTCAGAAGTTCTAGTAGTATGCACAACCATAATACATATATTTAATACATTGCTGATGGCGGTGAGTGCTAGTTCTCCTACAGATGTACCAGGGGTTCGCAGCTCATCGAGCTCCACTTCTGACGCATCTAGACTATCTCTATTCGCTAAGCACCACTCATATGTCTGCTCTCGTAGTGTCAAACGAGTTTTTTATTTCTGTGACCAATCGAAAAGCGAAAACGTGATTAGTTGGTCCCATTTCATTCAACCAATAGATATCGCGTGCCTTGTCACGGTGTATCTGTTCCGCAGCTTGTGTATTGATATGCCCGGCTAACTCAGTCACGAGTGTTGACCTTCGTAAATATTCCTTTTCCTCTTTACAGTTTTCTTGATGAAACCAGTCAGACAAGATGTACTTCTCTGATGACCCTGTGACTGGATGTATGTTGCTGTCAGTTGTTTCTTTAGGTCGATCATCAAGCAGGAAAGGCATGCGCACGCTCAGGTCACCACTTTTTGCCGCCGCAATATTGGCTTCATTCACTTCGGCAACGCGCCCATCATTTGGATGGAATAGACCGGGTACTATTTTGTTTCCGACTTTGGCCACTGTATTAGCAATATCTATAAGGTTTACAGTTGGGACATGTTGCATCGAACGGAAGATATCTACGTAATCACGCGGAGGCTCAGATCGCAAAAGAAACTTAACTGCGTATGGCGCATAACTAGATATTAAATTCCAATTAACAGATTATTTTTTTAATCAACCCACCCTCTATATAGCGTGGTGGGGAATAACACGTGAAATTAGTTTCAAAATATTCAACTAACGGACATCTATTTACAGATTAATTTTGAAAACTGATCACTCTATAACCAAGCAATTCATTCCAGCAAATTAGTTTCAAAATTGTTAGTAAAATTATTTATTTACCTGCGTATCGGAAAACAGCCTTCTTGGTCAAATCGTGTACAAGTACTTTTGGGTGATGGCTACAGCGGATACAGAAGAATGCATAGTCATGGTCTACCATTGCTTCGAAAGCTAGATAAGCATGCTCCATCGCCTGGTGATTTAGTGTGATCTTCAGTCTGAATTCCTAGATTGAAACAATTCTGCTGATGGCGTAGAAATGTGACTCTAAGTGCTTCAGCAACTTGCAATGATGCGTGGGCTTGAACTTTGCGACTGGGCATATCGGACAATGGAAATTCTTGCTAGCTGCAGTACAACCCGTATCACATCCTTGACAAGGTTCCAATGTAAATACATCCTTTACGCGTTGATCTTCTGCTATCACCGTTATATGAGGCATATTGAACAAAAATGGCACAATGAATTGTTCTTGTACACGATTTGATCAAGAAGGCACAAATATAAGACATACACAAATAATGTATTGGAAGATATTGATTTGCAAAAACTGATTCGTAATTATCACCAGAATTAGCGCATTAGTTCTTTAAATTTTTGATACCAATATATATATATATAGTCGAGATTTCCGTTACATACCTTTTCCCAAAGAATGCTTCCGGATATTGTCAAATTTACAGCGTCCTGCTAAATAAACATCGCCATTCACAGTGGCATTCATTTGTTGCTATTAATGACCGCACTCTTCTGTATTTATCGGTAAGTGCAGGGAGGGCGGGGGGTGGGGGGGGGGGGGATTACATAAACATCGCTATTCATTTGTTAGTTTACTTGTGCGATTGTGCTTGAGATCACCAGCGAGTATACATCCTAAGACAACACTTGTGATCATAGGTTAAGGTCTTCAGCATATTGATGATAGTAAAATGAATTCCATGAGTTTCAAAGTATACGTTCAATTAATATTCAGCAATTAATTGTTGTTGAAAATGCTTCAATTAAATGTTGCTGAAAAATTGAAGTATTTTCAGCAACATTTAATTGCTGAATATTAATTGAATGTATTTTTCGGGTTAGCTGAATATTTTGAAACTAATTTGACTGGGAGTAAAGTTTGTCCGTATTGGGATATTCAGCTATAAAATGGAATATTTTGAAACTAATTTAATTTCTTAGTATCCAGCGTAAATAGTAAAACATAGTATTAAATCGTATATAATATAATTATTCAGGATTTGAAGTATTTTCAGCAACATTTAAGTGCTTGGGCACTGCTTGGGCTTCAGGTGGCTGAAAATTATTTGAAAGTTTCAAAACTTACAATTAAATGTTGCTGAAAAATTGAAGTATTTTCAGCAAGATTTAATTACTGAATATTAATTGAATGTATTTTTCGGGTTAGCTTAATATTTAGAAATTAATTTGACTGGGAGAACACGAATGGGGTTTGCATGTTAATTATCAATATCCTACCGACTACAATCTGTGCGTAAATAGTAAAAAATAGTATTAAATCGTATATTGGCTGGGCTGAAAATTATTTGAAAGTATTAAGCGCAGGCGATCTCGCGAGAACACGAATTAATTCTCAATATCCTACCGACTACTATCTGGGAGCCGAGCCCACCCGAGCTTGGAGCCGAGTACTCGACTGCAATACTTTATCCCCCGACACCTATTACCTGGCTCCGCACCGCATACAAAATCAAGTCGGCGGTGGAGCGCGGTAAGACATCAGACGTTGTTGTAGCAAAGGGCAAGCCTCCGCAACAGCTGACGGGCAATAGCAAAGTATGAAAAAGGTGATGTAGCGTGAATATTCTCAGTCGTTTGTTACATACACACCTTTCCGCACTTTTCTGAAAGCTCTTTGTTAGTGTTAGTTGCACAGTTGTCCAAAACGTAAAATCATCAGAGGAAATTATTAGAGATAAATATACACTTGAAAATAACATGTTTTCGTTAAACTCGCAGAATCTCGCAAGTGCTCGCTACTGTAAACGGGGCATTGAACGAGAATTTCGGGGCTTACGCACTTTCGCCTAACTTAGGCGTGGGTGTTAGGTGGCGTAAGTTACAACAATATTTAGGCACCCGCGTAAGTTACGCACCTTTCGTGAATACGGATTTACGTACATGTTTGGACTTATGTATAGTTTACGCACATTTTTTAACGTAAGTACCCTTCGTGAATACGGCCCCAGTTCAATATCCAGTGCATTTAACCCATTCTACGTTATTTGCACATTAAGAACACTTTCTTCTACAAATTATCGCCAAGATCTTGTTGAATATTTTGAGAACAATTTGAATGGAAGTTATTCCTTTTTAAGTTTCGTCACATCGTTCTTTTATTTGCACGCTTCATATCTAATTTAGCACAACTCAGTCTATTTTTCATGTAATTTAGGATTAAATTCTGCCAATTACTTGGAAAAATCTTAATCTATCCTACATTTAAGTCAGATGATGTAATTAATAACATACATCGTATTTATACGGTGGCCCAAAGACGACATGATAACACTTTTAGTTTTGAACTTAATTTTTTTCGGCATAGGTTTATTTTTTGGCAGTAGGGTTTCAATTTTCAGTTTTCACCTAGGTGAAAACATTTCCAAAATTGTCACGTGAGTATTGCCTCGTTTTGGTTCTTCCTCTTCCCGCTGAATTTAACAATCAAGATGAAGGAGAAAACTGTTGATGATGTAAGTCAATTTAAAATATATATCCATAGCCCAGTATAGCGTCGCCGTGACACTCGTTTCTAATGTTTTTGAATGGAATAAGTACCTAAGCGTTGTTTAACTACCAGTAAATTGAGACCACATGGACGGGTGATTTCTGTGACGAAAACTGCGCATATTATGATTGAGTAGCCTAGGCCTATGTCGTTTCAGCAGAAATTTGTTTTATGTCGCTCAAATATGATGGCCTAGAACAGGCCTGCCTAACTACCGAGGCTCGTATATCGTTCCTAGCGGACGCACCACCAATTCGAATTTCTCGCCCAAATTTCCACACGCTCGAACGATGTACTCTCTCTCGGACATACATAAAAGATGGCGTCCTATATTTAGACCTAAACTATAGTTGTTATTACACCACAAAAACATCCATTACCGTTCAATCTGCATTTAGCTACCAGCATAAGATTGTTATGCTTGCATACACTCCTCCCCATGCCTATTCCTATAAATATGGACCCTCAACCAGGCTACTGGTTAGGTCCATCTCCAGTATATTAACTGATATAGACTGTCACCAGTCTGTACTCACTCCATAGTGACGCCTGTCACTAAGCGCACTTGCGCATGCGCACTGGAGCCCAAATAGGAAACAGATTCACTTTTCTGAATTTAAGTTCCAAATATTTTAGGCCAATTCTCAAATCAATTTCACGTGGGGTAGCTGAGGCTGGGTCGTAGTGATTGAATGGTAAGTATGTTTTTATAGTGGTTAATAAACAACAGACCCACCCGCAAGGGGGGGGGGGGGGTCTGTGGGGGGATTTCAAATGAGCGAATTCAGATGTATAACTAAATGTCCATTAGTTCAAATTGGATAATGTTATTCCTTGACCACTTGACGGTCCAATGTTGTAAATCAAACACTAGCAGATTCTGTTCAATTGTAATATTTGATATATTTACAAAGGAACTAGGCCTGGGGCCAGTTTCACAAAGGTGCGTAAGTACGATATTGGACGTAAATTTGGCTTAAGTATGGTAGGGGGGCGTAAATCGGGTTTCACGAAAAGCGCGTAGCTTATGCGGGGGCGTAAATATGGTCGTAACTTACGCGTGCTGGGACCCACGCATAATTTAGAAGAAAACGTCTAACTCGACAACATCACATTCAGAATCTGTTTTCCAGCGTGCACTGCGAGCATTCGCGAGAGGCTAATTAGGTCATCATTAGGTCGGGAACATGTTTTAAAACTTGTATTTAGATCTGTTTATTCATATCTATTTCTTTCGTGCACTTCCTAACTGCGCACATTTTTCAGAATGCATTGCGATCAGCACAAACACATCATCGCTGAAACCTTTACTAATACCGTAATTTTAGCTGTCAAAATCAGTCACCAGTTTTAGAATATCCCTATCACTGTTCTGACAGAGCTCTATCTTCTGCCCCGCCTCGCTTCAAACATGTCAAAGCTACAGCTTCGATCTAAAAGTACAGGCACGATTTTGTTGTTTGAAATAATCGAGCCATCGTCCTTTAAAAATGACGCTTCAAATCCGGGATTTAATTTAATCGATAAAACCTGTCTATTACGACCACACTAGGAGCACATAGTAACTGTCAGAATATGAATAGTGAATCGAGCCAAGGCCCAAGTGCATGCCCTAGGTGACAAATAATAGTTGGCAGATTGGTTTGAAAATAGATTGAATGTGTTGTTGCTATATAGTACACTGGATGTACAAATGGGACACATGTTTTGATGCCCTATTAATTTACTATTTATACACCAGTAATTATTCCTGCAGATAAGCCGTCAGCTCTTAAGCACATTATAATTCCCACTCTTGATTGGTAAGACAGTCCTCTTAATTGGGGTACAGAGGATGATAAAGGCATGGTGCCGGGCGTACTCGCAAAATGCAGATTTTTCACATATGTCAACTTCCAATGCAATTTTCTGTGAAGTTATCAAAGCTATGATGATGCTTTTGAATGTTACCGGAGTTTGCACTTTATACTTTTTATTTCAGGAATTTTTTAACTGCTAATACGTCAACAGATTAAGCTATTTTCATAAATCAAAAGTGCCGGACGTACATTTTTTTGGTGCCAGACATACCAGCTTGTGCATAACAGATTTTAGAAAGAAGTATTTCCAAACTTTTTAATCAACTTTATTAAAGAATTTATGGTATAAAGTACCATTACAATTTTCAAAAACAGGTACAAAAGATTAGACAGTGGCATTATCATTTTAAGTCTTAGAGGCCAGAAATGATAAATTCCTTATAATGTACATGTACAAAGGAATATCCTGTTGAATAATTTGAAACTAATTTGACCCAGAGCTGTTTGCTGCCCAACAACAGAGTCCAGTCAAATTAATTTCAAAATTGTCAACATCTTACATGTACAGCTGTCTTGAAATTGAGATGATGGAATCACAAGAGTAAAATGGTTAAGGTACGAGATTGTGGTACCAGCACATTAGTTTCAAAATATTCAAGATCTCATTTGTGTAGCCGTCTTGAAATTGAGATAATGGAATCGCAAAGAGTAAAAGGATTAAGGTATGAGAATGTGGTACCAGAAAATTAGTTTCAAAATATTTAACAGCTTACCTGAACAGCTGTCTTGAAATTGAGATAGTGGAATCTCAAGAGTAAAAGGTTATGGTATCAGACTGTGGTACCACATGAACAAATCGTAGCAATAATGTATCATTGTCAATCTAACAGTTTGCAGTAAAATTAAACAAGTGTCCCAATGAGCCTGCATCATTAGGTGAGCTAAAACTCACAATGAAAGTGAAAACATCCAGAATTAATAACAGAAATTAATGACATTTCACACAATTGGTTCTATGCCCCAGGTGGGCAATACAGTAAGGTTTCAAAATATGGATATTCGTCTTACACTTTGAGTATATTGTGTCCAACGTGTTAAAATGAAAATGTGTATCAAAATAATCTGATCACGATGTTGGTGAAACCAAGGTATCATCAGGTTAATTACAACATTGTACTCCATCCAATAAGTGAGCTAAATCTAAGCTATGAAATGACCATGTCAGAGGTAATCAGCTTTGTTTTGTGCAAGTTTATTAATTAATCAAAGTTGAATTGTTCACGGTTTCCATCAACAGTTGGAGGATTGACTATACTTATAATGTCCGTTTTGTAGGAAAAGATTTCATCAGGTTTATCTGGCCAACGCCATGTTCTCCCTTGCTTGTGCATGACATTGACTGGGATCTCATCACCAATGACATTGGTGACTTCACCGTAGTATATCTTATTTTCATAACCAGCTGCAACCCACTGTCCAAGTTCAACAGCTAACATGTCTAAATGGAAATGTGTCCCATGTTGTGATTGGTTCTCCACGTGTTCAGTTTCATCAGCATCTTGATTGGACTTTTCACAATCCTCTATCTCAAGTTGAACACGAATGCAGCATTGTGTAATTGTTTCAGCCTGAGATGTTCAAGCCAAACGTAGCAAATTCTTTCAAAGTCAAGTAGATCTGCATCCACAAGCATCTGTAGTGCAGTGACTTGCTCATAGATAGGCAGAGACATCCGATAAAGCCAAAAACCTACATCAACCTGAAGTCATTTATGGTGCTGGGTTTTTTCAAGAATCCATATACCTATATTCCTTCCAATTTTTACTCAAAAGACTTTTGCAAAACCAAAGAAATTGTTAATATTTGTTTGTGAACCCTCATGTATCAGTGAGTACATTATCCCACAGACATTCTCAGTCTGGCTGTGTCGGTGAGTACATTACCCCACATACATTCTCAGTCTGGCTGTATCGGCGAGTACATTTTCCGTCAGACATTCTCAATCTGGCTGTATCAGTGAGTACATTACCCCACAGATATTCTCAGTCTGGCTGTATTGGTGAGTACATTATCCCACAGACATTCTCAGTCTGGCTGTATCAGTGAGTACATTATCCCACAGACATTCTCAGTCGGGCTGTGTCGGTGAGTACATTATCTCACATACATTTTCAGTCTGGCTGTATCGGTGAGTACACTACCACACATACATTCTCAGTCTGGCTGTATCAGTGAGTACATTACCCCACATGCGTTCTCAGTCTGGCTGTATCAGTGAGTACATTATCCCACAGACATTCTCAGTCTGGCTGTATCGATGAGTACATTATCCCACAGACATTCTCAGTCTGGCTGTATCGGTGAGTACACTACCCCACAGACATTCTCTGTCTGGCTGTATCGGTGAGTCCATTATCCCACAGACATTCTCAGTCTGGCTGTATCGGTGAGTACACTACCCCACAGACATTCTCAGTCTGGCTGTATCGATGAGTCCATTATCCCACAGACATTCTCAGTCTGGCTGTATCGGTGAGTACACTACCTCACAGACATTCTCTGTCTGGCTGTATCGGTGAGTCCATTATCCCACAGACATTCTCAGTCTGGCTGTATCGGTGAGTACACTACCCCACAGACATTCTCAGTCTGGCTGTATCGATGAGTACATTATCCCACAGACATTCTCAGTCTGGCTGTATCGGTGAGTAGACTACCCCACAGACATTCTCAGTCTGGCTGTATCAGTGAGTACATTATCCCACAGACATTCTCAGTCTGGCCGTATCAGTGAGTACATTATCCCACAGAAATTCTCAGTCTGGCTGTATCGGTGAGTACACTACCCCCACAGACATTCTCAGTCTGGCTGTATCAGTGAGTACATTATCCCACAGAAATTCTCAGTCTGGCTGTATCGGTGAGTACACTACCCCACAGACATTCTCAGTCTGGCTGTATCGATGAGTCCATTATCCCACAGACATTCTCAGTCTGGCTGTATCGGTGAGTACACTACCCCACAGACATTCTCAGTCTGGCTGTATCAGTGAGTACATTATCCCACAGACATTCTCAGTCTGGCTGTATCGGTGAGTACACTACCCCCACAGACATTCTCAGTCTGGCTGTATCGGTGAGTCCATTATCCCACAGACATTCTCAGTCGGGCTGTATTGGTGAGTACACTACCCCACAGACATTCTCAGTCTGGCTGTATCAGTGAGTACATTATCCCACAGACATTCTCAGTCTAGTATACATCGCAAGCAGTTATTGTTCTTTTTGGTTTTTTAAATTTCCTTTACCTTGATTCTCCATTTGCTGTCAGGCGTTGATGCGGGTGAAGGACATGTTACTTTGCTATACTTCCTATGCTGGACAGTCATGCATTAAACTTCGCCTTTTGAGACAATACACAATCTGTTTTTTAACTTTCATGCTATGCTTGTGAGATGTGAGTCTATTGTGACCTGCTCAGTGTGATTTCATTATATAGCTAATTCTTTTTAACCCGTTAAACCTCAAGTTGGCCAACAACAGCTTCTTCACTGGTCTTGAGAAATGTCCATTTGTAGACCAAGAGAAACTATTTTTGAAAATTTATCACTGGAATGACTGGCTCGACAACGACATAATTCTAATCATTCTTCATAGGCTGTTAAGATTTGCCTCCCTTTAAACACATTAATTCTGGTTTAAGATTGTGTTAAGGGAGATCATATAATATTATTGTCAAACTCCTGATACAATTTAACAATAATATTAAATTATCTCCCTTAACACAATCTTAACCCAGAATTAAAGTTTTTAAAGGGAGGCAAATACTTCAGTCATGCAATTTCAGGTTGACAAAATGTTAATTATACATACATTGATATGTTTGTGTCATATTTCATATTATGAAATTTGTAGCTTTGAAAAGGTCACGCTTTGTCAAGAAAATTTGAAGGGCAGGAGATTATTTTTGAAAACCTACCTCTGGAATAACTTGTAACTCGTTTATGAAACCCAGCATTCCAATGGTAAATTTTCAAACATAAATAATCGCTTGGCTTACAAATTTCAAAAGAATATTCTTCAAGATCACTACAGAATCCCTATCTTGCCAACTTGACCATTAATTGGCAGATGTTAGGATGCAAATTATGTTGTCCATCAAGAGGTCAAAGATCAAATTTACACTGGCCACTAATGGAAATTAACATTCTCATTCCGTTTCTGTACAAGAACTGAAACAATAACGATCAACTGAAACAAACTCCACGAGACTTACCATATATGCTGCCACTCAGTGCTAGATACACTATTGACATGCGAATGACGAGGTCATGGCAAGGTCATACTACCAAACTATGAATATGATGTACATTTAAATTGGTCCCCACCAGACAATAATTTCAATGAGCAAAAAATCTTAATGGTCTCTTGCACTCCGCAATCATTGGAGTAACTCAGATATAACATTTGGTTGAGTACCATCTAACGATTTTAGAGGATTTGCATTACAATCAATTTCATGAACTTTTTAACCCATTACCCCCACCTCCTGGGGGTGGGGCCAAATGTAAATGTGCTCATATACTCTAGATTGATATGGGTAACTGGCATACTAAATTTGGTTGAATTCCGTCCAACAGTGTCAGTGGAGTGACATTACAATCAATTCTTTTTCCTTTTAACCCCCACCCCTCACTCACCAAATGTAAATGTGCTCATGGTTGAAACGTGCTCCACATTGATATGGGTAATCCATAGACCAAATTTGGTTGAATTCTGTCCAACGGGTTCGAAGGAGATGCGTTACAATCAATTTCTGCAGGTTAAAATTTGACCTCTTGATCCCTCCCTCACCCCCTGGGGGCGAGGCCAAATAGAAATGGCCTCTTGCACTCCGCAATCATATCTGTAACTCAGATATCAAATTTAGTTGAGTTCCGTCTAACGATTTCAGAGGAGTTGCGTTGCAACTAATTTGACCTTTTGACCCCTGCCACCCACCCCCAACCCCACACCCCACCCCTTGGGGGCGGAGCCTAATATAAATGTCGTCTTGCAAAGCGCATTCCTATGGGTAACCCACATACCAAATTTGGTATTACACCAACGGTTTGGGAGGAGTTAGCATGACGGATGGATGGACAGAGGCGATTACAATATCCCCGACGTTATTTTAAAACGTGGGCATAACTATACAGGTAACCGATTGAATATTTTGAAACTATGGCAGCAACAGCTCCCAGTCAAATTAGTTTCAAAATATTCAAGAGAAAATTTATCACATTGTAAATTCAACAAAGCCAAACAATTCGTACTCTACTGACATTTCAATGTTCATTATGAAGCTAGATACACCATGATTGTGACATCAGCTGATATGTGACATACTTCGATTATGACATCAGATACTTGAGTCACAGATCAGATCCCTCCATTACATTTAGGTTAGTAATGATCACCCTTCTGACAATACTATTCTCGTATGTTCTATACTTCAGCCTGATGATAAGACAGTCGTGTTCGGTTAACCAGATGGCTCAATCTCTATAAAGCATAGAAGGAAAGATAAGTCCTTATTACCGCAGAGAAAGCGTAATCTGAAATCATATCGTTACACAATTAGAGGCAGACCCTATGCCCCTACTAAGGTGAGTACACAAAGACTATCAGTGTCCACCTTGTACAGGAAACCCTGCCTAAGAGACCACCTCCCTTTTGAATCCAACTGGTGGGGGTTGTTTAACACGTGGTCCTTTGAGCAGTGTATGTGCGTGAGAGTGTGTGAGCGTGAGTGTATGTGAGTGAGTGTGTGCATGCAGGCATACTGGTAATAATGATACTAATAATGATGATCAATGTTAATGATACTGATTATGATGATCAATGTTAATGATACTGATTATGATGATCAATGTTAATGATACTGATTATGATGATCAATGTTAATGATACTGATTATGATGATCAATGTTAATGATACTGATTATGATGATCAATGTTAATGATACTGATTATGATGATCAATGTTAATGATACTGATTATGATGATCAATGTTAATGATACTGATTATGATGATCAATATTAATGATACTGATTATGATGATCAATGTTAATGATACTGATTATGATGATCAATGTTAATGATACTGATTATGATGATCAATGTTAATGATACTGATTATGATGATCAATGTTAATGATACTGATTATGATGATCAATGTTAATGATACTGATTATGATGATCAATGTTAATGATACTGATTATGATCATCAATGTTAATGATACTGATTATGATGATCAATGTTAATGATACTGATTATGATGATCAATGTTAATGATACTGATTATGATGATCAATATTAATGATACTGATTATGATGATCAATGTTAATGATACTGATTATGATGATCAATGTTAATGATACTGATTATGATGATCAATGTTAATGATACTGATTATGATGATCAATGTTAATGATACTGATTATGATGATCAATGTTAATGATACTGATTATGATGATCAATGTTAATGATACTGATTATGATGATCAATGTTAATGATACTGATTATGATGATCAATATTAATGATACTGATTATGATGATCAATGTTAATGATACTGATTATGATGATCAATGTTAATGATACTGATTATGATGATCAATGTTAATGATACTGATTATGATGATCAATGTTAATGATACTGATTATGATGATCAATGTTAATGATACTGATTATGATGATCAATGTTAATGATACTGATTATGATGATCAATGTTAATGATACTGATTATGATGATCAATGTTAATGATACTAATAATGATGATCAATGTTAATGATACTGATTATGATGATCAATGTTAATGATACTGATTATGATGATCAATGTTAATGATACTGATTATGATGATCAATGTTAATGATACTGATTATGATGATCAATGTTAATGATACTAATAATGATGATCAATGTCAATGATACTAATAATGATGATCAATGTTAATGATACTGATTATGATGATCAATGTTAATGATACTGATTATGATGATCAATGTTAATGATACTGATTATGATGATCAATGTTAATGATACTGATTATGATGATCAATGTTAATGATACTGATTATGATGATCAATGTTAATGATACTGATTATGATGATCAATGTTAATGATACTGATTATGATGATCAATGTTAATGATACTGATTATGATGATCAATGTTAATGATACTGATTATGATGATCAATGTTAATGATACTGATTATGATGATCAATGTTAATGATACTGATTATGATGATCAATGTTAATGATACTGATTATGATGATCAATGTTAATGATACTGATTATGATGATCAATGTTAATGATACTGATTATGATGATCAATGTTAATGATACTGATTATGATGATCAATATTAATGATACTGATTATGATGATCAATGTTAATGATACTGATTATGATGATCAATGTTAATGATACTGATTATGATGATCAATGTTAATGATACTGATTATGATGATCAATGTTAATGATACTGATTATGATGATCAATGTTAATGATACTGATTATGATGATCAATGTTAATGATACTGATTATGATGATCAATGTTAATGATACTGATTATGATGATCAATGTTAATGATACTGATTATGATGATCAATGTTAATGATACTGATTATGATGATCAATGTTAATGATACTGATTATGATGATCAATGTTAATGATACTGATTATGATGATCAATGTTAATGATACTGATTATGATGATCAATGTTAATGATACTGATTATGATGATCAATGTTAATGATACTGATTATGATGATCAATGTTAATGATACTGATTATGATGATCAATGTTAATGATACTGATTATGATGATCAATGTTAATGATACTGATTATGATGATCAATGTTAATGATACTGATTATGATGATCAATGTTAATGATACTGATTATGATGATCAATGTTAATGATACTGATTATGATGATCAATGTTAATGA
Organism: Chaetoderma sp. LZ-2023a; assembly: GCA_034401795.1. Lineage (NCBI taxonomy): Eukaryota > Metazoa > Mollusca > Caudofoveata > Chaetodermatida > Chaetodermatidae > Chaetoderma > Chaetoderma sp. LZ-2023a. The sequence continues at coordinate 559,002 of CM067360.1, forward strand.
TACTGATTATGATGATCAATGTTAATGATACTGATTATGATGATCAATGTTAATGATACTGATTATGATGATCAATGTTAATGATACTGATTATGATGATCAATGTTAATGATACTGATTATGATGATCAATGTTAATGATACTGATTATGATGATCAATGTTAATGATACTGATTATGATGATCAATGTTAATGATACTGATTATGATGATCAATGTTAATGATACTGATTATGATGATCAATGTTAATGATACTGATTATGATGATCAATGTTAATGATACTGATTATGATGATCAATGTTAATGATACTGATTATGATGATCAATGTTAATGATACTAATAATGATGATCAATGTTAATGATACTGATTATGATGATCAATGTTAATGATACTGATTATGATGATCAATGTTAATGATACTGATTATGATGATCAATGTTAATGATACTGATTATGATGATCAATGTTAATGATACTGATTATGATGATCAATGTTAATGATACTGATTATGATGATCAATGTTAATGATACTGATTATGATGATCAATATTAATGATACTGATTATGATGATCAATGTTAAGGATACTGATTATGATGATCAATATTAATGATACTGATTATGATGATCAATGTTAATGATACTGATTATGATGATCAATGTTAATGATACTGATTATGATGATCAGTGTTAATGATACTGATTATGATGATCAATGTTAATGATACTGATTATGATGATCAATGTTAATGATACTGATTATGATGATCAATGTTAATGATACTGATTATGATGATCAATGTTAATGATATTGATTATGATGATCAATGTTAATGATACTGATTATGATGATCAATGTTAATGATACTGATTATGATGATCAATGTTAATGATACTGATTATGATGATCAATGTTAATGATACTGATTATGATGATCAATGTTAATGATACTGATTATGATGATCAATGTTAATGATACTGATTATGATGATCAATGTTAATGATACTAATAATGATGATCAATGTTAATGATACTGATTATAATGATCAATGTTAATGATACTGATTATGATGATCGATGTTAATGATACTGATTATGATGATCAATGATAATGATACTGATTATGATGATCAATGTTAATGATACTGATTATGATGATCAATGTTAATGATACTGATTATGATGATCAATGTTAATGATACTGATTATGATGATCAATGTTAATGATACTGATTATGATGATCAATGTTAATGCTACTGATTATGATGATCAATGTTAATGATACTGATTATGATGATCAATGTTAATGATACTGATTATGATGATCAATTTTAATGATACTGATTATGATGATCAATGTTAATGATACTGATTATGATGATCAATGTTAATGATACTGATTATGATGATCAATGTTAATGATACTGATTATGATGATCAATGTTAATGATACTGATTATGATGATCAATATTAATGATACTGATTATGATGATCAATGTTAATGATACTGATTATGATGATCAATGTTAATGATACTGATTATGATGATCAATGTTAATGATACTAATTATGATGATCAATGTTAATGATACTGATTATGATGATAATGGTAATAATAATATATACTTAGTTCTTTGTAAATATTGTACAATTATGTTTCCCAAATATCACAATGTGACCTGGGTTTCTAAATAAATTGAAATTAAATTGACAATTCCGACTTGTTGTGTTAGTGAGCACAGGGGGCACGCCCATTCATGTTATCAAGTGTCAATATGCAAACATCATGTCTCAAGAGTTACATAAACAACATTGTTTCCAAAATGTACACCTTAGATATAGCTTAAAATAGATGTTCATTTACGGTTAACCTTTATTTGACCCTGCTGAATATTGTGTTCTGTTCTCATGTGTTTCAGAATGATTATATTGTTCATCATGTTAAGAGGGAACATCTGACAGAGTACGACAAGCTCTTTCAGAAGTTTGAACACTCAAAAGCCTTAGATGAGGCTTTAAAGGTTAGGTGATTGTCAGCTTGTTGTTGCACGTCTGATCAACTGGACCAAGTGAGCATATACAGTACAGCTCTGATATAACTTAACATGTACTCGTGAATATTTAGAACATAATTGCATTGGAAGATATTGCTGCCTATGTTCAAAATATTCAACAGAACAGGTCTTTCTTAATACCATTTCTCTGTTTTAGAAGCATGTTAACTTATTTATAAGCTGTATTGTACCATGCCAATTGTATCAGGGTTCATACAAATTTGAAAAGTACTTTGAGAATTCCCTTGAAAATTCCTTTAGTAGTTTGAAAAGTCCTTGAATTAATCTTTTCAACCCAAATTTTTTCATTCAGTGCAAAAGTGTTGTCGTGATTCATCAATCAAAATGAAGGAATTGCCTTTTCAGAGCATCTATTATCTTGGATAATGTCCAGTTTCAGGCCAAGAGACTATTTTTGAAAATTTACCTTTAGAATGACTGGCACGATATCTGTACCAGTCATTACAGTGGTCCATTTTCAAAAGTAGGCTTCGCTTGCCCTGCAAATGGATATTTTTTATGAGAAAGTTGAAATGTCCGTGTCCGTGACCAAATTTGGGCATTAAAGGGCCATTTAACCCTCATATCAGCCAAAAACAGCTTCTGCAGTGGTCTTGAGAAATGTCCATATATGCAGGCTAACAGAAGACGATTTTGTATTTACCACTGGAATGACGAGATCAATAACCGAGCCAGTCATTCCAGTGGTAAATTAAAAACAATAGTCTTCTCTTGGTTTTCAAATGGACATTTTCTCTGAATTTTTTTTACTTTCTTGAACAAATTTGATGGTTAAAATGTTACGGCAATGTAATGAGTGCGTCTTGCCGATGGCATCGAAAAGATATAAATTATGTGATTCGCCTCCAATCGCAAAAGAACTTTATTTAGAGCGAGTTCTTGGATATAAATATTCAGGACTCTGAATTGCTATGTATTATCATTGCGTAATAGGAACTAAGTATTGTACTTTAGGTCTGATCCGTACCTGTTTGATAACAAAATCCCATTAGCGTATGAGATCTCGCGAGAGCACCGCGCCTCCAATCGCAAAAGCCAGCGGCTCGCCAACATAAGAAGCGGTTTATCTCATTTTAATTCTCTGTCTTTTAAGCAATTTTTGTCATACATGCTGATTCCGTTTTGGATTATTAGCTCACCTGGCCTGAAAGGCCAAGTGAGCTTCTGTCGTGGCGACCGTCCGTCGTGTGTCCGTCGTCCATCCATCCATCCATCCATCCATCCATCTAGCCATCCATCCATCCATCTATCCAGCCCACCAGCCAGCCAACCAGCCAGCAAGCCAGCAAGCTACCCACCAGCCCGCCCATCTTATCTACTACGACGCATTCATCTATCCATCCAACCATTCTCCATCCATTCTTGCACCAGCCGCCCATTCAATCTGCTACCACGCATCCATCCATCCATCCATCCATCCATCCATCCATCAATCCATCCATCCAATCATCCAGTCAACTAGCCAACCAGCCAGCAAGCCATCCCCCAGCCAGCCCATCTTATTTACTACCACGCATCCATCCATCCATCCATCCATCTATCCTCCATCCATTCTTCCGGCAGCCGCCCATCCAATCTACGACAACGCATCCATCCATCCATCCATCCATCCATCCACACATCCATCAATGCCACGCATCCATTATTGTCCCAGGAATCCATCCTTCAACACATCCGTTCATCCATCCATCTATCTATCCATCCATCGATCAATCCATCCATCCATCCATCCATCCACCCATCTATCCATTCTTCCATCAACGCACCACTCGCTCACCCACCAACCTGCACACCAAGCTGCCCTCCCACCCTACGTACAACCATCCATCCATCGATCCATCCTTCCACCAGCCAACACATCCAAAATATTACCACCCATCCATCCATTCATCCTTCTACCAGCCAACACATCCAACATACTACCTAGCACAGTCTAGCCTAACCTAGCCCAGCCTGTCCTAGCCCAGTCTAGCCTAACTCACTCTGGGCTAGCCTAGACTACCCCAGCCCCGTCTAGCGCAGTCCAGTCTAGCCTAACCTAGCCCAGCCTGTCCCAGACCAGTCTAGTCTAGCCCAGTCCAGCCAAGTCTAGCCCAGTCCAGACTAGCCTAGCCCACCCAATCTAGCCTAGCCCAACACAGTCTAGTCTATCCCAGTCTAGCATAGCCCAGTCTAGCCAAGTGTGTCCTCAAGTTGTAGAGAAATTCAAACTTCGAAAAGAGAATATCAATATTTTATTGGCACAAAAACCTGAAACAGATAGTCAAACAACAAGGAAAACATTACAGTACATTTATTTAATTATAACTATATATTATATCTTTCTATTGGATTTATACTAGAATTATATATAGGGTAAAAGGAGAAATCCATAATACTTTATATTAACTTGATTATATTAGTATATTGGACTTCTTGTAAAATGGTATAAAGGATATAAAATGAGAGCTATGAATATATTTTTTTAAAACCATTAAAATCACACTGCTGAGTAATGGACTACTGACTGCAGCCACCCACCTGGTCACACATCTCCAGATACTGGCCGGTCTACTACATAGCCAGGTTTAATACATGGATACATGCGTATTGTATATGTATATCAGAGTGAAACAGCCAACCATGTGTGTTGGTCCCAGTGGTTTAGACATCAACTAGTCTGTTGTATATTCCACACATGTAGGCCTACATCCATGTCTATTATTGAACTTGAAATCATAGACATCCTTGTCTATCATTGACTATGTTCTGTGCTTGTCTGTTACGTAATTGTCTTGTCATTCTTTACTACCCATATGTATACAAACCATAAAACCCGTATTTATGAAACAAAAAATAAAATAATAATAATAATAATAATAATAATAATAATAATAATAATAATAATAATAATCCAAGTGATTAACTCTTTCACACCCTGCTGTTGCAGTATTATATGTTGGTTCGCAGACTGAGAGAGGCCCACTCACGGAGTTTTCTTTCCACTGGAATGACTGACTAGATAATTAAGAGAAGAAATTTTTGAATGACAATAGGCCTTGTTTGGGGCATCTAGCGTCGAAACAGATGATGATGATGATGATGATGATGATGATGATATGGCAGATTTACGGTTTCATAAATGTTTATAACTCGCCTTAGCGCAGTCAATATACTCTACTATGGATTATGATTCGTATGGACGACTATGAGACACTTTAGTGAAGTGGGGTTATCTGCATGTAAAAGAAGAAGAATTGAGAGTCGGATACCAGCTTACAGGAATCGCTCTCGGTTTGTTCCACCTGGCATCTAGAAAACGGCAAGTGTTACTTCTCTAATGTTGATCAAACTTAATTGTATGATATTAATTCATAAAAATGCTATTTAAATGTCGAAGAATTGAATAAACTGAACAGTTTTAACAGTAAGTTAATAATTCTCTCCTGTGCAGATACCCTGAGCCTGACCATATAGTAGGAGGATATGTGGTAGTGGGATGGATGGGCGAAAATTTACCCATATGGAAATAAAGAATTTTGAATCGTGACTGCGATTGATGGAGGGCGGACATAAAATATGGTAGGAAAAAAAATTATAATCTCAGACTTTATCCTCCGCCATACCATGTGGCATTTGCGCGGTAATTGTGACCTACTTACTGACATACTTGAGAAAGTATGAAATAAGAGGACGGTCGACAGTAGAGTTATTAACTTACTGTTAAAACTGTTTAGTTTTTAGACACGAGAGAAAGGAAAAAAGTTCTAACCCCAGAATCCTACGAAAACTGGTAACTTAAGTTTATTTGCTTTATTTTGCTTTGCAGCTTTCCGTTTAACAGCAAAAGCTGCAAAACTAAATATCTTTGCTTATTCCCATCATTATAGAGAACAGAAACATTGTATTTATATATTTCAAGCGATAATTCAAGTGAAAACCTGAAACCGGAAGTCCATTGAAATCCTATGTAGGGGCATAGAAAGACGATGTTGCCAAAATGTTATAGATATGCTTCTATCGCATTGTTTAAAATCATGTGTTTTGCAGATCTTTTAATACCTACTGAACTACTGAAAGGTTCCTCAAACTACTGAAAATCCACTACTGAAAGAGTGTGCGAAACTACTGAAAATGTTTTTTTCACCTGAAACTACTGATTGCTTGAATTGGGGGTTGGCAGCTTTGGAGCAGTGACGTATGCACGTGCGGAATAACGTGCATGTTATTACGTCACATTGTCAGATTGAATGTTGTATTATGTTATGATTGTTCTGTTGTGAGCTTTCTGTTCCTGAAAATGATCCGTACTAACATAATGATAAAAAATCATAACATGGCCGCGAAAGTTTCTTAAGTATAGGAATTGTCTATCAGGGACAGACCTACCCATTCGCCAATTCGCTTTTGAGAATAATTTTCATGGTTGGCTAATAAAATGTCAAAATAGGCTAATTCACTGGCTAATGATTTTACATGTATGTTGGTACAGATCAGCTCCTCTTAAAGCATGATGATCTCTAATTCTATCCAATATTTTATTTCTTACATGACCTGCCGGTCATCTCTTACTTGGTCATTAGCCTTAAGATCTAGTGGGATCATAACAGATTAGATTGATAATTTGATAGATTAGGCTAAGAAAGTCCAGATTTGGCTAAGGAAATCCCAAAATAGGCTAATTCACTGGCTAATGATTTCAAATGAGTCGGTCAGTCCCTGCCTATGTATTTTTGTTAAAATTAGGAAGGTAGAACTTTTCTTCCTTTCTCTTATGGCCAAATTTCTGATCAAATTGATAATTGTGGGAAAGTTGATATTCTCAAATGTAGTGGACAAGGACTTTTCCTAAATTCACATTTCCTAGAATATTCATGAATGCCAGTTTCGGCTATGGGAGGCAAGGTGCGGGCAAAGCATTCTTGTAGCACTTGAGAGGCATAATCAATTGGCCGTGGACCGTCATCCAAGGTTGTGTGACTCCTCACTGATCCAGCCATTGCTGCCATAGTTAATCCAGCTCCAGTCAGGAAAGTTATTGTAGGAAATAGTATTCCGCAACATACAGGGCAACCGTCAGGGTGTGGCGTAGCTTCCAAAATTTACCCCATAATTTAGCCTTTCGCTGTACATTAATAATGCCATATGTACAGAGGAAAGCTAAATGCCCTGAGAAGCCAAAAGAGCATTATACGGTGTGTTATTCGATTACCTAATATATTAGACAGTCGTATGCTGCTACTAAATTTGAAATTTACCATGATTGGTTACATTTCTGGTTAATGATCAAGATCAGTGGTAAATTATTTTTAAAATAGTCTGCAAATGGACATTTTTCAAGACCACTGCAAAAACCATTCTGCCCAATTTCAGTAAATAATTCAAAGGCGTTAAGAGTTGAAACAATAGGCTAAAGGGTTATAGTCACATTCAGATATGCATAAGATGCCATCCAACTAGCATGACCAGGACATCCATTTGCTACCCATTCCCCCTTCCCAGTCTGTGTACCCTGCCCCTTTTAGTCACTCACAGGGAATATTTTGTTGGGAAGAAATTGCGTAGCAGTCACAGCTAAACAAATCGAATAATGCATAGCAGTTCACAGCACTTGCATAGCAAACAAACTGTGTTGAAACTGGTTGGTGTTCCAAGGGGAGAAACGGTTCAAAACATGTTTGCATGATCAAAAACGGCGTTTTTCGTCTACATATGCTATGAGCAATTGAATCCGAAAACAACCAAAAGGCATAATTTTCCGATTTCACAAAACGTTTTCCCTATGGAATGCAGGACTGGTTCCAATGTAGCAGTCATTGATACATGTACTATACCGGGAGCTAGTCAATATTTTCAAGCCGAGAGAATTCATGATTTTTATAATGTATTGGCGCTTCGATCGTGTTGTTCAAGCCACGAACAGAATAAATATGGAATGTAGTCTTCTAATATGGTTTCGAAATAATCTAGATGGAGATCAGTGTTAAAATGTGTAATATAACGAGGGTTCGAAATTAGCGAAAAGTTGATGGTAGTCCGAAGGACTACCATACTTGGCAAATCAGTAGTCCGTCTAAAAAATTAGTAGTCCGTAAGGCGTACGGTAATATGCGATACGTAGTTAACACCAATTGCACAACTGTGACATGAACAGATGGTTGAATAATTAATATTGGACATCTGGAATATGGAGGATAGTGTATCAGTCTTCAGGTCTACAGTAGCCAGTATTGTCATTTGTCAGTATAACATATGTGGGATTCAGAATATGCATGTACTGGCTCTGGCCAAGTTCAGGGAGTATAGGAAACCTAAGATAATACGTATTGGCAGATTTGGCAATTACATTGATTGGAAGCTGTTGCTGCTTAAGGCAGCAACACATCCCAGTCAAATTATTTCCAAAAAAATCAATAATGTACCTCCCATGAATACTGTGATTTCATTGACTAGGGTTAACATATATTTTGTAACTTACCAACCTACATCACATATCCCTTTCAACTGGTAGGCTAAACAAAGTACACATTATTCAATTAATACAATGTAAGAAGGCTGAATAGTGTTAGTGCTTATCTGGAAGCTGTTGCAGGCTATGGCAGCTGTGAGCAACAGGTCCCCATTAAAAACGTGCAACATATTCAACAGCTTATTAAGATAAAATTGAGTTTCTGCGATACTATGACTTAAAAGAGTTAACAATTTTTATTTAAAAATTACTAATGGTTGTTTTCTCTGGCTTAAATAGTGAATGATAAAAGGTTTTACTGTGATCAGCGTGTATCAATCGGGTGGATAGCAAAATGAACGTTGGTCTAAGTTCATGTGAAAATATTCAGCAGTGTTGTTATTCTTTTAAGTAAGTTTAATTATCCATGGCTGGCAGGAGATATAATATGATAACCAGCTGGGTGTGTCGGATTTTGAGATGCAGGAGCTGATTTGGAGGTGTATATGGGCTGGATATGGGGTGAGTGGGATGGAAAGAAGTTTTCCCCTGCATTTCAAGTGGTAGGCCAGCTAAGGGCAACCCCACTGATTGTAAGAGGAAGTCACTGTTACTATATGCGTAAAGTAAATAAGCTTAACTGACTTTGAATATATGTTGATCATGTTTAATTGTGTATTTAGTTAACCATTTCACCAACAAATCCCTGAAAAAGTATATTCTTCATGATATAAAACGTATTCTGTTGAATATTCTGAAATTAATTTGACTAGAAGCCATTGCTGCCTTAGGGCAGCAACAACTGCCAGTCAAATTAATTTCAAAATATTCAATAGTTTTCCTGGATGGTAGCATTGAAAATGAGACATGGGGAATTCAGCGAGATAAATGGTTAATGAATAGCTACATGCCCTTAAGGGTTAAAGCATATGGATGTCTATGATTCATTACATACATGTACCTGCAACAATGGATACAATTTATCTGCTCCCAAAAATATTGCAATATTTATATTTCTACATAATTTATTGAATTTTCAGTTTTATTATTTTCCTAGCTTTATTTTGCTGTGCTTAGCAAAAACATAGTAATAGAAACCCTAACCGTCACCATGAAAGATACTTCTCTACATTTACCTACCTCAATTGCTAGGGGCATGTGATTGGGTTATTAGTTTATTGGGCTTCAAGACATGCTACCAACTGCTATTGCATACATTATGTGTATGTAGTTAAAATAACTGAGAACCAACCATGTAGAGCCTCACATCTACTTCAAATTCTGCATTAACAGTCTACATTTAATAACATTTAATAACAAAATTATTTAAATAATTACATCATTTAATATATGCGTGACTGATGAGATATGCTTGATAAAATAGATAGCATAGAAAGAATAATCAATGTTTATCTCAGCTTATGCAAACAGTGCAAGTTCTACAAAATGTTTTAGCATTTGATAATCAGATATGTGCATCTGCAAGGGCCATGCCATGAATTGGTTCAGATAAATTAGGTAGAATTGCCAGTGTTGAATCACACACGCCATATTAAAACATTGCTGAACATATGGCCCCACATCTTCCCAAGCATAGAAACCAAATTTGCCTTTTAAATAGGAGTAGAGTAGACCTGTGGTGTATGGGTATCTAGCCATGTAATATTCACTCAGGAATTGCTGAAAATTATATAAGTGGAAGCTAGTTCCTGATAGACAGGGGTGTAACTCTGCCCACACAGGGAAATGTATAGACTCTAGATAGCAGATTCAATTTAACAATGACCAGGACTGGTGGTAATTGGAACTAATTCAGTTACCACATTGGATAAATTGGTAAATTTTTAGGAATTGGAATTGCTAATTGAAATTACTTTGCTCCAAGAATGACTAATTCCCAATTTCCTTTCAATCATTTTATCAACAATTTTGTCTCCTAGCATAGTATAACATATGTAATACAACAAAGTGAGTAGGTTTCAACCCTTTAAAGGCCAAATTGTCCAAAACCAGCATTTGTATTGATCTTGAGATGCCTGGCTTCATAATCAAGCCAGCCGTTTCAGTTGTAAATTTTCAAAATTGCCTTCTTTTGATCTCCAAAGTGTAAATGTACATTTTGTGTCAAAAAATTGAAATTTTCTTAATGAAATTTGGCCATTAATGGGGGAAATTGTCATGTTTGCCAAAAATTGCTTGTGTAGTGGTACGTCTTGAAAGATGTCCTTTTGCAAGCCAAAGGAAGACTACTCTTTGAAAAATTAAATGGCTGGCTTTGTCACTGGGGCAATAAAATAAAGTAAAGTAAAAAATTCTTCCCTTAACCTACAAATGGCCATTTACTATCCAAAAATTCAAATATCATTTACCAATCCTCACCATTACAGGAATAATGCTGAACAGATAGCCATAGAGCCAGGTCCCACAGCCCCTGGCCCACAGCATATGACGTCACCATGTTCACTCTGTAAATTTAAGATGTTTTTCCAGTTGAATATTAAAATGTACTGTCCTGATCAACTATCTGAGTATGACTGTATTTAGTATTATTTTATTTACTGACTATTATACATTCTCAGGGTTGCTGCCAGGAAAAGAAATTGTCTTAACCATCACCCTCCCTCTACCCCTCCACACAACATCTAAAACATTTAGGGGTCCAATGCTCCCTACCTCACCCTCTGTTTCTGTCACTAACCCCACAAAACACACAATTTGTGAAAATAACACTCATAAGTCTGGAGGGTTTAATAATAAATTCACCAACGTGTCATGGTGGATTTAAGATTTTATTATGCGGTGTATCCAACCTAGCAGTCATGGTCTGGGTGGGGTTCCCAATGGCGGCCCCTATAATAATTGAAAAATGAAATGCTCTGAGAAGTAGTTTCCTGCATATTGATTAATTAATTCATAATCAAATTGAAATTAATCATTGTTTATTTACTGGGATGTGTGTGGGAATTAAGGCAGCCCACCACCACCACCCTCCACCCTCATCAACCACGACCCTAAGGGTGGAGTTGGGTGGGGAGGGGGTGCAAAGCCAACCTAAATATGGGGGTTTACCTCACGCAGACAGGCAGACACACACGTACACGCCTAACACCCCCACCCCCACCTCTCTCTCTCTCTCTCTCTCTCTCTCTCTCTCTCTCTCTCTCTCTCTCTCTCGCCGCCTATACACGCACGGATAATCATTATGACAGTAGGGCATATATATATATATATATATATATATATATATATATATATATATATATATATATATATATATATATATATATATATATATATATATATATATATCTTGACTGCATTCCTAAACATCTATCGGGCAGCTGCTTGTATTGGTACTATAACCTATCATTATCCACATGCACTGACGGTGTGGGGGCGTTTCTGACATATCATTGCGGTAGTATTTTGCCTTCTAATGTGCATAGAATCAATAATATATTTCTAAAAATGCATAGTAAAATAGTATTCCATGTTAGAATTGTCAATTCGGCCAACTTTACCGGTAGAGCTGACGTAAAATTGCAACTTTCATGGCTTTGAGTAGCATCAAACATTGCAGTGTAATGTTGTTTACTAACAAAACAGTGATCCAGTCATCTGCGCACGCGTGAAACTGACGTCATAAGGGAATTCCGTAAAACCTCCTATATATAGAGATACTACTACGTCATTCATAAAATTACAGCGTAAAACATTGTTTATTTTCTTTACTGTCGGTAGTTTCCTTGCGATTCATTGGTTGCTTTCTATATAGTTATATTTATCAACCAATAATCTTGCAAGAAAGTATGTTCCCGACTGGAGAAGAGTACTCGAGAACACTCTCGCGCATGCGTCGATCTTGGCGACACGCCATTCTAAATCTGTTGCTTGCGCGAATCAAGTGCAATACGCCGCCGTAGCATGGCTAACTATACTGTGTCGGCCTTGATTTGGGGATGCGCTAACAGGAGTTTAGCATTGTTTCCAAGACAAATATTGTCTAAATCGACCAGAATAAGTCTAGATAAACTTGTATTTTTAAAGTTTATCATAACGCTAACTAATGACGAGGAAATGATCAATAGCCATACCCCCTTATAGGAGAATTTATATTTACAGGAGAGTTTATTATTATACCAGAAGACGGAAGCCGCTAACGCATGCGCGCATCGCTGGCTTTTAGAATTTCGATCTATAGAGTGTTTACTGAACTCTCGTCACCGGCGGTCATTTGTCCCATAGCGAAGGCAGGTATGAAGATATGCGCTCTATAGCTATATATGTCTATGGGCTATATCAGAAATCAGTCTCCAACGCATGCGCATCTCGCTTCCTTGCTAAATTTGACAAGCGTTTTGCAACTTTTAGCAACTTTTTTCAAAGATATTTCAAAATTAAGTGAATTGACTGAATTTTACATCAAAATTATGTATCGCAGCAAACAGCTAAGTGAAGTTGCGAATGTGTAGCATCACATTTTGCGATGTGATACCGCTCAAAATATTCCCTGACTCATGACTAGCGACTTGTACAAGTCGGTCTGTCAAAATTTTTGACGAATCTGACAAAGTTGCCTAAGTCGCGACTATAATGCGTCACTGTCTATACCTCCACTGATTTTGGAGATTAAGCCTACATTTTTGTGACAAATGGACCAATCAGATGATATTTCATGAGTTTCAGATCAATCCGGCATGCTAAATGTAGCACAAAATCCAAAATAACCACTAGCCAAATTGACCAATCAGATTTGTTTGAACAAATATTCCTATGCTTCAAACACGCTTGCTGTCAAGTTTGGTTGAAATCTGCCCATTGATTCTTGAAAAGTCATTAAAAGGACAGGTTAATGGACGAATGGATGGCAGATGGCTTCCACGACAACAGCTCACTTGGTATTTCACTCCAGGTGAACTAATAAGAGCGTATGCACAATAGCTGCGATCTATGCAGCTTTGTGACAAATCCAACAATTTTGACCGACCAACAAAGCGACTTATACTAGTTGATAGTCGCAGCTAAAACGTGAGCAACATCTATTTCTAATTTGCTTAGTGGCAGAAGATGGAAAAGCACTGCAGTTTTGAACTAAAGCTAAGTACCATGACAGGTTCATGAATACCCATAATGCAATCCCTTCTGTTCTCTAGATACCACAACATCTGCACAGTCAGGCTAGGGCCTATCACATTAGCATAGTCTAGATTCCACCACATCTGCACAGTCAGTCTAGGGCCTATCATATATGCATATTCTAGATCCCACCACATCTGCACAATCAGTCTAGTGCCTATCACATCTGCATAGTCTAGGTCCCATCACATCTGTACATAGTCTAAGACCCATTATGTCTGTAGATCGGTCAACACTTTTGGATTTGTCAGAAAGCTGCATAGGTCGTAGCTATTGTGCATACGCTCTTATTGGTAGCTCCCATTACATATGCAGTCAGTCAGTCTAGGTCCCATCACATCTGTGTAAGTCAATCTACATCCCATCACATCTGTGTAAGTCAACCTACATCCCATCACATCTGTGCAGTCAGCCTAGGTCCCAATCACATCTGCGTATAGTCAGTCTAGGTGTCATTACATCTGTGCATAATCAGTCTATGTCAAATCACATCTGTACACAGACAGTCTCTAAGTCCCATCACATTTGTGTTTAGTCAGTCTAGGTCACATCACATCTGTGCATAGTCTATGTCTCATCAAATCTGTGAAAGTCAGTCTAGATCCCATCACATCTGTGCACAAAATCACCGAATCTATTGTCTGAGCTGGCCATGTTATTCTCGTATAAAAAGACAGGATCCAGCAGTTCAGTTGACCATTTACCAGCTGTCGTCGAGAGGGTAAGCTTACGTGCTAGCTTATATCACCGTGTGTACTATTCCAATTAACATGCAGGTAATTATTCGTGGTGAAAAAGCAAAACTTGATATCCATCAGAAGTCTGAAAGAAATTGATTGCTACTTGAGGCGGCAATACTTTTCATGAAACCTTTTTGTTATCTGAGATAGCAACAACTTTTATAGACATTCGTTGCTACCCGTGTCAGCAACAGAGAATATATTGCATTCAACAGGAAACATAAAAGCTTTATAACCATTTGATTGAAAGTTGTTGCTGTTTTAACGCAGCATAAAGCTTTGGTAAAACTTCCTAATAAGCCGAGATTTCCCTAGCAGTCATATAAATATTTATATGTATGTATACTATTTGTATTATAGAGCCTCTGTGATCATGTGACACCTAGGTTACTTTGTACTGTGTGGATATTATTTATCCATCTGATGGATTGCATGTTATACCATCATCTTACTATAACCAATGACAACAGACCAGTTATTTCGAAAAAGCAAAATTTATTAAAATACCCAGAATTACATTTTCCAATTTTAACTGGCAATCCAAAAAATATGAAAAGAAGAGGATTCAATGATGAGTTCGTTGATTTAAGAGCATGCCTAAACAAGGTGAATCAGTAAAACTGATGTATGCTCCCCGAAATGCGTATTTAAAATCAAATGTATTGCATAGAAATTGATGTCAATCATAACTGCCCTTCATTCTTTTATACCTGCACACCTTCTCCCTATGATTTAACCACAATTCCACATACGAAGTTTCATGATCTTTGATATAAGCCTTGAAAATAAGGCCCAGACAAACTTTTAGAGGCCAAATAGACAGATGGACAGACAGACAGATGAACGGATAAATGGATGGACCTAGTTTTGTCACCTGCACACCTTCTCCCTAAGATGTATTTACATACCATGTTTCATGATCATACTTATAAAAGTCTTCAAAAAAGGCCTGAATGGATGGACAGATCCACGGACAAACGGATGGATGGACTGACCTAGTTTTGTCACCTGCACACCTTCTCCCTAAGGTGTACCTATATACCAAGCGTCGTGATCCTATCTTTAACAGCCTTGAAACTATGGCCCGGACAAACTTGTAGAGGGTGGACAAAGGACAGATGGACAAAGTGGCGACTATATGCCCCCAACCCGAAATTTTTCGGGGAGCATAATAAAACCTTAATGCCACCTTGAATGACAATCTATCGATAGTTTGATGAATGTTTTTGCCCCATTCATAGATAGGTATATCAGCAAATGGAAAAATTTAAGTTGCTTAAGAAATTATTTCGAAATCTGACTGAACTTAATCTTTGATATTCTCTATCAAACGTAGCATTCTTAATAATTACTGACTGTCCAATCTGTAGACAGTTTATAAAAACAAGACATATAAATCTTTAACTAGAATATAAAAATATTCATTCACAAACAGTACTTTCTTTCTTAGAAAATAGACTTTCCCAGATCTCCATCTTCGTAAAGTGGCTGCCGTGAACTAAATATGAACCAAATATGAGCAGACATACATAAACATATAGAATACAACTATATATTGTAACTATCTCACTCTCTCAACAAAAGTACTTATACTTTAAACAAATATCCAGCTGCTAATATATGTTATATTAAAATGAGAAAGAGGCATATTGTTGATAATGTTCCCACTACAGAATATAGAATATTGTAGTCAACAGGTAATTCATTCTCATTTAATTAGCATTTGCATATTAAATTTGGCATCGATGAGGTCATCGAAATATATGTATATTTAGGGGGCCAAGCCATCATGGCTGGCACCGTATTGTTTTTGTTCTGTTTATTATTATTATTCCACACTTGTGCTAAAAATGCTATAACTTTAAAACTTCTGGCGAAAGACTGACAAGACTTTACGGGATATTTAGGAATTAATATTGGATAGGCTTGGATCCCAAATGAATCCGATTTGACTGCTTGGCTCGGTGGTCATCTCGGATTTGCTTAAATCTTTCGCGGATTTTCAAAATTCTTCTCCAAAACCACTGGGTTGTTTTGGCTAAAACTCAGAATATAGGATATAGTTATGGAACTGAATAAAAATCCTTCACGTGAACTTGATTGGACAAGCGGTGCGGCGGCCATCTTGATGACGTCATAAATCTGTAAATAATTTTGCAGAGATTACAAAAAAGTGTATGGTACTAATCACAGCTATGGGTTGATTTGGAATTAACTTGTGAAAAAACTGTTCCTGATGTACATGCTAACAATAACAATACCTCATATTAGCTCTTTTGGCTGAGGGATAAAAACTATATATAAATGGTTGCCACTTGCCAACGAGAGAACATCTGTAGGACCTTGCACTTTGTTGCGTTGAATCCGAGTTGCCAAACTCTGATCATGTTGATAGTCTGTCTCGGGTCAATTGTAGCCCATCACAAGTTTGTTCTGAACAGACACTATTATATACCTTAGTGTCGTCTGCAAACATTTGCGTGCTGTCAGGCAGATCGTTTATAAAGCGCACAAATAAAATGGGGCCGAGAACGCTTCCTTCTAGAATGGCACTTAGCACAGGTGCCCATTCTGAGGTATCACCATTTACCACCACCATTTGTTGTTGGCAGATAAGAAAGCTTGCTATACCATATAGAGGTTTACCTGTAACTCCCTCAGCTTTTCTAGCAGACGCCGGTACGGTTTCGCAAAGGTTTCGGTTTCTGCAGAAATCCACACAAATTTTGAACATGTTGAAAACCGTGCGATGTCTGGTGGATTTTGAAACCGCAAGAAAAAACTGCAAGGACAGTGCAAGAATGAGATCGCCGTTATGTGGACACAACACACAGCAAGGGCTCTGCAAGAAAAAACACAAGAAACCACAATCTGTGGGCAGTAGGTTTTACTCTAACTTTATCAAATCTAAGGGGCTATTTAGGGCTTTAAATAACATTTTCATGAATAAACCACTTCATTTTAGATGTTCATTGATGAAATTTGTAGTTTAATTGATGCCTGAGAAATTTGCTAACTTTTCTAAGCCACCTATAAGAGCTGGCTCAGATAAGGTTCTCATCTTAGCGACCAGGGTGCTAACTGGGTGGCGCCCAGCGCGTGTGGCTATATTTAGGGCGCCAAGCCATCATGGCTGGCACCGTATTGTTTCTGTTCTGTTTATTATTATTATTCCACCCTTGTGCTAAAAATGCTATAACTTTAAAACTTCTGGCGAAAGACTGACAAGACTTTGCAGGCTATTTAGGAATTAATATTGGATAGGCTTGGATCCCAAATGAATCTGATTGACTGCTTGGCTCGGTGGTCATCTCGGATTTGCTTAAATTTTTCGCGGATTTTCAAAATTCTCCAAAACCACTGGGTTGTTTTGGCTAAAACTCAGAATATAGGATATATACACCTGTGCAAAAGTTAAGCACCACCCTATTTTTACGCACATGCGAGGGTATATTCATGTGCTATGAAGAAAGCAATAGCATAAACATTTATGTACCCATCCATCTTAGTGCAAGAGGTAATAATGCAACTAGAGGAATGCTGATTATGATGGTGGGGAAACACTGTATGTTTTTGTTTAAACTTGAAAACGAGGCCTGAATATGGTTACGTTGACACAACTGACAACTATTGCCCTACAGTTGACACACGTGGCTAGATTGTCATTAATGGTGTCTGAAAACGAAGTTTAACATCTGTGCACGAGTTTGAGACTGTCATTATTAATACCGGGTATATCCACCTTGTGCCTGGATGACGGCCTGGACACGACGTCTCATGCTGGTCACCAACCGACTGATACGCCATTGTGGTATTCGTTGCCATTCCAGATGGAGTGCGTCTGTTAATTCCTGTAGGTTCTGCACAGGAGGATCCCTCCTTCTCACCATGTTTCCCAGAATGTCCCAGATATGCTCAATAGGGTTCATGTCAGGGCTCCTTGCTGGCCATGGTAGAGTTTCGATGGCATTCTGGCGGAGGTATTCATGCACAGCTCTAGCACGATGTGGTCGGGCGTTGTCATCCATGAATATAGGGTGGGTTCCAGGTGCATGATTTACAAAATGAGGGACCACAACTCTATCCAGTATGGAATCTTGATATCTTTGTACATTTAGTGTTCCAGGTACAGTCAACAGATCCAGCTTACAATCAAATGAGATGCACCCCCATATCATAACGGAACCTCCACCAAATGGAATTTCTTCCATGATGTTACGTTGGTCGTACGCCGTGCGTCTGGACCTCCATACACGAGTTCGACCATCTGTGGCATGAAGCAGGAACCGACTTTCATCGGACCAGTGTACCCGTCTCCAGGATCTCATGTTCCAGTGTCTTCTTTCGTTGCACCACCTCAGACGCTCCTCTTTGTGGTGTGCAGTGAGGAGGGGACGTCTGACAGGTCTCCTAGCTTTCATGCCAGCAGCATACAGTCTCCTTTTGACGGTAGACATTGACACTCTATTGCGCGTTTCCCATTGCTGGCTGAGCACTCTGCTGTTGGTGAATGGAGATCTCCTAACAAGGCGTACTAGGGCTCGATCATCACGGGCAGTAGTCTTCTTCGGTCTTCCAGATCTAGGCCTGTCCTTCACCTCGTTAGTTTGCCCATGTTTTGCAATCAAACGACTGATTACAGTATGGTTAATGTTCAGCTGTCTGCCAATCTCTCTGCATGACATACCAGTGGTATGCATGCCTATGATTTGCCATTTCACACGATCACTTAACCTTCGTCTTGCCATAGCGGTTCACAATCAAATTCTCTCTGTACAAATAAACCACGGTCATGAACACAAAATTCCTAATCTTGTCGCCTAAATCTGTATGTAATGTTCTACACCTCAAACTGGACTTTTACATAACTGAACACGTGTGCTGTTTCCCGCCACGCACGGACATCAAGCGGCGTGAAGTCATGCATGCATGTGCATTTCGTACTTGGAATTATGTCAGCTAACGCGGGGACAAAAAGTATGGCAGCCTAGTTGTACCATCATGTTTCTACGTTCTATTGTTTTTGCTGGTGCTTAACTTTTGCACAGGTGTATAGTTATGGAACCGAATAAAAATCCTTCACGAGAACTTGATTGGACAAGCGGTGCGGCAGCGATCTTGATGACGTCACAAATCTGTAAATAATTTTGCAGAGATTACAAAAAATTTCTTCTCTGAAACGACCAGGACGATTGATGTGAAACTCAGAAGTCTGTATCTGGGTTCGGCCAAGAAATAAAATCGTTCAAAAGAACTTGATTGGCTCTTGTCTGCGGCGGCCATCTTGGTGACGTCATAATATACAAAATGGTGTTTTTCTCTGAGACTACTCGACCGATTTTTCTTAAATTTGGGAAATTTCATGAGTCACCAGGAATAATTCAAACGACCTGAAGCGTCATCGATAGATCCAAAAAGCAGCCCGAAATCAGCCAATGACATGTGAGTATTTCGGTGGCCATTTTGAACTTTTTTATTTGAGGGAAATTGACAGTCAAAACGAGTAGGCATGCGTAAAATGGTGTTCTGATTTCAAATTTTTTAGGTTTAAACGTGTAAATCGAAATGATCGGCGGCCATCATGTATGGAGAAATTTTTTTAATTTGAATCACGTTTCTTCCAAGGGTTTTGGGCTGAACAACTTGAAACTTGACAGTCTTCTAGCACTATGTATCCCGCGTGTTGATCTCGCAAATATTTTTGTTCATAAAGCGATTTTCTCGAAAATACTTAATACGTAATTTTTGGACAGAGTGCTGGAACCTATACTTATTAAAGTATCTGATATTGCAATTATGTGTACCGTCTTCTATTTTCGTGATTTGCCGATAAATGACGCAATTCTAGGCCGATTGTTTCCGCGATTGGTTTATCAAATTAGGATCGGGATTCCCTATCAGGAACTGTTTACAGAGCTCGAATATTACACGCGGTTCCCCAGATAATACGATTTTCGTCTCAAGATGCAATTATGCTATTGGAAATGCATTAACCAAAATGCTGTACATAGCAACCAGCGTTACTGCAGGGGTTTCACAATGAAAATGACTTCATATAGGTTTTTGGGGATGCTGATTTCAAAATTACAATGATTCTAATGTTTAATGCCTTACATATTTATAGGACCTTAGGAGGCCTAGTATACTCTACGTGTTAAATATGACACAGCCTTTCTTCCTTTTTAAATTACTATCACATGTTTCTAATGTTTAATACCGTACATATTTATAGGACCTTAGCGGGCATAGTATGCTCTACACATTAAATATGTCACTGCCTTTCTTCCCTCTTCTTATTAGAGGTAAATAATTATTTTCTATATAGACTAAAAAACTACCAGCTTGTGTCCCATAATGTATCACAGGAGCTGGTATATGGCCTTTATACATTAAGGTCAACTAAAACAATTTTGTATTAATATTTTTACTGCCGTTGTTGACAAATTATTGTTTGTTATTCAAAGCAACATTCAATGATGACTAGACTGTAGCAGATAAAGAAGATTCCTACTGTAACCTTCTCACATAATTCAATAAAATTGACAACTTTGATCTAACTATCAAATCCAAGGGGGCTATTTAGGTTCTAAGCCACCCTTAAGAGCTGTCTCACATACGGTTCTCGTCTTAGTGACCGGGATGCTAGCCGCTTGCCGCCGCCCCCCCCCCCCCCACCCGCACTCCCCCCCCCCCACCCCCCACCCGCACTCCCCCCCCCCCTCCCTTGGATCACCGCTTGCGGCTATATTTATTAGTATTAGTATTCTGCCCTTTCGCTAAAAATGCTACAACTTGAAAACTTCCGGGGAAAATCGACAAGACTCTACAGGCTATTTAGGAACTAATATCGGATAGCTTTTGACCCCAATTGAATCTGATTGGCTGCTTGACTCGGCGGACACCTTGGATTTGCTGAAATTTTTCATGGATTTTCAAAATTCTTCTCCAAAAACACTGGGCCGTTGTCGCTGAAAGTTAGAAGATAGGACATAGTTATTGACGCAAATAAAAATCATTCAAGAGAACTTGATTGGGCCAGCAGTTCAGCGACCATCTTGATTACGTCATAAATCTGTAAATCATTTTGCGGAGTTTAAAAATTTTTCTTCTCTGAAATGACGAGCACAATTGGTGTGAAACTCAGATGTCGGTATTTGGGCTCAGCCAAGAACCAAAATTGTTCAAGAGAACTTGAGTGGGTCATGTCTGTGGCGGCCATTATAGCATACGAAATGGTTTTCTCTGAGACTACTTTACCGATTTTGCTGAAATTTGTGAAATTTCATGATGCACCAGGGCCAAGTCAAGTTTGACGAAAAGAGATTGATAGAGCCAAAAACTCGTTGCAATCGGCCAATGACATATGAGTCTTTCGGCTGCCATTTTTGTTTTATGGAATTTGACAGTAAACACGAGTAGACATGCGTAAAATGGTGTTCTGATGTCAAATTTGCTAGTTTTAAGCATGTGAGACTAAGCGATAGGTGGCCATCCTGTATCTCCCGTGGCCTGAAAAATCCCCATAGGGAATGTATGGGGAAATTTTTGAAATTTGAATTACGTTTTCTCCTAGGGGTTTGGGCTGACCTACTGGAAACTAAACAGTCTTCTAGCACTATGGACCCTGCGTCTTGATCTTAAAAACATTTTTTGTGCGTGAAGAGATTTTCACGAAAATCCTGAATACGTAATTTTTGGGCAGTGTGCTGGAACTTATACTTCTCGAGGGTTCAGAGTGTTAAAGTTGTGCAAATCCGTGGAGCCTATCTGCACCTGTTGATTGATGGAATAAAATCGTTAGCGAACCTATTAACGTGTTTGATAATCAAATATGCGTACTGTCTTCTATTTCCGTGATTTGCCGGTAAATGACGCAATTCTACGCCGATTGTTTCTGCGTTTAGTTTATCAAATTCGGATCGAGATTCCCTATCAGGAACGGTTTACAGAACTCGAATATCATAAGCCGTTCCAGTGATAATATGATTTTCGTATCAGGATGCAATTATGCCATTGGAAATGCATTAACCAAAATGCTGTACATAGCAACGAACATTACTGCAGGGGTGTTCACAATGAATATGACGTTATATAGGTTTTTTGTGATGCTGATTCTGAATATCACAGTTTCGAAAGTGTCCGATCATGTCTTTACCGACCATGCGCGGATCTATACAAATTAGACTGCCATCTCATATTTGTCTGACTATTTTCAAGGGAGGTAATTCAAGTAAAATCAATATTTATTCATTTTAATTTTTAACTTAAAATTACAATGTTTCTAATGTTTAATACCTTACATATTTATAGGCCCTTAGCAGGCCTAGTATTCGGTACGTGTTAAATATGACACTGCCTTTCTTCTTTCTTATTAGAGGTAAATAATTATTTTCTATATAGACTAAAAAACTACCGGCTTGTGTCCCATAATGTATCGGGATTTGCTATATGGCTTTTATAAGGTAAGGCCCTTTAACACAATGAGTCGGAGTCTCAGACGGTAACGTGCAGAGCTGTGAATCCGGCAACCACGGAAATGTGTCTCTATTCGGCCAACTGACGATCATTGAAAACATAGCCGATCTTCTTCACTCCTCGTTGCCTCTCTCCGCCCAGGGTGAAGTTACCAATAATAGACTGAAATATAAACCAGCCTAGATATGGCGTGAATGGGAGCCGGAACCAGGGACCTGATAGACGCCAATCAAACCAATAACTTCTTCACTTAAAACGATTTTGTATTCATATTTGTACTGCCGTTGTTGTCACATTATTGTTTATTATTCAAAACAACATTCAATGATAGGTAGACAGGCTAAAGAAGATTCCTAGTGTAGTGGCCTTCTCATACAATTCATTACAATTGACAGCCTTAATATAACTTTATCAAATCTACGGGGCTATTTAGGTCTTTAAATACCATTTTCATGAATAAACCACTTCATTTTACATGATTATTGATGAAATTTGTAGTTTAATTCACGCCTGAGAAATTCGCTAACTTTTCTAAGCTACCTATAATACCTGGCTCAGATAAGGTTCTCGTTTTAGCGATTGGGATGCTAGCTACTTGGTAGACTGTAGAATAACCAGGGTGAAACCCTGCCTGATATTTATGAAGTAATTTATGCTCATAATTATGTAGCTTTTTGAAGACCAGTCTTTCCATAAGTTTGCCTAAACATCTTAGTAAGGAGACATGCCAGTAATTTGATGTGTCACTCTGCTCGCCTTTCTTGAATAACTGTGTCACATGTACGCTCGCTTAAGGATTTGATAAATAGAATGCAGAGCTGGATCGAAATTTCCTTAGGGCATAGTTTTAGAAATTTGTGCCCCATCCAATCGGGGCCCAAGGTCTTGTTGCTACCTAGTAATGAGATTCCTTCTTCTATCTCTTGAGCGAAAATTGTGATATTGTTAAGTCTGCCTTCAGATCTAAATTCAAATGCGGGTAATTCAAGTTTCCGTCATTTAATTTAGTAATATTTACAAAGTAGGAATCAAGCAAATCTGCTTGTGTTTACGAAGTCTGTCATGCGTTCTACTTTCTCTCCATAGTGTGGCATCGCACCAAGGTTTGTCATTTTGTCTGATACTAACTATTCGAACAGGAATGCATCTTCTGGTTATATTCATAATGTTTTCGTGAAATGACTCACAAACTGTATGTATGTTGTCCATTTGTTGAAACAAGTTTTTTCCCAATTTGTTTCCACTCATTGCTTTTTAAAGTTATTTATGTCAACCTTGTTGTAGATCCACACTTCCCGCTTGAATGTTGTTTCTGTATCCTGTTGGTTTTTTATTGTGATGTATGTCATGCAATGGTCTGATATACTGATCAGTACCTGGATAACTCCAGCGTCAATAAATTCAATTTGATCGTTTATGATTATAGGGTCCAAAGGTTTTTGTGATTTTAACCTGGTTGGTTCGTTAATTATATTTTGTAAGTTATACATTAATACTATATCATTCAGCTTGTGCAGTCGATTATTTAATAGATCTTCGTTCAGATCCTCAATTATTATTATAATAAGTAAGGAAGTGTCCATTGCCTTATTCACGGAGTCTGTAAAATCATCCAACATCGATTGATAAGATCTAGGTCGTCTATAAAATACACACAATAAAAAATTTTGAGATTTAAATTTAAATCGGAGCCACATCAGCTCGCATTTGACACTTTCAAATTCAAACATTCATTTATAGTTTAGTTATCTTGAAATGTATGTCGCAAGGCCTCCCACATTGTAATTTCTATCTCTGCGTATGGGGGGATAAAAACTGTCCACGGTTAAGTCATCGTTGTCGCAGGAGTCATCAATGTGTGATTCTGTAAAATACACAACGTCATAGTCATCTACCATATCTGAAAGGTCGTTAGTTTGTACCTTAAGCCTGTGCGAATTTAGATGGAGTATTGACAACTGACCACCCTCCACAGCAGAGTTCACCTTTCCAGAGTACCCACCCATCATATGACGTCATAATGAACTGCGTGATGTGTAGAATGACATCATAATGAATGACGTCGTTAAGTACGTCACGAACGCATATTTGAAGACGGTCCATGCGTTGTTGTACAAATTGTTTGCTTTTACTATTTAATAAATATTCTGTTGAATATTTTGAAACTAATTTAATTGGATGTGTTCTTGAAAGTTCTTGATTCTAACTGCCATTGTGGTCAACACTTAAGAGATTTATGCCTTTATAACTATGTTATACAATTCTTTTATTTTCTCATCCCACTGTTGGGATTGATCGATCCCCGAATGCCCTGGCTATCAATTTCCTGAAAACTATACAGGGAAGCTGTTGAATATTTTGTAACTAATTTGACTGGGTGCTGTTTTCAAATATGCGTTCATGACCTACTTATCGACGTCATTCATTATGATGTCATTGTACACATCACGCAGTTCATTATGACGTCATATGATGGGTGGGTATTCTGGAAAGGTGAATTAGACACCTTCATCGACGTGTTAAGCGCCGAACCCGCCCTGATGGAACAAGGCAGCTTAAAAGCGTTGACCACAATGGCAGTTAGAATCAAGAACTTTCAAGAACACATATCCAACAATGAACTAGCGAATTTGCCAGTATGGATGGTCTCCCTTTAGATTTCTTAGATTTCCGTCAGGGGTAACTTTGTTCTAGTCATTAACCGGTTCGACGCTTTCACACCTTTCCAGGTTGAGACGAGTTCCTTTGTCAACGCCCACACACCCAGCCACCCTGCTCATTGAGCAGACAAGTCGTTTTTTGGACGGTAATCTCGCAAACATCTTATTGAGTATTTAAAATGTGGGAACCACAACGCTGTATTGCTACCTGAACGTTCTCGTGTTGAGAACGAAACTGTCTTTGGAAGGAGAACGTCTAACCCATTTCAACCTTGACATTACAGCATCTCATATCGGGATATCATGTTAAATATTTCAACTTTAATTCGACTAAGCTGTTGCTCTCAAAGGAATCGACAACTTTTAAGTCAAATTATTTTCAAAATATTCAACATAAATTCGTACATCATAAATTATGTAAAGTACGAGATTTGTCGTGTTAAAAGGGTTAGTTCTTTTCATTTCCATTTAAGCATGCCCATCCGTTTTCTGACCGTGGAAGACTTTTGCATTAGCTGCCTTATATTACGAGATCACCGGTCAGTATTTTTTACCACACTTACATAATAAATGATTTGTCGCACACTGAAGCCTGTCTATAGCGACCACGTGCGTTTGGGGCTAGAAGATTGCGGTTCTTTATGACACGTGGTCGTATGCCCAACCGTCTTAAGGAACCACCATATTTTTAGCCCCAAAAGCTAATTAGCAGGTGAAATTAGTTTTTATAAAGCCACCACCTGTCTTATGTGAACATAATTTGAAAGTCCACGTAGTGATCGCTATAGACGGATTTCACTTTACATGGTTTCTCTGGTTGAAATGGTTAGCTATTTGAATATGGTGAGTAGGTAGGTCTACATTTGATGAAATTGAGAATTAACCCTGATGAATAACGAGAGAAAGAGAGTGAGAGAGAGAGAAAGCGAAAGAGCGGGCGAGAGGAATGGTACAGGGGCAGAGTGAGAGAGAGAGAGAGAGACAGAGAGAGAGAGAGAGAGAGAGAGAGAATGGGTGAGAGAGATGGCGAGGAGAGTGGGAAGATAAAGAGAAACGAAAGACACATGTTGTATTTAAAATACAATAATGCTGATTTATTATACATGTAGATGACATAGGCAATTACATAGGTCTGTACTACCTTTACATAACTTCAATAATAATAAGGGTTAAGATGGTGTTCGTAATAGCTAGGCCACGCCCCTTTGTTGACAAGTAAACAATGATAGTTGACATTAACCTTTTTAACACTGCAGTCCAAAACTGTAATTATATAGGTAAGCTGTTGAATATTTTTAAAACAAATTTGACTGGAAGCTGCTGCTGCCTTAGGCAGCAACAGCCCCAAGTCAAATTAGTTTCAAAATATTCAACAGAAAATTAAATTAAATTCAACTAATTGCATAAATTTTAACGCATAAACTCGTTTCTTAAAGAGAGGTACGACAGATTGTCGGAGCTATTTTATCACTATGATGACTAATGCGACTATTGGTAACAATAATGAATAAAGATTTGTTAAAGCCGTAAACAATTTGCTAACTTGAATATTCAACAGAAAATTAAATTAAATTCAACTAATTGCATAAATTTTAACGCATAAACTCGTTTCTTAAAGAGAGGTACGACAGATTGTCGGAGCTATTTTATCACTATGATGACTAATGCGACTATTGGTAACAATAATGAATAAAGATTTGTTAAACCCGTAAACAATTTGCTAACTTGAAGAAATGGCTTGATAACTTTTAGATAAATATTCAGAGATTAACTTCTATAAATGAATGAACCAATATTGACACTCTAACTGCTATAACAAATTCATACCAAGTTAGCTCTTATTACAATAGTGATTGATATTAGCATCTTCCGTTGGACAATAGACGAAGTTTGTAAGCAATAGCTACTTTTATACATAAAGATGGTTTAGCCTACATTTAGGGCTTCTGAGCCATGGAGGGTAATTGGTCATTTACATACATTACATTAGTATGACTCAATCAATCTACATTTATTCTCTTTAGGAAACTTCCATCTACACAATTATGATATAGATTGATCCAGTATAATCAGGATCAGTTTGATGGCTTGATAATAGCTACCAATAACAAATATTGCTTTGACTTGCCAATCAACTGGAAATACGAGGCATAATTTCGATTACAATTTAACTTTGACAGCTCTATGACTAAGTCTTTCCTATTTATTTATAATGGGCAAACCTTGGTGTTCACTGAGTTCTTATCCATCAAAGTGAATTATGTGTTGATCTCTGACCTAGCACGTACATGATGCCTCACTTCTGGAAACCCAAGAGTGGGCGTATGTCACGATTCATAATCGCATGCTTCTATTCTATCACAGAGAACTGGAAATTTAACCACGTATATGTGCTTGGGATAAATTTTGGCTCCATTGTCTGAAAACGATGTCTTGATGAACATCTTACAATGTAATAGACATACCAGATGCCAGCAAGTCTTTCTTAGTACCAGCCTGCATCAAATCCGTCAATGCAGTGTACGATTTTATATCTAATCCTGTGTAGGCCACATGGGTCTTGTTAGAGAGTCTAACACTAGTTAGTTAAAATACCCACTTTGCCGATTTTGGGTCCGGCGTATGCTGAACTATATATTACATATATCTAATAATGTCGATTGATGAACATATAGTGTTCTGGGCCTGTTAAGCCATTTAAAATCAAGCATGATTCTAACATCGCATTATGGATAATAATATGTGTGCATTCGTTGTTGATTGCTATTTAATTTAGCAACAGCATCGGGATACAAGTAGCTGGCATAGCAGCAGCAACCTATACTCGAAGCAAGTGAACTAAAACTACTATTAATTTTAACAGCAACTATCTTCAATTACAAGTAGTATAACATATATATCTAAATGGAGCATAAATGTCTATCTATTTGTCCATCCATCCATTCAGCCATCGTATTTGTTTGTTCATTCTCAGAATAAGCGATTATACAATATTATAATAAAATCGTACAACATTAAATGCGCTATCACACCATCATTGTAAAATTACTCAGTTAGTGACATTGAACATTCCCAATGTAATACGCCCACAATATCTGGCTTCTGGGGAATACAATTATTATTACGTCAGTCCTATTTAAAACAAGAACAACTTATATTGGCGACATGATAACGATGGCATTAATGAATAATCATACACAAAATGACATCACAAAGGTTAGGGTCAAATACAGGCTCGTTAAAGATCATGGGTTTACAGTAAATAATAGTCCGCTTACGATGATTGTTAAGAGTTGCTATTCCTCAAGTCCCATCATGTCCCATAATTACAACATGTGCGTTATCGCTACAGGGGTAATCAATACTCTCCATCCATAATTTCACCAATGTGCATCTATGGCTACAGGGGTAATCAATAAATCCATGTCTATAATTTCACCTATGTGCGTCTATCACTACAGGAGAAATCAATAAAATATGTCTATAATTTCAACACTCACATGTGCGTCCATCGCTGCTCAGGTAATTGACAAATCTGTGTCTACAATTTCACCAATGTGCATCTATCACTACAGGGTTAATTGATAATTGTGCATCTATCGCTACAGGGGTAATCGATAAATTCAGCCAATTATGGTCGCTACAGGGTTAATCAATATTTTGATTGAAATGTGTGGCTACAATTTAATTGCACATCTTTCACTACAGCCATAATCGATAATTCTGCATCTATCGCACAGCCAATCAGATTTCGTGTCAGACTGATATAAATAGGGCTCTGTTTCTGCTGCTCATCCTGTGATGCAGACCGAGCTAGAATGAACAGGTTTCTGTACTAGTGATAGATGTTTTCATTATACTTAGAGTATTGCTAGAACTAGTACTATTCGTAGCGGATGTTATAATTATTCTATTGTCAGTAGTAGAAGTAGTGTGTAAGTGCAACAAGACATATATTTTACGAACATATCAACGGATTTAGACGATTCACAGGATTCGGAAGAGGAAACAATGAAAAGAGCTATTTTTAGCGTATTTTGTAATATCTTAGAAAAATGTAGTGTAAGAGCAAGGTAATCAGTTTTAAAATCAATAAAAATAAATAATTAGAAATGCCTTTCTCACGTCTTGCCCATTACTGTCATTAACCAAAGAGTGCGAGAGATGTGCTTTTTGATTGGTCCTTCCTTACAAGTCACATGGTTTCGAGGGGACGTTTAATTTGCTAGGTTGCATACTAGAAGAAACCATTGTGTATATAGGCAAAACGTTTGCATATATTCACAAATCTCTTGTGAATATTCACAAAAAGTAGTGTGTAAATTCGCAAAAGTAATGTGAATATTGGCAAAAGTATTCTGAATATTGGCAATAGTATTGTGAATATGGTCAAATGTATCGACTTTATTTTTGGAAATCTTGGCAAATATAATGTGAAAATTCGCAAAAGTATTGCAACTATTCGTATATTCAAATTACTATTGCAAATTTGCTTATATTCGCAAACGTATTTTGTATAATCGAAAAAGAAATTAAAATGTAATTGATGGTTTAAATATAAATGACAACGCTGAAAGAGCGGTGTATGCTAATTCCTGGACAGGACTCCAAATTGCACACATACCGTCTCTGAACCACATTTTCCAGCCTTTTGCTGTACAATATCCGTTCACCTGAAATGATAATTTGATAATACATGATCTTTCATTCATATATATATATATATATATATATATATATATATATATATATATATATATATATATATATATATATATATATATATATATATATATATATATATATATATATATATATATATATATATATATATATATATATATATATATATATATATATATATATATATATATATATATATATATATATATATATATATATATATGTGTGTGTGTGTGTGTGTGTGTGTGTGTGTGTGTGTGTGTGTGCGTGCATGCGCGCGTGCGCGCGTGCGTGCATGCGTGCGTACGTATGCGTTGGTTTTCCTATTTTTGTGAGCTCTCGCCATTGACTGCACACCAAACATATCCCGGCCTCAGAGAGTTCAGAGGATGTACCCCATAATCCTCGCAAGATAAAATGGTACAATCCTTATGCTAAAATGATTCTAAAATTTGTCAACGTCATTATGGAGAAACGAAATGCCTTGAGGTAATGTTCCACTTTTCATCGTAAGATCTATAAAAACCGTATACTAATATAACAGCTGCACATAAATAACTCTAATGGTGAGATCCGATCAGTCACT
This sequence comes from Chaetoderma sp. LZ-2023a, assembly GCA_034401795.1. Classification (NCBI taxonomy): domain Eukaryota; kingdom Metazoa; phylum Mollusca; class Caudofoveata; order Chaetodermatida; family Chaetodermatidae; genus Chaetoderma; species Chaetoderma sp. LZ-2023a. The sequence continues at coordinate 589,791 of CM067360.1, forward strand.
CAAGTATATGACGTCATAATCAATTACGCCATATGTAGGCTGACGTCACAATCAAACTACCTAACGAATGACGAATTTAACTCAACCATAATCATTTAAAAGTCTGTCAAGTTTACAGATCCTTTAAATGCTTAATTACTATCTAATGAACATTCTGTTGGCATTTTGAGGCTAGTTCGGCTGGGTGTTGGTGCATTCGTAGACTGCAATGACGGCCGGTCTGGTTAGTTTCAAAATATTCAGCAACCTATCTGTATAGTCACCTTGAAAAAGTGGATCCTGTGACCGCAGGGTTCAAAGTGCATAAATCGATCCAAACACGCTCAGAACGTGGGTGGGACTTAGCTGCAAATGTTCGGCGCATAACTTGATATGGATCAATCTTTTGCAGTAGTTAATCCGGTTGTGGACGCAATTTGACTATTGCTTTGTATAATATGTATATATTTAATTAAGTAGTGTTTATTTATTTAAATAGAGCCTATAGTTGTTTTATATATCTTGTTTATTTATAGGATTGTACTTGTAAAATTATTTTTGACTACCTAAGACGTTCCCTCGCTTTAGCTAAGGCGTTCCCTCGCCTTACTAAGGCGTTCCCTCGCCTTAGCTAAGGCATTCCCTCGCCTTACTAAGGTGTTCCCTCGCCTTAGCTAAGGCGATGAAATGCCTTAGCTAAGGCGAGTGAACGCCTTGCTAAGGCAAGGGAATGCCTTAGTAAGGCGAGGGAATGTCTTAGTAAGGCGAGGTAACGCCTTAGCTTATGTAAGGATAAATTGGGGATATAGTGCCCTTGAAAGATTACTATGATATCAGCAACTCGTAGTCTAGGGATTGGGCAACATAAGTTATCCTTTTTAGATCCAATCAAACTATCCGGTATGATAGAAACGAATAGTTCTACCCCAGATGTACGACAACTACTTGTACCAAAAGTTACCAATGATCTGCTAAGCAGTTAGTGAATGATCTCTTTATGCAAAAAAAAAGTTCTTATTCTGTAGTGGCTCCAATTAAAATCTAAACGCTGAAGGATAATCACGGGATATCAATTCTTAGTAACGGTGTTCGAATTGTAAGACACTTATGTTAAGGCGATTTAAGACTTAGTATTTGAACTTTTAATTTCGGACCAAGAGACATTGATAACTGTTGTACGAATCGTATGTTTAACCATGTACCCTGTATTCATTAGTATTTGAACTCTGAACTTTTAGATCGAAGGATGATGGAACAGAATTCAAAAGTAAACAAAGACGATTCTGCTAAATTAATACTCATTCATTCTTATTTGTTTATGATGAACAAAATAACATGATTTGAACTAATATCATACATTGATACTTATGTTAAGGCGCTTCACGAATTACTATTTGAACTCTGCATTGTTATTATCTTTGTTGAATATTAAGAAAAATAATTTGAAATAAAGATTGAAACTCTACACTGTTATTAACTTGTCAAATATTACGGAAAACTAATTTGAGGAAAAAGGAGAACCCTAATATGAAGGTATTCTCTAGATTGCGTCCACCATCTTCAATATACACTTGATCATGGTTGATCCAATCCCTGATCTTTCTTTGAGGTTTGATACCAATCACAACAAATCAATTACTTGACCTGCTGTCACCTGCATCAACACTCCTAGAATTACACAGACGAGTCAACTTACTTCATTACTATAGATGCTGTTAATTCGTAACCAGGTTATAATACCGTGATATATTATGAACCGAGGTGAAAAATGACCCTTATTCGATCTGGTCAGTACTGACCACTATCGACTATCGACTCATTTTTGAACTCAGGGTAGACATGGATCACTGGGTAATTTCCTGCCTTTATAACAGCATATACGGCATAGTTATAATTACTAGTATTTATTCCTGAACGTGAATCTGAAAAATGGTAATTCTATTGATATACTCCTAGTCGCTGTTAATAAATACTATTAAATATAAATATATTAAACCTCAAGATACGACCTGTGTAGAATTGAGACTGCTGAAATCAGTCAGTTTGCGACGGCTTAACGTTGAAAGTGTTCTGATGATGCCAGGGCCGTATTTAGATATGTGGGGGCCCTGGGGCAAAGAATGAGCGGGGGTGGCTGGGGATCCCGAGCGGTCACGGAAACTACCGAGCTAGAGACAGAGGCCCGGGCAGAATCTCTGTATCATGGAACATTACAGGTCCTCCCCAAGAAAATATTTACATCTAGGTGCTCTGAGACGGCCAGAGAGTCTACTTTTAGGGTGAATTATGGCGCTTTCTTTCGTTGTAAAATTATTTTATTTTGCAAATTTTCGTAATTAACATTGTTGCCGAACACCATACAAGAATTGGAGCCCCAACATTTATTAGAATAGAATTAAAATGAATGATTAAGAGTTCTAAACTAATACAGTTTGCTTTAAATGTCCTATAACTTCCAAAAAAGTGCATTATTTTTTTTTTCATTTTTAAATTGTGGGGGCCCCTTGCTTGTGGGGGCCCCTTGCTTGTGGGGGCCCTGGGGCTTTTGCCCTGCTTGGCCCCCTTAAATACGGCCCTGGATGATGCATATGAACACGATATGACTCAAGTTATCATATCGAACTCAACGAAGTGAAGTGAGTGCACCCTGACGAACGCGTAACACGAATAAATAAACATGACTTAAATTCACACGCGTGTGTAGATAGGTTTACGAAACTTTAGACCGACTTGCTACTGGCTGCTAGTAGCTATTAGTGAATAGACCAAGACCGATCTGTAGGTGACCAGAGTCTGGAAAAGTGGTCCAGGACTAGATCACCAAGGCACCGACTATCTGACGAGCAGCCCTGTTCACCAGGGTTGGTGAGCTGATTGCTGGCGAAGAAGCTCAATGGATAACGCAAAGATACTGACAGTCAAGATGTGTAAGACATCAATGGCGGCTAACTACAGAAGACGATGTAATGGCGGCTAACTACAGAAGACGATGTAATTGCGGCCAACCTGGAAAGATGATTACTGGTGAAGAAAGTTATAATCTAATAGAAAGTTACTAGCGATCAGGAACTCAAGAAATGTTATTAACTTCACTGATATGAAGAGACAGCAATGGCGGCCGATAGCAGCAGATGATACCGCCCACGTGACTAACTAGCAGAGTGTTAACTTCTAACGGGAAAGAATGGCTTATAAATAGTGGTCATTTGCCTATCTACGTCTAGGCAAGGAGATGAGAACTTTAAACGTTCTGACGAATAATTCATAACGGCGTCAAGGAATCGAATGAAGGTTGCTGGCAGCCATGAGTAAACAATGGTGACACCGACCAGACGATGATTCTCCTATCTGATAATTTTACTTATTAAGCTGCCGTTCATACCTGTTATTTTCACTGCACTACAAACGCTTCACTCATACAGCCAAACCGGTGTATAGGACCGGCGTGGAAAATATATACATGTTGAGACAGTAGCTGCTCAACTTATCATTTCGCGATACACGACATCATACTCGCCCTGTAGGTGGGGCTTAGAATACACCTTCCGTATCCTCTGCGCGTCGTAAGAGGCGACTAAAGGAGGTACGGGTGAGGTAACCCTGACAGAAACCTCGAGTGCTGAAGACGGAGGTTCCAGGCCGCACGGCGCACTCTAATAAACCATGGATCCACGCACTTAACGCTTATGATCATGTCGATAGTCACTTACAGGTCTGGCGGTATGATCAGTGAACGAAAGGAAGAAGAAGACGACATCACATTGCGGAAGCTAGCTACTTGAATGACCCGTTGAAGTAGCCTTCCAACGCACGTACAGCTGATTGCGACCCGTATGGATCATGCGGATATGAAACAGTATGGTGTGTTGAAACTCTTAGTGTAATTAACAACAATCAACATAGATTTCATAAATATTTTACATAATGAAATATATCTTGATTATAACATAAGCATACTAACCATTTCAATTATCTAATACATAAAGTATTATGTAAATTCTATCATTGTAATATCAATTTCCATTAAACCCCTACGGACATAGTTGATTGACGGGATCAATTACTGAAACTGACAAGTAAGTGGGCAAAATTAGATGCCAATCTGTCTAACTATATTGTAGCGAGGTTAGGTATTAAATAGCTTGTGAGTTGTATACTAACATATTGAATGATAATATGATTGCTGTTTATGATCTCACAATCATATGATAGCAATACTTGTCACACTTGGATCTGCCATCTACCTAGCAATCTGCCTGTCTACACTCATGCATGCACTCATGTATGTATGCCTGTCTGCCTGGCTGCTTGTCAGCTGTCTGTCTGTCTGTCTGACTGACTGCCTGACTGGCTGGCTGGCTGGCTGACTGACTGACTGTCTGTCTGTTTGTCATGCTGTCTATCTGTCTGTCTGTCCGTCTGTCTGTCTGTCTGCCTGCCTGCACGCACGCGCAGGGTGTGTTATCCCCAATAACCCAGTGATTGACATTAAGAAAGAAAAATGTTCTGAATTTCTCAGAAGAATGTCCATTTGCAGACAGAAGACAGAGAGAAGACTATTTTTTTAAATTTTACCACTGGAATTCCAGTTCAGACGAGAACACCCTCTCCCAGACTCATCTCCAACTTTGTCCACCGCCCAAATCATGAAATCGTTCCACCGCCCTTAGCTTAGCTGTTGCAAACTCTTGCTATCCAAAATAGCAACCAGTCAGCATCACCCATCCCAATGTTTCAGAAGTAAACGTTACTGTATTCAGCAGTGTAAGGGTTACCAATCTGCACAATGGATACAAGGTGTTGCTACAAACCATTGCTATACATGTATTAGCAAAGCTTGTTCAACTGGATATCCAAATATTCCGAGCGGTATTTCTGTTTTATTATGATCTATTACTTTTTGATATAGCAACAGTCATCAGCAACAGTACCGGAGGGCCTCATAATAATATAGTCAGAAAGATTCCTTTTTGGTGGAACACTGCTATGCATATCCCAGCCCTATTTTAGTTAATTTCACACGTCCTCACAAGAATGCAAAGCACTACGTTATGCTGATGCTTTAATAAATCGTGCGTCCATTAAGCACCTGATTTGCAATTTATAATACAGATTTCAAGATTTTGCATATGTGCGTGCGTGCGTGCGTGCGTGCGTGCGTGCGTGCGTGCGCAAGCGCATGTGTACATGTATTCGCGCGTGCGTGCGTGAATGCGGGTCTTTTTTGTATGTCTTTGTATTTCTGTACATGTATGTCTGTATACCTAAAAGTGCTGATCGGATTTGGATTAAATTTTAACACAAGAAAGGGTGTTACCGTATACTATGGGAGTTCACAATATTAATTTTGATCCAGAAAATCTGAAAGTACCAATCCATAGAAATTTTACAATGTGCTACCGTGGACAATTAACTAATCATCAGTTCTCGTGCAACTAAAATTTTTGGAAAGATTTAATTACATGGATCAATATGGAATAATAAAGCAACCAACCGAGGGTCTATATTTACCCCTGCCATCTGACAGCATTTAGATTTCAAAACTTCCTGGGGAGAAGCCCTAGACTCCCATCCCTGGTTTGGCAACGTGTTAGTTTTATACTTGAACTCGAATATGCAGTCGATGTCCCGCCATCACAAAACTCCCTTCCCGTTCACCAATTTTACCTTTTGACCCCCACCCACTTTAGGCGGAGCCAAGTGTCAATGTCGTCTTGCATTCCGCAATCATATGTGTAGCTCACATACCAGGTCTGGTTGAATTCCGTCCAAAGGTTTCGGATATGTTGTGTTATACACGATTTGTTGAGAATTTGACTCACCCCACCTCCCACATGGGGGCGCAGCCAAATGTAAATGGTGTCTTGCAAAGCGCAATCATATGGGTAACCGACATAGCAAATTTGGTTGAATTCTCCGTCGAGCGGTCGCAGAAGAGTTGCGTTCTAAATATCGTCGTTGAACGGATCAATGCTTTGAGAGGAGATAGCTTGACGGACGGACAGATGGACAAACGGACGGGCAGACAGGCGGAGGTGATTTTAGTAGCCTTGGCACTTTCAAAACGCGGGAAAATAAAGAGGCGACAGAGCTTTTCGATATGCTATACAGATAGCTTGAATTTGATTTGAATATGCCATAGTAGTTCCAAAGATGATATGATAACGGCAACATTGCTATGAAGTACATTGTCCATCCGCTAGAGTTGGGATGTGAGCTGTGGTGGTGGGTGGGTGGGGTGGGGTGGGGTGGTGGTCTTGTAACGAATGGATTAGTAATTCTCAAATGCAACATATATTTGCTCACGCGGCCGCGGAGGCCAATGTGAGTATTGAAATCAGCCCCGTCTGTCTGTCTGTCTGTCTGTCTCTCTGTATGTTTGTCTGTTTGTCTGTTTGTTTGTGTGTCTGTTTGTTTGCTAGTTTGTTTGTTTGCTTGTCTCTCTGTCATCTATCTAAACCTAACTTACTTTTCTTTCACGTCGCAAGAGAGGTCAGCTAAATATGAAACCTGGAGGGGCTATATTATATTTTAGCCGATGTTCCTTCAAGATTTTCCTCCGTTCAATTTCAAATCGCTTCCGTTATTGCCTTTCCTTACGCATAATTCCGAACAAGTTTCATCTGCTCATATTCAATTGTTCATATGCGTTTTATCTTTGTTGCATGGTCCTATATAAATCTTTTCGAACATCTAAATTTTAAATGTCCCCCTACCATGTTTCATATACGATCTCCAATAAAGAAAGTAAAGTTATTTATCTAATTAATATTGCGAGCTAATAATCCCAGCAAAACGTCCTCCGTACGATTCGTAAAACGGGACTGTGCGCGTAAAACAGGACTTGGTAGATTGTAGTGATTGTAAGATTTCATTTTTATTTTTTTACATTTTGGTAACATTTTCACTAAGATATTTGCATATATAAAATACACCTTTGTCTCTAGATTTAGTAAATTTAAAAAGCAGCCAGTATGGTGTATTTTAAAATAATAATTAGCTTGAGAAAATTTTTAAAATATATAAACGCTATTACATAAATGTGTAGAGAACTGGATGAGCTTTCCAATGATGTATGACTTTAATAATATTATGAACTTTTGTTTTCATATAAACGACTTAAAGTACCCTGTACCTGAACCTAAAAACAAAGTAATGCTGTCCGCGCAGCGCTTGGAGTGTTTACCAGAAACGATGCGAGCGATGCATTATGGGAGGGTATTTTCCTAAAATACCGTAATGTGGGAAAGGTGTATTAGGCCAACACGCAACCGGCTTAGTTCTTGGTGGTTTATCACAAAGACAAACTTCTATAGCTTGCTTCCAGTAACACAACTAATGTTATGACTATATATACACCTGTGCAAAAGTTAAGCACCAGCAAAAACAATAGAACGTAGAAACATGATGGTACAACTAGGCTGCCATACTTTTTGTCCCCGCGTTAGCTGACATAATTCCAAGTACGAAATGCACATGCATGCATGACTTCACGCCGCTTGATGTGCGTGCGTGGCGGGAAACAGCACACGTGTTCAGTTATGTAAAAGTCCAGTTTGAGGTGTAGAACATTACATACAGATTTAGGCTACAAGATTAGGAATTTTGTGTTCATGACCGTGGTTTATTTGTACAGAGAGAATTAGCTCTTGATTGTGAACCGCTATGGCAAGACGAAGGTTAAGTGATCGTGTGAAATGGCAAATCATAGGCATGCATACCACTGGTATGTCATGCTGAGAGATTGGCAGACAGCTGAACATTAACCATACTGTAATCAGTCGTTTGATTGCAAAACATGGGCAAACTAACGAGGTGAACGACAGGCCTAGATCTGGAAGACCGAAGAAGACTACTGCCCGTGATGATCGAGCCCTAGTACGCCATGTTAGCAGATCTCCATTCACCAACAGCAGAGTGCTCAGCCAGCAATGGGAAACGCGCAATAGAGTGTCAATGTCTACCGTCAAAAGGAGACTGTATGCTGCTGGCATGAAAGCTAGGAGACCTGTCAGACGTCCTCTCCTCACTGCACACCACAAAGAGGAGCGTCTGAGGTGGTGCAACGAAAGAAGACACTGGAACATGAGATCCTGGAGACGGGTACACTGGTCCGATGAAAGTCGGTTCCTGCTTCATGCCACAGATGGTCGAACTCGTGTATGGAGGTCCAGACGCACGGCGTACGACCAACGTAACATCATGGAAGAGGTTCCATTTGGTGGAGGTTCCGTTATGATATGGGGGTGCATCTCATTTGATTGTAAGCTGGATCTGTTGACTGTACCTGGAACACTAAATGGACAAAGATATCAAGATTCCATACTGGATAGAGTTGTGGGCCCTCATTTTGTAAATCATGCACCTGGAACCCACCCTATATTCATGGATGACAACACCCGACCACATCGTGCTAGAGCTGTGCATGAATACCTCCGCCAGAACGCCATCGAAACCCTACCATGGCCAGCAAGGAGCCCTGACATGAACCCTATTGAGCATATCTGGGACATTCTGGGAAACATGGTGAGAAGGAGGGATCCTCCTGTGCAGAACCTACAGGTATTAACAGACGCACTACATCTTGAATGGCAACGAATACCACAATGGCGTATCAGTCGGTTGGTGACCAGCATGAGACGTCGTGTCCAGGCCGTCATCCAGGCACAAGGTGGATATACCCGTATTAATAATGACAGTCTCAAACTCGTGCACAGATGTTAAACTTCGTTTTCAGACACCATTAATGACAATCTAGCCACGTGTGTCAACTGTAGGGCAATAGTTGTCAGTTGTGTCAACGTAACCATATTCAGGCCTCGTTTTCAAGTTCAAACAAAAACATACAGTGTTTCCCCACCATCATAATCAGCATTCCTCTAGTTGCATTATTACCTCTTGCACTAAGATGGATGGGTACATAAATGTTTATGCTATTGCTTTCTTCATAGCACATGGAATATACCCTCGCATGTGCGTAAAAATAGGGTGGTGCTTAACTTTTGCACATGTGTATATAAGTCCTCTCAAGTTTGCTATCATCTGAATATGTCTGAGTGCACACCGTTATATGCGCAATCAGAGACAGATAAGTAAATAGTGAACAAAGCAAAAGATATATGCTGGTTATAAGCAGGCCTAGAAGGGCACAGACATGCATCGATAAATAAATAATAATTTGAATGGTAGCATTCTATTCTTTGCATGACATATCAGCAGTGTAAGTTTCACAACAAAAAGATAAATATGTGTAAAAGACGTCCTCGCAGGTAATGCATCATGTTTAAGTTCTATGTGAACGATATCAGCACGTTCACCCACTTTGTTAATCTAGATGGAAATGCAAATATCATGTGTGAGATGTGTGATATAACTGATGCATATTATCCAAACGTGTACAGATCTAGTATTCTAGACAATACTATGTACATACTGTCTAGCTACTCTCAAGCTTGCTCTCATCTACATACGTTTGAGTGTATTTAGTCGCATGTAATATGATGCATAATAAAAAAAACACCATTCAATATTCACGCTGATCATCTCAGTAAGCGTCTTCGGTTCGTAAACCGGGTAAAATACCCCCATCCCCCAGAATCTACGCCCCTGCCCGGAAGACATCACAACATCATCGATAAATAAATAATACAAGGAATAGTCACACTAGATTATCTAATTTACATAATATATTAGAAGTGTAAGTCCTCATAGCAATTAGCCAAATGTATGTAAAAGAAATACTCACATGTAATGTGCCATGTTATAGTTCCATGTGAGCTATCTCGGCAAGTTTACTAGTTCATGCTTTATCACAAGTCAATTTGCTGATAAATGATATAGGTTAGTTATATAATCGCATAAAGATCTTGTGTGTTAGCCAATAAACTGCACACATGTATAGGTCCTCTCAAGTTTGCTATCATATGAATATGTCAGAGATAAGTTTCACTGTATGGTATATTAAACAAAAACATCAATTTTCGTGGCCGAATTAGAGGATGTAGCATAAATTGCAATTTGCAACTTGTTTGGTAAGAATGTCTAAAATAATTTACTGAAAGATATATAGTTAGACACGGTTTTCTGGACACAGTAAAAGGTTAGCTAATAAATAGTGAAAAAGCCATATAGCATATACAGTGATATCATGCAGCCCTAGATGAGTGCAAGAAATCCTGAATAATAAAATGCGTAATGTTATTAGGGCCTCTCATTGACTGTAATTATTTCGACGTGTGCGATAGGGTCCTCGCTTTAAATGCATGATCCATTGTGAGTGTAAGTCCTCACAAGAATTAGTCAAGTGTGTGAGTAACTGAAGTCCTCACAATTAATGTATCATGTAGATGTTCATTTCTAGTCCTTGCATGGCGAGCACAGAATCTACTAGTAGGTCCTCATAAGGACTGCATCATGTCAACATACCTAGACAAGTTCTTTCCAGTAATAATCAAAGGATCCATAGCTGGTAACCCTTCGCATGCAGTACGGAAATAAAAATGCATATTGGCACTTCGATTAACCTATCAGAAAGCAAAGTCCTCAATAGGGGGGGGGGGGCGGTATGTAGTTCAGGTGCTCACATAGCGTAGAAATGTATTTCATGTCAAGTATAAAAGCTTAGGGGATATTCGTAATTGAGATTAACACTTATGCAATTGTATAACACTTAAAGTTTAGATAATCGAAATTGTTAATATGATTGTTATAATCAATATAAATTACATTATTTATAATATGTATGTAGTCTATGTTGATTACTTTATTACTTATGTTAGGTGTTACTATACGACATGCGTGATTTAGATGGATCACAATGCATTGTGTGTGTATGTTCGCAACAACGCATCAGCCGGCAGGCATTCGGTGGTTGTCTCGAGTAGAAGCATGTCGTTCTTGCAATGTAGTGTAATCCTTTGCGGTGGATATTCACATGTATTCTAATATTGTGGAAAGATTTAGCGGCAATCATGGTCAAATATAATATCTTTATACTCGTATTACCCAAGTACCAGCGGTTTTCACCATACGATGCAAAGGTGTTGGTTCACCTAATTTACATATGGGAGGACTCCCAAAATACCTTTTGCCGAAAACGTGGCAGCTCTCCTTCCAGAGAAGCCAACCCAACACCACACAGGAAGCTACTACCCATTCCCGAGAAGCCAACCCCAACACCACGCAGGAAGCTACCAAACATTCCGGAGAAGCCAACCCCAGTCTCACGCAGGAAGCTGCCAACCACTTCTGAGAAGCCCCCACCACCAAACAAAGCTAGAAACCCGACCCAGGTTCGCAGATGAGGAGATCGACAGCTTTTGTTATACTTTATTCCAGGAAATCAGCGACATACCCCCCGGGTTTGTGACGGTCCCACATGCAATCAAGAACTATTTGCGGGGATGGGGTACTTCCTGGACATGGGGAAAAAGATCCAACAGCTTTCCTGGGTAAACCCTGGAGAAGATCGAGATGAAGTTGGTGGAGAGGTCCTCGACCTGAAGGGGGTGAATTTCAGCCTTGCTCCCAACATCACCCTCCACACGGAGAAAAATGAGTGGACAGAGATCACCACAAATCCCCAGTTCTGGTCTAAGCAGCATGCCATCCTGAAGGCAAGCAATATTAGCGAGGCTGTGAAGGAGGCCAAAGCCAAGGTGCTGCAAAGCCTTAAGAGCTACACCCACGAGGGGTCTGGCTGGGCAGTCGACCAGGTTGATGCATTGTACCTCAACATCGCCAGATATCAACCACAACGTGGTGGGTCCTACATCGATCTCCCTGCTTCAATTAAGCGAAAACGTGCCATGATTAATGTCCAGAACAATGATGAATACTGTCTTCACTGGTCTCTCTTGGCTGCTGCTTATCATGCAGACAGTAATCCCCAGCGGACATCGATGTATTTAGGGCGCTGGGACATCCTTGACTTCAGCGGTGTACTCTCCAACCCCTCTCCACCAGCTTAAGCATGTTGAGCAGCAGAATGGCCTGGCCATTAATGTATTCGGGCATGATAAGGGTGTCTACCCACTGCATCTGAGTGAGGCTGATCCCGTCATTCCAAGGACAAATCTGCTGCTTATCGAGAAGGATGGCAAGCCACACTATACCTGGATTAAGGAAGGACCTGAATCGTCTGTCCTATGTCCAGAGTCGGCATAAAGAACGTAAACACTTTTGTGAACGTTGCCTACGTTGCTATTCTCGCGAAGACTTACTCATCACACACAAACCTGAGCGCCAAGGGGTCAATAATTGACCAATGCGTATAAAAATGCCTACAGAGGACTGGAAGATGCTACAGTTCACCAACTACCGCAAGTAACTCAAGGTGCCATTCATCATCTATGCCGACTTTGAAGCCCTAACAACCAAGATTGAGGTGCCAGAGGCGAATCCGGCTCAGAGCAGCACACAGAAAACGCAACACCATGAGATCTGTGGGTTCTCATACATTGTGGTCCGCTGTGACGGGACCGCGAGTGAACCACCAGTGCTGTACCGAGGAGAAGATGCAGCTAAGTACTTCCTGCACCGGTTGGCACAGGAAGAGGAGAAGATAACAGCCGTGCTCGCCCACCCTAGGCCGATGGGGACGACTAGAGAGGACTGGCGAGCTCATAAAACCGTGGTTAGTTGCCATGTGTGTGTGACAGACCCTTAGCTCGTGATGGAGTCACAGACAGTGTCAGAGATCACTACCACATAACTGGTCTCTACCGGGGAGCAGCACATAATGTGTGTAATCTAAAGCTGCGCCTCAACCCTAAGACCACCACCATCCCAGTCGTGTTCTACAACCTGCGTGAGTATGATTCTCACCTCATCATGCAGGCCATCTCCAAAACAGAGGGACAGATTAACTACATCCCCAACAATATGGAGAAATACATCTCCTTCAGCCTCCGTCAGCTGTACTTCATTGACTCGGCCCAGTTCCTCTCAGCATCACTTGACAACGTTCCCACTTACAAAAGAGTATGAACCTAGCACTGCCAAGCATGAGCTTCTGCTCCGCAAGGCTATATACCCCTATGAGCACACGGATGGGTGGCACCGTTTCAATGAGACATCTCTCCCACCTCAAGCTGCTTTCTACAGTAAACTCTTGCGAGAGAATATCTGACAGTGAGTACAACCACACACATGCTGTCTGGGCCCAGTTCGGCTGCCAGACCATGGGAGACTATCATGACCTCTATCTGTGGTCTGACACTCTACTCATTGCAGATGTCTTTGAGAACTTCCACATCACGTGCCTCCAGCAGTATCGTCGGGGCCCAGCACACTATTACACAAGCCCGAGGTTGAGCTGGGATACACTTCTAAGGAAGACAGGTGTGGAGCTGGAGCTCCTCACTGACTACGACATGCATCTCTTCATAGAGAAAGGACTCAGGGGTGGTATATCAATGGTCAGCAAACGCTATGCTAAGGCAAACAACCTATACATAGCTGGCTATAATCCACAACAGCCGACAAGTCACATCATATATCTGGACCCTAATAATCTCTATGGCTGGGCAATGAGCCAATACCTACCGACTGGGGGGGGGGGGGGGGCGGGGGGTTGAGTGGGTGGAGGGCATTGATGCCAATGATGATGAAAAGGGCTACATCCTAGAGGTTAACCTTGAGTACCCACAAGAGCTGCCTGACATGCACAATGCCTACCAGTTGGCGCCTGAACGGATGAAGGTGAAGGGAGTGCGGCTCTCAGAGTATCAGTGTGCATTGGGCGAGTCGATAGCGGAGATGGTAGCAGAAAAACTGGTGCCTAACCTGAGAGACAAAGAGCTCTATGTCCTGCACTACCACAACCTAAAGCTCTACCTCAGCGTGGGTATGAGGTTGAAGAAGGTGCACAAGGTTCTATGCTTCAATCAGTCACTGTGGATGGAGCTTTACATCCGACTCAACACAGAGCTCCATAAGAAGGCCAACAGTGACTTTGGGAAGGATCTCTACGAGCTGATGAATAACGCTGTCTTCGGTAAGACCATGGAGAACTTGTATACATGAGTGGATGTCAAGCTAGTGCGGTCATCCGAGGAGGACAAGCTGCGCCGCCTAATGGACAAGCCTAACTTCTCCCGGGTGAAGGGGTTCGATGATGATCTAGCTGCTCACCACATGTACAAGACGAACCTGCTGCTGAACCGCACTGTCTATGTGGGAATGTCCATCCTGAACCTCTCGAAGCACCTCATGTATGACTTCTACTACAACGAGCTGAAGCGACTATATGGTTCTCACTGTGAGCTCCAGTACACAGACACAGACAGCCTCCTGTGGAGGTTCATACAGAGGATGTCTATGCTGATATGGCTGCGAGGAGTGACCTCTATGACATAAGCGACTACCCAGTAACACACCCGCTATACAGTACTGCCAACAAGAATGTCTGGGGCAAGATGAACGATGAGTGTGCCGGGGTGCCAATCCAGGAGTTTGCTGGCCTGCGCCCGAAGATGTACTCCATCAAGCGGTCGGATGAGCAGGAAGTCAAGAAGACAAAGGGTGTGCACAGGGATGTGGCTAGACAGATTCGCCATGAGCAGTACAAGGAATGCCTCTCCGAGCGAAAGGTCTTCCACAATGGCATGAAAATACTGCGAAGTGAGGGTCACCACCTCTATGGGGTCCACTAGACCAAAACAAGCCTCAGCCCCTCAGATAGAAAGCGATGGATCACTCTCAATGGTATTCACACCCTGGCTTATGGTCACAAGGATACCATTACTCCAATGGATGTTTAAGGGCTGCTGGGTCATGTATGAGCATCATGTGACATCAAGCAACAGTCAGTGGAGGATGTCTACTCGACGTAGGCACTCCCGGTGGAGGTAGCTGGGTGTCTGTAGGGATATGCTGGAGCTCCTCTCATACAAACAGCCACCTAGGACTGCTCCGCACTCCGTGCTGGCATGTCAGGTAGTAGAGCATAGGCTGTCCAGCCGTATCCACATACCTGTCAATCTTGTGTACATCTATCGACCAGTTGGGGTCAGTCGCCCGCCTACGTCTACCCTCCAACTCGCCAGGCTCATACAAATACCGAACCAGGGAATTGGATGGAAGTCCATCCTCCGAGCACAGCTCTTGAACAGAGCATAGTCGTTCCGTCTGTTGGGCCACAGAGGATCACTGTCCTATCAGCCTAGTAACCTCAGCATTGATTCTCTCCACCACAATGGGCAACCCTCTCACCCATATCCTGGAACGACCGCCAGTCAGGACACCCATCTCCTGAGCATACTGATGTGGGAACAGCCTCTCTGCTGGTGTCCGGTTCCACCGCTCGACGATAGCCTGGGCACAGTAATGTCCCACCTCGCCTCATCTAATCACCACACCATGTTTGCGCATGAGGGCCACAGTGTCACCACTAAACTCCTTACCCTCATCCACTTGCAGCAACTCAGCGGACTTATCCATGAGAGGCACTGCCACCTTGTATCTACGGGCGACATCGACGATGATGAGGGCGTACTTGTAGGTCTTGCATGTTCCTCTGTAACAGACCCGATTATGCAGAAGGAACAGCACATCAGCCTGATGGACTCTGTTCGGGACAGGTTCATCGAAGTGAGCATACCGAATGTGCCCTGGACGAGGTCTGTAGATCTGCCACATCGCTTGCCTGGTGAGCAACTGGTTAACCAATCTCCATGGTGAATCTATGACCCTTGCAATGTGCAGCCTTGAGAAGCTGATGAGGCTTGCGATAATAGCTGCCGGGCCGGTAATAGAGATCTTCGAGAGGCAGTTGGAATGACTGAGACCACAGATGACCTCTCGGACTTCATCGCTGACGTCGACACCTGTCCTCTCCTGTACAGCTCAGGAAAACAGACAACCGTCGTTCATCTGACAGCAGTCCCTGCGGTTGAACACCTCCTCGAATACCTGTGAACACTGCTGACAAATCTCGCCAGTGCTAGTGCCGTCACTGAAGGGTAGCTTATCGACAAAGGCTTGCCAGTTAATGGACTTGACCAGGTCATACAGAAGCATCTTATATAGCATGTCTTAAATGTTTGGCAGCCCAGATGACTGCAAGTGCTATCGCAACAAACGGGAGCCATGGGCCGGCAACGCCAAAGAATGTGCCTACCACTGAGGCGATGGCTGGAATAGCCTCAGAGATCTTTTCAACTCCATGGAGAGCATTGTTGGCGATTTTGCGGACCGTGTCGTCAGCGTTCATCATGAACACAGCAATCAGAGCCCCAACTGCTGCTAGTGGGCCAAGAGATCCCTTCACGTAGGTACGATAAATTCCCTTGGCTCAGTGGATTAGTCAGCGGGATTCTGGCTCTACATCATCACCATCATAGGCGTCCTCATCATTGTCTTCGTCTTCATCATAGTCATCCTCATCATAGTCATCCTCATCCTCATCATAGTCCTCAACTGGATCCTCGAAAGCTTCCGGTTCATACATTGCTAGCAGTTCCTGCTGACTATATAGTGAATTTAAATCACCTGTATAGACATGGCATCCGCAATCTTGAATGCAGGAGCGTTTGCATTGGTGAACTGGGGTCTCAGCTTCGCTGACCACAAAGCAGCAGAAGTAGAGAGAAAACATCATAACCAGGCGATGGAGAAGCTGTCTAAGGAGAAGTTTGAGTACAGCAAGGCACTCGAGCATATGCACCAAAGGGAGGCACGCCAACGGCAGCAAAAGGCTCAAGCAACCCAGAACATCCAAGATGCTGATGCGAGTCTCGATGTGTACTACGAGGTTGTAAAGCTCTCTGAGCCGACGCTCGAGTATGTGGCATCAGGAGGTCAGAAGACGGCCGAGGTCATAATAGTAGTGGCTGCTGTAGCAGCGGTGGTAGCTGGAACAGCTGCTGGAGTTATGCTCTTTGTGGCTCACGGAGCTACAAGCTGAATACCAGTGGTGTGCGATACACTAACCTTTGCATAGCCAAAGTACAGCACCATTACTCCAACCATGCGAGTACACCCTCACTCCAAACAGGTTCCCAATATGAAAGCCGAGGTGGCACTGACCTTCGAGCACCGACTTGAGATTGTCATGGCCACTGGTCAGGTGGAGTAGGGCATATGACTCTCTGTCAATAGAGACAGCAATCAACCAGATCGCGCACCTCACCGAGAACGTTGGTCCCAGCCACCACAAGTTTGAAGTCGTCTACCTCCCCCACCTCCTGGATCACCCCTCCTTTCTGAACCAAGACTGCTACAGCTATGTAATCTCGTTGCAATGGCAACTCTAGACGCTGGTTAGCCATGGCCTGGACCTGTTGGTGCTTTCGCTCTACATGTAGGATTCGTTGTCTAGAGCCTGCACGTTTTAGTTCGTGGTCGTTCTCATCAGGCCAGACTTGAAGTTGTTACTCCATCAAGATGTTCAATGTACACCCGAAGGAACAGCTTGTCCTGCATCAAGGCCGGGTTCACGTGTGTATTCTCAAGGAGGGAGAAGTGTGGCACCGCGACAGGTATTTTCACGTCTGGTTGTAAGTCGAATTCTGTGAAGCCTTCATTACATCCGACGGCATAGTACCCTTTCCACTTCACGTAGTAGGAAGGTCCACAAGCCAGTGGAGCCAGGACCTGGTACTCATCGTTCACATAGGAGGTGTCCAGGGTGTTGTTGCTCTGCATATTCTCCCAACTATTTACCACCTGTGGGAGCTCTACCGCCTTCGCCACTGTGCTTTTGAGCTTGAACTTGAGCGTCATGCTCCTAATCTCATGGATCTGTCCCAAGAGGGTGAAGTCGATGAAATTCCCCGCTGTGGACAAAGGGGTCGCATCATGGATACTAGGTCGAATGACTGTCAGACAATCCTTCCAAGGATCAGTGTGGTGTGAGCCCGCGAGTTCAACTGCCCCATCTGGATGCTGTACATACTGTTGCATGTTTAAACATCTGTATATATAGGTTTTAAACGGCGATGTTTGGTAAAGTTCTCCAGCAGATCGTCTTTGGAGGGCAGAAACCAGTGCAACCCTCCAAGAAGAAACCAGTACAGCTGCCGATTGACAAGGTCCGATGACTACTTCGTGACGTCAACATTATCCATGAGCGAGCCAAGGTCCCACCTCCGTCTGATGCAGCGATACTGACTGCAATAGAGGATACAACACTGGCCCATAGTATGAAGGAATTATTGACTCAGATGCTCTACCAGAAGTTTGACAGTGCCCAGGGCAGGTCACTAGATCTCCCCAGGACTCTCACTAAGAGTCCTGTAATTCTAGCTCTCCAGAAGGCTATCGTTGATCCCAAAGATCTCCTACTGGTAGGGAAGTGGGCTGGCGTATTCGATATCCACACTGATGATGAACACAGGATGTTGGATGATAGACAGCCTGGGGCCATAGATTACTTCCGAGAGGGGATCGGTACACATGTGACTGAGGGCCATGAGGCTGGGCATGCCACTGGTCACACCGAGGTTAGAGAGGAGGGGTTGGCTGCCAGCCATAAGGAGGCCGTTGAGCGCATCGTCAATGGAAGATGGAGGAAGCAGTTAGAGAGTAATCTGGAGGAATTTCTAAAGTTCCCCGAGAAGAATTACCCAAAGATACCTCATCAAAAAATACCTTGGACGAATTTCCACAAGTAATGGAGACCATGGACGAAGTTCGTCAAGCGTGAAAAAACATCCCGGCTGACACATCAGGTATCTCGACCCGACAGACATGTGAACTTCCTGGCGGAATTCAACTTGTAGCTGAAGTTCTGAGCCTGCTCCAATGAGGGCTTGAAGTGTGCGAGCTCACCTGTCTCCTTGTTGCTGAAATTGAAGAGGTATAGATCTGCGACCTTCTGCATGCCTGCGATGAAGTCGGGCTTGGTCTCATTGAGGGTCAGGATGTCATATATTGTCCCAAGCAGGGTACGACCACTCTTCGAGCTAAAGTACAGGAGCCTCGCATTGTGCCGGATATTTGGCGATATCTCATAGGTGTACATCTGAAAGAGGATGAAGACAGTGATCTTGGTGTGTCGATTGCATCTGGTGATGTTGTTGAGGTATGTGACTGTCTTCTGGTCCATCGCGGGGTCGTTGATAAGTAGAACAATTGGACCATTGTACCACTGATCATTATTGTCGACCGCCTCAGTGGCAGTCGGACACGAGGAGGATGTATCGAGACTGAAGATGTTCGGCAAGCAGGGCCCGCAGCAAGTTGTTTTTCCCATGTCCTGATGGGCAATGATCAGCACCACCTGACCAGCATCATTTGGTCTCCTGCTGTATGGTGCTGACATGTTGCACGTGCGCATGAAGGAGAGTCAGTAGCTCTTCATCCATAGCCTCGTTTAAATCTGGGAGATTAAATGGCAGTACTTTCTGTACCAGTTCTTTTGCCTGCTGTGTGCGTAACGTTGTACCACCGGTGGATATGAAGGATGTGATAGAGGCATCAAGCATGAAATCCCAACAAGAACTGAGAAGGTCAGTACCTGCAGTGTCTAGCACCTCGAGTATCCATATGATACAAGCTCGAGCAGCCATGCTTATTATGTAATCTTAAACGGCAGGCCAAAGAATCCCGACTTCTTCACCTCGGGTAGTTGGAGATTTGCTGTTGCATTCGCTTGGCCATCCAGCGTGGTATGGCTCAGGCCGATGGTGCCGACCTTGAGATTCTCCCCCATCTTGTTGAAATGAGCTCCATGGTTTTAGGAGATCCTTAATCAGGTCCTGTGCATAGGACTCTGCCATAACCTTGATGCCACCAGCCTCATCGACTCCGAGCATACCTCACATCACTGCTCTGTCTTTGATACCCATCCCCTTGTATACAAGCTTGGCTTTCTTGATGGCTGATTGTCCTACTACCGTGTCAGTGTTTCCGATGAGATCTCTGGTTGGGATGGTACGTCGGATCTCTTGAGGTTCTCCCTTCTCATCGAAGTCTAGGAAGGAGATGGGGCAACAGTCTCATCTGAACCGAGGCGTGCCTTGCCCAATTGAGCGTGATCACCTAGCACTGTGAGTGACAGAGACATTGTGGGGGTATACATACATGGTAAACCTAGTCATATCCAGCGGGAGCCATTATATATATATATATACATACAACATATATATATATATATATATATATATATATATATATATATATATATATATATATATATATATATATATATATATATATATATATGTGTGTGTGTGTGTGTGTGTTATCTTAAAGCTAGATATAGGCCACGATGATCTCAGCCATAGCACTCATCGCCAGCCCTAGAACCGCGGCTTCCATTAGAGGGATGCGTTCACCCATAATCTTGGTGGCCACAGTATAGGAGCCACCAACGATGGCGATCTTTGGGATATGAAGTGTTATTCCTAGACAGTGGTCGACAACCGTACTCGTCACTATAGCGAGGACAGTGGCTCCAGCGGCAGAAATAACCTCATTACCAGCTGTCATCTTCACCACTGCCACATTTGTGGCCACGTTACTTGCGACATGAATGGCCAAGGGCTTAGTCTGTTTCAGTAACTTCTGTTTCTTGCTTTTGAGCAGCTTCTCCACCTTCTGGAGACTCGCCTGGCTCTCCAGGAGTTGCTTTACAATCTGTACCATTGACCTCATTGTTTTAGCCCTGAGTATACGTGTTTAACCGTGTACATTCTACCTCGAGAGCGCTAAACAACTCTAACCAGTCTGCATCTTCCAGCTGCTTAGATTGGTACTCGGGAATATCCATCGCACTATACATAGTGGCTTAAACCATGGACATACTAATACTATGTACTAGGTACTATGACGTCTTCCACACTGAATTGAAGGACTATAAGAAGAAGTCACCAGATGAGTGTTCTCAGCTCTCTAACGCTGAGGTAACAGAGGCGCTGACAGGTGGGAAGCTCTACCTAGGATTTGGTTAGGGGCAGATCTGTTTCGTCGAATACCTCATTATGGGTGGTAGTATCATAGAGCAGCTCATGCATACTAATGGATTCTGCAAGGATCGGGAGTATCTGTTGATGTGTTCCAGCAGTTGCAGGCGTCCATGGCATCCCCTGACTCAAGGCTCTGTGCTACTACAAGCTGGAAAAAGGCTGTACCACTGAACCATACAGTCCTTGGGTGTGTATGCTGACAGTGTGTTTGGGGTCTGTCGAGCAGACCAAGCTAGTTCAGGTAATCTCATTTACCATGACTCCCGCACCGGAAGATCTAGTACTCTACGAGCAGGATCTACTAGCGGGTGAGAAGACTGGTGACGAGCACAGCAATAGCCAGGCCTTACACCACTTGTAGGGCTATCGTCCTGCTAGCACTTCCGGGAGTGGTGGTGGGTGTCAGCAGAGGTCGCCCGGTTTGTCGTCCAGCGCTCCTGATGTTCCAGCAGTCAGAACAACAGTCAGAACGATGGTAGCAATGGCCCTCGTAGGGGACCACGGGACCTAGTTGTCATGGGCGTCGGGAAGACATGCGTGGCAGAGTTGATGTCAGTGTTAAACCCAAAATGCACACCTGGGGAATTCCCCTCGACTATCATGTTATTGTAGCCCCTAATGTTTAGATCCTCGACATTCACGATCATATTTCTTGGAATAAGTCATAGGTGTGGCGATATAGCGAAGTCGAGCTTAAGACAGGCCTTCTGTAAGGCGTGTTGGAACTTGGCAATGAGGCTACTGGGATCTGCAACAATGACCATGTCCTCAACGAGAATGCTGAACATGGCCTGCACCTCTTTTTCACTAACCCCTTTTATGGAGTGGCGCAGCTTGGTCTGGGCTGTCAGGAGATAATAACATAATGCTTCTAAAGACTGGTTGATTTGAACGATCCCTGCTGGTGTGAGCCCTGAGGTTGTGTGTGGGACAAAGTATTTCCACGCCTCTGGATGGTCCTGCCTGATTCTGGTGATATGCATATTCTGCACCAGTGCCCCAGGCCCTGAGTCTGGATTGAATGAGAACATCACTGTCTTCCAATGGGAGATTTTTCGGGGTGTTTGCTAGGGGAAGCCTGAGTAGTCTCGTCTCGGGTCGCCATACATAATGCCTAAACCGCTGCTGTCTCCACCACCACCATGGAAACGATAGTCTGAGTTGGTGTTGAACTCTCGCCGGAGACTACCTGCTGCTGAGAGGATGTAGCTAGCGGTGCCCATATCAGACAGGCTTGCGCCCAGCTCATGGAGGATTCGTCTCACATCAACCTGGTGCCGATGCCACATCCTTCTATGGCACACCACACGGCAAAGTTCAGCTGTTGGTTCCAGAACGAGAGATTCGGGCCTGCTATCCAGGTATGGGCTTTTTTGCATCCTTGATGGTGATTGTAAGGTTGGTCAGTGGTCATGGATTGATGGAGAAGCTGATGCGGGACCGCCCGTCAACTGTGATCAAAATAGGTGTTAGATCCGGTGTGTCATCCAGGAGATGTGTCGAGCAGGTCCAGAGTGTACCCAGAAGGGGTGATTGGCCCTGGTCGATTGCTGTGATGTTCGTCGGGAATGCCATCTATAGTAGTCATCTTAAAGCTGCTGTTCCAGCCGCGGATGCAACATACTATTTGGCACCGTAGAGACCTTCGATGTGGCCCCACTGCAGCATCTCGTTTTTTAACTCCTCCATGTCCACCCGGCCGCTGGAGCCTTTGAGGTATTGCTGACACGCTTTGGGTTTCTCTGTGCGGTACAGGGTTTCGAGCTTCAATATATGGTGGTACTCTTCATCTCTTACCTGCCCATGCTCGAGAGCTTTGCTGACAGACTCGTCGATAGCCCGTAGGCTGCTCTGTGCCTGTGTTGCATACTTAGCATGCTTCTCCAGATTCAATGTGATCTGCTGCTGTCGAACCGCCAAACCGGTGGCCTGGACCCAGTGTGATAGCGACGATAGCACCCACCCCTGTAGCGAGGGTGGCAATGGCGGCCACACCAGCACTAGCTCCAACAATACCCGCAGCTGTGGTTGTGCATGCTAGACTATTGTAGGCTGTTTTATATCGCCTGTGTGTTCTGCTGTACTTTTCGGTCTCATGAACAAGATTCTGTCTGATAGTGTCAATCTGCTGGAGTCGCCAGCCGTGTACTGTACCACGCTCCTCAGGTGCTAATGCTGGATATAGTTCAGGCTGCTTTCACCACTCCGATTTAGCCATGGTATACCTAGTTCTTAAGCATGAGCTAGCTCTGCATCACCTGTAGTATCTGCTGCTGAGTCATTGTGGGATTCATCTTGGAAAGCCTGGCGAACCGAGCAAGCTTGTTGGTGTGGAGACATACCACCCTCAAACACCCCTCATCCAGCATACTGTCAGGGGGCCAGTTGCTTTTGCAGCCGTGGCATCTGGAACATCTGGTTTGGCGGTTCGACAGCAGCAGATCACATTGAATCTGGAGAAGCATGCTAAGTATGCAACACTGGCACAGAGCAGCCTACGGGCTATCGACGAGTCTGTCAGCAAACCTTGTCACTCTGATAGTACAGCTGGCGTTGGTGGAATTTCTTGGATTTATACTTCTGCACCCTCTCCTCTTCCCACTGCAAATCTTCTACCGACTCGTCACACTCGTCATCCAAGTAATCATACAAGTTTGGCCCTACGATGCCCTCCTACTGCCGGATGAGGCTGTCATATTCATGGACAGACTTGTAGTCCCTTCGTCTCCTTGCCTCTCTGGCGTTCTGTTCATACCAGCTCACCCACTGCAGTCGCTCGCCTTCTGGTCGACAACGCATTTCCTGTACTGCTATATCTGCCATCCCGGAGAAGGTGTGTGGCTGCTCTATTGCCTCTTTACATAACTCGACAATTGCCTGATAAGTCTGATATGATATCGTCATCGTCATGATGGGGTAAATAAGTAGCAGTAGTGTAAACTATAATTGGGCATCTGACAGGCCATCTATGCTGGCATATAGACTAATGGTGGAGCTGTCAAACAGGTGATTTACGTGGGTGAACATGTTGGGGCTGATCGCTTTCCACGGTTTGCGCCTGGCAGATATTCTATCACGTTTAACTCTACTTCAGTCAGTGAGCTGTGGTAGGTACTTCCTGGTGCCGGATGTAACACAATGGCGTGTATGTACGTGATGAATGCTGAGCTACCTTGAAGAGAACCCATTCTATGCGATACTGAACCATACGTTTACCAACTAGAGATGGTCTGATGACATTCTCCCCATTTTGGAATACAATCAGACAATCTGCATGGCTATACACTCCGTTTAATCCATATATATATATATATATATATATATATATATATATATATATATATATATATATATATATATATATATATATATATATATATATATATATAATGGAGCCTATATTTGCTCACTCAACCAGTCTAGCTGATCTTGTGGATGTGTACGACGGTGATGCCGTCAAGGTTAAGCAATGTGATGTCGTTCGTCCTCCAATATGGAGCAGACTCCAAGACATTCTCGCTCCATCCCGTCGGTGGAGATGGTGAAGAGCTGCTCACTGACCTAAATGATGTCTCGAAGGAACATCTGGGTCGAGAGAGAGAGAGAGAGATAGGGACAAAATAGTGTTCCGCTATGACTTCCCAAAGAAGAAGTTCGTCCTCCACGCCCTGATAGAACAGGCACCAGACAAGGTTGAGGATGTTAACAATTTGGACGCTAATCTCAGCTTTCAAGTCTTAGAGCCGACTGTGAAGCATGTCCCACTGATGTCACATGATGGTGTGGTTTCGACCATGGCGAAACAGCTGCAGGTAGTCTTCGAAAAGAATGTGGTGTGGTATCGCGCTGAACAATGTGGTAAGTGGCGAGCATGGGTGCCACTATATAGACCTCCAGCGGTTATTGACCTGGAGGTCACCCCAACCCCCCTAACCATTGTAAAGAAGGATGACACAGTCCAAAAGCTTTATAACAGGGGCACATCTTTCCTGACCTATATAGGACAGGGCACAACTCTAGTTGCAGTGGATCATAGGATTGGGGTCACTGGAGGAAAGCTCCTGCTGTGTCACCCCTTTGATGGACCAGAGGAAGCTATCAATATTCAGGAGGGTGTCTTACGAATATATGGTATTTCGTACTCCTCGAAGGCAAGGGGCTCAGTGAAGCTGCTCGAGCGTGTCGGGCTCACAAGTCTGCAATCAGCACCCATTGTGCTAGAGTTGTGGCTTCTAGCTGGTGGTAAAGTGAAGCAGCTAAGACCTGCCCCAGATGGGACGAAGATCAGCATCGAGGATGGCACCGGGCTTGATATGACACAGATATTTCTCGAGGGGTTCACCTTGTTCAGTTTAACCCTCCATATATAGGATGCTGATTATGCTACTGCTCATACCTGTGGTGGCTGCCTCACAGACAGCCATGATATTAGATGCCAAGTGGGCCCACTTCCGAGATTAGCCCCAGTACAATCCCTTATGCGACCATCTGCGGAAAAATATCTATGACCGATTTCACCCACATGAGGAAATTGAGTCTGTCTGCCACTTCTATGGTGTAGAAAGGTCTGGACGTGGTTGTCTGCAGCTGATGAAGCAGCAGATCCTCTGTGAACATGCTAGAGTCTGTCATGGTGCAAATGGTATGCACTTTAGCATTCTGCCAAGTGAGCGTTGCCACGGCAGCTGGAAGGGCCTGTGGGTAATCCCCTCATGCCGATGTAACACTGGTCATGACTACATGTTTGTTTGATATGGAGACATCAGGCGGGGCATGTATTTGTGATCCAACATTATGTCTATCATCATCCTCATCAGCATTATGCCTATCGGCATCATCATCAAACATATGTCTATCATCATCATCAGCATTATGTCTATCATCATCATCATCATCATCATCAGCATTATTTCTATCATCATCATCATCATCATCAACATTATGTCCATCATCATCATCATCATCATCAGCAGCAGCATCATCATAATCATCATCATCATCATCATCAGCAGCAGCAGCAGCAGCATCATCATCATCAGCAGCAGCAGAAACTGCAGTATCATCATCAGCATTATGTCTCTCATCATCATCATTATCAGCATCATCATCAACATTATCTCTATCATTATCATCAAGTTGTCCAGCGTGCTCTACTATCTGGCAATACTGTTTAACATTTACTAATAATACATAGCAAGAATTGACCCAGCGATTTTTAAGTGTAATTCGGCATTTGGTAATACAATGCATTAGCTATATCGGCTATGCATACATTAATTAAAAAAATGATCTAGATTTAGCTGACAACCTGTTATGTGCTATCTATGATATGAATATCCTAGTGACAAAATCTGTACACATATCAGCTGTAATAACCTTGTCTAGGTCTATATCTTTTGTAACAGTATTGTCGCTTGTAGGTGCTTTATGATGATAGTATTATTTCGGTAAGAACTGTAGTGTGTGTAATTTTTATGCGATTGGGAGTAATATTTCACTGTTTACATTTACTAATACATAGCGAGATATGAACCGGTGACTTTTAAGTGTAATTCAACATATAAACAAAACAATGTATTAGCTATCTCAGCTATGCATGCATTATTCACGAATTCGTACTGGTTTCACAGAGCAAAGGGAATATATGCCTACAGATTGCCATCAGTAACGCCAGCGTACATATACACATATTATAGACTGTTGTCAATAATTTCAAAATGTAGTTATCAGTGTGTTGCTGTAGACTGTTGTCAATAATTCCAAAATATAGTTATCAGTGCATTATCAGTCTGATTGATCTGTTTGTTATTATTGCACAACAATTCATAAAAGATAAATGTCATTATTTGTAGGCTAGTTATCGATTCCCCGTTGGCTCAATTCATAACAGCACTGAATTATAATTTTTAAAAACATGCTTCAAATCTCTCAAAAGACCTCAGCTAGATGGTACCAAGTTCATAACAAATTCAAATGGTATGCACTAGTGTAGGGGTACTATGACAGAAATAGGAGCATCCCCCAAGTGCGGGGTCAAGGCACAATCCCACATTAAAAAACCTGCAGAAAAGAGAGAAGAGAGAGACAAGCCGGCCAGCTGGCAATAATGCGGGGGTTCTCCCGGACAGGTAGGGTCCGGGAGTTTTATAGTTTTTTTAGTTCTTTTAGTTTTATTTTTTTGTTTGCTGTAAGGTTATCACGCCTCTGTCTGTATCCAATGTGTGGTTGATCACAGGTGATCGGTATACCACTAAGGATGTCTCTCTCTAAATGGGTGTTCGGATGACCTGCTGCAGCATTATCACACCTCAGTTCTGACGGCCCACCTCCCTCCTGTAGCCGCCGATTGCCTCATCACATCTGGCTCCTGAATAGGCTGAATTGTTGCTCGTTACCTATATCTTGACAAACAAATAGATAGCTGACAGTAAGCGCTTGGCTTATAAAATAATAAATTATAAGAAGCCAGTAGTTATAAAATAAGTGTTTCAGAACAGGTGATGCCCTATTAGAGAAACGCAACTGTATAGGTAATCAATCTAAGTGAATCTGAACCTCAATCATGGGTTACCCTGAAGCGCTATGGCGTTACATGCATGGTGTAGGCTGTGTGGCACAGCTAGAAAAAGTGGCAAGATCATTACATGACCAGGCGACTATGCAAATAAATCGCTTGAGTTCTGGAGAGCTTCTCCTGACCTATCATTCGCAATAGTAATAGACAAGTTACTTGCCCGAAAAACCCCACCAGGCACCGAATTAGGGGTTAGACACTATCCCTGACAGCTATGGCAATGACAGAACTAAGACAGTATTTAGATCATCTGTTAACGATCCACAGTATCAATATGGATGATGCTATCCAACCAAAATAAGTGTTGCTAGATTTTTTATTTTAGAGTAAGATCATCAATGAGGCCCTCGAAGAGGAGGTCCCGCATCTCATCTGTGAGATTCTTGTGCAGGTGTGTCTCTGCTTTGGACTTCCTGTATGGTGCTGGAATGGGTGGCTCGCTGTGAGGGGTCGTCATGGGCCCTATGTTGTAATACACCTCTTCTGTGAACTTTTTGTGATTGCATGTATCCATGGTTCGGAATCTTATAAGTGAACCTTTACTAGTAGTGGATTTGTAGTGGAAGTTTTGTACTTGCCTGGCGTGAATAAACTTTTGATGTTGTAGGTCTAGATGGAAGTTTTGTACTTGCCTGGCATGGTCTGAACAATGGAGGGGGCCCACTGGGGGTTGGCTGGACCCTACATTGTAAAACACCCGAGATTTTGTTGAAATACTTCTCATGGTTTTTTTAGAACTTTCTGAAGATAAAAATTTGAAACACCTGTGGGAGGCATTTCAGTACTCGAGATTTTTGCTGAACCGCTTGTGGGAGTAGTAGTTTACCCCAAGAATTCCCCCATGGGCAAGTGTTCTCATGCCCCCAATTTATATACTACTCGGAATAGACCTGCAGTTTGACATGTATTGGAAGTTTATGATATATTAATAAGTATTCTGACGAATATTTTGAAACTAATTTAACTGGGGTATCTGTTGTGGTCATATCGGTCATTAGCTCATGCGTGTACTACCATGTGATCTCAAACCACAGTAACTGACCAAAAAACAGTAACTGAGTTAAAAGTGGATTGTGAACCTTTAACACTGGATTCATCATTACATAATCATTTCAGTCTGCACTTCAATGTAGTTTCTGAAACATTCAATAAAGAAAGATACTGTAACTGCAATTTGTGCTTTTAGTTTGAATTCAAAAGACGTTATGTCCCGATACTGTGTTAATGTTCTATTAATGAATATGGTATTTAAAGGGCTAAATAGTCTTTTAGATTTGACAAAGGATGATCAAAGCTGTAAATGTTACTGAATTATGCGAGAACACTATATACAGTAATCTCTTTATCCATCCATTCAATAGTCCGAGTTCTCTGACTCTGGTACTGTTCTGACCATCGCCCATGATATCAGTAACGGCATAGGGCTTATGTAATGATGATATATCTTTGACCAAGCATGATACAGTTACTCTTATCTCACTCCTTTACAGCAACCATGCGACGTCAGAGCAGTAACCCTACAGTTTAAGGATGTATGAACAAAGGCAGTCAAAATTTTAAAAGAAAATTGTGAAAGTTAGCATTGCCTTATAAGGAAACTTATAAAGTAATATGATAAAGTTAGCCTTGCCTTAAAAAGCCATATCTCAAAACTCTCGTGCTTATTAAGGTGCAATTACACTGAAGAGCGCCAACGATAAGTGGTAAGTGACAAGCGATATGTCGCACGATCTTTCCTATTACACACAGTGCATAGTACCTCTGATAAATCCATGGTGTACGTGTGTATTGCTACACGTGGAGTGGACGTCATATAACAACATTGTCTCTGATTGGTCGAGATCATATTTTATCGTGCGTTTTGCTTAAGAAATCGCTTGTATTTCAATTTGAAGTGGTTTGTAGCAGAGCCACTTTGTTGTTATGCGCTCAGTGTAATTGGAACCATAGGGAAACTACTATTCCTATTTTTGTCACGCTACTTTATCGCTGCCCCTCTCCAGTGTAATTGAGCCTTTATGGGACACCAGGTCATATTTTTTGGTCTATATAGAAAATAATTATTTACTTCTAATAACAGGAGTGAAGAAATCGAGTGTCATATTTATCGTGTAGAGCATACTCTACTACTTTAAATATGTAGGGTACCAGCATTAGAAACAGTAAAAATTAAAATGAATCAATATCGTTTTAGGTGAATTACCTACCTGGAAATATAGTCAGCATATAATAATCATGAGATGGCAGTTAAAACAGTATCATCACACCATGATAGGTTAAGTAGTACCAACAATTAATTACTGGTAACAACAATTTTCTAGGGGAGAATGAATGGGGGAACATTTTTGTAGTGGCCCAAGCCCCATGTGTCCCATGTAGTGACGCCCTTGCCGCCAGTCCTATTATAATGTACTATAGATTGCTCAAACAAATCATAATACATACCAAATTACCATACCGTCTGAATATACATTTAACGAATTAAATTATTCACAAATTCGATGTCTATATTTGTTAGCATATTTGGCTACAAAATCTAGCCATCATATATAAGTTTGACTGCACTCATGTCACACTATCCTGAAATTAAAAGCAAGTACTTTAAAGATATTTCTTAGAATCAATGGCTTCTATAGGCCTCGAAAAATAATTCACGAATTCAAGCACTTAATTGCCTTTCAATGAGCACTGTATCACATTCATTTTAGCCAGAGATTATAGTGTTAGATTAAACATATCATCGTTTGTGTTTATACTTATAGGACTGGTAAGGAAGACAGAAAGTAACACGTGCCAAGAGACCTAGCACATCATTCAGAGATGCCACGAAACAAAGTCAGTGTGACAGTTCAACGAAAAATGGTCATGGACGGAATTGTACTGTGGAGTATTGTGCAATAGAGGACAAGAGTGTTATAACTACAGAGCCAGTTTCTGTACGCTATCTGCATTCTGTGACTGCCAGTGAGCCTAAACCATCTGTAGCTATTGTGCAGCTAACTCATGGGACATCCATGGAGGAGGATATGATATCTGCAGCTATAACGTCAGAGGAGACTTTGTTTGTGATAGCCAGTGACGACGCTGATACTTCTATTATGGGAGAGCCATTGTTCTTACAAGATTCACGGTCGAGTACAATCATGGCAGTGAGGGCCATCCTGGATGGCAACATTGAAACATAAGAAGGTCCGGTATATCTGGCTGATGGGGAGTCTGAGCAGGAAGTTGCATCCACCGTGACCTTTGATGCAGATGGTAAGAAGATAGAGTGGTATATGGAGAATTCCCCTTACAGTGTTACAAACCCTCATTTCCCTTCTATGGAAGTGTTAGATGACTTCACACCAACCACTGATGAGAAACCGTCTGTCAATGGAGCCACTTTGGTACCCTCTGACAAAGAAAGCCTGTCGACTGTGCAGCAACCACCCACATACAGCAAGCCCACACAGAAGGAAAAACATCCAATGAAAGATCCATGTGGTCTTGCATGAAAGAAACAACGCACCTCATATTTTGACCAGGACTGTCGTCGATATCTGTGGCAAACATTCTTGTTGTTCATGTGCTATAATGACAGAAAACAATGGCTCTCCCACTGCGTTCACCGGGCCACTCAGAAAACAGGATATGAACTACATGCACGTCATCGGAACATGACATTCATATACACCTTTGTTGATTCTGAGGGGCATTCAAAACACTGGGGTTTGGGCCTAAGAATGGCATGATTATAACTTCATTAATGAGAACGACCCAACAGATGCGAGAACTCCAGCAAAAGACAAATGGGGTGGCTCAACCAAGATAGACAGGTATGTGTCATATTTATTCTTAGTGCTTCGGAGAATGGAAGAAGGTAAAGTTGTATACCCCCATACCAGAACGGTGTGTGTGCGCGTGCGTGCGTGCGTGCGTGTGTGTTGTGGTGGTGGTATAATACTGGAATCCACGTCTCCGTCCATGCTTTTATCCATAAATACATTCTGCCATTTTTCAAAACATCTCTTCAAACATTGTAGGGTTATTCCCCAACATAGGAACGCATACCCACATCCATTAACCCATCCAGCCATCTATCCATCTTAACAGTCTGTCTATCCATCCATTCATGCTTTAGTTTGTTCTGCAATGTGTGCACGTGGTTTGGGTATTAGTTAGCTGAAGGCTTACAGTTCTAGTTGGTTCTGAAAGGCTATTCATGTAATCACGTTGAAACCAATACATAAATAGACAAGTGAATTAGCCTACTGTAGCCAACTTAAACTTGACAGTTTTAACGTAATTAATTTAAGGTTACAATTTAACCCTCAAATGCGTCAGACACCCAAGAGCTAAATATTTTGAGATCTAGACCTGTCATGGGACTAGAGCCTTTGTGCAGCCAGCACTTTTGTGGGCCCAGCACTTTAGTGAGCCCAATGCGTGTGCGGGTTCAGTGTGTAGCCTTAAACTACCAATGCAATGATGTACAAACTCCAGTACTTTCTGCAAAATGTACATGACTCCTATATTTAGGAGGAAGAATAGGAAAAGAAATTAGTTTGAGTGTAGAATTCTTGGACTGAGAACGTGGATTATGCCTAATTGTCAATTTTTTCTCCTTTTTTGCAGGAATCGCATTCAAAAGCATATAGAATCGTATCATCCCTGTGTCAGTTACTATCGTCGGGAGCATGCCCCCAACCGACATTATCTTACAAGCGATATTGCAATTGGAGATAATCGTCACCCTGATCTGAAATGTGGATACCACACCTACAGAGAAGTTATAAAAGACATGAACATTAGCTTTGCCAAATTGGGTCAGGAAGAATGCGAACTCTGTAACGAATTTGAAATTAATAAGAAATCACACCAGCATCCATGGCAGATAGATCTAGATACAGAGTATGATAACCAGTGTGGTGGGTCTGTGTGCCCATAAAAAACAACACACTTCAAATGCAATGAAGACAAGGAGCCACTACTGGGCAGATGCCAACACCAACTCGCCCGATGACACATCTGTAAGAAGATATGCAGAAAGGTATAATGCTGCCATGGCTACCAGGACTTAAGACTGAATGTTTTACATGAAGAATCATGGGTTTCAATTAAGCATTTGCTGTGGTTGGGGCTTAAAACAAGATCAGGATGATGAACGCAGACAGGACGCAGATGGTGACACTCTTGACAGTGAATGCAGAGAGGATGCACAGGTTGGAAACAAAAGAACTGACCAAAAGCAAGGAGCCAAGAAGTTGCACATATCAGTAGTATGGTATGAAGGCCTAGCGGGAAGATGTGAAGATGTCACTTCAACCTACTTAAAGGCCCTAAAGCGAGAACAAGACAAAAACACCTGATTTATTGGTTAGATAATTGTACAGGACAAAAGAAAAATTGGTCTTTGTATACAGCCATGGTAATGTCACCGGGTTACATGTTGTCAATTATATAAATGTGCTTTTCAGGTCTTACTAATGGGCTTATGTATGAGTTATGTTTATAACTGTTTGTTTGTGTGTAAACTGTTGAATTTTAACAACTTGATGATCGTAAATGAATTTATGATTGTACTATTGTGAAAATAGGTAAATACCGTTATAAATTGATTATATTATTCATATGAAAATACATGTGTAAATGCTTTGTTTTATTGAATTATGCTGTACTCTTTGAATGGTCTGTTAAATGTTTATGTACTAAATGACTAACGATTTATATAATTGTGCCAAACCAATTAAATGCCTATTTAATCGTTTATGTATGCTTGCGTATTTTCTCTTGTATTACAGTTTAGCCTCACAAATCATAATGCCAGGAGACATTTTCTCATGCCGGGGAAGTGTGTGACCGGGTTACATGTTGTCAATTATATAAATGTGCTATAATGTAATATAATTTTAATAATTTGTTCACAATACTTGATTAACCTATTGCTTAGCATTGAGATTTAGCGTGAATCGTGGTCGTTTACCTCCCTTGATTCTGTTTGCGTCATAATCCCGTCCGGAGCATTTTCTAATGATAAACATAATTCCCACGTGTTCTAGCTACTATATGTTAACTATTTAGCCATGTTATTAGGTCCGTATTCTCGTTAGAATTTAACAAATGTGTTTTAATTGCAGGTCATCTAACATACGTATATGTTGAATCAATCATTTTCAACATACAATCTCCGTCCAAATAAATATCGAGATCACATCAACTATAAGCGTTCTCGTTTTGGCATTGGGAAACCCCAGAACCTGTGACAGTAACACTGGTTAACACTGCCATTACTGCAGCAGAAGATATCACTTTCAAATACTTCATACGCGGCCACACATTTATGAGCGCTGATTCAGTACATGCTGGTGTGGAGAGGGAAATGGCCCATTAGCCAGGGTGGGGGGGGGAATCTTTTTGACTTTGAGGATTTCAAATCATTCATTTCCAAATCAAATGGAGGCCGAATGGTAACACTCGCCATGGAACCTGATGACATAAGGGACTGGAAGGGTGGTCAGTCTCAAGCCAATCTAAAGAAAAGAGATCGCCTCATGCTGGCAGACACCAAGTTCGTGCAGTTTTTCAGAGGGTCTGTGAGTACTCACTTCAAAATTTCACTACGAAATGGACAATGACAGTATTGAATACACTGAATTTGACTTTCTGTAAAAAGAACTACAAGCTAAAAATTACATGTTTTCACCAAACATTCCTCGAGGCATCCCCCAGGAGAAAAATAATGATTTTCTCCAAAAGCTTTAAAAATATTGGTCTACCGATGACAACGCAAAGATTTGTATGGTTTTTGTACTTACTGGGTTTTTTAATTTCAAACAATAACAATGTGTCTGCAGTATGAGTTGAGAACATCATCAAACGCTTACTCCATATGATCGCAAGCAGGTTCAGTACTCCTGAAATCTTCACACCGTAATCTATTATAGTGAATGACGGTACTCTTGTGGTCTTCATCCCTATTCAGATGGTAAATGACATCAGTAATTTTCTTCAACTCCAGACCAACACATGCACTTTTTTCTTTAGACCTTCATTATCTGCTGGAGAATACACTCTCACTCTGTCACCAACTTGAATCAATGATCCCTTAACTTTCTTATCTTAAAATTTCTTTTGTTTCCTCTGCGCCATTTTCGTATTTCTCGTCACTAACTCATAGGCTTTTTCCAATATCTCTCATACGATTTGCATATTGAGTTGGACCTGGACCTTTCTCCCATCCCACCTAACATGATGTCTCCTGGCAGTTATACCTCTCTAGCACACATAAGGAAATGGGTTGTGAATCCAGTAGTTGAATGAACAGTAGCCCTATAAGCTAGTAGAACTTTTGCCAGAAATTCATTCCAAGCCATCCCATCCCAAATCACAGTTGATTCAAAGTATCTACCCTCAACTGAATGAAGTCGTGATGGCACACCTGCTCGATGATCCTTTAATGTGAATGCCTCTGGCCATTTAGTGAAGTACTCGGACACCACTAGTATAAAACGGTTCCCATTGTTTGAAACTGGCAAAGGTCTGATTATATCCATTGCACTTTTTGCTTCGTTGACAGACGTTGGGGCGGGAAAATTGTTTACCTTGTCAATATTCCATGGGTCAGGTGCTGTACCATTCTTCGATACTTGATGACCGAGAAATGTTACCTCCCCTTGAAATAGCTTCACTTAAGCTTGAGCCCCGCTCTCCTAAGTCGCAGTAATACTTACTCTAACAGATATAAGTTATCTTCCACTGTCTTTGTATACAGAATGATGTCAATGTAGACCAAACAAGGTATCCAATGTAACCCAGCCATAACTAAATCTATCAGCCTCTGAAACGTTGCAGGAGCATTCGTAAGACCAACCGCTGAACTGAAAAAGATTTGTTCCAGTAGAAAAAGCTGTTTTTTCATGAGCTGCTCCATCTGCCTCAACTTGCCAGTAGCCTGAAGCACAATCTAATGTGCTAAACACATTGGCATCGTTTAAAGCACCCACACTGTCACCCACGCATGGTAGTGGATAAGCGTGTTTGTGAGTTAACAGATTTAATTTTCTATAATCCACCCAAAATCGAAGGCCCCCATCATGCTTTCTTACTAATACTACATTGACTCTTGCCTTCCTCTATAACAGCACATTGTAACATATGTTTGGTTTGTTTCTCACTTTCTTGTCCCAGATAAACAGGAATATGGCGACATTGTTGCTTAATGGGGAGACTATCACCAGTATCTATTGTATGCTTTGTTAAGCCTGTTTTTTCCAAATCTGAAGACCCTTGAGAGAATGCATCCTTCTACTACCTGAGCAAATCCCTACTCTTCTCTTTTCCTTGTTGTGTCAGCAATGATCCTTCGAAGTTTATGTTTGGACATCGACATGCTTCATGTAGTTTTACAGATTGTACTGGAATCTGGTTATTGTACAAAAACTGATATGCACCTATTTTAGCCATTTGTGCACCTTCCACAGCTGCTATAAAAAAATCTACTGGAGTATTGCTATCTACTTCTATCGGCGATTGAGTAACATTTGCAATGTAGACTTGTCAATCCATTTTGTATTGTGGCTGTCGTCTTCGCGATTGATAATCCTCCATCTTGGCGGTAAACATGATCAGGTTCCAAAAGTCCTGTAAAACACCGGGCACTAAATCGTATACTTTCTCAGCCTCTAACTTTGCCTTAACTGTGATTTCCGTTCACGCAGGTATTATTTCTCTATCTTAAGGTAATGACGAGCACACCCATGGAAATGCACACCAAAGAGGAAGTAGTGAAATCTGTTCATTCTTGTTTTCCATTACACCATCTATGCTGTCTATCTTCAAACCTGTATGTTGTAGGATGCCCCACCCAATAATTACAGGATTTAAACCTGCTCTGATACATAAAATAGATAGTTAATCATGACTGACCCAATCTTAATATCTAAACCCAGGCAGCCTTTCAAACTGATAGGTTCATTATTTACAGATGATGCACTTAAGAGAAAGTTTGTATTTAATTTCATTTTCTTTAAGACTTAATTCATCAATCTGAGATGGTCGCTGATAAGGCAAATACCCACACCAGTATCAATCAAAGCCTTTGCTTCACACACTTTAACAGTAATTTCACAGATATTTGATGTTTTATTGGCCCAGTTGAACCCATGGCTGACACCGTGGGCACAGTCTCAGCCATTACTCGTTTAACTGCTTAGAACCATGCCCGCTCAACGCACCACTCTGCCAACTACCTCTATCTAGAAATATCTAGCAAAATGACTTGGCAATCCACAGTTAAAACAACTCGAACTTCCTCGACCGTCCACGCCAGCCTTGACCCATTGTTCCTCGATTCTTTGGACAGTTGCAGAAGAAACTGATAAACAAAGGAAACTTAGAGAATCGCATTGGTTAAACAATTAGAAACGCAATGGCTGAGGGGCATAAATTGTTACCCATGCCTTTCTGATAAGTGTGAGATAATTCTGTTTACTCTGACAAACAATCAGAAAAATGTTGAAATGGTGAAAATCTTAAAAGATGAGTATCATAATTTACAGAACAATTTACGACTTTATGACAACTTTTCCACAACCTTCCAATAATTACTAATAAAATCTGAGCATGCTTCTTGGTAAAAGCAAAACTCAAATAGCTTTTGACATCACTCAATAACTTATCTTTGGGTAAAAATCAGGCAATTTGGTGTCTCTTAAACAAAATGACAAATCTCAGGCAATAAAATAAACAAGAACCTTTTCAATTTTGAACTTTCCGAGCCAGTGCGTTGACAAAATTACATACATACTTGTCACTCCCAGATTCGTTATTTTATTACTTTATAATTGCATAACCTGTATATAATATTCGTCCACATCGTCAACGTCAGGCAATAAATCAGGTCTTCATTAGATTCACCTAATAAATCTTTTAGCTACAATTATCACCATTGGCCCCATGTTACCCCTGAAAGGCATGTGCTTTGTACATGTCCCAGCGCCCATCAGGGAGTCAAGGGATCTTGTAAGGAGGGTTTGGTACTTGGTCAGCCACAAACAAATTTTGCCAGCTGTATACCAAGTCGGCCGAACTTATTGCTTCCCTTGTGCCTGGGCGCCAAGAGGGTTCATGTCAATAATGATGTCAAGGTCGTGATCTGCATATCTTATCTTTGGATGGACCACAGGAAATCTAGGGGGTGTGTGGAGGCGTAAGCTCCCCGCCTCTTCAGAGTCCACCCAGTCAGATAATAGCTTCATCCCATCAAGATAGATGAGGTGAGATAAGACAATCCTTAATGGTGTAACAAGGGCATTTCCAGAAAGTTAGTGTTTAAATAATTTTGAGGCTACTACACAGATACAGGAGTACATGAAGATGTTATGTCCTGGATATCTATGTTTACAATGCTACAATACCTCACTGGTGCAGAAATAAGTATATGTCTGTGCAAGGAGAATCTTCCAATTGAATGGCAGTGGAGGAATAACTTCTTCTGACGATGGCGAACTAATAACTTCTCGGTTCAATTTTGGAAAGAGACTATATTTCGTCAATTTCACCAACTGATAGACCAGTTATGGTATTAATAATAATTTCTTCACGCACCAACTGGCCACCTGGGTGTGAACATCTTTTCAAAGTTCTTCGAATAATCACTGGGAACAAAACGTGGTCCCCACGAAATTTCGCTATTAAAACTGGTTATAACGTCTTTAATTTTCTAATAAACTGGTGATGAAATAATTATCCGTGCCGAGGGCAGGCGAAAGTGAACACCATTGTCACGGGAAGTACTTGAAGTTTTGCCTGACTGTCACTGTCTAAAGCTAGTTAAGATATGCACGTGGAGATCATGAAGCACACGCCCACCCCCTTTATAGAGCTACCTGAGTTTTGGCCAGCGTCTATGTAAGAAGAACGTTTCCTAGAAATGGATACTCCCTCAGACTCCGATTGAAGAATCTTCAATATTGGATAACTCAGGTAATAATGAGCCAATTCTGAAAATGTTTTCAGATTCGTAAAGCCCGGACAATTTCTGACCGCAAAACTATAAAAACATTTACAGAGATGCACCAATAAGTAAGGGAGAATTAATTCATATAGTCCTAATTATTCTATTTAAAGTAAATATGCATGTCCTGTTTAGTGCGCAAAGGATACGCTATTCACATTAACGTCCTCCCAGCAAATGTACCTAGAGAAAGTAAAGAGGAACACATACCATGGAGGTCGGGCTCCGGTTTCTGACAATGGAATGATCCCAGGAGGACTGGCAGACTCCAAATGTTTACTTCATTGAAACTATCATTACCTTTGAGTCACAGAATTGTATTGGCAAGAAAACGGCTCCCCCCTTACTAAATCCATTGCCATCCACTGGGCAAGATATAACCATCGTAGAAAGACTCAGTGGTAGCTCTATTGCAGCATTGTACAATTTCATCAAACCTCTTGACCCACAATTCTGTATGACTGTGTTGGCACCACAAATTTCATGTTAAAGCATAAATCAGAAGTTTAAAAGACATGTGTGGCTCCATGCCCTCATGCTAAGAAGCGAGTAATGTCACCCACTGTGGTTTCTCCACCTCATAAACGCTTAAATGACAGACCTTCAGCAGTTTTACAGATCCCGTGTATATCATATGCTGGTAGTGAGTATTTGCCAGTAAACCTGACCGTGATCCATCTACCTGAATCACCACCCTCTGTGCCACCATTTTCACTGGATGATTTTACACCACTATCACATTCATAATCCCTATACCTGAATCCCTACCACTCTCTGTATCACCATTATCACTGGATGATTTTACACCACTATCACATTCATAATCCCTATACCTGAATCCCTACCACTCTCTGTATCACCATTTTCGCCGGACCGCAGCACATAGCTGGTGGAAATCCTTAAGTGAAAAAGCAAGTGTACCAAATGTTCTACAAACATGTTTCACGCTGCCTCCGTGTCCAAAGTGCAAGAGACCCACTGGCCTAGATAACACTTTAGGGAAATTTCGTATTGAACCTGCATGACGACTATTACTATTATATGATCGCAAGATCATATGTAGCAATGGTATTTCCCTTTAAACAAGTTTAGGTTTTGCCATCCGCAACATGTTTGGGACTCAAAATCTGCTACAATATAAGTAGACAGATTCACATCAATTCTTGCTCGCTTTCTTGTTAATTTCAGAGATTTATTACTTCATGTCAAGTATAAAAGCATAGGGGATAATCCCAATCGAGATTTACACTTTTGCAATTGTATAACACTTAAAGCTTAGATAATTATAATTGTTAATATGATTATGTTATAATCAATATAGATTTCATTATTTGTAATATGTTTGGAGTCAATGTTGATTATTTTATTAATTGTGCAATGGGTTTACTATACGACATGCAGTATCGTATCTGCGAGATCCAGACTGATCACAATGTGGTGTGTGTGCGTGCGTGCGTGCGTGCGTGCGTGCGTGCGTGCGTGCGTGCGTGCGTGCGTGCGTGCGTGCGTGCGTGTGTGTGTGTGTGTGTGTGTGAGTGTGTGTGTGCATGCGTGCGTGCATGTGTAACACCACCACAGCGGGCATTTGGTGGCTGACATTTGTGAGAGCGTGTCGATTTGGCGAAGTATGTGATGTATGTAGCCATCGTCTCACATTGAATATAGTGCTGTGCTGCCCCTATACACAAGTATGGCCATATGGATGTGAAGTGAAAGTGCGTCATAAACCTTAGGATTTAAGATTCAATACAGTAAATAATGCTTGAAATCCATTGAACTTTTCTCACTCTGAAGAATCAGTAGGCATGGGTATCCTTTCAGTCTCCAGGGCCATCATCATGGGTTAATCGATCAACAGATCATTATCATCAGAACATATAGAATTCATTCCTTTCTGGGCGAAACAAACTAAAACCAGTTATAAAATCATCAACCACTCATGGTACAAATTTTCATACAGAAATCAGTAAATGGCTTTGAGTGGTGATGATCATCAACTGCATATAATATGATCTTTCATGCATAAACTGTCGTCTAACTCCTGGTTGTTATAACCGTTAACCAGGCCTCCAACTTCCGGTCATCTTAACAGTTAACCAGGTCAGCGACTCCTGGTTGTTATAATAATTAGCTAGATTATTAGATCTTAGTCATTCTGCTCGTTAGGCAGGTCCACAGCTCCTGGTTATCAGGGCCAAGAGCCAGGTCTCCAGCACTTGATCGTTATAGTCAGTAGCCAGGTTTCCAGTTCCTGGTCATCATTGTCAGCATCTAGGTCTCCAGGTCCTGGTCATCATTGTCAGTAGCCAGGTCTCCAGCCCTTGGTCATTATTGTCAGTAGCCAGTTCTCAAGCTCCTAATCATCATTGTCAGTAGCCAGATTTCCAGCTCCTGGTCATTATTGTCAGTAGCCAGATCTCCAGCTCCTGATCATCATTGTCAGCAGCCAGGTCTCCAGCTCCTGGTCATCATTGTCAGTAGCCAGGTCTCCAGCTCCTCGTCATTTTTGTCAGTAGCATATTTTCAGCTTCTGATTAATCTAGATGTGAGGCCGATCCCCAGCTTCTGACCATTCGCAGATTATAATCTAGATCTCATATCGATATCATCACCTTCTGGTGGCTAGTGGCCAGTTCCAATTCCATTCGAATATCTATCAGGGCCGGAAGTCGATTCGACATCATCAATACCATCGACTCCTGGCAGCTCGTGGCTGGTTAGATACGAATTTCCAATGCCGTTTGTGTCCATCATTGTATTTCAGATAAATTTTCATTTTGTGTAGCTCGCATTCATTTGGGTGCAGCCGCATAGTCTTCTTCAGATTCCCTATATCCACACAATATTCATATTGCGGTTGTCATCATCCAGTCCCCACTTCTGATTTCAACAAAGATATCACTGCATTGATATTGCATTCGGGTCGTATATTATTGGTTTATTATATTTAGATTTTATTATCAATTATTATTATAGTTATTAACATGTCAGGCAGGTTGATATTTCAAATCTAGATTTTGAACAAGGTACCATTCATTTTTAATTTTACCTGACATAAAATCGTACATGCTGTTATAAACTCAAGGCATTATCCTACAGTCCATGTCCATTGGGGTTCCAAATTATTTAATAGTCGATAGTGGTCTACAGTGACCAGACTGAATAGGGATCATTTTCAACTTGGATAGTGGATGTACCTGGATCTCATCTTCAGGTGACTAAAAGCATTTATGATTCTGAAGTAAATTAAATCATATGTGATATTCCTTGAGGATTTATATAAGTGGCATCAAATCAAAGAATTGACTTGATGTGAGTAATATCAAAACTCAAAGAACGAGCAGGGATTGGATCAACCAGGATCAGTTGGCTACTGATAACGGTTGTTTCAATCTAGATATAACTTCGTCATCATAGGATCCTTGTTTCTTTCAAATTAGTTTTACCGATATTCAACGGAAGTCTCAGTTGAGGGATTCAGCAGTTATTTCAGATCGCTGATTCAGAAACCCTGGTTCGATAGAACCATATACATCTTCATACAATACATCATTTATAAGAATTATTTCATATATACAACTGATTTGGATTGAATTGTCACGACAGAAAGAGGCCAAGAGTGAATGAATATTAATTTATCAAAATCTGTCTTATTTATCTCTTCACTATATTCATCTTTTGATCTAATAGGTCAAATTTCAAATACTAATGCAGATCACTCTTTCGTGATCACTATTGGTGGCATCAGAACTGTTATTAATCGATACGCAGGCTTAATAAGTATGATTACTGTATTCTGCGGCTGTAGTAGTAGAAACATCTTACAGCTACAATCAGTACTTCTTCGCTTTTGCCCACTTTGTCTTGTCCTCAGCCAAAATCTTTAGCTTCCTCAGGTCCATTCTTGATTTCACTGTGCCAAGTCCTGCTTTCATGAGGTCACCTCTTAGCGTGCTTAACAGTTTTATGCAATGACATCCTCTCCTGGCTTTGTATTTGCTGGCTCCCAGTAGGGCGAATTCCACGGCTCAATGTAAATGTGTGTCCCCTGGCATCCCTTGCACATGGCCAAATATGGATCATCTTTGCTTTGCTGGATGACGTTTTATGGACAGCGACAATGTATTGCACATTTTGTATAGTGCATCATTGGAAAGTATGCCGTCTGGCCATTAGTTGTCAGTGACGGTGCATAGGTGTTTGCAGTGGTAGACATCATGTTTGTCTAGAGCTGTCTTTAGGGCTTCCCAGCTGTTCCAGTTATACAGCATCAAGGATACGCAGGTTGCATTGTATAGACGTAGCCTTTTTATCAAACCAAACTTTGATCTACTAATCCATAGTTTCCAGAAGGACTGGAAAGCTATGTTCCCCATGATACAGCATGCAGCAATGTCAGCGGTACTGCAAAGCAGTGAGCCCAGGATTTTACTTTTCCTCCATGGTTCGCCGCCACGAAGTGGATTGTCATTTTCTTTAGTTGCATGCTTTGTAGATATGTGGGTGAACTCTGGTTTGGATTCATTCATAAAGAGATTCTCAATTTTTAGTTTGCTTGCAGCTTATGGGAGACGTTCGTCAAGGGGTTTTTTTTCGTCGTCTATGAAGACTACGTCATCGACATATTCTATCTCTAGCAGCATACCCAGAATGGACACTGGGGTGTTTGGTCCTGTGGAATTTTCCCACACTGATTTCAATGCAGCAGCAATGTAGTCGGTGAAAAGCACAGGGGATGGACCATCTCCCTGTTGGGAGCCAATTGATGTCTCAAACTCTGCAGACTTCACTGACTTGACTCGTACCCTCAGTTTGGTGTCTGTAAGTAGAAGTCTCACTAGTCATAGCTCATCTTCATTGCAACTGGCCTGGTATAGGACATCTAGTATCTTTGAGCGTTTAATTGTGTTGAATGCTTGTGACATGTCAACTCCCATTCTGTGGAAATCCCAGTGTTTGGACATGACTACTGACACAAACACGCGTTGAGCCCATACACTGTCTGCATAGCTGCGTCCATGTTTAAAGCCAGTGAAGTCATCGATCTTGTCTTGGATGCAGTGTACCATTGGATAGGATTTTCTGTATGCTGTTGAGGCACACAATGTGCCGCAGATTGCCCGGTGGGCCAGGTGACTTCATGGGCGTGGATAATGCGATAAGGGTGATTTGGCATACAGCATCGATGGGAAGATGGTGCATAAAAGTTGAATTTATTAGGTGCGCGATCAGTTTTGAGATAATGTCACATGTGTATTTGAATAGTTCATTGCTCATGCCATCAGGTCCGGATTCATATCCATTTTTCAGGGCTTTGAGTGCCTTCTCAACTTCTGCTGTTTTAATTGGTGTTAGTAATGGCCTGGGCTCTCCTAAGAACGGTTACAAGGGCTCATAAACGGGCGCAGTGAACTATTCCTTGCACCATTCCCGACTTGCCTCGCCTTTGCCCTCGTCAGTCAGAATAAAGTGCCCTTCAGAGCTGTGTACACTGAGTGGCGATGTGTGTTTATTAACTGTTAGGGCTCGGGATGCCTGAAACGGCGTCAGTTCATCCTGAGAAACTGAGACTATAAATAAGCATCGATGACCTGGACAGTCCAATCTCAGAAACTGAAACTCGACTAAGATTGTTGCACAGCATGGTAAGGAAGAAGTTTCCTAAAATGATGATTTATTTTAGCAAATTGAACCTTTCTGCTTCTTCGACCCCTCACCAAAGGAAAGCTATTGAAGCAATCAATCGAATTGTAGAATACACGTATATGTCCAATTTTGGTGTAATACCACGCCTGCCAATTACAGATT
The DNA here is from genome assembly GCA_034401795.1 of Chaetoderma sp. LZ-2023a. Classification (NCBI taxonomy): domain Eukaryota; kingdom Metazoa; phylum Mollusca; class Caudofoveata; order Chaetodermatida; family Chaetodermatidae; genus Chaetoderma; species Chaetoderma sp. LZ-2023a. Next base: position 634,057 of record CM067360.1, read on the forward strand.
TCAGAGTGTGTCGTGACAATATCTTTGGACTGAGAGGATTGCTAAAGCTATGTAAAACAACCGACTAAAGTTTCTTAAATTAGACTAGATTCGGATCAAGAAATGGAACTGATTGCGAATATGCAAAGTCCTCAAACAGAGAGGGGAGTGTACATAGTTCCTGCATGCAATAAAGTCTATAGGGTTGTATAACTTACAAAGCATTCCAGATAATTTGTCATAAGCATCAAATTATTGGTGAAAAAGAATCAGAGAAATGCGAAAAGAAAACATGTAAATTCAATTAACCATCCGATTATTGGTGAAAGGGAATCTCGGAAATGTGAAATAAAAGGTGAAAACTGGGTTAACCGTCTAATTATTGGTGAAAGAGAATCTCGGAAATATGAAAAGATACGGTGTAAATTGGAGTAACCATCTGATTATTCGTGAAAGAGAATCATGGAAATGCAAAAAGAAGAGGTGTAAATTGGATTAACAGTCTAATTATTGGTGAAAGAGAATCTCGGAAATATAAAAAGATAAGGTGTAAATTGGATTAACCATCAGATTATTGGTGAAAGAGAATCTCGGAAATGCGAAAAGAAAAGGTGTAAATTGGATTAACCATCAGATTATTGGTGAAAGAGAATCTCGGAAATGAGAAAAGAAAAGGTGTAAATTGGATTAACCATCTGATTATTGGTGAAACAACATCTCTGAAATATGAAAAGATAGGGTGTAAATTGGATTAACCGTCTGATTATTCGTGAAAGCGAATCTCACAAATTCAAAAAGAAAAGGTGTAAATTGCATTAACCGTTTAATTATTCGTGAAAGAGAATCTCACAAATTCAAAAAGAAAAGGTGTAAATTGCATTAACAGTCTGATTATTGGTGAAAGAGAATCTCGAAAATGCGAAAAGAAAAGGTGTAAATTTGATTAGCCATCCGATTGTTCATGAAAGTGAATCTCGGAAATACAAAAAGAAAAGGTGTAAATTTGATTAACCATCTGATTATTAGTGAAAGAGAATCTGAGAAATAAGAAACGGAAAGGTGTAAACTGGATTAACCGTCTGATTATTGGTGAAAGAGAATCTCGGAAAGACGAAAAGAAAAGGTGTAAATTGGATTAACCGTCTGTATTATTCATGAAAGAGAATCTGGGAAATGCAAAAAGAAAAGGTATAAATTGGATTAACCATCTGATTATTGGTGAAAGAGAATCTCAGAAATGAGAAACGAAAAGGTGTAAATTGGATTAACCATCTGATTATTGGTGAGAGAATCTCGGAAATGTGAAAAGAAAAGGTGTAAATTGGACTAACCATCCGATTATGGGTGAAAGAGAATCTCTGAAATGCGAAAAGAAGTGTAAATTGGATTAACCGTTTGATTATTGGTGAAAGATAATTTTTGAAATGCTAAAAGAAAAGGTGTACATTGGATTATTCGTGAAAGAGAATCTCGCAAATACAAAAAAGTAACGGTGAGTAGTAGTGTCGGGGTCAAAATGATACCACCTCCCTCAGCTGGCCGCTGTTCAGCGATCCGTGACCCCACCGCCCTCTCAATCCCTGGGGCATAAGAATTTGAGACATGTGTATAAAACTCGTGTGCGGACCCCACATGTCCGGGAGAACCTCCTCAGGATACCGGCCAGTGGCCGGCCTCTCTCTTTCTATTCTCACCGGTATCCTAAGGAGGTTTTTCTATCTGTGGGACATTTTTCTACCTATCTACCTATCTTCTACCAACCTATCTTCTACCCCACCCTGTTGATATTCCAGCCGGCTGGTGCGTGTGTATCTGTGGTGTTTTAACCCGACACTGGGGAGTGCCGTGGTGGGTCCTTATCTAACCTGGTCATATTACCCCGGCCCTAGTGTCTTACCTAGTTTCTAAATTTCAGGTAAGTTATAGCAAGGTCTTTTGAGCGAGTCTCAGCCTGGGAATGCTATGCAATTCCACAACTCTATCAATCGAACCACCGCAACACTACTAAAATCTCGCCTGTTAGTAATCTTATCTCTGAGCGTGAGTTGTGAAAACGGTAATCAACAATTATCGTTGCATTGACATTTTTCGAGAACCTAAACATTAATACTCGTTAATTGTTCCAAATCATTATAAGCAGTGTTGCTGCAGTGCATGATTAAAATGCTTGATTAAAAATGCTCAATTTATGACTTTTGCAAATTTGATTCCAACTTTTTTGAAGCAGCTCAAAAGGAGCTTATTTTAACGATGCCCGCTATCTCATTGCCCTATACACATTGACGCTAGTGGAGAGGGTCCTGCATATTGTTTGTGAGTTAATCTGTCAGTCTGTTCATGGCTATATCTCGCAAAACTATAGCATGATTTGTCCGAAATTCTAATCCTTCAACCCTGAGCTTGCTCGGAGCTTCCAGAATCTCAATTTTAACACAGTCATACAACCATGACAAATACGATGTTGACTATTTTGAAATGTATTTGACTGGAATATGTTACCGCTATAGCCGTCAAAATATTCAACAGTCTATTTATCAAATTGTAAATAAATTTTCATATTTAGTCTTTCTGGTTCTGCGCAATATTGTGAAATCACTGATACGTGTTATCTCGAAGTGATGTCAAGATCTAGAGTGCTGATAGCGCAGTAACCTGTGAATACATAACTTATCAGCTATATTTACTAACACATACATGGCCGAGAGAGTAAGTGCATTGTATCATTCACTTTTAAAATTGTAAAATCACAGGTTCAAATCTCGTTATTAGCAAAAGGTAAACATGCCTACAATTACTCTTTACCCGTAAGACATCACGTCAAGACCAACTCGCACAGTCATTGAAAGTCAAGAACAGTAGCTGCTATGCGTTAACACCTAATGAGACACAGCATCCATTGGTATACCGGCGATCATACATGCAAAACATTACATGTAAACACTCAACTACGTGTAAACGCTCATCTACAAACAATATTACACACAATGGGCTGGCCTGTAGAGCTTTGGTCATGCATGCATGATGTAGGCTGTGCGGCGCGACGAGAAAAAGTACCCGGGCCATTGTGTGATATGGGCAACTATGCAGATCGAAATCTTGAGAAATGGAGGAGAAGTTCAGGGATCCCAACATTCCGCTCATCATTTCCACTAACATGCCTTACGCGTTATCCGATGACTGTGATAGCGATGGACAAACTCTTCAAGTATATGAATTATTTAGAAACGGTTTGCAGTTTTGATGCGGATGCTGCTATCGAGTTAGAACAAGAGTGGAAACAAGAAATAATGCAGTGATCCCTCGCCAACCTCTCAATCGCGCACTACTCCCATGTATCAGCTCCTGAACATCGACCACATCTCACACATGTAGCGCAGCAATGATGTTAATACATGGCTGAGGTAGTTAATGCGTTAGATCCACGTTTTTGTGTTTATTGGCAAACTAAAAATCACAGGTTCAAATCTCACTATTAGCATTTGTGGATAACTTGGCCATTTCTGGTCCGAGTTTAAAATGGTAAACAGTTTTGAAATTCTCGCTTTGAACCAAGAAATAATCCAGTGATCCTCGCCCACCAACCTCTCAATGCACGCTACTCCCACGTATCAGCTCTTAAACATCGACCACATCTCACCGATGTAGCGCAGCAATGAGAACACATAACTTATCAGCTTTACATATTAATATATGGCCGAGGAAGTTAATGTGTTGGATCCTTATGTTTATTAGCAAACTTAAAATCACAGGTTCAAATCTCACTATTAGCACTTGTGGATAACTCGGCCATTTTTGGTCCGATTTTAAAATGGTAAACAGTTTTGAAATTCTCGCTTCATTCCGGTTCTGATTGGTACCAAGAACGACGAGAATAAAGTGAATTCTCGGTACAATATAAGCATACACTCTCTAACACATAGTCTCCGTCGGTATCACATGACACGACGGGCCACCCACAGGTACTGATCGCCTTGTGATCCCCACACATAATAGGGTCTGAACGCCAATTTAGAGACAAGCATCCACATCACATCGACATGACGGTCCACCCCACAGGTACTGATCGCCTTGTGATCACCACACATAATAGGTCTGAACATCCATTTAGAGACAGGCATCCACAGGGACATACACCATGATTACTGTTGCACAGCGTCATGCTGTTGCAAAGCAATTCGGCCTTAGAGGCTACTCTAAGGCCAAGAAAGCCGACCTGCTCCAGTTGATCGGACAGCTCCATGCCGAGGAGTGGCAGAAGCGACTCTCCCGAGCAATGAAGATGGGAAGGTTTCCAGCGCATACCAAAGTTGATCCTTGGAATCCCCACAAGAAAGCACAGTGGATACGTGAGCTTCGTCAGTTGGACGAGGAGGTGACTGCTAGCTTGCGAGCCAAGACTGTAGCGAGCCAGAGGGCGGACCATCCACTGGAGCGCTTACCTCTCCTACGCAGGATCACTAACCTGGAGCATAATGCGAGAAGGCGAACACATTCTCGACCAGCGTCTCGGCGAAAGGGAGACAGAGGATAGAGGACGCTGGTCAGTACGCTGGACATTCTTCAGAGGTCTAGAAGGAGACCTCACAGGCCAGATCATGCAAAACATCCAGCAGACTGTCCAGAACGCCTTCTACCTCCGCTATACCCTTACCTATCGCATCCGTTACTTTGAAGACGGTAGGGTGATGCTCTTCCACAAGAATGCTTTACGGAGCCCGTGGCTGAATACGATAGAAGCAGCTCAGGACTGGGTGGCAGCAAGAAGGCAAGCCTGCCTCGACACAGACAATATCGATCGACCCAACACCAAGTGGGCTTTTGTTTGATCAATCAACGTTGAGGTCAGGGCCGTCATCAACTGCCAACCTCTGCTTGGGACAGGCCCCTCCCAGACTGGCTACGATAGAAGAAGAGTATGACTGCCCTCGACACCTACAGGGACAAAATGTGTCCCTGGTGATGCCTAGCAATCCACCGAGGAGCGAGAGCTGATAGAAGTACAGCTCCTGCATGAGAGCTTGCCACACAGTTCTACGGCAAGACAGTACATGATGTCCTCAAGACCTTGCTGGATCAGCTGGACAAGGTAGAGTTCTTCGTCAAGATCGGGATTCATGTGTATGAACCAACCGAAGAGGGCACCTGGCACATGATCAGGCAAGTGGCTCACTACCGTGACACCATGACCATTTGAGTGTGGGACCACCATGCCTTCTACATCAAGAACATCTCTAAGCTGGCACATACACTGGTCTGCAGTCACTGTCAGCAGAGGTTTACAAAGGCATGCCATCTTCAACGCCACGCTGATCACTGTACAGGGGGCAAAACAAAAATCGTGTGTCCTGGCGAGAAGGTTGAGGCGCCACAGTCTGCGTATGAGAAACCCTTCTATCTGCCCCAACCATCCAGTTCAGCGGCTACTCGTTGGGTCGAGTATGAGTCGAGAAACAGAGGCATACACATACACCATGTAGAGTGTGGGCACGGTGGCGAGTATTGGATCGAGGGTGCTCCCGTAGATGGTTATGATCCGACCACCAACACTGTTCACCAGTTCCATGGCTGTCACTGGCATGGGTGTCCACAACACCAGCGAGGTGAGGATGCCGAACAAAGATACCACAAGCCAGTCCTGAGAGAGAAGCTGAGAGGGTCTGGATACACGCTTGTGGTACAGTGGGAGTGCTGTATAAAACGCTGTCCAAGTGTCCCTAAACGAGTTCGGACTGTTCCATACCCACACTTCGTAGTTTACGACTTCGAAGCACTCTTATATGGTATCAAGACTCATCCTACAGAGACTCTCACGATCGAGAGTACTCACATACCTATCTCTGTGTCAGTTGGCTGCTCCTTAGAGGGCACCACGAGTGAGCGCACTCACCTCTGCAATCCTGACCCCAAAGAACTGATCAGAGAGTTCATGCTGGTGATCCAATGGCGAGCATCTCTAATCTGGACAAGGGTTAGGGCACAGTACATACCGACAGACCTGGACAAGCTCCCAAAGCGACAGCAGCAACTGATCAACGAGTGGTGCGACCAAGTGCCTGTACTGGGGTTCAGCTCTTCGCCATATGACCTGAACCCCTATCAAGAAGTACTTTGTCGATGAGCTGACTGACAGTACAGGTACAGTGAAAGTCGCCAAGAAGGCTAGTCAGACCATGTTCCTCATAACACCTGAGCTACGGTTTCTCGATGTGCTGAACTACCTCGGCCCAGGAGTCTCATACGAGGCATGGGTCAAAGCTTACGGGTGTACACAGCAGAAGAGTTGGCTCCCATATGAATGGTTTGACACACATGAGAAGCTCAACTATCCAGGGCTTCCTGACTACTCAGCATGGACATCTAAGCTCAAGGGTGGCTACCTCTTGATGCGAACAGAGTGGGAACAATGTAATCAGACATTCAGCGAGCATGCAAGGCGGACATTCGTCGACTGGCTGCGATACTACAACAACCTGGACGTCAGTCCATTCATCGAAGCCCTAGAGCGGATGCGGAAGTTCTACACAGAATGAGAAATAGACATCCTCAAAGACGTGGTGTCTCTCCCAGGTGTGTCACTGCAGTACCTCCTACATGGAACCGCTCAGCACATACCAGATGTTAGCCTCTACTCTCCGTGCAAGGAGGCCTACGAGATGCTGAAGGACGCGGTTATTGAAGGGCCCAGCATCGTGTTCACCAGATACCACGAGGAAGATGTGACATGCATCCGCCAGAGTGACCGTGTCTGCCAACGTCTACTCGGCTACGATGCAAATGCTCTGTACCTGTCAATGATGGCCAAAGAGATGTGAGATCCCGGTAGAGGCCGTCTCTTCTGAGATGCAGGCATATCTAGAGTGTACAGGGTGGAAGCGACCCACCACCAAGAAGCTGGTCGGCGCCCTCTCTGGCAAGAAGCGGCTGCTGTATGCACCGATACTCAAGTGGTATATAACCCATGGCCTGGAGATCACTGCTGTATACCGCACCATAGACTATGAGGCCAAGCGCCCATTCGAGTGGTTCGTGGAGAATGTTACGGAGGCCCACCACTCGGGAGATGTAGATAAGAGCAAAGCGCTCTTGGCAGATCTCTTCAAACTCCTCAGCAACAGTGCCTACGGGAAGCTCATCGGGGCCCTAGAACACCATAGCAACACCAGCTTCACGAAGAATTAACGCGTGGTAGACAAGGCCCTGCATAGTGCATGGTTCGAAGATCTTGAGGAGATCGGTGAGTCATATGAGCTCCAGAGTCACAAGCCGAGAATCACTATTCGAAGGCCCTTCCAGGTGGGGATAGCCGTTTATGAGCTGCGAATGCTGGAGTTATACTATGACTTCCTCGATCGCTACATAGCTCGTGACACTTTTGAGTACCTGCAGATGGACACTGACTCTGCGTATATCGCTATAGCAGGCTCCAACCTCGACGACATCATTCGCTCTGAGATACGAGCAGAGTACCAGGCTCATAAGCGGGACTGGCTAGCTTGGGACAAATGGTCTGGAAGGACTCCGGGACTGGTCAAGCTCGAGCTCAATGGCTCTCGTGGTATCGCTCTCTGCTCCAAATGCTACTACGTGAAGAGTGCAGCTGCAAGTAAGTGCTCGGCTAAGAGAATGTCAAAGCGGCAGAATGAGGTCTCTTGGCAGAGGTTCTACAGCGTCCTACATGGTGGGGTGTACAGAGCTACAAACCGAGTCCTACGCATGCGCAACCAGGGTATTGTGACATAAGTGCAGGAAAAACTCGGACTCTCCGCTTACTATGATAAGCGCCATGTGCTGCCAGATGGGGTCCATACCGAGCCTATCGAGTATCATGTTAGCACCCTAGGGGGTGGTAGCTGTGTATCTTCAGGGACTAGCTGAAGTTCTTCTATGGCAAATGGTCGCCTAGGCACTCCGTGCTGGTGTGCCAGGTAGTACAGTGTAGGCCGCCCCTCCGCCTCCACATACCTGTCAAGCCTGTGAACATCTATCGACCAGTTAGTATCTGTTGCATGCTGTCGACCACCTTCCAGCTCACCAGGGTCATACAGGTACCGAACCAGAGCATCAGGTGGTAGGCACTCCTCTCCCTTGTTCGCTCCTCTAGAGCTGTGTCCAGCAGGGTACCGAACCAGAGCATCAGGTGGTAGGCACTCCTCTCCCTTGTTCGCTCCTCTAGAGCTGTGTCCAGCAGAGTGTCTGATAGCCTCTACCGGCTTCTTCCCGATTAGCATGGTAACCTCGGCATTGGATCTCTCCACCACAGCAGGCAGCCCTCTCACCCATACTCTAGAACATTCACATGGCGCCATTTCCTGGGCGTATTGGTGTGGGAACACTCTCTCTGCCAGTGTCCGATTCCACTGCTCAACGATAGCCTGGGCATGGTGATGCACTACCTCGCCTCGCCTAACTGCCACACCATGTTTCCGCATGAGTGCTGCAGTCCCACCTCTGAACTCCTTACCCTCATCCACCTGCAATAATTCTGGCCATTGGAGGGGATTCTCCGAAGCCTCGTAGACACCCTGGAATGCCTGGGCCACCTGGCCAGCTGACTTGTCTGTGAGGGATACTGCAGCCTTGTACCTGCTGGCGATATCGACGATGGTGAGGGCATACTTGTAGGTCTTACGACCAACCGAGTCCTGTGGAAGGAATAGAACATCTGCCTGGTGAACTCTGTTCTGGACAGTTTCCTCGAAATGGGCATGCCTGATGTGCCGTGGACTAGGTCTGCATATCTGCCACATCGCCTGGTGGCTGAGCCACTGGCTAACTGTTTCCAATGTTAAGTTGTGGCCCTTGCGATGTGCAGCCTCGAGTAGTTGAGCAGGCTCATGGTAATATCCACCAGGCTGATAGTAGAGTTCCTCAAGAAAGATGGTTGATAAACTCCCGGATTTCATCACTGACATCCACTCCCGTCCTGTCATGCATGGCCTGGGTCAACTCTAAACAGACGAACAGACGGCCGTCATTCATTCGACCATCACTGAAGACCTCCTGAACAGTAGTTTATCGACCAACCCTCGGAAGTTAAAGGACTTGACCAGGTCGTACAGAGACGCCCTCCTTATATAGTACAGCTTAAATGTTCTGCGGCCCAGATGACCACGAGCGATATGGCAACATATGGTAGCCAAGGGCCTGCGACTCCGAAGAATGTACCTACTCCTGAGGCGATGGCTGGTATGGCTTCAGAAATCTTCTCCACCCCATGGAGAGCATTGTTGGCAATCTTGCAGACCATCTCGCCAGCCTTCGTTGTGAACAGAGCGATCAGAGCCGCAACTGCTGCCAGCAGGCCGATAGAACCTTTTATGTAAGTGTCATAGATTCTTTTTGCTCTGTGTACTAGCCTGCGGGATTCAGGCACGGTCTCCTCTACATCATCATACTCACCTGCGGTCTCCGCTACATCATAGTCGTCTGAATCATAATCCTCCTCATCATTGTCCTCCTCATAGTCCTCGTCATCTATATCCTCGGCTGGATCTTCATAAGCCTCTGGTTCATACATATCCGTCGCTGTGGGGACAGCTATATAGTTGCTTTAAACTGTAGTCTATAGCATGGAATCTGCAATCTTGAATGCGGGCGTGTTTTCCTTAGCAAACTGGGGACTCAGCTTCGCTGACAAGAAGGAGGCATAGGTCGAACGTGAGCATCATAACCAGGTGATGGAGAAGCTGTCTAAGGAGAAGTTTGAGTACAGCAAAGCCCTCGAGCATATGCACCAGAGGGAGGCACGCCGACGCCAACTCCGAGCTCAGGCCAACCAGAGCCTCAGACAGGCAGATGAGAGTCTCGATGAGTACTACGAGGCTGTATCTGAGCCAACGCTCGACTATGAAGCATCGACAGGTCAGAAGACAGCAGAGCTTATAGTAGTGGTGGCAGCTACAGTGGTACGACAGGAGTCGTGCTCTACGCATGCTCAAGCTGAATACCTGATGTGTTCGACACGCATACCTTAGCATAGCCAAAGTAAAGTACTGTCATACCTAATGGGCGGTTTCCGATGTTGAAGCTGAGCCGGTTGCCCTGATTAGGTGGGATGTTCCTACCCCCGATGTGGTGACAGCCCTTGAGTGCCGACTCGAGGTCATCGCTTCCACTGGTTATTCGCAGAAGTGCATATGACTTAGTTATCTGTCTGTAGAGTTGGCAATCAGCCAGCTCGTGTACCTCACCAAGAACATTGGTCCCAGCAACCACAAGCTTGAAGTCGTCTAGCTTATCCACCTGCTGGATGGCTCCTCCCTCCTGAACCAGGACCGCAACAGCGACACAGTCCGATGCACCACAATGCAATGTCAGCTCTACCCATTGGTTAGCTGTGGCTTGGACCTGCTGGTGTTCTCGCTCCACATGCACAATTCGCTGTTTGGAACCCGTTTGCTTCAGTTCCTGGTCATTCTCGTCATGCCAGATATGAAGTCTTTGAGCATTCATAGTCGCATCTGCGAGCTGCTCAGTGTACACCCGGAGGAACAGCCTATCCTGCATGGCAGCCGGATTCACGTGTGTGTTCTTGAGGAGGGTTAAGAGTGGAACTGCCACAGGCTTCTCGACACCTGCCCATAGTTCGAATTCCGTGAACCCCTCATTGCACCCCACAGCATAGTACCCCTTTCCCTTCGCATAGAAGGTTGGTCCACGAGCCAGCGGACCTAGGACTCAGTACTCATCGTTCACATAGGTGGTGTCCACGGTGCTGTTGCTCTGCACAATCTCCAACCTGTTCAGAACCTGCGGGAGCTCTACCATCTGTTCTATTGTGCTCTGAAGCTTGAACTCGAGTGTCATGCTCTTGATCTCGTGGATCTGTGCCGAGATTGAAAAGTCAATGTACTTCCCAGCAGCGGACAATGGGTTCTCATCCTGTATGCTGGGTCGAATGACCATCAGGCAGTCCTTCCTAGGATCAGTGCGGTGCGATGTCGTGGGTTCCATGGCCCCATCTTGATGTTACACATACTGTAGCATTTTTAAGGTCTGGGTATATAGAGGGGTTAAACGGCTGCCATGTTTGGTAAAGTTCTCCAGCAGATTGTCTATAGGCAGCAGGACAAGTCGGCATGACAGCCACGGCATGCACTGTCCCACTGTGACAGGGTCCGAGGACTGCTTCGTGACATCAACATTATCCACGAGCGAGCCAAGGTCACACCTCCGTCTGATGCGGAGATACTGGCCACCATAGGGGAAGGAGCACCAGCTCGTAGTACAAAAGAACTCCTAACTCTGATACTCTACCGGAAGTTTGACAGCATCCAGGGCAGGACACTCGACCTTCTGTTGTCAAAACAAACAGTCCTGTTATTCTAGCTCTCGAAAAGGCGAGGGTCGACCCCAAAGATCTACTAATGGTCGGGAAGTGGATTGCCGTATTTAGCCTCCATAGCCAGGAAGAGCGAGAGATGCTGGATAGCCTCCAGTCTGGAGCAAACAACTACATCAGAGAGGAGGGCAGTGCTGCTGTAGTGGAGAGCCATGACACCGGTCATGCAGAAGGTACTCAGGAGGGGTTCACTGTTGGCTGCAAGGAGGCTGTTGAGCACATCTTCAATGAAGAAGGGTGCAGGAGATTGTCCAGTGATCTGGCAGCATTTCTGAAATTCCCAGATAACTACCAGGACTACCTCATCAAATCCACTCGCAAGTCAGTTGCTCGTCCTGCATGGACAAAGTGGATCTTCCTTGAGAAGTTCCAGAAGAAGAGAGTCCTACCATCTGACCCTCAGTGGGTAGAGTTTAAGCGACAGGCTTCTGACGAAGTTCCTCAAGCTTCTGACGAAGTTCCTCAAGCTTCTGACGAAGTTCCTCAAGCATCTGACAAAGTAGCAGAGACCGCAGACGAAGTAGCAGAGACCGCGCAGCCTTGAAAAAAGTTGCAGCAGCTGTGACAGTCTGTCAGCGATGATGCGTAGAGCAGGCTAGTTTCCTGGCTGGATTCAGCTTGTTGGTGAAGGTCTGTGCCTTTTCCAGAGATGGCTTGAAGTGTGACAGCTCACCTGTCTCCTTGTTGCAGAAGATGAAGCGGTACACCTGCGATAAAGTCCCCTTTGGTCTCCTTGAGGGTTAGGCTGTCGTATATGGTCTCGAGCAGCGCACGTCCACACTTGGAGCTGAAGTATAGCAGCCGGGCATTGTGGCGGATGTCTGGTGAGATCTCGCGTGTGTACTTCTGAAAGAGGATGAAGACAGTTATCGTTGTGTGCCGGATGCCCCTGGTGATGTTGCTGAAGTAGGTGACTGTCTTCAGGTCCATTGCAGGGTCATCGATAACTAAAACAAGTGGTTCTGTCATTCGGGCTGCCAGCAGCTTCTCCATCAGTGCTTGCAGGTTCTGTGTCTTGGTGATTGGGCCATTGTACCATTGATCATTACTGTCAACCACCTCAGCATCGGAGTCAGACACCAGAAGGATGTATTGAGAGTGTAGATGTTCGGCCAGGAGAGCCTGCAGCAAGATGTGTTTCCTGTGTCCTGATGGGGCAATGATCAACACCACCTGGCCAGCATCAGCTGGCCTACTGTCGAATGGTACAGACATGCATGCGGTGGATGGTTAGCACTTGGTTGGCGGTAGCCTCGTCTATATCTGGGAGACTAAATGGCAGTACTTCCAACTCCAGCTCTGTCGCCTGCAGAGCAGGGAATCCTGCACCTCAGGCCCATACGAAGGATGCGATGGAGGCATCAAGCATGAAATCCCAGCAGCAGCTGAGAAGATAGCGTAGAGGGCCTGTGTCAGCACCCACAGTGTCTAGTACACCCAGTATCTGTATGATACATGCATGGGAAGCCATGACTATCCTGTGGTCTTAAACGGCAAACCAAAGAACCCTGACTTCTTCACCTCTGGTAGCTGGAGGCTGGCGGTAGCACCTGTTTTGCCATCGACAGTGATATGGCTCAGGCCGAGGGTGCCTATCCTGAGATTCTCTCCATCCTTTTGGAATGAGCTCCATGGTTTCAGGAGATCCTTAACCAGGTCTTGTGCATAGGACTCAGACATAACCCTGATGGCACCAGCCTCATCGACTCCGAGCATACCGAGCATCGTTGCCCTGTCTTTGATGCCCATCCCCTTGTATACAGTCTTGGCCTTGTTAATGGCTGCTTGTCCTACCGTATCAGTGTTCCCGATGAGATCTTGGGCTGGGATGGTATCTCGGATCTCCTGCGGGTCTCCCTTCCCATCGAAGTCTATGAAGGAGATAGGGGCAACAGTGTCCTCTGAACCGAGGCCTGCCTCGCCCAAGTGAGCAAAATCGCCTAGCTCTTTGCTTTCTAGGTCTGTGAGTGACAGAGTCATAGTGCTATATACACGGCTTAAACCTACTAGTCATACCGCCAGTGAAATATTTGGGCATAGGAGGGCCACGCAGTTGGCCAAGGGAATAGGTAGCAGTGCTCAGGGTACTGGCCATCTCTGCAGGGCCATGCCTTGTGGGTGGTCCACCATTCCCTGGCATTGGCGATCATCAGTCTGTGTGCTCGACTATGGGCTACACATCACCCTCTGGCATGCCATGCCTCATATGCTGCAGGGGACTCGTGATCCATCTCCCACTATTCAGAGGGGTTAAACGTAGGCGACGATGATCTCAGCCATTGCACTCGTTGCTAGCCCTAGAACCGCGTCCTCCAGTAGTGTAACACGTTCATCCATGATCTTGGCGGCAACAGTGTAGGAGGCACCACTGAGGGCGATCTTTGGGATGGGGTGAGTTAGTCTGAGACAGTGCCCGGCCACCCCACTCACCACTGCAGCGAGGACAGCCGCAGTGGCAGCAGGAAGAACCTCATTTCCCCCCTGTCATCTTCACCACGGCCACATTCGCCGCCACATTACTGGTGACATGGACTGCCAGAGGTTTGCTTTGGTCAGTAACTTCTGTGTCTTGGTTCGCAGCAGGTTCTCCACCTTCTGAAGACTCGCCTGGCTCTCGGGCAGTTGCTTCACGATCTGTACCGTTGACGTCATTGTTTAAGCACTGAGTATAAAACACTGTTAAATGTCTGCGTCCCCTGTCGAGAGAGCTAATAAGATCTTCCCAGTCTGCATCTGGCAGGTGGCCGGGTTGGTACTCAGGAATATTCATCTCTCCATTGAGACATCTTAAACATGTCCGGGCTCGCGCCATGCGAGAAGTAGTATGAGGTCTTACAGAGGGAGTTGAAGGACTACAAGAAGAAGACACCAGATGAGCTCGCTCAGCTCTCCAGTGCTGAGCTAACAGAGGAGCTGACAGCTGTGACGCTCTATCTAGGATTTGGTAAGGGGCAGATCTGCTTCCTCGAATACCTTATCATGGGCGGGAGTATCGTCAAGCAGCTCCTGCGAGCTAAAGGTTTCTACAAGGATCGAGGGTATCTGTCAGATGTGTTCCAGCAGTTGGTCTGTGCTGTAAGGAGGCAGTAGCACAGTGCTTCCAGGGACTGGTTGATCCGAACGATCTCTGCTGGTGTGAGGCCTGAGGTGGTGTGTGGAACAAAGTACTTCCACACATCTGGATAGTCCTGCCGCAAGCCAGTGATGTGCATATTTTGCACCAGCGCTCCAGGGTCAGAGTCTGGATTGAACGAGAATGTCGCTGTCTTCCGGTGGCCTTCTCATCGGGGTGTTCAATAGGGGAATCCTGAGTAGTCACGTCTCGGGTCACGGTACATAACCCCTAGGCCGCTGTTGTCACCACCATGCCACCGATAGTCTGGGTGAGCACTGAACTCTCTCTGTAGTCTGCTGGCCGCTGAGATGCTATGACTGTTGAGCTGTGTGTCGAAGTCGTTTGTATCAGAAAGGCTTGCCCCCAGCTCATGGAGGATTCGTCACACCATGAAGTACACATGGAATCTGAGACAGCTGGCGATGAGCACAGCTTCAGGAGTACCAGAATAGGAGTGAAGCATGGTGGAACTTACTCCACATCCTGCTGTGGCACACCACACAGCAAAGTTCAGCTGCTGATTCCAGTATGAGAGGCTTGGAGCCGCCATCCAAGTATGAGCTTGCTGTGCATCCTTGATGGTGATGGGGCAGTTGGTCAGCGGTCCTGGGTTGATGGAGAAGCTGGTTCGGTACCGTCCATCCACTGTGATGGAGAACAGTGTTAGCTCTGGTATATCATCCAGTAGACCTCTCAGGCCAGTCAAGGGTGTACCCAGGAGGGGCGGTTGGCTCCGGATGACTGTCGTGAGGTTCAGTGGGAAGGCCATCCATGCTGGTGTTCTTAAGGCTACCGTACAGGCAGTACACTATTTGTAGTCGTCTCGACTCCATAGACCGGCGGGGTGACCTCGCCGTAACATCCCGTTTTTTAGCTCCTCCATATCAACCCACCCAGAGCCTTTGATGTATTGCTGTCACACTAGGTTTCTCCATGCGGTACAGGGCTTGGACCTTCAATATATGGTGGTACTCTTCATCGGTGACCTGGCCATCCTTGAGAGCTTTGCTGACAGTCTCATCGATAGTCCGTAGCATACTCTGTCCCAGTGTCACATACTTAGCATGCTTCTCCAGCCCCCTTGTGATCTGCCACTGCCAAGCCCCAAGCCCGTGGCCAAGACAGTGGCGGCTAGTGTCACACCACCCCGCGGGATGGTGACGAGGGCACCCACCCCTGTAGCGAGAGTGGCCACAGCTGCCACACCAGCACTGGCTCCAACCACAGCCACAGCAGTGGTTGTATGCGCGAGGATGTTGAATGCTGTCTTATATCGCCTGCGCGTTCTGCTGTACTTTTCTGCCTCACGGACGAGATTCTGCCTGGTGGTATCTATCTGCTGGAGTCGCCAGCCGTGGATGGTACCGCCCTCGTCAGCAGTCAGGGAGGGGTATAGTTCTGGTTGCTTCCGCCACTCTGATTTTGCCATAGTATATCTGGAGGCTTAAACCCGCATCACCTGCAGAATCTGTTCATGAGTCATAGATGGGTTCATTTTGGAGAGCCCGGCAAACTGTACCAGCTTGCGCATGTTGAGACAGACGTCTTTTAGAGCGTGGTCCTCCAGCACTATGTCGGGTGCCAGTAGCTTTCTGAGACGTGAAATCTGGAACTTCACCTTATCACCAAGATAGTAGGTCCACCGCTGGATGGCTTTCTTGGTCTTACACTTCTGCGCCATCTCCTCCTCCCACTGTATGACCTCCGGCTCATCCTCGTCTGAGAAGACACATGGCTCATCCTCATCTGTGAAGACATCTGGATCATCGTCGTATGTGAAGACATCTGGCTCACTCGACTGGTCTTGCTGACCTCGCAGATGTGTACGCAGTTGATGCTGCCAAGGTAGAAGAGAGCGATGGAAATTCATTCGCCCTACAGTACGAAGCAAGCTCAAAGGCATTCTCCATCCACCCCATTGGTGGTGATGGGGTGGAACTGCTCACAGACCTCAAGGATGTGACGAAGGCACGCCTGGGTCGCAACATAGACGGCCACAAAATCGTGTTTCGGTACGATTTCCCGAAGAGGAAGTACATCCTCGAGCCATTGATTGAGCTCTCGGATACAGAGGTGTCAGACATCAACACCCTAAATAGCGACCTCAGCTTTCAACTGGTCAAACCCTATTCAAGCAGTGCCCCGCTGATGGCCCGTGATCGCCTGCTATTGACCCTGGCAAAAAACCTGCAGGTCATATTTGAGAAGAATGAAGTGTGGTACCATGCTGGACCTGGCAAACATGACTGCCCCTATGTAGGCCTCCCACAATCATTGACATAGAGGTTACTCCCCTCTCCACTGTTGTGAAAAAGGATGGGACAGTTCGAAAGCTCTACAATCGGGGATCATCCTTCTTCACCTACATAGGTGACGGTGTCTCCCTGACGAGGGTGGGTCACCGAATCAGGGTTACAGGTGGAAAGCTCCTGCTGCGTCATCAATTCGATGGACCAGAAGAAGCTGTTAACCTCCAGGAGGGCACCATATGGGTAGATGGGGGTGTCACATGTCTCCAAAGTCAAGGGTGCTGTTAAACTGCTTCAGCAAGTCGGACTCACTAGCCCACAAATGACTCATATAGTCCTAGAGCTACGTTTCTTAGCCGGCGGCAGAGTGAAGCAGCTAGCCCCTGCCCCTAAGGGGATGAAGATCACTATCGATCCGGATGGAACAGGGCTCGATCTGACACAGATATTTCTTGAGGGGTTCACTCTGTTCAGTTTAACTCTTCATATATAGCCATGATTCTCATCATACTGCTCGTGCTGGTGTCTACAGCAGTGGCACAGGGCGCTGAGACTACCATGATTTTGGATGCCAAGTGGGCCCACTTCCGGGATGACCGCAGTACAATCCTTGGGTCGACAACTTGCAGAGAAACATTTATGACTGCTTTCACCCACGTAAAGAGATCGAGTCTGTCTGCCACTTCTATGGGGTGGAGAGGGTAGGCCGTGGTTGTCTGCTGGAGACCCCTGCTCAACACCAGATTCTCTGCATAACATGTGAACATGCCAGAGTCTGTCATGGTTCACATGCTAATCACTTTACCCTCCTCCCACGTGAGCGTTGTCAAGGTAGATGGAAGCCCCTATGGGTGGTGCCATCATGCCGATGGGACTCTGGCAGAGACTACGTGTTTGTCTGAGCCTACACAGAATAGAGAGAGGAATGACACTGGCCGGTATCCTGAGGAGGTTCTCCCGGACAGTGGGGTCCACACGGGAGGTTTATTTCCATGTCAGCAACTCCCATCTCGACCACGAACATCACATGTCTCAAATTCCTATGCCCCAGGGATTGAGAGGGCAGTGGAGGGAGGTGGTATCATATTGACCCCGACACTACTACTAGGTGTAAATTTGATTAGCCATCCGATTATTGGTGAAAGAGAATCTCGGAAAGACGAAAAGAAAAGGTGTAAATTGGATTAACCATCTGATTATTGGTGAGAGAATCCAGGAAATACAAAAATAAAAGGTTTAAATTGGATTAACCGTCTGTATTATTCATGAAAGAGAATCTGGGAAATGCAAAAATAAAAGGTATAAATTGGATTAACCATCGGATTATTCGTGAAAGAGAATCTCGGAAATGACAAACGAAAAGGTGTAAATTGGATTAACCATCTGATTATTTGTGGGAGAATCTCGGAAATGCGAAAAGAAAAGGTGTAAATTGGATTAACTGTCTGATTATTGGTGAAAGAGAATCTTTGAAATGCTAAAAGAAAAGGTGTACATTGGATTAACCATCTGATTATTGGTGAAAGAAAATCTCGGAAATGAGAAACGAAAAGGTGTAAAATGGAATAACCATCTGATTATTGGTGAGAGAATCTCGGAAATGTGAAAAGAAAAGGTGTAAATTGGATTAACCATCTGACTATAAGTCAAAGAGAATCTCGGAAATGCGAAAAGAAAAGGTGTAAATTGGATTAACCATCTGATTATTGGTGAAAGAGAATCTCGGAAATGAGAAAAGAAAAGGTGTAAATTGGATTAACCGTCTGCTTATTGGTGAAACAGGATCTCGGAAATATGAAATGATAGGGTGTAAATTGGATTAACCATCTGATATTACCTGAAAGAGAATCTCAGAAATTCAAAAAGAAAATGTGTAAATTTGATTAAAATTTTGATTATTGGTGAAAGAGAATCTCAGAAATAAGAAAAGAAAATGTGTAAATTGGATTAACTGTCCGATTATTGGTGAAAGAGAATCTCGGATATACAAAAAGAAAAGGTGTAAATTGGATGAACCATCCAATTATTGGTGATGGAGAAACTAGGAAATGCAAAAAGAAAGGTGTAAGGTGGATTAACCATCTGAATATTGGTGAAAGATTATCTCGAAAATGAGAAATGAAAAGGTGTAAATTGGATTAACCATCTGATTATTGGTGAACGAGAATCTCGGAAATGCAAAAGGAAAAGGGGTAAGTTGGATTAAACATCTGATCATTTGTGAAAGAGAATCTCGGAAATGCGAAATAAAAGGTGTAAATTGGATTAACCATCCGATTATTCGTGAAAGAGAATCTCAGAAATACAAAAAAGAAAAGGTGTAAATTGGATTAACCATCCGATTATTGGTGAAAGAGAATCTTTGAAATGCTAAAAGAAAAGGTGTACATTGGATTAACCATCCGATTATTGGTGAAAGAGAATCTCGGATATACAAAAAGAAAAAGTGTAAATTGGATTAATCATCCGATTATTCGTGAAAGAGAATCTCGGATATACAAAAAGAAAAGGTATAAATTGGATTAACCATCTAATTATTGGTGAAAGAGAATCTCGGAAATGAGAAACGAAAAGGTGTAAATTTGATTAACCATCTGATTATTGGTGAGAGAATCTCGGAAATGCGAAAAGAAAAGGTGTAAATTGGATTAACCGTCTGATTATTTGTGAAAGAGAATCAGAAATGCAAAACGAAAAGGTGGAAATTGGATTAACCATCTGATTATCGGTGAAAAGAGAATCTTTGAAATGCTAAAAGAAAACGTGTACATTGGATTAACAATCCGATTATTGGTGAAAGAGAATCGTGGATATACAAAAATAATGGGTGTAAATTGGATTAACCATCCGATTATTGGTGAAAGAGAATCTCGGAAATACGAAAAGAAGTGTAAATTGGATTAAGCATCTGATTATTGGTGAAAGAGAATCGTGGAAATGCAAAATGAAAAGGTGTAAATTGGATTAACCGTCTCATTATTGTTGAAAGAGAATCTTTGAAATGCTAAAAGAAAAGGTGTACATTGGATTAACCATCCGATTATTGGTGAAAGAGAATCTCGGATATACAAAATGAAAAGGTGTAAATTGGATTAACCATCCGATTATTGGTGAAAGAGAATCTCGGAAATGAGAAACGAAAAGGTGTAAATTCGATTAACCATCCGATTATTGGTGAGAGAATCTCGCAAATGCAAAAAGAAAAGGTGTAAATTGGATTAACCATCTGATTATTATTGAAAGAGAATTTCGGAAATGAGAAACGAAAAGGTGTAAAATGGATTAACCATCTGAATATTGGTGAGAGGATCTCTGAAATGTGAAAAGAAAGGGTGTAAATTGGATTAACCATCCGATTATGGATGAAAGAGAATCTCTGAAATGCGAAAAGAAAAGGTGTAAATTGGATTAACCATCTGATTATTCGTGAAAGAGAAACTCCGATATACAAAAAGAAAAGGTGGCAATTGGATTATCCGTCTGATTATTGGTGAAAGAAAATCTCGGAAGTGAGAAACGAAAAGGGGTAAAATGGAATAACCATCTGATTATTGGTAAGAGAATCTCGGAAATGTGAAAAGAAAAGGTGTAAATTGAATTAACCATCTGACTATAAGTCAAAGAGAATCTCGGAAATGCGAAAAGAAAAGATGTAAATTGGATTAACCATCTGATTATTGGTGAAAGAGAATCTCGGAAATGAGAAAAGAAAATGTGTAAATTGGATTAACCGTCTGCTTATTGGTGAAAGAGAATCTCGGAAATGTAAAAAGAAAAGGTGTAAATTGGATTAACCATCTGATTATTCGTGAAAGAGAATCTCGGAAATGAGAAAAGAAAAGGTGTAAATTGGATTAACCATCTGATTATTTGTGAAAGAGAATCTCGGAAATGTGAAAAGAAAAGGTGTAAATTGGATTAACCATCTGACTATAAGTCAAAGAGAATCTCGGAAATGCAAAAAGAAAAGGTGTAAATTGGATTAACCATCTGATTATTGGTGAAAGAGAATCTCGGAAATGAGAAAGGAAAAGATGTAAATTGGTTTAACCGTCTGCTTATTGGTGAAACAGGATCTCGGAAATATGAAATGATAGGGTGTAAATTGGATTAACCATCTGATATTACCTGAAAGAGAATCTCAGAAATTCAAAAAGAAAATGTGTAAATTTGATTAACCATCTGATTATTGGTGAAAGAGAATCTCAGAAATAAGAAAAGAAAATGTGTAAATTGGATTAACTGTCCGATTATTGGTGAAAGAGAATCTCGGATATACAAAAAGAAAAGGTGTAAATTGGATGAACCATCCAATTAGTGGTGATGGAGAAACTAGGAAATGCAAAAAGAAAGGTGTAAGGTGGATTAACCATCTGAATATTGGTGAAAGATTATCTCCAAAATGAGAAATGAAAAGGTGTAAATTGGATTAACCGTCTGATTATTGGTGAACGAGAATCTCGGAAATGCAAAAGGAAAAGGGGTAAGTTGGATTAAACATCTGATTATTTATGAAAGAGAATCTCGGAAATGCGAAATAAAAGGTGTAAATTGGATTAACCGTCCGATTATTCGTGAGAGAATCTCAGAAATACAAAAAAGAAAAGGTGTAAATTGGATTAACCATCCGATTATTGGTGAAAGACAATCTTTGAAATGCTAAAAGAAAAGGTGTACATTGGATTAACCATCCGATTATTGGTGAAAGAGAATCTCGGATATACAAAAAGAAAAAGTGTAAATTGGATTAATCATCTGATTATTCGTGAAAGAGAATCTCGGATATACAAAAAGAAAAGGTATAAATTGGATTAACCATCTAATTATTGGTGAAAGAGAATCTCGGATATGAGAAACAAAAAGGTGTAAATTGGATTAACCATCTGATTATTGGTGAGAGAATCTCGGAAATGCGAAAAGAAAAGGTGTAAATTGGATTAACCGTCTGATTATTTGTGAAAGAGAGTCAGAAATGCAAAACGAAAAGGTGGAAATTGGATTAACCATCTGATTATTGGTGAAAGAGAATCTCGGAAATGCAAAAATAAAAGGTGTAAATTGGATTAATCATCCGATTATTCGTGAAAGAGAAACTCCGATATACAAAAAGAAAAGGTGGAAATTGGATTATCCGTCTGATTATTGGTGAAAGAGAGTCAGAAATGTAAAATAAAAAGGTGGAAATTGGATTAACCATCTGATTATTGGTGAAAGAAAATCTCGGAATTGAGAAATGAAAAGGTGTAAAATGGAATAACCATCTGATTATTGGTGAGAGAATCTCGGAAATGTGAAAAGAAAAGGTGTAAATTGGATTAACCATCTGATATTACCTGAAAGAGAATCTCAGAAATTCAAAAAGAAAAGGTGTAAATTTGATTAACCATCTGATTATTGGTGAAAGAGAATCTCAGAAATAAGAAAAGAAAATGTGTAAATTGGATGAACCATCCAATTATTGGTGATGGAGAAACTAGGAAATGCAAAAAGAAAGGTGTACGGTTGATTAACCATCTGAATATTGGTGAAAGATTATCTCGGAAATGAGAAATGAAAAGGTGTAAATTGGATTAACCGTCTAATTATTGGTGAACGAGAATCTCGGAAATGCAAAAGGAAAAGTTGTAAATTGGATTAACCATCCGATTATTCGTGAAAGCGAATCTCAGAAATACAAAAAAGAAAAGGTGTAAATTGGATTAACCATCCGATTATTGTTGAAAGGGAATCTTTGAAATGCTAAAAGAAAAGGTGTACATTGGATTAACCATCCGATTATTGGTGAAAGAGAATCTCGGAAATGCAAAAAGAAAAGGTGGAAATTGGATTATCCGTCTGATTATTGGTGAAAGAGAGTCAGAAATGTAAAATAAAAAGGTGGAAATTGGATTAACCATCCGATTATTGGTGAAAGAGAATCTCGGAAATGCAAAAAGAAAAGGTGGAAATTGGATTATCCGTCTGATTATTGGTGAAAGAGAGTCAGAAATGAGAAATGAAAAGGTGTAAAATGGAATAACCATCTGATTATTGGTGAGAGAATCTCGGAAATGTGAAAAGAAAAGGTGTAAATTGGATTAACTATCTGACTATAAGTCAAAGAGAATCTCGGAAATGCGAAAAGAAAAGGTGTAAATTGGATTAACCATCTGATATTACCTGAAAGAGAATCTCAGAAATTCAAAAAGAAAAGGTGTAAATTTGATTAACCATCTGATTATTGGTGAAAGAGAATCTCAGAAATTCAAAAAGAAAAGGTGTAAATTGGATTAACCGGCCGATTATTGGTGAAAGAGAATCTCGGATATACAAAAAGAAAAGGTGTAAATTGGATGAACCATCCAATTATTGGTGATGGAGAAACTAGGAAATGCAAAAAGAAAGGTGTACGGTTGATTAACCATCTGAATATTGGTGAAAGATTATCTCGGAAATGAGAAATGAAAAGGTATAAATTGGATTAACCATCTGATTATTGGTGAACGAGAATCTCGGAAATGCAAAAGGAAAAGGGGTAAAGTGGATTAACCATCTAATTATTGGTGAAAGAGAATCTCGGAAATGAGAAACGAAAAGGTGTAAATTGGATTAACCATCTGATTATTGGTGAACGAGAATCTCGGAAATGCAAAAGGAAAAGGGGTAAGTTGGATTAAACATCCGATTATTCGTGAAAGAGAATCTTTGAAATGCTAAAAGAAAAGGTGTACATTGGATTAACCATTCGATTATTGTTGAAAGAGAATCTTTGAAATGCTAAAAGAAAAGGTGTACATTGGATTAACCATCCGATTATTGGTGAAAGAGAATCTCGGATATACAAAAAGAATAAGTGTAAATTGGATTAATCATCCGATTATTCGTGAAAGAGAATCTCGGATATACAAAAAGAAAAGGTATAAATTGAATTAACCATCTAATTATTGGTGAAAGAGAATCTCGGAAATGAGAAACGAAAAGGTGTAAATTGGATTAACCATCTGATTATTGGTGAACGAGAATCTCGGAAATGCAAAAGGAAAAGGGGTAAGTTGGATTAAACATCTGATTATTTGTGAAAGAGAATCTCGGAAATTCGAAATATAAGGTGTAAATTGGATTAACCATCCGATTATTCGTGAAAGAGAATCTCAGAAATACCAAAAAGAAAAGATGTAAATTGGATTAACCATCCGATTATTGGTGAAAGAGAATCTCGGATATACAAAAAGAAAAAGTGTAAATTGGATTAATACTACGATTATTCGTGAAAGAGAATCTCGGATATACAAAAAGAAAAGGTATAAATTGGATTAACCATCTAATTATTGGTGAAAGAGAATCTCGGATATGAGAAACAAAAAGGTGTAAATTGGATTAACCATCTGATTATTGGTGAGAGAATCTCGGAAATGCGAAAAGAAAAGGTGTAAATTGGATTAACCGTCTGATTATTTGTGAAAGAGAGGCAGAAATGCAAAACGAAAAGGTGGAAATTGGATTAACCATCTGATTATTGGTGAAAGAGAATCTCGGAAATGCAAAAAGAAAAGGTGTAAATTGGATTAATCATCCGATTATTCGTGAAAGAGAAACTCCCATACACAAAAAGAAAAGGTGGAAATTGGATTATCCGTCTGATTATTGGTGAAAGAGAGTCAGAAATGCAAAATAAAAAGGTGGAAATTGGATTAACCATCTGATTATTGGTGAAAGAAAATCTCGGAATTGAGAAATGAAAAGGTGTAAAATGGAATAACCATCTGATTATTGGTGAGAGAATCTCGGAAATGTGAAAAGAAAAGGTGTAAATTGGATTAACCATCTGACTATAAGTCAAAGAGAATCTCGGAAATGCGAAAAGAAAAGGTGTAAATTGGATTAACCATCTGATATTACCTGAAAGAGAATCTCAGAAATTCAAAAAGAAAAGGTGTAAATTTGATTAACCATCAGATTATTGGTGAAAGAGAATCTCAGAAATAAGAAAAGAAAATGTGTAAATTGGATTAACCGTCCGATTATTGGTGAAAGAGAATCTCGGATATACAAAAAGAAAAGGTGTAAATTGGATGAACCATCCAATTATTGGTGATGGAGAACCTAGGAAATGCAAAAAGAAAGGTGTACGGTTGATTAACCATCTGAATATTGGTGAAAGATTATCTCGGAAATGAGAAATGAAAAGGTGTAAATTGGATTAACCATCTGATTATTGGTGAACGAGAATCTCGGAAATGAGAAATGAAAAGGTGTAAATTGGATTAACCATCTGATTATAGGTGAACGAGAATCTCGGAAATGCAAAAGGAAAAGGGGTAAAGTGGATTAAACATCTGATTATTGGTGAAAGCGAATCTCAGAAATGCGAAATAAAAGGTGTAAATTGGATTAACCATCCGATTATTCGTGAAAGCGAATCTCAGAAATACAAAAAAGAAAAGGTGTAAATTGGATTAACCATCCGATTATTGTTGAAAGAGAATCTTTGAAATGCTAAAAGAAAAGGTGTACATTGGATTAACCATCCGATTATTGGTGAAAGAGAATCTCGGAAATGCAAAAATAAAAGGTGTAAATTGGATTAATCATCCGATTATTCGTGAAAGAGAAACTCCGATATACAAAAAGAAAAGGTGGAAATTGGATTATCCGTCTGATTATTGGTGAAAGAGAGTCAGAAATGCAAAATAAAAAGGTGGAAATTGGATTAACCATCTGATTATTGGTGAAAGAAAATCTCGGAATTGAGAAATGAAAAGGTGTAAAATGGAATAACCATCTGATTATTGGTGAGAGAATCTCGGAAATGCAAAAGGAAAAGGGGTAAGTTGGATTAAACATCTGATTATTTGTGAAAGAGAATCTCGGAAATGCGAAATAAAAGGTGTAAATTGGATTAACCATCCGATTATTCGTGAAAGAGAATCTCAGAAATACCAAAAAGAAAAGGTGTAAATTGGATTAACCATCCGATTATTGGTGAAAGAGAATCTTTGAAATGCTAAAAGAAAAGGTGTACATTGGATTAACCATCCGATCATTGGTGAAAGAGAATCTCGGATATACAAAAAGAAAAAGTGTAAATTGGATTAATCATCCGATTATTCGTGAAAGAGAATCTCGGATATACAAAAAGAAAAGGTATAAATTGGATTAACCATCTAATTATTGGTGAAAGAGAATCTCGGATATGAGAAACAAAAAGGTGTAAATTGGATTAACCATCTGATTATTGGTGAGAGAATCTCGGAAATGCGAAAAGAAAAGGTGTAAATTGGATTAACCGTCTGATTATTTGTGAAAGAGAGTCAGAAATGCAAAACGAAAAGGTGGAAATTGGAATAACCATCTGATTATTGGTGAAAGATAATCTCGGAAATGCAAAAATAAAAGGTGTAAATTGGATTAATCATCCGATTATTCGTGAAAGAGAAACTCCGATACACAAAAAGAAAAGGTGTAAATTGGATTATCCGTCTGATTATTGGTGAAAGAGAGTCAGAAATGCAAAATAAAAAGTTGGAAATTGGATTAACCATCTGATTATTGGTGAAAGAAAATCTCGGAATTGAGAAATGAAAAGGTGTAAAATGGCATAACCATCTGATTATTTGTGAGAGAATCTCGGAAATGTGAAAAGAAAAGGTGTAAATTGGATTAACCATCTGACTATAAGTCAAAGAGAATCTCGGAAATGCGAAAAGAAAATGTGTAAATTGGATTAACCATCTGATATTACCTGAAAGAGAATCTCAGAAATTCAAAAAGAAAAGGTGTAAATTTGATTAACCATCTGATTATTGGTGAAAGAGAATCTCAGAAATAAGAAAAGAAAATGTGTAAATTGGATTAACTGTCCGATTATTGGTGAAAGAGAATCTTTGAAATGCTAAAAGAAAAGATGTAAATTGGATTAACCATCCGATTATTGGTGAAAGAGAATCTCGGATATACAAAAAGAATAAGTGTAAATTGGATTAACCATCTAATTATTGGTGAAAGAGAATCTCGGATATGAGAAACAAAAAGGTGTAAATTGGATTAACCATCTGATTATTGGTGAGAGAATCTCGGAAATGCGAAAAGAAAAGGTGTAAATTGGATTAACCGTCTGATTATTTGTGAAAGAGAGTCAGAAATGCAAAATGAAAAGGTGGAAATTGGAATAACCATCTGATTATTGGTGAAAGATAATCTCGGAAATGCAAAAATAAAAGGTGTAAATTGGATTAATCATCCGATTATTCGTGAAAGAGAAACTCCGATACACAAAAAGAAAAGGTGGAAATTGGATTATCCGTCTGATTATTGGTGAAAGAGAGTCAGAAATGCAAAATAAAAAGTTGGAAATTGGATTAACCATCTGATTATTGGTGAAAGAAAATCTCGGAATTGAGAAATGAAAAGGTGTAAAATGGCATAACCATCTGATTATTTGTGAGAGAATCTCGGAAATGTGAAAAGAAAAGGTGTAAATTGGATTAACCATCTGACTATAAGTCAAAGAGAATCTCGGAAATGCGAAAAGAAAATGTGTAAATTGGATTAACCATCTGATATTACCTGAAAGAGAATCTCAGAAATTCAAAAAGAAAAGGTGTAAATTTGGTTAACCATCTGATTATTGGTGAAAGAGAATCTCAGAAATAAGAAAAGAAAATGTGTAAATTGGATTAACTGTCCGATTATTGGTGAAAGAGAATCTTTGAAATGCTAAAAGAAAAGATGTAAATTGGATTAACCATCCGATTATTGGTGAAAGAGAATCTCGGATATACAAAAAGAATAAGTGTAAATTGGATTAACCATCTAATTATTGGTGAAAGAGAATCTCGGATATGAGAAACAAAAAGGTGTAAATTGGATTAACCATCTGATTATTGGTGAGAGAATCTCGGAAATGCGAAAAGAAAAGGTGTAAATTGGATTAACCGTCTGATTATTTGTGAAAGAGAGTCAGAAATGCAAAACGAAAAGGTGGAAATTGGAATAACCATCTGATTATTGGTGAAAGATAATCTCGGAAATGCAAAAATAAAAGGTGTAAATTGGATTAATCATCCGATTATTCGTGAAAGAGAAACTCCGATACACAAAAAGAAAAGGTGGAAATTGGATTATCCGTCTGATTATTGGTGAAAGAGAGTCAGAAATGCAAAATAAAAAGTTGGAAATTGGATTAACCATCTGATTATTGGTGAAAGAAAATCTCGGAATTGAGAAATGAAAAGGTGTAAAATGGCATAACCATCTGATTATTGGTGAGAGAATCTCGGAAATGTGAAAAGAAAAGGTGTAAATTGGATTAACCATCTGACTATAAGTCAAAGAGAATCTCGGAAATGCGAAAAGAAAAGGTGTAAATTGGATTAACCATCTGATATTACCTGAAAGAGAATCTCAGAAATTCAAAAAGAAAAGGTGTAAATTTGATTAACCATCTGATTATTGGTGAAAGAGAATCTCAGAAATAAGAAAAGAAAATGTGTAAATTGGATTAACTGTCCGATTATTGGTGAAAGAGAATCTTTGAAATGCTAAAAGAAAAGATGTAAATTGGATTAACCATCCGATTATTGGTGAAAGAGAATCTCGGATATACAAAAAGAATAAGTGTAAATTGGATTAATCATCCGATTATTCGTGAGAGAGAATCTCGGATATACAAAAAGAAACGGTATAAATTGGATTAATCATCTAATTATTGGTGAAAGAGAATCTCGGAAATGAGAAACGAAAAGGTGTAAATTGGATTAACCAGCTGATTATTTGTGAAAGAGAATCTCGCAAATGCAAACAGAAAAGGTGTAAATTGGATTAACCATCTGATTATTATTGAAAGAGAATCTCTGAAATGAGAAACGAAAAGGTGTAAAATGGATTAACCATCTGAATATTGGTGAGAGGATCTCGGAAATGGGAAAAGAAAAGGTGTAAATTGGATTAACCATCCGATTATGGATGAAAGAGAATCTCCGAAATGCGAAAAGAAAAGGTGTAAATTGGATTTACCATCCAATTATTGTTGAAAGAGAATCTCGGAAATGCAAAAATAAAATGTGTAAATTGGATTAATCATCCGATTATTCGTGAAAGAGAAACTCCGATATACCAAAAGAAAAGGTGGAAATTGGATTATCCGTCTGATTATTGGTGAAAGAGAATCTCGGAAATGAGAAACGAAAAGGTGTAAAATGGATTAACCATCCGATTATTGGTGAAAGAGGATCTCGGAAATGAGAAACCAAAATGTGTAAATTCGATTAACCATCTGATTATTGGTGAGAGAATCTCGCAAATGCAAAAAGAAAAGGTGTAAATTGGATTAACCATCTGATTATTATTGAAAGAGAATCTCGGAAATGAGAAACGAAAATGTGTAAAATGGATTAACCATCTGATTATTGGTGAGAGAATCTCGCAAATGTGAAAAGAAAAGGTGGAAATTGGATTATCCGTCTGATTATTGGTGAAAGAGAATCAGAAATGCAAAATGAAAAGGTGGAAATTGGATTAACCATCTGATTATTGGTGAAAGAAAATCTCGGAAATGAGAAACGAAAAGGTGTAAAATGGAATAACCATCTGATTATTGGTGAGAGAATCTCGGAAATGTGAAAAGAAAAGGTGTAAATTGGATTAACCATCTGACTATAAGTCAAAGAGAATCTCGGAAATGCGAAAAGAAAAGATGTAAATTGGATTAACGATCTGATTATTGGTGAAAGAGAATATCGGAAATGAGAAAAGAAAAGGTGTAAATTGGATTAACCGTCTGCTTATTGGTGAAACAGGATCTCGGAAATATGAAATGATAGGGTGTAAATTGGATTAACCATCTGATATTACCTGAAAGAGAATCTCAGAAATTCAAAAGGAAAATGTGTAAATTTGATTAACCATCTGATTATTGGTGAAAGAGAATCTCAGAAATAAGAAAAGAAAATGTGTAAATTGGATTAACTGTCCGATTATTGGTGAAAGAGAATCTCGGATATACAAAAAGAAAAGGTGTAAATTGGATGAACCATCCAATTATTGGTGATGGAGAAACTAGGAAATGCAAAAAGAAAGGTGTAAGGTGGATTAACCATCTGAATATTGGTGAAAGATTATCTCGAAAATGAGAAATGAAAAGGTGTAAATTGGATTAACCGTCTGATTATTGGTGAACGAGAATCTGGGAAATGCAAAAATAAAATGTGTAAATTGGATTAATCATCCGATTATTCGTGAAAGAGAAACTCCGATATACCAAAAGAAAAGGTGGAAATTGGATTATCCGTCTGATTATTGGTGAAAGAGAATCTCGGAAATGAGAAACGAAAAGGTGTAAAATGGATTAACCATCCGATTATTGGTGAAAGAGGATCTCGGAAATGAGAAACCAAAATGTGTAAATTCGATTAACCATCTGATTATTGGTGAGAGAATCTCGCAAATGCAAAAAGAAAAGGTGTAAATTGGATTAACCATCTGATTATTATTGAAAGAGAATCTCGGAAATGAGAAACGAAAATGTGTAAAATGGATTAACCATCTGATTATTGGTGAGAGAATCTCGGAAATGTGAAAAGAAAAGGTGGAAATTGGATTATCCGTCTGATTATTGGTGAAAGAGAATCAGAAATGCAAAATGAAAAGGTGGAAATTGGATTAACCATCTGATTATTGGTGAAAGAAAATCTCGGAAATGAGAAACGAAAAGGTGTAAAATGGAATAACCATCTGATTATTGGTAAGAGAATCTCGGAAATGTGAAAAGAAAAGGTGTAAATTGGATTAACCATCTGATATTACCTGAAAGAGAATCTCAGAAATTCAAAAAGAAAATGTGTAAATTTGATTAACCATCTGATTATTGGTGAAAGAGAATCTCAGAAATAAGAAAAGAAAATGTGTAAATTGGATTAACTGTCCGATTATTGGTGAAAGAGAATCTCGGATATACAAAAAGAAAAGGTGTAAATTGGATGAACCATCCAATTATTGGTGATGGAGAAACTAGGAAATGCAAAAAGAAAGGTGTAAGGTGGATTAACCATCTGAATATTGGTGAAAGATTATCTCGAAAATGAGAAATGAAAAGGTGTAAATTGGATTAACCGTCTGATTATTGGTGAACGAGAATCTGGGAAATGCAAAAATAAAATGTGTAAATTGGATTAATCATCCGATTATTCGTGAAAGAGAAACTCCGATATACCAAAAGAAAAGGTGGAAATTGGATTATCCGTCTGATTATTGGTGAAAGAGAATCTCGGAAATGAGAAACGAAAAGGTGTAAAATGGATTAACAATCCGATTATTGGTGAAAGAGGATCTCGGAAATGAGAAACCAAAATGTGTAAATTCGATTAACCATCTGATTATTGGTGAGAGAATCTCGCAAATGCAAAAAGAAAAGGTGTAAATTGGATTAACCATCTAATTATTATTGAAAGAGAATCTCGGAAATGAGAAACGAAAATGTGTAAAATGGATTAACCATCTGATTATTGGTGAGAGAATCTCGGAAATGTGAAAAGAAAAGGTGGAAATTGGATTATCCGTCTGATTATTGGTGAAAGAGAATCAGAAATGCAAAATGAAAAGGTGGAAATTGGATTAACCATCTGATTATTGGTGAAAGAAAATCTCGGAAATGAGAAACGAAAAGGTGTAAAATGGAATAACCATCTGATTATTGGTGAGAGAATCTCGGAAATGTGAAAAGAAAAGGTGTAAATTGGATTAACCATCTGACTATAAGTCAAAGAGAATCTCGGAAATGCGAAAAGAAAAGATGTAAATTGGATTAACGATCTGATTATTGGTGAAAGAGAATATCGGAAATGAGAAAAGAAAAGGTGTAAATTGGATTAACCGTCTGCTTATTGGTGAAACAGGATCTCGGAAATATGAAATGATAGGGTGTAAATTGGATTAACCATCTGATATTACCTGAAACAGAATCTCAGAAATTCAAAAAGAAAATGTGTAAATTTGATTAACCATCTGATTATTGGTGAAAGAGAATCTCAGAAATAAGAAAAGAAAATGTGTAAATTGGATTAACTGTCCGATTATTGGTGAAAGAGAATCTCGGATATACAAAAAGAAAAGGTGTAAATTGGATGAACCATCCAATTATTGGTGATGGAGAAACTAGGAAATGCAAAAAGAAAGGTGTAAGGTGGATTAACCATCTGAATATTGGTGAAAGATTATCTCGAAAATGAGAAATGAAAAGGTGTAAATTGGATTAACCGTCTGATTATTGGTGAACGAGAATCTCGGAAATGCAAAAGGAAAAGGGGTAAGTTGGATTAAACATCTGATTATTTATGAAAGAGAATCTCGGAAATGCGAAATAAAAGGTGTAAATTGGATTAACCATCCGATTATTCGTGAAAGAGAATCTCAGAAATACAAAAAAGAAAAGGTGTAAATTGGATTAACCATCCGATTATTGGTGAAAGAGAATCTTTGAAATGCAAAAAGAAAAGGTGTACATTGGATTAACCATCCGATTATTGGTGAAAGAGAATCTCGGATATACAAAAAGAAAAAGTGTAAATTGGATTAATCATCCGATTATTCGTGAAAGAGGATCTCGGATATACAAAAAGAAAAGGTATAAATTGGATTAACCATCTAATTATTGGTGAAAGAGAATCTCGTATATGAGAAACAAAAAGGTGTAAATTGGATTAACCATCTAATTATTGGTGAGAGAATCTCGGAAATGCGAAAAGAAAAGGTGTAAATTGGATTAACCGTCTGATTATTTGTGAAAGAGAGTCAGAAATGCAAAACGAAAAGGTGGAAATTGGATTAACCATCTGATTATTGGTGAAAGAGAATCTCGGAAATGAGAAACGAAAAGGTATAAAATGGATTAACCATCTGATTATTGGTGAGAGAATCTCGGAAATGTGAAAAGAAAAGGTGTAAATTGGATTACCCATCCGATTATGGGTGAAAGAGAATCTCTGAAATGCGAAAAGAAAAGCTGTAAATTGGATTAACCATCCAATTATTGGTGAAAGATAATCTCGGAAATGCAAAAATAAAAGGTGTAAATTGGATTAATCATCCGATTATTCGTGAAAGAGAAACTCCGATATACAAAAAGAAAAGGTGGAAATTGGATTATCCGTCTGATTATTGGTGAAAGAGAGTCAGAAATGCAAAATAAAAAGGTGGAAATTGGATTAACCATCTGATTATTGGTGAAAGAAAATCTCGGAATTGAGAAATGAAAAGTTGTAAAATGGAATAACCATCTGATTATTGGTGAAAGAAAATCTCGGAAATGTGAAAAGAAAAGGTGTAAATTGGATTAACCCTCTGACTATATGTCAAAGAGAATCTCGGAAATGCGAAAAGAAAAGGTGTAAATTGGATTAACCATCTGATATTACCTGAAAGAGAATCTCAGAAATTCAAAAGAAAAGGTGTGTAATTTGATTAACCATCTGATTATTGGTGAAAGAGAATCTCAGAAATAAGAAAAGAAAATGTGTAAATTGGATTAACCGTCCGATTATTGGTGAAAGAACCATCTGATATTACCTGAAAGAGAATCTCAGAAATTCAAAAAGAAAAGGTGTGTAATTTGATTAACCATCTGATTATTGGTGAAAGAGAATCTCAGAAATAAGAAAAGAAAATGTGTAAATTGGATTAACCGTCCGATTATTGGTGAAAGAGAATCTCGGATATACAAAAAGAAAAGGTGTAAATTGGATGAACCATCCAATTATTGGTGATGGAGAAACTAGGAAATGCAAAAAGAAAGGTGTACGGTTGATTAACCATCTGAATATTGGTGAAAGATTATCTCGGAAATGAGAAATGAAAAGGTATAAATTGGATTAACCGTCTGATTATTGGTGAACGAGAATCTCGGAAATGCAAAAGGAAAAGGGGTAAAGTGGATTAAACATCTGATTATTTGTGAAATAGAATCTCGGAAATGCGAAATAAAAGGTGTAAATTGGATTAACCATCCGATTATTCGTGAAAGCGAATCTCAGAAATACAAAAAAGAAAAGGTGTAAATTGGATTAACCATCCGATTATTGTTGAAAGAGAATCTTTGAAATGCTAAAAGAAAAGGTGTACATTGGATTAACCATCCGATTATTGGTGAAAGAGAATCTCGGATATACAAAAAGAATAAGTGTAAATTGGATTAATCATCCGATTATTCGTGAAAGAGAATCTCGGATATACAAAAAGAAAAGGTATAAATTGGATTAACCATCTAATTATTGGTGAAAGAGAATCTCGGAAATGAGAAACGAAAAGGTGTAAATTGGATTAACCATCTGATTATTGGTGAGAGAATCTCGCAAATGCAAAAAGAAAAGGTGTAAATTGGATTAACCATCTGATTATTATTGAAAGAGAATCTCTGAAATGAGAAACGAAAAGGTGTAAAATGGAATAGCCATCTGAATATTGGTGAGAGGATCTCGGAAATGTGAAAAGAAAAGGTGTAAATTGGATTAACCATCCGATTATGGATGAAAGAGAATCTCTGAAATGCGAAAATAAAAGGTGTAAATTGGATTTACCATCCAATTATTGGTGACAGAGAATCTCGGAAATGCAAAAATAAAATGTGTAAATTGGATTAATCATCCGATTATTCGTGAAAGAGAATCTCAGAAATGAGAAACGAAAAGGTGTAAAATGGATTAACCGTTTGATTATTGTTGAAAGAGAATCTTTGAAATGCTGAAAGAAAAGGTGTACATTGGACTAACCATCCGATTATTCGTGAAAGAGAATCTCGGATATACAAAAAGAAAAGGTATAAATTGGATTAACCATCTAATTATTGGTGAAAGAGAATCTCGGAAATGAGAAACGAAAAGGTGTAAATTGGATTAACCATCTGATTATTGGTGAGAGAATCTCGGAAATGCGAAAAGAAAAGGTGTAAATTGGATTAACCATCCAGTTATTGGTGAAAGAGAATCTCGGAAATGCAAAAAGAAAAGGTGCAAATTGGATTAACCGTTTGATTATTGGTGAAAGAGAATCTTTGAAATGCTAAAAGAAAAGGTGTACATTGGATTAACCATCCGATTATTGGTGAAAGAGAATCTCAGAAATGAGAAACGAAAAGGTGTAAAATGGATTAACCGTTTGATTATTGTTGAAAGAGAATCTTTGAAATGCTGAACGAAAAGGTGTACATTGGACTAACCATCCGATTATTTGTGAAAGAGAATCTCGGAAATGAGAAACGAAAAGGTGTAAATTGGAGTAACCATCTGATTATTAGAGAATCTCGGAATTGTGAAAAGAAAAGGTGTAAATTGGTTTAATCATCCGATTATTCGTGAATGAGAATATCGGATATACAAAAAGAAAAGGTGTAAATTGGATTAACCATCCGATTATTGGTGAAAGAGAGTCTCATAAATGCAAAATGAAAAGGTGTAAATTGGATTAACGATATGATCATTGGTGAAAGAGAATCTCGGAAATGGTAAACGAAAAGGTTTAAAATGGAATAACCATCTGATTATTGGTGAGAGAATCTCGGAAATGTGAAGAGAAAAGGTGTAAATTGGATTAACCATCCGATTATTGGTGAAAGAGAATCTTTGAAATGCTAAAAGAAAAGGTGTATATTGGATTAACCAACCGATTTTTGGTGAAAGAGAATCTCGGATATACAAAAAGAAAAGGTGTAAATTGGATTAACCATCCGATTATTGGTGAAAGAGAATCTCGGAAATAGGAAAAGAAAAAGTGTAATTTGGATTAACCATCTGATTATTCGTGAAAGAGAATCTCGCATATACAAAAAGAAAAGTGTAAATTGGATTAACCATCTGATTATTGGTGAAAGAGAATCAAGGAAATGCGAAAAGAAAAGGTGTAAATTGGATTAACCGTCTCATTATTGGTGAAAGAGAATCTCGGAATTGTGAAAAGAAAAGGTGTAAATTGGATCAACCGTCTGATTATTGGTGAAAGAGAATCTCGGAAATGCAAAAAGAAAAGGTGTAAAGTGGATTAACCATCTGATTATTGGTGAGAGAATCCAGGAAATACAAAAATAAAAGGTTTAAATTGGATTAACCGTCTGTATTATTCATGAAAGAGAATCGCGGAAACGCAAAAAGAAAAGGTGTAAATTGGATCAACTGTCTGATTATTGGTGAAAGAGGATCTCGGAAGTGCAAAAAGAATAGGTGTAAATTGGATTAACCTTAGTATTATTGCTGAAAGAGAATCTCGGAAATGCAAATAGAAAAGGTGTAAATTGGATTATCCATCTGATTATTGTTGAAAACGAATCCCAGAAATGCAAAAAGAAAAGGTGTAAATTGGATTATCCGTCTGATAATTGTTGAAAGAGGATCTCGGAAATACAACAAGAAAAGGTGTAAATTGGATTACCCATCCGATTATTGTTGAAAGAGAATCTCGGAAATGCAAAAAGAAAAGGTGTAAATTGGATTATCCGTCTGATTAATGTTGAAAGAGAATCTCGGAAATGCAAAAAGAAAAGGTGTAAATTGGATTATCCATCTGATTATTGTTGAAAACGAATCTCAGAAATGCAAAAAGAAAAGGTGTCAATTGGATTAACCTTCCGATTATTGCTGAAAGAGAATCTTGGAAATGCAAAAAGAAAAGGTGTAAATTGGATTAACCGTCTGATTATTGGTGAAAGAAAATCTCGGAAATGCAAAAAGAAAAGGTGTAAATTGGATTAACCATCCGATTATTGGTGAAAGAAAATCTCGGAAATGCTAAAAGAAAGGGTGTAAATTGGATTAACCATCCGATTATTGGTGAAAGAGAATCTCGGAAATGCTGAAAGAAAAGGTGTAAATTGGATTAACCATCCGATTATTGGTGAAAGAGAATCTCGGAAATGCTAAAAGAAAGGGTGTAAATTGGATTAACCATCCGATTATTGGTGAAAGAGAATCTCGGAAATGCTGAAAGAAAAGGTGTAAATTGGATTAACCATCCGATTCTTGGTGAAAGACAATCTCGGAAATGCAAAAAGAAAATGTGTAAATTGGATTAACCATCCGATTATTGGTGAAAGAGAATCTCGGAAATTCTAAAAGAAAGGGTGTAAATTGGATTAACCATCCGATTATTGGTGAAAGAAAACATCGGAAATGTGAAAAGAAAGGTGTAAATTGGATTAACCATCCGATTATTGGTGAAAGAAAATCCCGGAAATGCAAAAAGAAAAGGTGTAAATTGGATTAACCATCCGATTATTGGTGAAAGAGAATCCCGGAAATGCAAAAAGAGTAGCTGTAAATTGGATTAACCATCTGATTATTGGTGAACGAGAATTGCGGAAATGCAGAAATAAAAGGTGTAAATTGGATTAACCGTCTGATTATTGGTGAAAGATAATCTCGGAAATGCAAAAATAAAGGTGTAAATTGGATTAAAAGTCTGATTATTGGTGAAAGAGAATCTCGGAAATGCAAAAAGAAAAGGTGTAAATTGGATTAACCGTCTGATTATTAGTGAAAGAGAATCTCGGAAATGCAAAAAGAAAAGGTGTAAATTGGATTAACCGTCTGATTATTAGTAAGAGAATCTCGGAAATGCAAAAAGAAAAGGTGTAAATTGGATTAAAAGTCTGATTATTGGTGAAAGAGTATCTCGGAAATGCAGAAAGAAAAGTTGTAAATTGGATTAACCATCTGATTATTTGTGAAAGAATATGTCCAAAGGCAAAAAGAAAAGGTGTAAATTGGATTAACTATCTGATTATTGGTGAAAGAGAATCTCGGAAATGCAAAAAGAAAAGCTGTAAATTGGATTAACCGTCTGATTATTGGTGAAAGAGAATATCGGAAATGTGAAAAGAAAAGGTGTAAATTGGATTAACCATCTGATTATTGGTGAAAGAGAATCTCGGAAATGCAAAAAGAAAAGGTGTAAATTGGATTAACCATCCAATTATTGGTGAAAGAGAATCTCGGAAAATACAAAAAGAAAAGCTGTAAATTGGATTAACCGTCTGATTATTGGTGAAAGAGAATCTCGGAAATGCAAAAAGAAAAGGTGTAAATTGGATTAACCATCTGATGACTGGTGAAAGATAATCTCGGAAATGCAAAAAGAAAAGGTGTAGATTTGATTAACCATCCGATTATTGGTGAAAGAGAATCTCGGAAATGCGAAAAGAAAGGGTGTAAATTGGATTAACCATCCGATTATTGGTGAAAGAGAATCTCGGAAATGCAAAAAGAAACGGTGTAAATTGGATTAACCATCCGATTATTGGTGAAAGAGAATCTCGGAAATTCTAAAAGAAAGGGTGTAAATTGGATTAACCATCCGATTACTGGTGAAAGAAAATATCGGAAATGTGAAAAGAAAAGGTGTAAATTGGATTAACCATCTGATTATTGGTGAAAGAGAATCTCGGAAATGCAAAAAGAAAAGCTGTAAATTGGATTAACAGTCTGATTATTGGTGAAAGAGAATCTCGGAAATGCAAAAAGAAAAGGTGTAAATTGGATTAACCGTCTGATTATTGGTGAAAGAGAATCTCTGAAATGCGAAAAGAAAAGGTGTAAATTGGATTTACCATCCAATTATTGGTGACAGAGAATCTCGGAAATGCAAAAATAAAATGTGTAAATTGGATTAATCATCCGATTATTCGTGAAAGAGAAACTCCGATATACAAAAAGAAAAGGTGGAAATTGGATTATCCGTCTGATTATTGGTGAAAGAGTCAGAAATGCAAAATGAAAATGTGGAAATTGGATTAACCATCTGATTATTTGTGAAAGAGAATCTCGGAAATGCGAAATAAAAGGTGTAAATTGGATTAACCATCCGATTATTCGTGAAAGAGAATCTCAGAAATACAAAAAAGAAAAGGTGTAAATTGGATTAACCATCCGATTTTTGGTGAAAGAGAATCTCGGATATACAAAAAGAATAAGTGTAAATTGGATTAATCATCCGATTATTCGTGAAAGCGAATCTCAGAAATACAAAAAAGAAAAGGTGTAAATTGGATTAACCATCCGATTATTGTTGAAAGAGAATCTTTGAAATGCTAAAAGAAAAGGTGTACATTGGATTAACCATCCGATTATTGGTGAAAGCGAATCTCAGAAATACAAAAAAGAAAAGGTGTAAATTGGATTAACCATCCGATTATTGTTGAAAGAGAATCTTTGAAATGCTAAAAGAAAATGTGTAAATTGGATTAACCATCCGATTATTGGTGAAAGAGAATCTCGGATATACAAAAAGAAAAAGTGTAAATTGGATTAATCATCCGATTATTCGTGAAAGAGAATCTCGGATATACAAAAAGAAAAGGTATAAATTGGATTAACCATCTAATTATTGGTGAAAGAGAATCTCGGAAATGAGAAACGAAAAGGTGTAAATTGGATTAACCATCTGATTATTGGTGAGAGAATCTCGGAAATGCGAAAAGAAAAGGTGTAAATTGGATTAACCATCCGGTTATTGGTGAAAGAGAATCTCGGAAATGCAAAAAGAAAAGGTGCAAATTGGATTAACCGTTTGATTATTGGTGAAAGAGAATCTTTGAAATGCTAAAAGAAAAGGTGTACATTGGATTAACCATCCGATTATTGGTGAAAGAGAATCTCAGAAATGAGAAACGAAAAGGTGTAAAATGGATTAACCGTTTGATTATTGTTGAAAGAGAATCTTTGAAATGCTAAAAGAAAAGGTGTACATTGGACTAACCATCCGATTATTTGTGAAAGAGTATCTTGGAAATGAGAAACGAAAAGGTGTAAATTGGAGTAACCATCTGATTATTAGAGAATCTCGGAATTGTGAAAAGAAAAGGTGTAAATTGGTTTAATCATCCGATTATTCGTGAATGAGAATATCGGATATACAAAAAGAAAAGGTGTAAATTGGATTAACCATCCGATTATTGGTGAAAGAGAGTCTCATAAATGCAAAATGAAAAGGTGTAAATTGGATTAACGATATGATCATTGGTGAAAGAGAATCTCGGAAATGGTAAACGAAAAGGTTTAAAATGGAATAACCATCTGATTATTGGTGAGAGAATCTCGGAAATGTGAAGAGAAAAGGTGTAAATTGGATTAACCATCCGATTATTGGTGAAAGAGAATCTTTGAAATGCTAAAAGAAAAGGTGTATATTGGATTAACCAACCGATTTTTGGTGAAAGAGAATCTCGGATATACAAAAAGAAAAGGTGTAAATTGGATTAACCATCCGATTATTGGTGAAAGAGAATCTCGGAAATAGGAAGAGAAAAAGTGTAATTTGGATTAACCATCTGATTATTCGTGAAAGAGAATCTCGCATATACAAAAAGAAAAGTGTAAATTGGATTAACCATCTGATTATTGGTGAAAGAGAATCTCGGAATTGTGAAAAGAAAAGGTGTAAATTGGATCAACCGTCTGATTATTGGTGAAAGAGAATCTCGGAAATGCAAAAAGAAAAGGTGTAAAGTGGATTAACCATCTGATTATTGGTGAGAGAATCCAGGAAATACAAAAATAAAAGGTTTAAATTGGATTAACCGTCTGTATTATTCATGAAAGAGAATCGCGGAAACGCAAAAAGAAAAGGTGTAAATTGGATCAACTGTCTGATTATTGGTGAAAGAGGATCTCGGAAGTGCAAAAAGAATAGGTGTAAATTGGATTAACCTTAGTATTATTGCTGAAAGAGAATCTCGGAAATGCAAATAGAAAAGGTGTAAATTGGATTATCCATCTGATTATTGTTGAAAACGAATCCCAGAAATGCAAAAAGAAAAGGTGTAAATTGGATTATCCGTCTGATAATTGTTGAAAGAGGATCTCGGAAATACAACAAGAAAAGGTGTAAATTGGATTACCCATCCGATTATTGTTGAAAGAGAATCTCGGAAATGCAAAAAGAAAAGGTGTAAATTGGATTATCCGTCTGATTAATGTTGAAAGAGAATCTCGGAAATGCAAAAAGAAAAGGTGTAAATTGGATTATCCATCTGATTATTGTTGAAAACGAATCTCAGAAATGCAAAAAGAAAAGGTGTCAATTGGATTAACCTTCCGATTATTGCTGAAAGAGAATCTTGGAAATGCAAAAAGAAAAGGTGTAAATTGGATTAACCATCCGATTATTGGTGAAAGAAAATCCCGGAAATGCAAAAAGAAAAGGTGTAAATTGGATTAAGCATCCGATTATTGGTGAAAGAGAATCTCGGAAATGCAAAAAGAGTAGCTGTAAATTGGATTAACCATCTGATTATTGGTGAACGAGCCAGAAATAAAAGGTGTAAATTGGATTAACCGTCTGATTACTGTTGAAAGCGAATCTCGGAAATGCTAAAAGAAAAGGTGTAAATTGGATTAACCATCCGATTATTGGTGAAAGAGAATCTCGGAAATGCTAAAAGAAAGGGTGTAAATTGGATTAACCATCCGATTATTGGTGAAAGAGAATCTCGGAAATGCTGAAAGAAAAGGTGTAAATTGGATTAACCATCCGATTCTTGGTGAAAGACAATCTCGGAAATGCAAAAAGAAAAGGTGTAGATTGGATTAACCATCTGATTATTGGTGAAAGAGAATCTCGGAAATGCTGAAAGAAAAGGTGTAAATTGGATTAACCATCCGATTCTTGGTGAAAGAGAATCCCGGAAATGCAAAAAGAGTAGCTGTAAATTGGATTAACCATCTGATTATTGGTGAACGAGAATTGCGGAAATGCAGAAATAAAAGGTGTAAATTGGATTAACCGTCTGATTATTGGTGAAAGATAATCTCGGAAATGCAAAAATAAAGGTGTAAATTGGATTAAAAGTCTGATTATTGGTGAAAGAGAATCTCGGAAATGCAAAAAGAAAAGGTGTAAATTGGATTAACCATCCGATTATTGGTGAAAGAAAATCCCGGAAATGCAAAAAGAAAAGGTGTAAATTGGATTAACCATCCGATTATTGGTGAAAGAGAATCCCGGAAATGCAAAAAGAGTAGCTGTAAATTGGATTAACCATCTGATTATTGGTGAACGAGAATTGCGGAAATGCAGAAATAAAAGGTGTAAATTGGATTAACCGTCTGATTATTGGTGAAAGATAATCTCGGAAATGCAAAAATAAAGGTGTAAATTGGATTAAAAGTCTGATTATTGGTGAAAGAGAATCTCGGAAATGCAAAAAGAAAAGGTGTAAATTGGATTAACTATCTGATTATTAGTGAAAGAGAATCTCGGAAATGCAAAAAGAAAAGGTGTAAATTGGATTAACCGTCTGATTATTAGTAAGAGAATCTCGGAAATGCAAAAAGAAAAGGTGTAAATTGGATTAAAAGTCTGATTATTGGTGAAAGAGTATCTCGGAAATGCAGAAAGAAAAGTTGTAAATTGGATTAACCATCTGATTATTTGTGAAAGAATATGTCCAAAGCCAAAAAGAAAAGGTGTAAATT
This sequence comes from Chaetoderma sp. LZ-2023a, assembly GCA_034401795.1. Taxonomy (NCBI): domain Eukaryota; kingdom Metazoa; phylum Mollusca; class Caudofoveata; order Chaetodermatida; family Chaetodermatidae; genus Chaetoderma; species Chaetoderma sp. LZ-2023a. The sequence continues at coordinate 676,168 of CM067360.1, forward strand.
GGATTAACTATCTGATTATTGGTGAAAGAGAATCTCGGAAATGCAAAAAGAAAAGCTGTAAATTGGATTAACCGTCTGATTATTGGTGAAAGAGAATCTCGGAAATGCAAAAAGAAAAGGTGTAAATTGGATTAACCATCTGATGACTGGTGAAAGATAATCTCGGAAATGCAAAAAGAAAAGGTGTAGATTTGATTAACCATCCGATTATTGGTGAAAGAGAATCTCGGAAATGCGAAAAGAAAGGGTGTAAATTGGATTAACCATCCGATTATTGGTGAAAGAGAATCTCGGAAATGCAAAAAGAAACGGTGTAAATTGGATTAACCATCCGATTATTGGTGAAAGAGAATCTCGGAAATTCTAAAAGGGTGTAAATTGGATTAACCATCCGATTAATTGGATTAACCATCTGATTATTGGTGAAAGAGAATCTCGGAAATGCAAAAAGAAAAGCTGTAAATTGGATTAACAGTCTGATTATTGGTGAAAGAGAATCTCGGAAATGCAAAAAGAAAAGGTGTAAATTGGATTAACCGTCTGATTATTGGTGAAAGAGAATCTCTGAAATGCGAAAAGAAAAGGTGTAAATTGGATTTACCATCCAATTATTGGTGACAGAGAATCTCGGAAATGCAAAAATAAAATGTGTAAATTGGATTAATCATCCGATTATTCGTGAAAGAGAAACTCCGATATACAAAAAGAAAAGGTGGAAATTGGATTATCCGTCTGATTATTGGTGAAAGAGTCAGAAATGCAAAATGAAAATGTGGAAATTGGATTAACCATCTGATTATTTGTGAAAGAGAATCTCGGAAATGCGAAATAAAAGGTGTAAATTGGATTAACCATCCGATTATTCGTGAAAGAGAATCTCAGAAATACAAAAAAGAAAAGGTGTAAATTGGATTAACCATCCGATTATTGGTGAAAGAGAATCTCGGATATACAAAAAGAATAAGTGTAAATTGGATTAATCATCCGATTATTCGTGAAAGCGAATCTCAGAAATACAAAAAAGAAAAGGTGTAAATTGGATTAACCATCCGATTATTGTTGAAAGAGAATCTTTGAAATGCTAAAAGAAAAGGTGTACATTGGATTAACCATCCGATTATTGGTGAAAGCGAATCTCAGAAATACAAAAAAGAAAAGGTGTAAATTGGATTAACCATCCGATTATTGTTGAAAGAGAATCTTTGAAATGCTAAAAGAAAATGTGTAAATTGGATTAACCATCCGATTATTGGTGAAAGAGAATCTCGGATATACAAAAAGAAAAAGTGTAAATTGGATTAATCATCCGATTATTCGTGAAAGAGAATCTCGGATATACAAAAAGAAAAGGTATAAATTGGATTAACCATCTAATTATTGGTGAAAGAGAATCTCGGAAATGAGAAACGAAAAGGTGTAAATTGGATTAACCATCTGATTATTGGTGAGAGAATCTCGGAAATGCGAAAAGAAAAGGTGTAAATTGGATTAACCATCCGGTTATTGGTGAAAGAGAATCTCGGAAATGCAAAAAGAAAAGGTGTAAATTGGATCAACCGTCTGATTATTGGTGAAAGAGAATCTCGGAAATGCAAAAAGAAAAGGTGTAAAGTGGATTAACCATCTGATTATTGGTGAGAGAATCCAGGAAATACAAAAATAAAAGGTTTAAATTGGATTAACCGTCTGTATTATTCATGAAAGAGAATCGCGGAAACGCAAAAAGAAAAGGTGTAAATTGGATCAACTGTCTGATTATTGGTGAAAGAGGATCTCGGAAGTGCAAAAAGAATAGGTGTAAATTGGATTAACCTTAGTATTATTGCTGAAAGAGAATCTCGGAAATGCAAATAGAAAAGGTGTAAATTGGATTATCCATCTGATTATTGTTGAAAACGAATCCCAGAAATGCAAAAAGAAAAGGTGTAAATTGGATTATCCGTCTGATAATTGTTGAAAGAGGATCTCGGAAATACAACAAGAAAAGGTGTAAATTGGATTACCCATCCGATTATTGTTGAAAGAGAATCTCGGAAATGCAAAAAGAAAAGGTGTAAATTGGATTATCCGTCTGATTAATGTTGAAAGAGAATCTCGGAAATGCAAAAAGAAAAGGTGTAAATTGGATTATCCATCTGATTATTGTTGAAAACGAATCTCAGAAATGCAAAAAGAAAAGGTGTCAATTGGATTAACCTTCCGATTATTGCTGAAAGAGAATCTTGGAAATGCAAAAAGAAAAGGTGTAAATTGGATTAACCATCCGATTATTGGTGAAAGAAAATCCCGGAAATGCAAAAAGAAAAGGTGTAAATTGGATTAAGCATCCGATTATTGGTGAAAGAGAATCTCGGAAATGCAAAAAGAGTAGCTGTAAATTGGATTAACCATCTGATTATTGGTGAACGAGCCAGAAATAAAAGGTGTAAATTGGATTAACCGTCTGATTACTGTTGAAAGCGAATCTCGGAAATGCTAAAAGAAAAGGTGTAAATTGGATTAACCATCCGATTATTGGTGAAAGAGAATCTCGGAAATGCTAAAAGAAAGGGTGTAAATTGGATTAACCATCCGATTCTTGGTGAAAGACAATCTCGGAAATGCAAAAAGAAAAGGTGTAGATTGGATTAACCATCTGATTATTGGTGAAAGAGAATCTCGGAAATGCTGAAAGAAAAGGTGTAAATTGGATTAACCATCCGATTCTTGGTGAAAGAGAATCCCGGAAATGCAAAAAGAGTAGCTGTAAATTGGATTAACCATCTGATTATTGGTGAACGAGAATTGCGGAAATGCAAAAATAAAGGTGTAAATTGGATTAAAAGTCTGATTATTGGTGAAAGAGAATCTCGGAAATGCAAAAAGAAAAGGTGTAAATTGGATTAACCGTCTGATTATTAGTAAGAGAATCTCGGAAATGCAAAAAGAAAAGGTGTAAATTGGATTAAAAGTCTGATTATTGGTGAAAGAGTATCTCGGAAATGCAGAAAGAAAAGTTGTAAATTGGATCAACCATCTGATTATTTGTGAAAGAATATGTCCAAAGGCAAAAAGAAAAGGTGTAAATTGGATTAACAGTCTGATTATTGGTGAAAGAGAATCTCGGAAATGCAAAAAGAAAAGGTGTAAATTGGATTAACCGTCTGATTATTGGTGAAAGAGAATATCGGAAATGTGAAAAGAAAAGGTGTAAATTGGATTAACCATCTGATTATTGGTGAGAGAGAATCTCGGAAATGCAAAAAGAAAAGGTGTAAATTGGATTAACCATCCAATTATTGGTGAAAGAGAATCTCGGAAAATACAAAAAGAAAAGCTGTAAATTGGATTAACCGTCTGATTATTGGTGAAAGAGAATATCGGAAATGTGAAAAGAAAAGGTGTAAATTGGATTAACCATCTGATTATTGGTGAAAGAGAATCTCGGAAATGCAAAAAGAAAAGCTGTAAATTGGATTAACCGTCTGATTATTGGTGAAAGAGAATATCGGAAATGTGAAAAGAAAAGGTGTAAATTGGATTAACCATCTGATTATTGGTGAAAGAGAATCTCGGAAATGTGAAAAGAAAAGGTGTAAATTGGATTAACCATCCGATTATTGGTGAAAGAGAATCTCGGAAATGTGAAAAGAAAAGGTGTAAATTGGATTAACCATCTGATTATTGGTGAAAGAGAATCTCGGAAAATACAAAAAGAAAAGCTGTAAATTGGATTAACCGTCTGATAATTGGTGAAAGAGAATATCGGAAATGTGAAAAGAAAAGGTGTAAATTGGATTAACCATCTGATTATTGGTGAAAGAGAATCTCGGAAATGCAAAAAGAAAAGGTGTAAATTGGATTAACCATCCAATTATTGGTGAAAGAGAATCTCGGAAAATACAAAAAGAAAAGCTGTAAATTGGATTAACCGTCTGATTATTGGTGAAAGAGAATCTCGGAAATGCAAAAAGAAAAGGTGTAAATTGGATTAACCATCTGATTATTGGTGAAAGAGAATCTCGGAAATGCAAAAGGAAAAGGTGTAAATTGGATTAACCATCCAATTATTGGTGAAAGAGAATCTCGGAAAATACAAAAAGAAAAGCTGTAAATTGGATTAACCGTCTGATTATTGGTGAAAGAGAATATCGGAAATGTGAAAAGAAAAGCTGTAAATTGGATTAACCATCTGATTATTGGTGAAAGAGAATCTCGGAAATGCAAAAAGAAAATGTGTAAATTGGATTAACCATCCAATTATTGGTGAAAGAGAATCTCGGAATATACAAAATGAAAAGCTGTAAATTGGATTAACCGTCTGATTATTGGTGAAAGAGAATATCGGAAATGTGTAAAGAAAAGGTGTAAAATGGATTAACTGTCTGGTTATTGGTGAAAGAGAATCTCGGAAATGCTAAAGGAAAAGGTGTAAATTGGATTAACCGTGTGATTATTGGTGAACGAGAATCGCGGAAATGCAAAAAGAAAAGGTGTGAATTGGATTAATCATCTGATTATTGGTGAAAGAGAATCTTGGAAATGCAAAAAGAAAAGGTGTGAATTGGATTAATCATCTGATTATTGGTCGAAGAGAATCTTGGAAATGTGGGGGAAAGAAATGTGTAAATTGGATTAATCATCTGAGTATTGCAGAAAGAGAATCTCGGAAATGGAAAAAACAAAAGTGTAAATTGGATTAACCGTCTGATTATTGGTGAAAGACAATCTCGGAAATGTGAAATGAAAAGGTGTAAATTGGATTAACCGTCTGATTATTGGTGATAGAGTATCTTGGAAATGCAAAAAGAAAAGGTGTAAATTGGATTAACCGTCTGATTATTGGTGAAAGAGATTCTCGGAAATGCAAAAAGAAAAGGTGTAAATTGGATTAACCATCCGATTATTGGTGAAAGAGAATCTCGGAAATGCAAAAAGAAAAGGTAAATTGGATTAACCGTCTGATTATTGGTGAACGAGAATCGCGGAAATGCAAAAATAAAAGGTGGAAAGAGAATCACGGAACTACAAACAAGAAAAGGGTTAAATTGGATTAACCATCCGATTATTGTTGAAAGAGAATCTCGGAAATGCAAAAAGAAAAGGTGTAAATTGGATTATCCGTCTGATTATTGTTGAAAGAGAATCTCGGAAATGCAAAAAGAAAAGGTGTAAATTGGATTATCCATCTGATTATTGTTGAAAACGAATCTCAGAAATGCAAAAAGAAAAGGTGTCAATTGGATTAACCTTCCGATTATTGCTGAAAGAGAATCTTGGAAATGCAAAAAGAAAAGGTGTAAATTGGATTAACCGTCTGATTATTGGTAAAAGAAAATCTCGGAAATGCAAAAAGAAAAGGTGTAAATTGGATTAACCATCTGATTATTGGTGAACGAGAATCGCGGAAATGCAGAAATAAAAGGTGTAAATTGGATTAACCGTCTGATTATTGGTGAAAGAGAATCTCGGAAATGCAAAAAGAAAATGTGTAGATTGGATTAAAAGTCTGATTATTATTGAAAGAGAATCTCGGAAGTGCAAAAAGAAAAGGTGTAAATTGGATAAACCATCTGATTATTTGTGAAAGAGAATCTTGGAAATGCAAAAGGAAAAGGTGTGAATTGGATTATCAGTCTGATTATTGGTGAGACAGAATCTTGGAAATGCAAAAAGAAAAGGTGTAAATTGGATTAATCATCTGATTATTGCAGAAAGAGAATCTCGGAAATGTGAAAAGAAAAGCTGTAAATTGGATTAACCATCTGATTATTGGTGAAAGAGAATCTCGGAAATGCAAAAAGAAAATGTGTAAATTGGATTAACCATCCAATTATTGGTGAAAGAGAATCTCGGAATATACAAAAAGAAAAGCTGTAAATTGGATTAACCGTCTGATTATTGGTGAAAGAGAATATCGGAAATGTGTAAAGAAAAGGTGTAAAATGGATTAACTGTCTGGTTATTGGTGAAAGAGAATCTCGGAAATGCTAAAGGAAAAGGTGTAAATTGGATTAACCGTGTGATTATTGGTGAACGAGAATCGCGGAAATGCAAAAAGAAAAGGTGTGAATTGGATTAATCATCTGATTATTGGTGAAAGAGAATCTTGGAAATGCAAAAAGAAAAGGTGTGAATTGGATTAATCATCTGATTATTGGTCGAAGAGAATCTTGGAAATGTGGGGGAAAGAAATGTGTAAATTGGATTAATCATCTGAGTATTGCAGAAAGAGAATCTCGGAAATGGAAAAAACAAAAGTGTAAATTGGATTAACCGTCTGATTATTGGTGAAAGACAATCTCGGAAATGTGAAATGAAAAGGTGTAAATTGGATTAACCGTCTGATTATTGGTGATAGAGTATCTTGGAAATGCAAAAAGAAAAGGTGTAAATTGGATTAACCGTCTGATTATTGGTGAAAGAGATTCTCGGAAATGCAAAAAGAAAAGGTGTAAATTGGATTAACCATCCGATTATTGGTGAAAGAGAATCTCGGAAATGCAAAAAGAAAAGGTAAATTGGATTAACCGTCTGATTATTGGTGAACGAGAATCGCGGAAATGCAAAAATAAAAGGTGGAGAGAGAATCACGGAAGTACAAACAAGAAAAGGGTTAAATTGGATTAACCATCCGATTATTGTTGAAAGAGAATCTCGGAAATGCAAAAAGAAAAGGTGTAAATTGGATTATCCGTCTGATTATTGTTGAAAGAGAATCTCGGAAATGCAAAAAGAAAAGGTGTAAATTGGATTATCCATCTGATTATTGTTGAAAACGAATCTCAGAAATGCAAAAAGAAAAGGTGTCAATTGGATTAACCTTCCGAATATTGCTGAAAGAGAATCTTGGAAATGCAAAAAGAAAAGGTGTAAATTGGATTAACCGTCTGATTATTGGTAAAAGAAAATCTCGGAAATGCAAAAAGAAAAGGTGTAAATTGGATTAACCATCTGATTATTGGTGAACGAGAATCGCGGAAATGCAGAAATAAAAGGTGTAAATTGGATTAACCGTCTGATTATTGGTGAAAGAGAATCTCGGAAATGCAAAAAGAAAATGTGTAAATTGGATTAAAAGTCTGATTATTATTGAAAGAGAATCTCGGAAGTGCAAAAAGAAAAGGTGTAAATTGGATAAACCATCTGATTATTTGTGAAAGAGAATCTTGGAAATGCAAAAGGAAAAGGTGTGAATTGGATTATCAGTCTGATTATTGGTGAGACAGAATCTTGGAAATGCAAAAAGAAAAGGTGTAAATTGGATTAATCATCTGATTATTGCAGAAAGAGAATCTCGGAAATGGAAAAAACAAAAGTGTAAATTGGATTAACCGTCTGATTATTGGTGAAAGACAATCTCGGAAATGTGAAATGAAAAGGTGTAAATTGGATTAACTGTCTCATTATTGTTGAAAGAGAATCTCGGAAATGCAAAAAGAAAAGGTGTAAATTGGATTATCCATGTGATTATTGTTGAAAACAAATCTCAGAAATGCAAAAATAAAAGGTGTCAATTGGATTTACCGTCTGATTATTGGTGATAGAGAATCTCGGAAATGCAAAAGGAAAAGGTGTAAATTGGATTAACCATCCGATTATTGGTGAAAGAGAATCTCGGAAATGCAAAAAGAGAAGCTGTAAATTGGATTAACCGTCTGATTATTGGTGAAAGAGAATGTTGGAAATGTGAAAAGAAAAGATGTAAACTGGATTAACCATCCGATTATTGGTGAACGAGAATCGCGGAAATGCAAAAATAAAAGGTGCAAATTGGATTAATCATCTGATTATTGGTGAAAGAGAATCTCGAAAATGCAAAAAGAAAAGGTGTAAATTGGATCAACCATCTGATTATTGGTGAAAGAGAATCTCGGAAATGCAAAAAGAAAAGGTGTAAAGTGGATTAACCATCTGATTATTGGTGAACGAGAATCACGGAAATACAGAAAGAAAAGGTGTAAATTGGATTAAACATCCAATTATTGGTGAAAGCGAATCTCGGAAATGCAAAATAAAAAGGTGTAAATTGATTTAACCATCCGATTATCGGTGAAAGAGAATCGCGGAAACGCAAAAAGAAAAGGTGTAAATTGGATCATCTGTCTGATTATTGGTGAAAGAGGATCTCGGAAGTGCAAAAAGAATAGGTGTAAATTGGATTAACCTTAGTATTATTGCTGAAAGAGAATCTCGGAAATGCAAAAATAAAAGGTGGAAAGAGAATCACGGAAATACAAACAAGAAAAGGGTTAAATTGGATTAACCATCCGATTATTGTTGAAAGACAATCTCGGAAATGCAAAAAGAAAAGGTGTAAATTGGATTATCCATCTGATTATTGTTGAAAACGAATCTCAGAAATGCAAAAAGAAAAGGTGTCAATTGGATTAACCTTCCGATTATTGCTGAAAGAGAATCTTGGAAATGCAAAAAGAAAAGGTGTAAATTGGATTAACCGTCTGATTATTGGTAAAAGAAAATCTCGGAAATGCAAAAAGAAAAGGTGTAAATTGGATTAACCATCTGATTATTGGTGAACGAGAATCGCGGAAATGCAGAAATAAAAGGTGTAAATTGGATTAACAGTCTGATTATTGGTGAAAGATAATCTCGGAAATGCAAAAAAGAAGGTGTAAATTCGATTAACTATCTGATTATTTGTGAAAGAGAATCTTGGAAATGCAAAAAGAAAAGGTGTGAATTGGATTATCAGTCTGATTATTGGTGAAACAGAATCTTGGAAATGCAAAAAGAAAAGGTGTAAATTGGATTAATCATCTGATTATTGCAGAAAGAGAATCTCGGAAATGGAAAAAACAAAAGTGTAAATTGGATTAACCGTCTGATTATTGGTGAAAGACAATCTCGGAAATGTGAAATGAAAAGGTGTAAATTGGATTAACTGTCTCATTATTGTTAAAGAGAATCTCGGAAATGCAAAAAGAAAAGGTGTAAATTGGATAAACCATCTGATTATTTGTGAAAGAGAATCTTGGAAATGCAAAAGGAAAAGGTGTGAATTGGATTATCAGTCTGATTATTGGTGAGACAGAATCTTGGAAATGCAAAAAGAAAAGGTGTAAATTGGATTAATCATCTGATTATTGCAGAAAGAGAATCTCGGAAATGGAAAAAACAAAAGTGTAAATTGGATTAACCGTCTGATTATTGGTGAAAGACAATCTCGGAAATGTGAAATGAAAAGGTGTAAATTGGATTAACTGTCTCATTATTGTTGAAAGAGAATCTCGGAAATGCAAAAAGAAAAGGTGTAAATTGGATTATCCATGTGATTATTGTTGAAAACAAATCTCAGAAATGCAAAAATAAAAGGTGTCAATTGGATTTACCGTCTGATTATTGGTGATAGAGAATCTCGGAAATGCAAAAGGAAAAGGTGTAAATTGGATTAACCATCCGATTATTGGTGAAAGAGAATCTCGGAAATGCAAAAAGAGAAGCTGTAAATTGGATTAACCGTCTGATTATTGGTGAAAGAGAATGTTGGAAATGTGAAAAGAAAAGATGTAAACTGGATTAACCATCCGATTATTGGTGAACGAGAATCGCGGAAATGCAAAAATAAAAGGTGCAAATTGGATTAATCATCTGATTATTGGTGAAAGAGAATCTCGAAAATGCAAAAAGAAAAGGTGTAAATTGGATCAACCATCTGATTATTGGTGAAAGAGAATCTCGGAAATGCAAAAAGAAAAGGTGTAAAGTGGATTAACCATCTGATTATTGGTGAACGAGAATCACGGAAATACAGAAAGAAAAGGTGTAAATTGGATTAAACATCCAATTATTGGTGAAAGCGAATCTCGGAAATGCAAAATAAAAAGGTGTAAATTGATTTAACCATCCGATTATCGGTGAAAGAGAATCGCGGAAACGCAAAAAGAAAAGGTGTAAATTGGATCATCTGTCTGATTATTGGTGAAAGAGGATCTCGGAAGTGCAAAAAGAATAGGTGTAAATTGGATTAACCTTAGTATTATTGCTGAAAGAGAATCTCGGAAATGCAAAAATAAAAGGTGGAAAGAGAATCACGGAAATACAAACAAGAAAAGGGTTAAATTGGATTAACCATCCGATTATTGTTGAAAGACAATCTCGGAAATGCAAAAAGAAAAGGTGTAAATTGGATTATCCATCTGATTATTGTTGAAAACGAATCTCAGAAATGCAAAAAGAAAAGGTGTCAATTGGATTAACCTTCCGATTATTGCTGAAAGAGAATCTTGGAAATGCAAAAAGAAAAGGTGTAAATTGGATTAACCGTCTGATTATTGGTAAAAGAAAATCTCGGAAATGCAAAAAGAAAAGGTGTAAATTGGATTAACCATCTGATTATTGGTGAACGAGAATCGCGGAAATGCAGAAATAAAAGGTGTAAATTGGATTAACAGTCTGATTATTGGTGAAAGATAATCTCGGAAATGCAAAAAAGAAGGTGTAAATTCGATTAACTATCTGATTATTTGTGAAAGAGAATCTTGGAAATGCAAAAAGAAAAGGTGTGAATTGGATTATCAGTCTGATTATTGGTGAAACAGAATCTTGGAAATGCAAAAAGAAAAGGTGTAAATTGGATTAATCATCTGATTATTGCAGAAAGAGAATCTCGGAAATGGAAAAAACAAAAGTGTAAATTGGATTAACCGTCTGATTATTGGTGAAAGACAATCTCGGAAATGTGAAATGAAAAGGTGTAAATTGGATTAACTGTCTCATTATTGTTAAAGAGAATCTCGGAAATGCAAAAAGAAAAGGTGTAAATTGGATTATCCATGTGATTATTGTTGAAAACGAATCTCAGAAATGCAAAAAGAAAATGTGTCAATTGGATTTACCGTCTGATTATTGGTGATAGAGAATCTTGGAAATGCAAAAAGAAAAGGTGTAAATTGGATTAACCGTCTGATTATTGGTGAAAGAGAATCTCGGAAATGCAAAAGGAAAAGGTGTAAATTGGATTAACCATCCGATTATTGGTGAAAGAGAATCTCGGAAATGCAAAAAGAGAAGCTGTAAATTGGATTAACCGTCTGATTATTGGTGAAAGAGAATATTGGAAATGTGAAAAGAAAAGATGTAAACTGGATTAACCTTCCGATTATTGGTGAACGAGAATCACGAAAATGCAAAAATAAAAGGTGCAAATTGGATTAATCATCTGATTATTGGTGAAAGAGAATCTCGAAAATGCAAAAAGAAAAGGTGTAAATTGGATCAACCGTCTGGTTATTGGTGAAAGAGAATCTTGGAAATGCAAAAAGAAAAGGTGTAAAGTGGATTAACCATCTGATTATTGGTGAACGAGAATCACGGAAATGCAGAAAGAAAAGGTGTAAATTGGATTAAACATCCAATTATTGGTGAAAGCGAATCTCGGAAATGCAAAATAAAAAGGTGTAAATTGATTCAACCATCCGATTATCGGTGAAAGAGAATCGCGGAAACGCAAAAAGAAAAGGTGTAAATTGGATTAACTGTCTGATCATTGGTGAAAGAGAATCTCGGAAATGCAAAAAGAAAAAGTGTAAATTGGATTAACCTTCCGATTATTGGTGAAAGAGAATCTCGGAAATGCAAAAGGAAACAGTTTAAATTGGATCAACCGTCTGATTATTGGTGAAAGAGAATCTCGGAAATGCAAAAAGAATAGGGGTAAATTGGATTAACCTTCTGATTATTGGTGAAAGACAATCTCGGAAATGTGAAATGAAAAGGTGTAAATTGGATTAACCGTCTGATTATTGGTGAAGGATAATTCGGAAATGCAAAAAGAAAAGGTGTAAATTGGATTATCCGTCTGATTATTGTTGAAAGAGGATCTCAGAAATACCACAAGAAAAGGTGTAAATTGGATTAACCATCCGATTACTGTTGAAAGAGAATCTCGGAAATGCAAAAAGAAAAGGTGGAAATTGGATTATCCGTCTGATTATTGTTGAAAGAGAATCTCGGAAATGCAAAAAGAAAAGGTGTAAATTGGATTATCTATGTGATTATTGTTGAAAACGAATCTAAGAAATGCAAAAAGAAAAGGTGTCAATTGGATTAACCGTCTGATTATTGGTGATAGAGAATCTTGGATATGCAAAAAGAAAAGGTGTAAATTGGATTAACCGTCTGATTATTGGTGAAAGAGAATCTCGGAAATGCAAAAAGAAAAGGTGTAAATTGGATTAACCGTCTGATTATTGGTGAAATAGAATATCGGAAATGTGAAAAGAAAAGGTGTAAATTGGATTAACTGTCTGGTTATTGGTGAAAGAGAATCTCGGAAATGCTAAAAGAAAAGGTGTAAATTGGCTTAACCATCCGCTTATTGGTGAAAGAGAATCTCGGAAATGCAATAAGAAAAGGTGTAAATTGGATTAACCATCCGATTATTGGTGAACGAGAATCGCGGAAATGCAAAAATAAAAGGTGTAAATTGGATTAACCGTCTGATTACTGTTTAAAACGAATCTCGGAAATGCTAAAAGAAAAGGTGTAAATTGGATCAACCGTCTGATTATTGGTGAAAGAGAATCTCGGAAATGCAAAAAGAAAAGGTGTAAAGTGGATTAACCATCTGATTATTGGTGAACGAGAATCACTGAAATGCAGAAAGAAAAGGTGTAAATTGGATTAAACATCCAATTATTGGTGAAAGCGAATCTCGGAAATGCAAAATAAAAAGGTGTAAATTGATTTAACCATCCGATTATCGGTGAAAGAGAATCGCGGAAACGCAAAAAGAAAAGGTGTAAATTGGATCATCTGTCTGATTATTGGTGAAAGAGGATCTCGGAAGTGCAAAAAGAATAGGTGTAAATTGGATTAACCTTAGTATTATTGCTGAAAGAGTATCTCGGAAATGCAAAAAGAAAAGGTGTAAATTGGATTAACTGTCTGATCATTGGTGAAAGAGAATCTCGGAAATGCAAAAATAAAAGGTGGAAAGAGAATCACGGAAATACAAACAAGAAAAGGGTTAAAATTGGATTAACCATCCGATTATTGTTGAAAGACAATCTCGGAAATGCAAAAAGAAAAGGTGTAAATTGGATTATCCATCTGATTATTGTTGAAAACGAATCTCAGAAATGCAAAAAGAAAAGGTGTCAATTGGATTAACCTTCCGATTATTGCTGAAAGAGAATCTTGGAAATGCAAAAAGAAAAGGTGTAAATTGGATTAACCGTCTGATTCTTGGTAAAAGAAAATCTCGGAAATGCAAAAAGGAAAAGGTGTAAATTGGATTAACCATCTGATTATTGGTGAACGAGAATCGCGGAAATGCAGAAATAAAACGTGTAAATTGGATTAACCGTCTGATTATTGGTGAAAGATAATCTCGGAAATGCAAAAAAAGAAGGTGTAAATTGGATTAACTATCTGATTATTGGTGAAAGAGAATCTCGGAAATGCAAAAAGAAAAGGTGTAAATTGGATTAAAAGTCTGATTATTATTGAAAGAGAATTTCGGAAGTGCAAAAAGAAAAGGTGTAAATTGGATAAACCATCTGATTATTTGTGAAAGAGAATCTTGGAAATGCAAAAAGAAAAGGTGTGAATTGGATTATCAGTCTGATTATTGGTGAAACAGAATCTTGGAAATGCAAAAAGAAAAGGTGTGAATTGGATTATCAGTCTGATTATTGGTGAAACAGAATCTTGGAAATGCAAAAAGAAAAGGTGTAAATTGGATTAACCGTCTGATTATTGGTGAAAGACAATCTCGGAAATGTGAAATGAAAAGGTGTAAATTGGATTAACTGTCTCATTATTGTTGAAAGAGAATCTCGGAAATGCAAAAAGAAAAGGTGTAAATTGGATTATCCATGTGATTATTGTTGAAAACGAATCTCGAAAATGCAAAAAGAAAAGGTGTAAATTGGATCAACCGTCTGGTTATTGGTGAAAGAGAATCTTGGAAATGCAAAAAGAAAAGGTGTAAAGTGGATTAACCATCTGATTATTGGTGAACGAGAATCACGGAAATGCAGAAAGAAAAGGTGTAAATTGGATTAAACATCCAATTATTGGTGAAAGCGAATCTCGGAAATGCAAAATAAAAAGGTGTAAATTGATTTAACCATCCGATTATCGGTGAAAGAGAATCGCGGAAACGCAAAAAGAAAAGGTGGAAATTGGATCAACTGTCTGATTATTGGTGAAAGAGGACCTCGGAAGTGCAAAAAGAATAGGTGTAAATTGGATTAACCTTAGTATTATTGCTGAAAGAAAATCTCGGAAATGCAAAAAGAAAAGGTGTAAATTGGATTAACTGTCTGATCATTGGTGAAAGAGAATCTCGGAAATGCAAAAAGAAAAAGTGTAAATTGGATCAACCGTCTGATTATTGGTGAAAGAGAATCTCGGAAATGCAAAAAGAATAGGGGTAAATTGGATTAACCTTCCGATTATTGGTGAAAGACAATCTCGGAAATGTGAAATGAAAAGGTGTAAATTGGATTAACCGTCTGATTATTGGTGAAGGATAATTCGGAAATGCAAAAAGAAAAGGTGTAAATTGGATTATCCGTCTGATTATTGTTGAAAGAGGATCTCGGAAATACCACAAGAAAAGGTGTAAATTGGATTAACCATCCGATTACTGTTGAAAGAGAATCTCGGAAATGCAAAAAGAAAAGGTGGAAATTGGATTATCCGTCTAATTATTGTTGAAAGAGAATCTCGGAAATGCAAAAAGAAAAGGTGTAAATTGGATTATCCATGTGATTATTGTTGAAAACGAATCTAAGAAATGCAAAAAGAAAAGGTGTCAATTGGATTAACCGTCTGATTATTGGTGATAGAGAATCTTGGATATGCAAAAAGAAAAGGTGTAAATTGGATTAACCGTCTGATTATTGGTGAAAGAGAATCTCGGAAATGCAAAAAGAAAAGGTGTAAATTGGATTAACCATCCGATTATTGGTGAAAGAGAATCTCGGAAATGCAAAAAGAGAAGCTGTAAATTGGATTAACCGTCTGATTATTGGTGAAAGAGAATATCGGAAATGTGAAAAGAAAAGGTGTAAATTGGATTAACTGTCTGGTTATTGGTGAAAGAGAATCTCGGAAATGCTAAAAGAAAAGGTGTAAATTGGATTAACCATCCGATTATTGGTGAATGAGAATCGCGGAAATGCAAAAATAAAAGGTGTAAATTGGATTAACCGTCTGATTACTGTTTAAAACGAATCTCGGAAATGCTAAAAGAAAAGGTGTAAATTGGATTAACCATCCGATTATTGGTGAAAGAGAATCTCGGAAATGCAAAAAGAAAAGGTGTAAATTGGATTAACCATCTGATTATTGGTGAAAGAGAATCTCGGAAATGCAAAAAGAAAAGGTGTAAATTGGATCAACCATCCAATTATTGGTGAAAGAGAATCTCGGAAATGCAAAAAGATAGGCTGTAAATTGGATTAACCATCTGATTATTGGTGAAAGAGAATATCGGAAATGTGAAAAGAAAAGGTGCAAGTTGGATTAACTGTCTGATTATTGGTGAAAGAGAATCTCGGAAATGCAAAAAGAAAAGGTGTAAATTGGATTAACCGTCTGATTATTGGTGAAAGAGAATATCGGAAATGTGAAAAGAAAAGGTGCAAGTTGGATTAACTGTCTGATTATTGGTGAAAGAGAATCTCGGAAATGCAAAAAGAAAAGGTGTAACTTGGATTAACCGTCTGATTATTGGTGAAAGAGAATCTCGGAAGTGCAAAAAGAATAGGGGTAAATTGGATTAACCTTCCGATTATTGGTGAAAGACAATCTCGGAAATGTGAAATGAAAAGGTGTAAATTGGATTAACCGTCTGATTATTGGTGAAGGATAATTCGGAAATGCAAAAGGAAAAGGTGTAAATTGGATTATCCGTCTGATTATTCTTGAAAGAGGATCTCGGAAATACCACAAGAAAAGGTGTAAATTGGATTAACCATCCGATTACTGTTGAAAGAGAATCTCGGAAATGCAAAAAGAAAAGGTGGAAATTGGATTATCCGTCTGATTATTGTTGAAAGAGAATCTCGGAAATGCAAAAAGAAAAGGTGTAAATTGGATTATCCATGTGATTATTGTTGAAAACGAATCTAAGAAATGCAAAAAGAAAAGGTGTCAATTGGATTAACCGTCTGATTATTGGTGATAGAGAATCTTGGATATGCAAAAAGAAAAGGTGTAAATTGGATTAACCGTCTGATTATTGGTGAAGGAGAATCTCGGAAATGCAAAAAGAAAAGGTGTAAATTGGATTAACCATCCGATTATTGGTGAAAGAGAATCTCGGAAATGCAAAAAGAGAAGCTGTAAATTGGATTAACCGTCTGATTATTGGTGAAAGAGAATATCGGAAATGTGAAAAGAAAAGGTGTAAATTGGATTACCTGTCTGGTTATTGGTTAAAGAGAATCTCGGAAATGCTAAAAGAAAAGGTGTAAATTGGATTAACCATCCGATTATTGGTGAAAGAGAATCTCGGAAATGCAAAAAGAAAAGGTGTAAATTGGATTAACCATCCGATTATTGGTGAACGAGAATCGCGGAAATGCAAAAATTAAAGGTGTAAATTGGATTAACCGTCTGATTACTGTTTAAAACGAATCTCGGAAATGCTAAAAGAAAAGGTGTAAATTGGATTAACCATCCGATTATTGGTGAAAGAGAATCTCGGAAATGCAAAAAGAAAAGGTGTAAATTGGATTAACCGTCTGATTATTGGTGAAAGAGAATGTTGGAAATGCAAAAAGAAAAGGTGTAAATTGGATTAACCGTCTGATTATTGGTGAAAGAGAATCTCGGAAATGCAAAAAGAAAAGGTGTAAATTGGATTAACCATCCAATTATTGGTGAAAGAGAATCTCGGAAATGCAAAAAGATAGGCTGTAAATTGGATTAACCATCTGATTATTGGTGAAAGAGAATATCGGAAATGTGAAAAGAAAAGGTGCAAGTTGGATTAACTGTCTGATTATCGGTGAAAGAGAATCTCGGAAATGCAAAAAGAAAAGGTGTAAATTGGATTAACCGTCTGATTATTGGTGAAAGAGAATCTCGGAAGTGCAAAAAGAAAAGGTGTAAATTGGATTAACCATCCAATTATTGGTGAAAGAGAATCTCGGAAATGCAAAAAGAAAAAGAAAAGGTGTAAATTGGATTAACTATCTGATTATTGGTGAAAGAGAATCGCGGAAATGCAAAAAGAAAAGGTGTAAATTGGATTAAAAGTCTGATTATTGGTGAAATATTATCTCAGAAATGCAAAAAGAAAAGGTGTAAATTGGATTAACTATCTGATTATTGGTGAAAGAGTATCTCGAAAATGCAAAAAGAAAAGTTGTAAATTGGACTAACCATCTGATTATTTGTGAAAGAATATGTCCAAAGGCAAAAAGAAGAGGCGTAAATTGGATTAAATTTCTGATTATTGGTGAAAGAGAATCTCGGAAATGCAAAAAGAATATGGGTAAATTGGATTAACCTTCCGATTATTGGTGAAAGACAATCTCGGAAATGTGAAATGAAAAGGTGTAAATTGGATTAACCATCTGATTTTTGGTGAAGGATAATTCGGAAATGAAAAAAGAAAAGGTGTAAATTGGATTATCCGTCTGATTATTGTTGAAAGAAGATCTCGGAAATACAACAAGAAAAGGTGTAAATTGGATTAACCATCCGATTACTGTTGAAAGAGAACCTCGGAAATGCAAAAAGAAAAGGTGTAAATTCGATTATCCATGTGATTATTGTTGAAAACGAATCTCGGAAATGCAAAAAGAAAAGGTGTCAATTGGATTAACCGTCTGATTATTGGTGAAAGAGAATGTTGGAAATGCAAAAAGAAAAGGTGTAAATTGGATTAACCGTCTGATTATTGGTGAAAGAGAATGTTGGAAATGCAAAAAGAAAAGGTGTAAATTGGATTAACCATCTGATTATTGGTGAAAGAGAATCTCGGAAATATAAAAAGAAAAGGTGTAAATTGGATTAACCATCCAATTATTGGTGAAAGAGAATCTCGGAAATGCAAAAAGAAAAGCTGTAAATTGGATTAACCGTCTGATTATTGGTGAAAGAGAATCTCGGAAATGCAAAAAGAAAAGGTGTAAATTGGATTAAAAGTCTGATTATTGGTGAAATATTATCTCAGAAATGCAAAAAGAAAAGGTGTAAATTGGATTAACTATCTGATTATTGGTGAAAGAGAATCTCGGAAATGCAAAAAGAAAAGGTGTAAATTGGATTATCCATGTGATTATTGTTGAAAACGAATCTCGGAAATGCAAAAAGAAAAGGTGTCAATTGGATTAACCGTGTGATTATTGGTGAAAGAGAATGTTGGAAATGCAAAAAGAAAAGGTGTAAATTGGATTAACCGTCTGATTATTGGTGAAAGAGAATGTTGGAAATGCAAAAAGAAAAGGTGTAAATTGGATTAACCATCTGATTATTGGTGAAAGAGAATCTCGGAAATATAAAAAGAAAAGGTGTAAATTGGATTAACCATCCAATTATTGGTGAAAGAGAATCTCGGAAATGCAAAAGGAAAAGGTGTAAATTGGATTAACCGTCTGATTATTGGTGAAAGAGAATATCGGAAATGTGAAAAGAAAAGGTGCAAGTTGGATTAACTGTCTGATTATTGGTGAAAGAGAATCTCGGAAATGCAAAAAGAAAAGGTGTAAATTGGATTAAAAGTCTGATTATTGGTGAAAGAATATGTCCAAAGGCAAAAAGAAGAGGCGTAAATTGGATTAAATTTCTGATTATTGGTGAAAGAGAATCTCGGAAATGCAAAAAGAATATGGGTAAATTGGATTAACCTTCCGATTATTGGTGAAAGACAATCTCGGAAATGTGAAATGAAAAGGTGTAAATTGGATTAACCATCTGATTTTTGGTGAAGGATAATTCGGAAATGAAAAAAGAAAAGGTGTAAATTGGATTATCCGTCTGATTATTGTTGAAAGAAGATCTCGGAAATACAACAAGAAAAGGTGTAAATTGGATTAACCATCCGATTACTGTTGAAAGAGAACCTCGGAAATGCAAAAAGAAAAGGTGTAAATTGGATTATCCATGTGATTATTGTTGAAAACGAATCTCGGAAATGCAAAAAGAAAAGGTGTCAATTGGATTAACCGTCTGATTATTGGTGAAAGAGAATGTTGGAAATGCAAAAAGAAAAGGTGTAAATTGGATTAACCGTCTGATTATTGGTGAAAGAGAATGTTGGAAATGCAAAAAGAAAAGGTGTAAATTGGATTAACCATCTGATTATTGGTGAAAGAGAATCTCGGAAATATAAAAAGAAAAGGTGTAAATTGGATTAACCATCCAATTATTGGTGAAAGAGAATCTCGGAAATGCAAAAAGAAAAGCTGTAAATTGGATTAACCGTCTGATTATTGGTGAAAGAGAATCTCGGAAATGCAAAAAGAAAAGGTGTAAATTGGATTAACCGTCTGATTATTGGTGAAAGAGAATATCGGAAATGTGAAAAGAAAAGGTGCAAGTTGGATTAACTGTCTGATTATTGGTGAAAGAGAATCTCGGAAATGCAAAAAGAAAAGGTGTAAATTGGATTAAAAGTCTGATTATTGGTGAAATATTATCTCAGAAATGCAAAAAGAAAAGGTGTAAATTGGATTAACTATCTGATTATTGGTGAAAGAGAATCTCGGAAATGCAAAAAGAAAAGGTGTAAATTGGATTATCCATGTGATTATTGTTGAAAACGAATCTCGGAAATGCAAAAAGAAAAGGTGTCAATTGGATTAACCGTCTGATTATTGGTGAAAGAGAATGTTGGAAATGCAAAAAGAAAAGGTGTAAATTGGATTAACCGTCTGATTATTGGTGAAAGAGAATGTTGGAAATGCAAAAAGAAAAGGTGTAAATTGGATTAACCATCTGATTATTGGTGAAAGAGAATCTCGGAAATATAAAAAGAAAAGGTGTAAATTGGATTAACCATCCAATTATTGGTGAAAGAGAATCTCGGAAATGCAAAAAGAAAAGGTGTAAATTGGATTAACCGTCTGATTATTGGTGAAAGAGAATATCGGAAATGTGAAAAGAAAAGGTGCAAGTTGGATTAACTGTCTGATTATTGGTGAAAGATAATCTCGGAAATGCAAAAAGAAAAGGTGTAAATTGGATTAAAAGTCTGATTATTGGTGAAATATTATCTCAGAAATGCAAAAAGAAAAGGTGTAAATTGGATTAACCGTCTGATTATTGGTGAAAGAGAATATCGGAAATGTGAAAAGAAAAGGTGTAAATTGGATTAACTGTCTGATTATTGGTGAAAGAGAATCTCGGAAATGCAAAAAGAAAAGGTGTAAATTGGATTAATCATCTGATTATTGGTGAAAGAGAATCTTGGAAATGTGAAAAGAAAAGGTGTAAATTGGATTAATCATCTGATTATTGCAGAAAGAGAATCTCGGAAATGGAAAAAACAAAAGTGTAAATTGGATTAACCGTCTGATTATTGGTGAAAGACAATCTCGGAAATGTGAAATGAAAGGGTGTAAATTGGATTAACTGTCTGATTAGTGGTAAAGGATAATCTCGGAAATGCAAAATTAAAATGTGTAAATTGGATTATCCGTCCGATTATTGTTGAAAGAGAATCTCGGAAATGCAAAAAGAAAAGCTGTAAATTGGATTACCCATCAGATTATTGGTGAAAGAGAATCTCGGAAATGTGAAATGAAAGGGTGTAAATTGGCTTAACCATCTGAATACTTCCTGTGAGCTCGACCCTGTTCCTACTAAAATGATCTTTGAACACATTGGCACTTTACTTCCAATAATTACTCAAATCGTTAACTCTAGCATACAGTCCGGTATTATGCCACCACCTTTCAAACGAGCTGTGATCAAACCACTACTTAAAAAGCCAGGACTAGACCAGGATACATTAAAGAACTATAGACCCGTTTCTAATCTGCCTTTATGTCCAAACTTGTTGAAAGGGCAGTATGTAAACGCCTATCTGTACATTTAACAACACACAAGCTCTATGAACCATTTCAATCCGCGTATAGACAATGTCATAGTACAGAGACAGCATTACTAAGAGTTTTAAATGACATTCGCTCTGCTGTCGATAAAGGCAATGTGTCTCTCCTGCTTTTACTAGACCTAAGTGCCGCTTTTGACACAATTGATCATCAAAAGCTTTTGTCTCAATTAAATCGCGTGTTTGGTGTATCAGGCTTTGCCTTGAATTGGTTTCATTCGTACTTGACAGACAAAAGGGTTAAATTGGATTAACCGTCTGATTATTGGTGAAAGAGAATCTCAGAAATGCAAAAAGAAAAGGTGTAAATTGGATTAACCATCTGATTATTGTTGAAAGAGAATCTTGGAAATGCAAAAAATGGTGTAAATTGGATTAACCATCTGATTATTGGTGACAGAGAATATCGGAAATGCAAAGATAAAAGGTGTAAATTGGATTAACTGTCTGGTTATTGGTGAAAGAGAATCTCGGAAATACGAAAAGAAAAGGTGCAAATTGGATTAACAGTCTGATTATTGGTGAAAGACGTTTGACGTAAAATACAGGAACCACTCATATGCACGCACGCACGCACGCACGCACGCACGCACGCACGCACGCACGCACGCACGCACGCACGCACGCACGCACGCACGCACGCACACGCACACGCACACGCACACACTTCTACCAGTAACTAGATTTATAATTTCTTTTATTTGCTCAACTGACTCGGGGTGAACAAATACTCCTCTACCTACAGGGGGGTATGTTGCTTATATAGAGCGTGGGATGAGAATACAGATGAAACTTTGGATGAACGGCAGTCACATGATTCATAGAGGCGGACGAATCACTGTCTATTCAGTCATATTACAAGATCTTACCATTGTAAATAAATATCATTAAAGGGAGAAACTCACTTAAAGGTTGTCACACCAAGTAGTCTTAAATGAAAAATAATAGCAAACTTACAATATTCCAGCCGTATTTAGCGTATTTTTATGCAATCTAATGGAATACGAAATGATTTTCCATGTTGAGCGCCCTATCATTGAAATTGAATTGTGCATAAAAACTATGCAACGTGGATGAGTTTTATTTAAAGTGTGTAGGTTTGTGCCTCGTGAAATGGTGGAACAGTCATTCAATAAGAACAAGGGCTTCCCCAGTTGCAAAGTATGCCACAACCCGGAAACAAATCTCTCTTGACAGCGACGAGTTTGTGAATGTTAGGGCTACATATTTTTCTTCTCCTACTCGCGTGTTTTAGCGCGTTCTCATGTATCAACTTCTTGGTGACAGCTTGGTAATGAATCATATAAAGATATTTGTGCGCTAGAATAAGAAAATCAACAATTTTACGCGATTGGAAGCGGAAAACAATCCCGTCAAGGGGCGTTCCCCTCAGTGCCAATACGCCTCATTGTGCCGTTGTTATTATGATACAATTGTAATACGATGGCGGCTTAATTTAAAGTCCATGTGATTTCAGCTTTTTTTACGCTATATTGTGCACACTTACGCCCATGACGTCAGCTCCATAGCCATATTCTATGCATTGGCCAAAAGAAAATGTAGGATATAGATCGTCTATTCACGTTTTGCATGTAAGATACGCATACACGAGTCTTACAGCTTCATTCGTCGCTAAGTCAGTCATCAATCCACACAGTCATTTGGTCGGTCTGTCAGGGGGTTGGCCAATCGGCGGGCCGGTGGTTCGGTCTGTCAGCCTGTCTGTCCATCCATCACTCATGCAGTCATCTAACCTGTCACTCATGCAGTCATCCGATCTGTCACCCATGCAGTCTAGACTCTCAGTCTCTATTCCTCATGCAGTCATCTGATCTGTCACTCATACAGTCCGTCAGTCTGTCACTCATACAGCCATCTCATCTGTCACTCATGCAATCATCTGATCTGTCACTCATGCAGTCATCCGATCTGTCACTCATGCAGTCATCCAATCTGTCATTCACACAGTCATCCGACTGTCACTCATGTAGTTTATCAGTCTGTCACGCATGCAGTCATCCTATCTTTCACTCATGCAGTCATCCGATATGTCACTCATGCATTCCGTCAGTCCGTCACTCATTCAGTAATCTGATCTGTCACCCATACAGTCCGCCAGTCTGTCACACATGCAGTCATCTCATCTGTCACTCATGCAATCATCTGATCTGTCACTCATGCAGTCTTCCGATCTGTCATTCACACAGTCATTCGACTGTCACTCATGCAGTCTATCAGTCTGTCACGCATGCAGTCATCCTATCGTTCACTCATGCAGTCATTCGATATGTCACTCATGCATTCCGTCAGTCCGATATGTCAATCATGCATTCCGTCAGTCCGTCACTCATGCAGTCATCCGATCTCTCACGCATGCAGTCATCTGATCTGTCACCCATGAAGTCCATCAGATCTGTCATTCATGCAGTCATCCTAACTGACAGTCATCACTCATGCAGTCTATCAGTCTGTAACACATGCAGTCATCCTATCTGTCACTTATGCAGTCATCTGATATGTTACTTACCGAGTCCATACGATCTGTCACTCATGCAGTCACTCGATCTATCACTCATGCAGTCGGTCATCCATGCAGTAGGTCGTGGGTAAGTTGCTCGTTTCTCGTTTAATCGGTCGAGCAGTGGCTTGATCAGTGGCTTGGTGGGTGGTTTGGCCTGTCAGTCAGTCTATCACTCATGCAGTCATCCGATCCGTGACGCATGCGGTCGGTCGGTTGCTAAGTGGGTTGGTCAGTCCATGGGTGGTTGGTTTGGTCTCTCAGGATGTCCGTCACTCATGGAGTCCTCCGAGCTGTCACTCATGCAGTCTGTCACTGATGCAGTCAGTCATGCAGTCGGTGACTCATGCAATTGGTCAGTCTGTCCATCACTCATGCGGTCGGTTGGTCGGCTGAAGGGTAGTTTGGTCTGTCAGCCTGTCCATCACTCATGCAGTCATCCGATCCATTCCTTATGCACTCATCCGATCTGTCACTCATGTGGTCGGTCAGTCCACCAGTCTGTCACCCATACAATCATCCGATCTGTCACCCATGCACTCATAAGATTTGTCACTCATGCAGTCTGTCACAGTATGTTACTGATACAGTCCATTAGTCTGTCACCCATGCAGTTATCCTATCTGTTGCTCATGCAGTCATTCGATCTGTTACTCATGTAGTCATCTGATCTGTCACTCATGCAGTCATCCAATCTGTCACTCATGTGGTTGGACGGTAGCTCGGTCGCTCATGCAGTCATCCGATCTGTCACTCATGCAATCATCTGCTCTGTCACTCATGCAGTCATCCGATCTGTTTGCCCCTCATGCAGTCATCTGATCTGTCACTCATACAGTCCACCAGTCTGTTACTCATACAGTCATCCAATATGTTAGTCATGCAGTCTATCAATCTGTCACGCATGCAGTCATCCGCTCTGTCACTCATGCAGTCATCCGATATGTCTGTCCCCCATGCAGTCATCGGATCTGCCACTCATGCAGTCCACCAGTCTGTCACTCATACAGCCATCCTATCTGTCAGTCATGCAGTCTATCAATCTGTCACTCATGCAGTCATCCGCTCTGTCACTCATGCAGTCATCCGCTATGTCTGTCCCCCATGCAGTCATCGGATCTGCCACTCATGCAGTCCACCAGTCTGTCACTCATACAGCCATCCTATCTGCCACTCATGCAGTCTATCAGTCTGTCACTCATGCAGTCATCCTATGGGTGATTCATGCAGTTATCCGATCTGTCACACTTGCAGGCATACGATATGTCGCTCATGTCGTCCATCAGTATGTCACGCATGTAATCATCCGATCTGTCCATCATGCAATCATCCGATCTGTCACTTGTAGTCATCTGATTTGTCACTCATGCAGTCGGTTGGGTGGTGGGTGGGTGGTTTGGTCTGTCCGCATGTCCGTCACTTATGCAGTCATCGGTTCCATAACTTATGCAGTCCTCCATTCCGTCACTCATGCAGCCATCCTATCCGTCACTCATGCAGTCAACCGATCTGTTACCCATGCAGTTTAGATTGTCAGTCTTTATCCATCAGGCAATCATCCAATCTGTCACTCATGCAGTCCGTCAGTCTGTCACTCATGCAGTCATCTGATCTGTCGCTCATGCAGTCATCTGATCTGTCGCTCATGCTGTCATCTGATCTGTCACTCATGCAGTCCGTCACTCTGTCCCTCATGCAGTCATCCCATCTGTCACTCATGCAGTCATCCGATATGTTACTCACGTAGTCCGTCAGTCTGTCACTCATGCACCCATCCGATCGCTATCACCCATGCAGTCATCCAATCTGTCACTCATGCAGTCGGTCGGGCGGGCCGTCGGTCAGTTGGTCGCTCGATCTGTCAGTGGGTTGGTTAGTCGGTAGGTGGGTGGTTTTGTCTGTCAGTATGTCGGTCAGTCCGTCACTCATACAGACATCCGATCTCTCACACAATCAGCCTGTCATCATCCGATCTCTCCCACATGCAGTCTGTCAGTTCTGTCACACATGCAGTTATCTGGTCTGTCACTCATGAAATCATGTGATCTGTCACTCATGCAACAGTCCGATCTGTCACTCATGCAGCCGGTCGGGTGACTGGATGGTCGCTCAGTCGGTTGTCATTGGGCTTGTCAGTCGATGCGTGGGTGGGCGGTTTCGTCTGTCAGCCTGTCCGCCAGTCTGTCACTCATGTAGTTCTCCGATCGGTCACTCATGTAGTCCACCACTCATGCAGTCAGCCAATTTATCAGTCATGCATTTGGTCACTCATATAGTCGGTAGCTCTGTCACTCATGTGGTCAGTCAGTCCGTCACGCATGCAGTCAGCCAATCTATTCACCCATGTGTTCGGTCGGTCCATCGCTCATGCAGTCTGCTCTCATGCAATTTGGTCTGTCAGTCCATCATTTATGCAGCCATCCGGTATGTCACTCATGCAGGCATTCAATCTGTCACTCATGAAGTCTGTCAATCTGTCACACATGCAGTTATGCTATCTATCAGTCATCCAGTCATCCGATATGTCACACATGCAGTCCATCCGTATATCACTGATGCGGCCCGTCAGTCTGTCACTCATGCAGTCTGCCAGTCTCTCACCCATGCAGTCATCCGATTGTCACTCATGTAGTCTAGACTGTCAATCTCTATTCCTCATGCAGTCATCCGATCTGTCACTCATGCAGTCGGGCGGGCGGGCAGTGGGTTCGTCAGTTGGTGGGTGCGTGGTTTGGTCTGTCAGCCTGACCGTGAGCCCATCACTCATGCAGTCATCCGATATGTCACGCATGCAGTCCATCAGTCATCCGATCTGTCACTCATATGGTCAGTCGGTCGGTTGCTCAGTGGGTTGGTCAACCTGTTGGTGGATGGTTTGCTCTCTCAGCATCTCATGCAGTCATCCGATCTGTCATTCATGTAGTTCGTCACTCATGCAGTCATCCAATTTGTCACTCTTGCAGTCATCCGATCTGTCACCCATGCAGTCATCCGATATGTCAATCATGCAGGTCGTCAGTCTGTCCCTCATGCAGTCATCCTATGTGTGACTCGTGCAGTCATCCGATATGTCAAACGTACGGTCCATCAGTCTATCGCTGATGCGGTCCGTCAGTCTGTCACTCATGCTGCCATCCGATCTGTCACTCATGCAGTCCGTCAGTCTATCACCCATGCAGTCATTCGATCTCTCACCCATGATGTCATCCGATCTATCACTCATGCAGTCAGGCTATCTGTCACTTATGCAGTCATCAGATCTGTCACTCATGCAGTCATCTACTCTATCACTCATGCAGTCATCTAATCTATCACTCATACAGTCCGTCACGCATGCAGTTGGTCGGGTGGCCGGTCGGTCGATTGGTCGGTCAATGGGTTTGTCAGTCGGCGGGTGGGCGGTTTGGTCTGTCAGCACGTCCGTCAGTCTGCCAATCATGCAGTCATCCGATCTGTCACTCATGCAGCCCGCCACTCAATCAGTCATCAAATATGTCAGTCATGTAGTTGGTCACTCATATAGTCGGTAGGGTGGTCACTCATGTGGTCAGTCAGACTGTCACGCATGCAGTCAGTCGATCTGTCACTCATGCATTCGGTCCGTCTATCCGATCTGTCACTCATGTAATCCGTCAATCGGCCTGTCCGTCAGTCTATCACTTATGCAGTCATCGAATCTGTCACTTAAGAAGTCCGTCACTCTGTTACTCATGCAGTTGCTCATCCGATCTGTCACTCATGCAGTTGGTGGTTCACCCGATCTGTCACCCATGCAGTCAATCGGTCAGTTGGCCGTTCGTCATGTCCACCATTCAACCAATCTGTCGCTCATGCAGTCCATCGCTCATACAGTCAGTCATCCGATCTGTCAGTCATTTAGTCAGCCGGCCATCTGCACTGTCACGCATGCAGTCAGTCGGTCAGTCGGTTGGTCCATCATTCGATCGGTTGGTCGGCCTGTCAGCCTGTCCATCAGTCCGTCACACATGCAGTCATCAGATCTATCACTCACACAGTCTGTCAGCCCGTCAGTCACACAGTCGGTCATCTAATCTTTCACTCTTGCAGTCAGCCGCTCATCCGATCTATCACTCATGCAGTCGGTCGGTCAGTCGGTCGGTCAGTCGGTCGGTCGGTCAGTCGGTCGGTCTGTCCATTGGTCCATCACTCATACAGCTATCTGAGCTGTCACTCATGCTGTCTATAAGTCTGTCACTCATGCATTTGTTCATCCAATCTGTCACTCATGCAGTCGGTCTGTCAGTCGGTCGGCCTGTCCATTGGTCCATCACTAATATAGCTATCTGAGCTGTCACTCATGCAGTCTGTAAGTCTGTCACTCATGCAGTTGGTCATCCGATCTGTCACTAATGCAGTCAATCCATCATCCGATCTGTCACTCATGCTGTCGGTCGGTCGGTCAATCAGCCGGTCATCATGTCTGTCAGTCTGTCATTCAACTGATCTGTCACCCATGCTTCCATCACGCATGCAGTCGGTCATCCGATCTGTCACTCATGCAGTCATTCAGTCATCTGCTCTGTCATTCATGCAGTCAGTCGGTCAGTCATTTGGTCGGTCATTCTGTCGGTTTGTCGGCCTGTCAGACTGCCCATCAGTCCATCACGCATGCAGTCATCAGATCTGTCACGCATGCAGTCAGTCATCTGCTCTGTTACTCATGCAGTCAGTCGGTCAGTCGTTTGGTCGGTCATTCTGTTGATTGGTCGGCCTGTCCATCGCTCATGCAGTCGGTCATCTGATCTGTCATTCATGCAGTCAGTTGGTCATCCGATCTGTCACTTATGCAGTCGGTTGCTTGGTCAACATGTCCGTCAGTCCGTAACTCATGCAGTTAGTCATCCGATCTGTCTCTCATGCATGGCTAGAAATTAACCGCTGATTCCGTGATCCGTAGGCCTTTTTGCATACGGATTAGTAACGGATCACTGCTCTAGGACAGTAATTGATCTGGCTGGATCTCTGTGTTTCAGCAGTAGTATTTCTATGAGCCAATTCACACATGATTTAATGCTTTATTCATCAACCAGCTGGTGCAACCGGTTGGGTTTTAAACGTTTAGTGGACAAGTAGAGCAAACTGACCTATACAGCGGTCTTGAGGTATGTCCATTTGCAGGCCAAGAGAATACTATTTTTGAAAACCTACCATTGGCATGACTGGCTCGATAAATGAGCCAGTCATTCCAATGGTACATTTTTTAAATAGTTTTTTCTTGGTCTGCAAATGAAGATTATTTAAGCAAACATTTTGACATCTTCACTATTAAATAATTAATTATCCTAATAATATGTAAATTTTGCATTTTTCAGAACATTTGATCACTGTAGTCATGTGAGTACGGATTAGCACAAAATTCTAGGGATCTGTGAATTTACTTGTGCACTGATCCGTATGTATCACTATTAATAAAAGTTAATTTCTATCCCTGCTCATGCAGTCAGTCGTTTGGTCTGTCGGCCTATCTGCCAGTCCGTCACTCATGCAGTCATTCGATCTGTCACTCATGCATCCCGTCAGTCCATCACTCATGGAGCTGGACATCCGATCTGTTGCTCATACAGTCGGTCGGTCATCCGATGTGTCACTTATGCTGTCAGTCGGTCATCCGATCTGTCACTCATGTGGCCCGTCGAAATTGTCAAGAAGTCACCCCTCTCTTTTCCCTTCCACATCCATACCTCATCTATTTGTAATTTCAAGGTAGTCTGAGATGACTTCACAAAAAATCAGGATATGATTGCTTTTTCATAATGAAATTCTCATAGCGAAAATACGACAATACAGGTAAGACACACTTATGAATGAACGTGCATGCCCGTTTTCGCAATAACTGCAATAGTTTGCAAATTATTGACTATATTGTGGACGCGTTACGAAAACTGATAATGCAAGCCACCTTCACGTATACGCGGTGTGCGTTACCAGTATTGTTGGCCTGTTTACAGCTAATTCGCCCATTTTAGTCTAGCTTATCATTTAATTTAGTCGTTAATAGTATTTACTGATGACGCATCCATCTAATAAGAATAGCTGATTGATACCAGTAGTTGAAACCGAAAGCGAAACAAAAAATATGTCACGTGATAAGAGGGGTTCGCCTGCATGAATATTTATTAGATACCCACTGAATACAATATAAACTAGACGGATAAGATCAGTAATGGCTGTAAAAATGCGCTATTTGACGATCGCGATAACGGTGGAAATACATCGTTTTATGTACAGTATTGTGCAAATATGAACTTCTGACACAATGAGGCGATATATATAGCCTAGAGACTGATTTGGAATACTGAAATACTGTGACATAGCAGCTTTAAGTTGAATTTACATTACATTCTTACTATGGGTAGTTTAACTACAGTTGCATTCGCATAATTAGCGCGATCAGTGCACACATGGGACCTCCCCATTACCCACTAGCCCGATATATACACGCATTGAGTAGTTATGAAATAAGTGTTTCAGAACAGAACGTGGTGGGAGTAGCCGATCCGCGGCTACAAGAGGGAGGTGGGCTGTCAGAACAGAGGCAACTACAGTAGGCCGACTGTTGTAGACTGTTTTATATAGGTGGGAGCTGCGGATCGTGGATCGGCGGCTACAGGAGGGAGGTGGGCTATCAGAACAGAGGCGTAATAACGTTGCAGCAGCTCCTTATAACTTACCTGACCCAGGTGGGCACATGAACATCTATAATTTCGTATTAGAGAAATGACTTCCTAAGTATATCTTGCAAGATATTTTATGAGCTATTTTATGAGACATCTTATGAAACATTTTATGGAACAACATAGCCACAACATTATAAAATTGAACAATGTCTATCCTCTGCGCTGAAGATATTATTTCCGCTTTTCAAAAAGCTGAACAATCTGGTGTTCCATTAAGTAATGTTTTACAAATCGACTGGGCCAATATTCGAGCCGGGAAACATAACGTTAAGTATGCGAGTGTCTTTATCATGATAGATGGACATCGTTATCCATTACATTACAGTTTTAAGGGAGAGAAGCATGTAGGCCACTTAACAGCATCCCATGGTCGGACTTCCTCTCCTCAACTTCAAGTTCAGAAAGATCCAACCTTAGAGTATGAAGTGGTTGCTAAGCCTGATGAGAAAACCAGCAATCTATATACATTATTTAACTATATAAACAAAGCTTTCTCTGATGAGGTCTATTGGATGATCCATGGAAAACATATCGGAAATAACAACACACCAATTACGATACCTAACTTGAGAGTAGTCAACATGACTCAGGATCGAATCTCAGATAAAGCACTCGTGAACGGTGGGGCGTTACTAGGTAACCCTATGGTCTGCGTACATCATAAATTCGATGAAGCTGGAGAGCCTATATGTAAAAACTATGATAAATCCAACAATAACGAGCGGATATCTGTGACTGATGAGAATATACATCTAGTCTGCACGTCTGGGTCACTCCGGGATTATTGATGGTTCCGCAGTTGTACTTTCAAGTATGGGAATCAGTTTACCAATGAAAATTATGGTAGACATCATTGAATATACTCCTAAAAGAAAAGTGTACGAGTAAATTCGTTTTAACCAAGATTTTATAAGTGTAGCCTGGGAAGCAGCCCAGCCCCGGGGAGGATTGTGAGAGGGTGCGTGACCTCCTCTTCGACTGCCTTATTGATGATATTACTCTAAAAATTAAAAATAAATCTAGCAACACATTTATTTTGGTCCGATAGCATCGACCAAACAGGTGGCCAGTTCTAAAACACCTATTTTATAACTGCTGCTGCTGCTGCTGCTGATGATGATGATGATGATGATGATGATGATGATGATATTGATGATATTGATGATATTGATGATGATGATGATGATGATGATGATGATGCTGCTGATAGACATAATGCTGATGATGCTGATAATGATAGACATAATGCTGATGATGTTGATGATAGACTTAATGTTGGATCACAAATACATGCCCAGCCCAACGCTCACTTTTATAATTTATTATTTTATACGCCAGCGCTTACTGTCAGCTATCTATTTGTTTTGTCAAGATATAGGGCATTCTGTCTGTATAGTCAGCGCTAGAGAGCTGAGCGAGCTTATCTAGCTTGTGTGTGTATATAGCTGAATAACATAGCATAGTTTGAACAGTGTTTACACAGTCAACCTATGCACAGGGTGGTTTAACGGACCACAGTATGGCGTGCCACCCTTATCATACACTGGCTGGCCCAATAGCCAAATGGCCTCAAAACAGGATGCCTCGACAATACATTTTCATGCTGTACAGTAATTATGCACATACATTCCACACATTCCAACTCGGGATTGTGTCCCCAGAAAATATGCGATGCGCCTAAGCACACAAAACAGCTAAAGGCCTAAACTAACGCTTAAAACTATCGCGCCGTTGCTATCTGTTAGATGCAATATGCTTAACCGTGTGTGTGTGTGTGTGCGTGCGTGCGTGCGTGCGTGCGTACGTGCGTGCGTGCGTGCGTGCGTGAGTGCGTGCGTGCGTGCGTGAGTGCGTGCGTGCGTGCGTGCGTGCGTGCGTGCGTGCGTGCGTGCGTGCGTGCGTGTGCGTGTTATGTCACAATGCTCAAGACAGGCAGGTCAAAATGTAAACATTACAGATATAGGTAAAGGGCCGTAAGGAGGTCTTGTCTAGAGGTCTACAAAGTTTTTCTTCTGAAAGTTCTCGAGTTCCGGATCGAGGAACTTCATCAGAAGCTTGAGGAACGTCTTCAGAAGCTTGAGGAGCTTCTTTAGAGGCTCGAGGAACTTCGTCAGAAGCTTGAGAATGTTTCTGAAACTCTATCCATTGAGAATCAGAAGCCCCGACTCTATTCGTCTGAAACTTCTCATGGAAGCACTTCGTCCATGCCCTCTTAGCATCTGTCTTGAGAACAGTTTTGATGAGGTAGTCCTAGTAGTTCTCGGCAGGGAATATTCTAAATGCTGCCTCGTCTCTTGCCAGCCGCCCACGCCCTCTTTGATTTTAAGGTGTGCTCGACGGCCTCCTTATGGAACATCCGGTGTCCATCATTAGTGTGGAGGTTGAATATGCCAGCCCACTTCCCGACCGTTAGTAGATCTTTGGGATCAACCCTAGCCTTTTGAAGGGCGAAAATGACGGGACTCTTGGTCGATTTGAAGGGTAGGTTGAGGGACCTACCTGGGCACTATCAAACTTCTGGTAGAGCATCCTAGTCAATAATTCCTTCGTACTACGGGCTGGTGTGGTCTCCTCTATGGCAGTCAGCATCTCCGCATCAGACGGAGGTGGGACCTTGGCTCGCCGGTGAATAATGTTGACGTCATGAAGTAGTCGTCAGACCTTGTCAATCGGTAGCTATACTGGTTTCTTCTTGGAGGGGTGCACTGATTTCTGCCCTCCAAAGACGATCTGCTGGAGAACTTTAGCAAACATCGCCGTTTAAACCTGTATATAGCTACACAAAAAAGCAGTACTGCGGCATCCTGATGGAGCTTTTGAACCCACGACCTCGCAGCACAGCGATCCTCGGAAGGACTGTCTGACAGTCATTCGACCTAGTATCCATGATGTGAACCCTCTCTCCGCTGTGAGGAAGTACATCGACTTCGCTATTTCCGGACAGATCCACGAGATTAGGAGCATGACAGTCAAGTTTAATCTCGAAAGCACTGAGAAGGATGTCGAGCTCCCGCAGATGGTGAGCAGGTTGGCGATTGTGGAGAACAACACCACCTTAGACACCACCTACATAAACGATGAGTACCGAGTCCTGGCTCCTCTAGCTCGTGGACTGGTATACTATGCGAAGGGGAAATGGTACTATGCCATATGATGTAATGAAGTTTTCACAGAATTCAACTTAAAGCCAGACGTAGA
This sequence comes from Chaetoderma sp. LZ-2023a, assembly GCA_034401795.1. Taxonomy (NCBI): domain Eukaryota; kingdom Metazoa; phylum Mollusca; class Caudofoveata; order Chaetodermatida; family Chaetodermatidae; genus Chaetoderma; species Chaetoderma sp. LZ-2023a. The sequence continues at coordinate 709,601 of CM067360.1, forward strand.
AATTCCTGTCACGGTGCCACTCTTCTCCCTCCTCGAGAACACGCATGTGAACCCGGCCATGATGCGGAATGAGATGTTCCTTTGGGTGTACACTGAACATCTTGATGGAGTAACGATGACCTCTCCACGACTTCACATCTGTCATGATGAGAATGATCAGGAACTAAGATGGGAGGGTTCTAGACAGCGAATTCTACATGTAGAGTGGGAGTACCCGGCCACAGATAACCAGCACCAGGAGTTGATATTGCAACGAGGTGTCTCGGATTGTGTAGCTGTGACAGTCTTTGTTCAGAAAGGAGGGGTGGTGCAGCAGGTGGGTGAGCTAAATGACTTAAAACTTATAGTGGCTGGGACCAATGTTCTCGGTGAGCTACGCAATCGGGCTGATTGCTGTCTCTATCAACAGGAGACGAAGTCGTATGCCTTACTACGTCTGACCAGTGGCCCGGAGGATCTGGAGATGGCACTTGAGGGTCAGTACCAACTCAGAGGTAAGGACAGCTCACCTAATAATAGCAACCGGCTAAGATTTTATGTTTGGAACCTGCTCGGAGAGCGTGTGGGCACTCGCACAGTAGGCATGATAGTACTGCACCTCGGCTATGCCAAGGTTTGTGTATCGCACACCACTGGTATTCAGCTTGAGCGCACGTAGAGCATGATTCTGTCTCTAAAGAGAGGTGATCGCTAAAGACCTGGGACAGGTAAGTTATAAGGAGCTGCTGCAACGTTATCACCCCTCTGTTCTGATAGTCCACCTCCCTCCTGTAGACGCCGATCCGCATTCTGCAGCTCCCACCGATATACAACAGTCGGCCTACTGTAGTTGCCTCTGTTCTGACAGCCCACCTCCCTCCTTTAGCTGCGGATCACGGATCGGCTAGTCCCACCACACTCTGTTCTGAAACACTTATTTTACAACTACTCATAGTATATGAGTACCACTGTTTAATCACCGGGATAACGTAAAAGCATAGCGATAGAATAGTTCCCTTCACACATATATTGAATATACAACTTTTTAGCCAACATAAACCGAGAGTTTATGTTTATTTTTAGGACGCCATTCGTTCGAATAACTTATCGAAATGCTTACTTGTCCATCTTGATCATAAGCTGCGACAAATTGGTTTGCTTCGCTTCCTGAAGTTAGGACAACAGAAATCATTTCTCCATGAATAGAGAATCTCGCGCTTTTCCAAACGGATGACGGGTGCTTGGAAATAAAACCGGATGCATGCCGAATTAACTGTCTGTCGCATTCAGGTAGGTTTCTCCTGTCACGCAGCAGGCATTGCAAATCACCTTCATCTATAACGCCATAGCAGTCAATTTCCTGTAAGCAACAACAGACATAATTTATTCGAATAATTAAAGCCATCATCGAATTTCAAATTGTGGGACATACCATTGGCTCTGTATTCTAACGGGGGTGGGGTGGGGGGGTGTGTGTGGGGATGATTTCTAAAATTTATTTGCTTTAATTTTTATATACCCGCATCACGTTGTGGATGTATGTTTATGTATGAGATAGATACCGGGCCGGTTAGCTGTTGCAAATTACTGGATGAGAATACCAATGTGCGGCAGCTATCCTACTCCTTAACCCTAATATATCCTTTAACATGGGTCATCCTGTGCCGTCACTTCTCAACCACTAACTGTTGTACCTGCCCAGGCTATTCTAATTCCTAGGGGTTAAGAAACGTATTAAAGTTTGGGAAAAGCATCAATTTTGAAGTAAAGCTTTTATAATAGTTGCAATGAATTCAGCATACTTTTTAGGATGCGAAGTGTCTGTAGATCTCTGTGTCAATTTCTACGTAAGAGTTATGAAACATACTGATGAACCTGTAGTTGGCATATGGGAATTTAGTATTGGTAGCATCTATCCTACCAGACATGAATTGTTTATGCACTATAATATATTTAGAAAGTTACCGAGATGATACTGTATTCGAATAAACTGTTTGTAAAGCTAGGGATAGCGGTAGAGTAGAGAAACTTGTTTACGTTTACGAACTAAAACCTTAGATAAAAGTGTCTATCAGCACTAAACAGCTATACGTTAACTGATACAGGCCTGCCACTCAGAGTGAGTTCTTTTACGCCCCTTATGGCACAGACACCACACGAGATGGGACCGACGGCTTTACGTCCCCTCTAAAGGACGTGTCATGTGAATGACGTATGGAATGCCGCAGGTTTTTTACACCTTGATCACATGCATGAACGCGGGGTTGAACCCGACACAACAGCTTTTCCAACTCCCAGCAACATGAACGTTGATAACACCCGCCCTGGCTCTATCCACGCAGCAATCATATCAGTCTCTACCAGCCATACAGACATAAGGGCCTTACCGGTACAGATGCGCCTTCTCACTGGTACATATGTACGCCAGGCTAAGAGTACCCTTCAACCAGTATGAGGTGGACCCAGAATGTCAACTCCGTCACGAAGATGCTGAGACATACTTTCACTTTCTAGTAGACTGTGTGACCTTACATGATGTCAGGATGAAATATTTATCATTGCTGCTGTCAACAATCTGCAGTAGCTGCCAAGAACAGACAAAACGCCTAGCCGTAACAAGTGAAAAGATGGCAATGCTGCTTATTGAACCCTTGCATGACCAGAGTGAATGCTGCCTCGCAATAGCTGAAAACATCATCCGTCATTACCTGTACATATTACACCACAGACGACGAGAAATAATTGACTCTGACCATCAACCAATGTCTAACAACCAGAGCAGAAGCGTTCATGGGCATGCAGTCTGACTTGATGTACACACTTCAAACACTGTTATCTTGCATGCAGTTGCAATGATAAATTTCGCATTTCGTTAATCACGCCTGTTGATGATTACGGCTCCCACCGTGTGAGTTAAATACATTCACGCTAATTATAACACTGTATTAGACATGGACAATGTCGTGGTCTGTCTCGCGAAGTCGGAAATTAATGCACAATCAAAGGATATGGTCGTGTCGTCATAATTAAAAGGATTCTCTCACATATTAATGACATTCTAAAACTGACGTTTAGAGTAATTTAGCATTTTAATTACACTTTATTTTATTTCTTTCACAGCCTTTTACCGCTTCCTAATCAGGGTGTCCAAACTCTAATAAAGTACCATACGGACATCACACTCCTGCGTTTTGCATTGCATTGGTGGGAATGATTGCGTGGTTAACTCGCTGGTGTCCTTCAGGGGAGAACAAGAACAGTAAAAGGACTAGTTTTCACCCTTCAGTTTAAGAATCATCTCATATCATCTTAGTATCATCAACTGTCGTATATAGAACCAGCGCTTTCTGAGAAGCTCGATTGAACTATAAACTAACTTTCATACTACAAAATGTAATGTCAGAAACGGCAGAACAAATGATGGCTGAAGCCGCAGTACGTGTCAGAACATTAACAGAGAGAGGTTTCGAAATGTACGAATCAGCACAAAATACACATCGTGTAAAATTCGAAAGAGCATGGAAAAATGTCGACCTTGGTTTGGATATTTCAGACAATCATCCACTTACTCTCGTCACACTATGCCATGCGTGTGCTAGTTTGAACAAATCATTCAAACACTATCTAACAATTTCCCAAATATATCGTGACTTTCTCGCCAGAATCAATACCTTTGATAGGCTTAAAGACTTAGACTCCCTTAATTCAGTAATAAATGCACGTGAAATGTTAGTGAAACACACAATAGCGCAGCTGGAAAACGAAATGCAGCAAATTCTATAAACAGCTTCGTGCGGGTCTGCTACTTCCAGCATTCGCAAGCAGCAAGCCGTTCCCGCGGAAAAGCAACAGTTATTAGTGAAATTGAGACTGACCTTGACCTTCTGAAAACGCAATGGCAAACTGCAGAGACAGCCGCAGCAGTTAAAGCAATACAGATCATGAGTGACCGAGACGGAAATCTCTGTTACAATAATTGGATTCCCCCTTTACCCTTTGAGAATCCTAGTGAAAGAATAAAGCGTTACATAGAACATCGTCACACTTTACCTGTTTCAGACACTGTGCCTAAACAGAACCTCTAAACTGAACATATGACACAAACTAACTATCAAAATAACATTCAGCATACCACAGTGAATGACCCAACAAACCTTATATTCACCTCAGAGCCAGTTTCACAACAACTTCCTAACGGTGCTTTAAATCCAAATGCCCCATCTTACCATCCATTTGTGACGCCGTATAATCAGATACCTCAACCAAACGTGACACAGGTTAGCAATCCTATGGTTGCTGTTGAACTTACATAATATCTCTTAAAGAAAGAACTTCTCTTAACTAGACTTACTAAATTTAATGGTCATCAAGAATCGCGTGCCTGTTGGAAAGTGAGTTTCGTCAGCATCGTTAGAAACTTGAATGAAACACCTGTAGAAGAACTCGATTTATTAGTTAAGTGATTAGGACCGGATTCAGTAAAACATGCCATCAGCTTGAAAGCAGCAAAGATCAGCAATCCAGACTCGGGAATTCAACCTATTTAGAATCAGCTAGATGAGAGATTTGGTGTGCCTGAGTTAGTCAAAGAAGCATTCAAAGCTAAATTAGAACATTCCCCTAAACTATCTAAATAAAGACAACAAAACAGCTTTATGAACTATCAGAGATTCTCTCAGAAATAGAGTCAATCAAAGAAGACGTGAAATACAAGACCCTTCTTGCATATTTCGATTTGTCATCGGGAGTAATTCCAATCATTAACAAATTACCTTCCTGTTTTCAGGAGAAGTGGACAAGGCATGCTACAAAATATAAACAGAGATACAATGTATTGTTTCCTCCATTTTCATATTTCGTGGAATTTGTGCGCGAGATCAGTCATACCAAATCGACAGTTACTTCCAAATCTACCTAGCATGTGGGGGCGCGGTTCAGTGGAAAGTCTTGCAGTAAGAACGTTATCGTGAACGTCTATCCAAAATGATTCCCGCAAAGCAAAACATGTATATGCTATCTTTGGATGACCAATGTAGTATGTCCCTAGCCCGTTCGATTTCTTCGATGAACATAGTGACTGTGTGGCATATACACTGTCTTCGTGTGGCTGCCTCGTACGAACATCAGGCCTACGCGCTAAAGACTACATTGTCGAAACTTTGGATGGTAGTGGGAAAACACAATTACCTAATCTTATAGAATGTAATAAAATTCCAAGTTGTCGATATGAGATACCAACTCCAACAGTTACTCAATGTTATTCTCATTTAGCTGGCATTGCTGATCTAATACCTCCCTTAGATGAGAACTCACAGATTCTATTATTGATTGGTCTAGATGTACCAATAGCACATCACGTTTTATGCCAACGTATAGGCCCACAGAATTCACCTTTCGGCCAGAGACTACGCCTAGGTTGGATAATCATAGGTGAGACTTGCTTAGGCAAAATCCATAAACCAGAGAGTGTTAACGTTAACAAAACTCGCATTCTAAGTAATGGACGCCCTTCTCTCTTTGTACCACGTAGTAGCAAACTTGATGTTAAGGATAGGCAGGTAATCAGTGATACTACATTTTACCTTCACTCAGTATCATAGACAGTGACATCGGTTCAACGTTTTTTGCAGTCACCAAAAATGACAAAATACCTGGCACATCGGTAGAGGACACAGAATTTCTTCGAATCATAGAGAAGGTGTTCATCAAAGACTCAGATGGGAATTGGATAGCTCCACTTGAATTTCGAATGCCATGTCAACATCAATAATCGGTCACTTACAGTTAAGCATGCAAAGGCACTACACAACAGCTTAATCACTAGCCAAGTGAAAAGCCAGCTTTTCGTCGACTGCATGGGAAAGATTCTTGGATCCGGACATGAGAACTTGCCCCACCACTCGAATCAGATGAGTGAGGAATGCTGGTATCTACCATTATTCGGCGTGTATCATCTTAAAAAACTAATCAGATCAGAGGTGTCTTCGACTCATCAGTGTCACTCAATGGCATTTCACTTAATGACGTGGTGCTAAACACCCTTTTAGGTATTCTCTTGCGATTTCTGAATGAACCTGTTGCGTTAACGGCAGACATATAGCAGATGTTCTACTGTTTTCGGGTGAGACAGGACCATAGAAACTACTTGAGATTTCTGTGGTACCGTGATAATGATCTTGCAAATGATCTCTTTGACTATAAAATTTGAACGTTCATGTTTTCGGCAACCACCCGTCCCAGCCATAACCAGATATGGATTACATAAGGCAGCAGAGGATGGAAGCAGCCTTTCAGATCGTCGAAAGAGACTTTTACGTAGATGATGCCCTGACATCACTTCTGACAGCCCAGCAGACTGTCGACTTGCTCAAATGGACTCAGCAGGCATTAGCCAACGGTGGAAATATTCGGCTTCATCAGATTGCCTTCAACAGTCAAGAAGTAATGGATGCATTCCATCATGTCATCGTGCGGCGGACCACAAAGAACTGGACTTTGAGAGCAGATATAATTCCCATTCATCACAGTTTAGGACTGCCGTGCAACTTAAAATCAGATTCGTTCACGTTCCAAGTTTCATCAGAGCAAAATGCATTCACGCATCCTGGAGTTTTATCAACGATCAGTAGTCTTTTCGATCCAATAGGTTTCGTTGCACCAGTCATAATTCAAGTCATAATTCAAGGAAAAGTTTTATTGCATGAACTAATGTAAGAAGATCTTGGCTGGGATGACCCATTGCCACCTCATCACGAACGGGAATGGGAGGCTTGGAAAAATTCTCTGCAATCGCTACAACGGCTACAGATCTCCGCACATATACATCTCTAGCTAATATGGTCAGGACAGAAATTCTCATCTATTCGGGTGAAGCCAAATGTAAATGGTCTCTTGCATTCTGCAAGCACATGGGTACTAAATTTAGTGGGATTCCACATAATTATGGTCTGGGAGGTGACATTTTTAGGATATTTGACATTTGTTGTTATTCAAATTACATTCAAAATATTCTGTCTAGAACAAATTTTAAGCTAGAAATCGTCAGTCTGTCGGTTTAAATAAATACATAAATTCCTTCCTTCCTTCCTTCCTTCCTTCCTTCCTTCCTTCCTTCCTTCATTCATTCATTCATTCATTCATTTATTTATTTATTTATTTATTTATTCATTAATTTATAGATTAATTAATTCATTCATTAATTTGTTGAGCTTATTTATTCAATTAATTAATTCTTTTGACCTGATATAAGAATTTATTAGATCGTTGTGACTAAAAGCTGTTTAATAGTCCTTACCAGCTATTAGTCACATTGTTTTGAAACTATTTACAAGCTTTCCAACAGGGCCAGCTTGAGTTGATGGCACAGAGTATTAGAAGGCATTCATTTAGTATATGTATTTCTGTATTTTATATATATTTAATTAAATTTATGAACAATGTGTGAAAATTATTCTGCTCGATTGGGAGCGATAATCAGTTATATACTTCTGATTAACTCCAGATAGGATACATATGTGTAGATGCGCGCGCATGCGCATGTGCGCGGATATATGTGTATGTGTATGTATATGTATATGTGTATGCCTATACATATATACATATGGGCATGTGCATGTGCGCGTATGAGCGTGAGCGCGGGCGTATATGCATGTTTTAAATGTCATTGAATTACTATAAATACTATTATTACGCCTCCCCAAACACAACTTTCCCCACCTGTCTAGCTGATATCACAATTTAAAAGGAACTATACGAGAGGTGTGTTTTATTGGTTGTGGATTTTGTCTGAGGGTTGTTGCTGCCTCGGCTGGTAACAAGTTTCAGTCGGATTCCTTTCAAAATTGATTGTGGAATATTGTATTGAATTAACTGGATAAATTTCACAGGTCTCGCCGGTTTGTCTTGCTGCTTGTAAGTAAACATTGACTGTGCGTACGTGCCTGTGCGCGTGTCTGAGTGTGTGCCTGTGTGCGTGTCTGAGTGCATGTATGCGTGCGTGAGTGCGTAAACTGTGCAATGCAGTTGCAGATTCGCCGTATACTAATAAATATATTCTCGTGTTGGGGTCAATGGTCGGGTTGACATGTTCGATTCCAGACAATTAAATTTATTAAATTTACATTCATCTGATTTAGATGCGTACATGCGTATAAAAGGATGTATTATACCCGTATGCGTTGAATATCCATTCTGTTTCGCGGCAGGAATATTTTTAGGAATAAAATATATTGAGAAAATGAACAGATTAATCTCTGCAAATGAATGGAAAAATTGTAGACGTAATAAAACATATTTGACGCATATGGCGCGTGAATATCATACGGCTTGTAGTATTCCTGAACGCGAAATTAATAGTACTGATCGGAACAAATTTCAGGAACATTTTCGCAATCAATTTTCTATTCAAGTCTACTCAGAGTCAACGCATGAACACCTATTCGGTAGCGTTTCCCCGAGTTTACCATGCATAAATCTTATGCATTCAGAACGTGATAATCATATATCCTTAATCACGTCTATGGCCGCATTTCTTTTGGTACGTAATTACTGTACGCGTTGTAATGCATCATACTCTAATGATCACTCATGCGCTGCGCGCTGTCGTAGTTGTCAGACACCTTCTGATAAAGGATCTTGCACTTCAACAGACGCTACGCATAAGATAATGTGTACTGGTTGTCATTGTAAGTTTTATAACTGTCAATGTATGGCGAACCACCTTTCTAATGGGACCTGCTTAATGGTGAAGGCGTGCCCCCACTGTTTCAGTCGCATACATAAAGATGACGATGAACACGTATGCCGTATGACAAAATGTCATTCGTGTAAAGAAAAGTATGGCATTACTGAAAATCATACGTGTTATTATAATGTAATTAAAGAACCTATTATGTCATTATCCCACGCACGCTCTATGCATACGAATACAGACAATTGTAGTTACGAATGTTTTCAAAAATACATCATTTACGACACAGAAACATATTTATCGCCTATCGACAGTAGCAATACTAATATTCTAGCTGAGCATAAAGTCAATCTCGTGGTTGGCAACATATGTTGTGATGCGTGCTTCGAGCAACCGCTCAAAGACGATTGCTCTACATGTCATCGAGGCACGAATTATGGATATGTTCGCTTTCACGGGTTAGACGCGGTGGATCAGTTCGTTAGCTGGCGGACATGTGTTAAGGCTGTGCCTGCTTGGTGATCGCTCACAACGCGCGTGCCTATGATTCTCTTTTACTCCTTGAATGCATTTGCAAAACCACTAACCTTCATCTTAAACCTACAAATATTATCATGCACGGTCATTCAGTTCTCTCATTTGACATAGGCACTATTCGGTTTATCGATTCCATTAACTTTTTTCTCCTTTCATTACGTAAGGTGGGCGATGCTTTTAATCTTCCTGTTCGTAAGGGGACATTTCCCCCATCAGCTCAACACGCCTCAATATTGGGGTACGGTAATACCCTTTCCCGAGAGGGAGATATTCTGTCCACAAAATATGAATGCGAATGAATTAATCGAATTTGATCGTTGGTACAACTACCAGATATCTAGACACGAGCACTATGATGTCGATAAAAATCTCATCGAATATTGTAATGATGACGTAACTGTCTTACGCTTAGCCATGTCTAGATTTAAGACTTTATTTTCTGAATCGACGGATGGCCAAAACCCATTTGTGACAGGGATAATGCTAGCGGGAGTGTGTAATGCGGCCTATCGCGCTTTATGGCTTCGACCTGAGAGCGTACAGACTTTACCTGATTTCTCACTAAGAGAAAAACGTGCTTATAGCATTTTAGGTGTAGAATGGATGGAATGGGTCAGTCAATGCGAGGGTAGCCAAATCGCGCATGCGCTAAATGGCGGTGAACAGAAAATATGCGGACATTATGTCGATGGAATTGATGTATCTGAAAATATTATTTTCGAGTTCTTAGGTTGTAAATTCCGCGGACATGAGTCTGCTTGTTGCGGTGATAAGCGTGATACGTCATATACACCATATGACGATCAGACATATGAAGAAGCATATTCCGCGCTTCAATGTCGCATTTGTTTATTTGAATCGCGTGGATATACGGTGAGAATTATGTGGGAATGCGACTTTAAGAAACAAGTCGCTGATTCCTCCGCGCTAAATAATTGTATCACCGAATTGGACTTAGCACACCCAATATCGCCACGTGATGCGCTATTCGGTGGCCGTACATCCACGATTCGTTTATTTATGGAAGCGGATGAGCATACCACACTCGAATATTTAGACTGCGTTTCCATGTATCCTTCAGTGATGAAACAATGTTGTTTTCCAGAAGGGTCATATACGGTTCTAAGAGGCGATGACTTGAGTGATAAGACGGTGCATGACTTCTTTGGTCTTATTAAATGCAAAGTCCTTCCACCTCGTGATTTATACTTTCCCGTGCTACCTGCTCGAATAAATTCACGCCTCATGTTTGTACTATGCGACGAATGCGCAAAAAATTTACAATCTTCTGTATGCAAACATACGGAAGAACAGCGCAGTTTATGCGGAACATGGACTGCTCCAGAGTTACAGCTAGCTATACGCAACGGTTATGTCATTAAAAAAATGTATGAGGTATGGCATTATCACGCGTCATCGCAATATGAGCCGCATGGCGACGATGGGTTATTTTCAGAATACATTAACCGTTTTTTGAAAATTAAACAGGAAAGTAGTGGTCATCCTGATTGTGTCGGTAGTGAGAGTGAAAAGGCGAATTATGTGGCTGACTATTATAAACATGAAGGAATACAGCTCGACCCTGCCAAAATATTGAATAACCCGGGTTTGCGCTTTGTTGCTAAATCCTGTTTGAATATTTTGTGGGGACGATTTTCTCTTCGTGATCATAAAAAGATTAGCATGATATCAACACGTAAAGGTCTACTCTCCCTTCTGAATGATAAAAGTAAAACTGTAGGCTCCATTACATTCCTGAACGATAGTCTTCTAATGGCCTCCTATTCGGTCAATGACGAGTACGTTCAGTCACCATTAAATACCAACTGTATTCTTGCATCTTTCGTGACAGCTTATGGCCGAATAAAACTGTACGAAGTCTTGTCCTTACTCGGATGCCGCGTATCCTATCACGATACGGATTCGGTGGTATTTAGTACCCGTGAAGGTGAGTCGACCATTCAAGAATGAAGTGGGTATCTAGGTTCTTGGACGAGTGAAATCCCCTCCGATTACGAATTAACAAGTTTTTGCGCACTCGGTCCAAAAAACTATAGTTATGAAATGAAGTGTCGCGATGATCCATCGATTGTTAAACAGGTAACGAAGGTTAAAGGTTTAACACTGGGTATACCAAACAATCAAAACAAGATAATTTTGATACAATGAAAAAATCCATTGAACAAATTATAAACGATGGTGGAATTACGGATAGCAATAGTGTACTATTAAGCTACCCATCAAAGATCACGTGCAATGATCATTCAGAGAATTCCTTCGTTAAAAACGAATTTTGAAACTGGGAGATTTATCATCAGTACCATATAGTTACACTAGCATAATATAAATAGTTCTTGTATTTATCTGATTGTATCTGTCATGTAATGGCGCTAGCTTTCGCTTGGGAATATTATTGATAGAAACTGCTGTTAGGTTGGTCTGGTGATGGGATGGGTGTATAACTGTTTTAAATACGGGAAGGGGAATTGAATAACGCTAAAGATCGGGATTTGGGACATGGTTTACAGCTTATAACTGGGCTAGTGAACTGTAAACAAGAGGCCCAAGGGGCCTGTATCGCTCACGTGGACCATAGGCATCTCAACTAGAATAGTCATTAACAATAAGTAAAACTATAATGAGTTGAGCAGACTTGTAACAAGAAAACAGAGCTTCTTTATGTATCAACTTCTCTTAAACAAACTTTAATGGCCCTTAGACATCAACATCATATCATTGGTCCCTAAGCATATTTACCAAATTTCAGGTCTATCCCTTTAGCGGTTCGGGAGAAGAAGTCGTTTTCGCGAACTAGGTCATCCAAGATGGCCGCCAGACAAATTGGCCAATCAGGTTGCCTTGAACAAACTTGGGTCTACCGTTGCAATAGATGATGTGTTATGAATTTTGAATCAATCCCTCCAGCGGTTTCGGAGAAGAAGATTTTGTAAAGTGTTTCTAAAAATCGGCCACTTTGGCCGCCGGCCATTTTGGATTTTGGCCGATCGGCTTCCTTTGTATAAACTTGAATCGCTATGCCCTAGGGATGCTTCCTGTCAAATATAATTGAATTCGGCCCTTGAGAAAATGTCGTTTAAAGAAAAGGTTGATGGACGACAGACGACAGACGACTGACGACAGACGACACACAGGCGACGGACGGTTGCCATCGCATAAGCTCACTTGGCCATTCTAGCCAGGTGAGCTAATAAATGCAATATTTTGTATGTAAATCTAAACCGAAAAGTGGGGAGGGTAAAGCTTTTGGAATTGTGGTTTGGGGGAATTGTACAGATGATAGAAATTGGGACTCGGGTGGGCTTTGAAACGAGGGCATTGGGAAATGTACAGCGATTTTTTCTTATTCAATGTTAGGCCTGTTAAACTTAATATTCTAATTATTGAGGCTAGATTCATAATTTTCCTCTATATTTATCATTGTACGCATGCCTATGTTGGCTAATAAATTGACAAGGAAGATGATGAGTTTAGTACACCCATATACAGCTGGTGAAGTCTGACCCGGTGGTCCGTAGAAATACTGGTATTGTAAGGTCACCACCTCAGTTTTATTTTGAGTGGAAGTGCCTTCTGTAAACAGTAACAGGATTTTCAAAATTGCTTATTTTTGATACAGGTGGTAAGACATTAAAAAAGGTGAAAAGTGCAAATAGAAGGAAGTTTGTCAAAAGTTTCTGAGCACGGGTAAATATATTTGGTATTGACGCAGGTCCTATGCCCGATTTACTATTACAATTGTATTAAGTGTCACTGGTAAATTTGATTTATGGTAGGTTTCCTGGAATTGGGTCAGGCCAAAGATCAACCGTCAGGTAAATTAATAATGGAAATGTTTAGGGGTCAACAAGGTCTTAGACGATCGCCCCCTATTTCAGGTCACATATCAAATTGTCAGCTAAATAAATAAAGGCGATCGTGGAGCCTACAGTTATACTGCCATTACGGCTAGTCAGCACGATACAGTTTACAGCTATGAATAGAACATACAAAACCAATACAGCAAAATAACTCATAGACCCTATGAGATCATTTACCATGTCTTAATGCTGTGAAAATAACGACGTAAATATTTTCAACCAACCTGCTTGGAAGCCGCAGTTGCAAAGAAGCAACTCGGCGCAATCAAACCACAAGGACTCCCGTCTAGGCCAGCAATCCATATCCCACCACATATACACATGCAACTGTATATGCCTTGGATGTGCACCTATGATATGATGCGAATTGTCGGACCAGACAGGAACCCCCCGTGGATCAAACCACGTCCAATTGACTTCTCCAGAACCGCTGAAGGGATCGGGCCGAAATTTGGCAGATATGGTTAGGGAGTAAGGGCCATTAAACCTTGTTCACGGTCAGTTGATCCGTCAAAAACATGGCCGCCGTGGGACAATCAAATTAGTGTGTTTGAAGGCCATATTGAGGAGTTTTTTTATTTGATGGATTTTGAGGCTGAAATTGGTTTTATATGTGTTTTTGGGTATTCTGATTTCAAATTTGCAATTTTCGAAATTGTTGGATAAACGGGTTGGTGGCCATTTTGGATCATTTTCCTGCCAAAAGCTCCAATACTAAAGCAATGGAAAATTTTTAATGTCTTCTAGAACTACTGTGCCGATTTCAATTATATTTGGCATGAAACATCCTTAGGTTGTAGAGATTCAAGTCTGTTCAAACGAAGCCAATCAGCCAATCTGTCCAGCGGCCATCTTGGATTTTGGCCGATTTTTAGAAATGTTTTCGAAGATTTTCGCGATTGATTCAGAAGTCATAAAATATCATTCAGAGCACGAGCTGAACCAAGTTTGTTCAAGGGAACTTGATTTGCCAAATGGTTGGGGGGGGGCCATCTTAGATGGCCTGGTTTTCATGAAAGCAACTTCGTCTCCAGAGACACTGAACGGATTGGGCCAAAATTTTAGAGATATGATATTGATGACTAAGGGCCATTAAAGTTTGTTCAAGAGAAGTTGATACATAAAGAAACATGGCCTCTTTTTCTTGTTACAAGTCTGCTCAACTCATTAGAGCATTCCAGTTGAGATGCCTATGGTCCAGGTGAGCGATACAGGCCCCTTGAGTCTCATGTTTGGTATCTTATTTAGGCTTGAAATTTTCGCCACAGACATAATACCAGGGTGTGTGTGTGGGGGGGGGGGGGGGGTAGGTCGAATTCGTGGCTGATGTCTATCAATATATATAAATTTCTGTAGCGACCCTGACCTTCCTAACCTAGCCAAGGGATGCTTCAGATGGAAAACATCAGATTTGAACTGTGACGTATGTGTGAGATAGTGTGAGAGGGATTATTTAGAGTGAAAAGCCGAAACGGCAATTAATCACACAGGTATTAACGCTGTGGTGTGTACACGTAGGTGTATGGTTTGTGCAAAGAAACGGCAATGCTTAGTAATTAGCCGGGCCTTCAAGTTAATCTTACGTCGAGACGGCAATTAACTCCATAAAGGTCGGTAATACATTCACTTTGAGCCGAATCCACTGAAATGATTGAAATAGTGTGGTTAATTTTAAGCCGAAACGGCAATTAAACCACACCACTGTGCCTTGATTGTGACGTGAATATGCGTGCGTGTAGTGTAAAGTGCATGCGCGTCACAGTTGACCATCGCCTCGTTGTGTTCCATACGATAGCCTCTGACTGTCCTCCAATACCAGGTTCAGACACTAATATTCTAGGATTGAGGGTAAAGGGATAATTGAATTAAAAAGACTGATGTTTATTTACAATACGCTCACTAAACAGCGACCGGAAACATGACTGGAATGTGTAGTAAAAATACTACGTTTGTTTACATATGACGTCATTTGACAGGGGAAATCTCCCACAGGCCGGGACGTCTAAATTCTATTAGTCTGGTTCATGAGAAATGGAAATTATACTTCACACATTCAAGAATGGGAAAATATATCTACCGTTCTGATTAATTAATAATCAGAAGAATCCAATACTAGAAATTAGTTTATCACAATGACAATTGGAATTTGTAAGTTACGATGTAAATAGCATGTTTTGTGGACCAAAACACAAAGAATATCTGTGATATACTAACAAAACATGCTAAATAAATCGCCAACGCTATACTAAGGAGAGAGGTAAGGTTGTAACATCACGATAGCAAACTCTTAATGTTGAATATAAACTGACTGTCGAACTATAAAACTTGAAACCTTTGATAAAGTATTGATAAAACTGGAGCATGACAAACTAATAAAATTACAGAATAGAGATCATGGAAGTTGCAAATCTGCTACAATATATATATATATATATATATATATATATATATATATATATATATATATATATATATATATATATATATATATATATATATATATATATATATATATATATATATAATGTTTAAATGTACACTCAAGGGCCTATGGCTTATTGTGGAATAAACCAATCAAGATCTATGTGGGAGTGGGGTGTCTATTTCACCTCTTGTTTATGGTCTTGCTAATCCACATATCTGTAGCGGAATATTTATCGGAAATGCTGTTATGACATATATTAGTAAAATGTAGGTCGACCAGTATTTCCGTGAAATAATCTCCAATTTGCGCCGAGTCTTCAACCATATAGTCTGTATGCTCGCAACACTTATAATAACGTAGTCCTAATTTCGTGCTTTCTTATTTCCAAATATTGCTTGCTACATAGTCTATGAAATTTATATACAAAATATTCAGTCGTTAATTTAGAAGATAATGTTAATATTTATACAGTTCTCGATATATGTTGTCAACGGGGATTGGGAAAACATGAAGCTAAGTTACGACAATATTTAGGCACCCGCGTAAGTTACGCACCTTTCGTGAATACGGATTTACGTACATGTTTTGACTTATGTATAGTTTACGCACATTTTCAGCTACGCATTTTGACGTAAGTTAGGCACACCTTCGTGAATACAGAATAAGTATGGGGTGTAAGTGGTTGTGAAGCTTACGCATGTGCGTAAGTTACGCACTCTTCGTGAATACGGCCCCAAAGAAACCATAACTTTCCCTCAAAGGTCAATGTCGCTACTGAAAATAACAGTTTATTCTTTCAAAACACAGACACAGAATTCTAACATAAAATGCGGATATTATCTGCAAATTAAAAAAAAATACATTTCACTAGACCATGTACGATGTTATTTGGTAATATTCGAGAGGTGCCAATAACAAGGATATATACTTACTTCGTATTTCTGGTATTTCGATTCAACCTCTCCCATATTTGGTAAACTTGAAATCTAAATTTGGTAGTGCCAAGTTAGAATAGATTTAAAACAGTGTAGCGTCGTCGACAATACCGTGATGTTCTCATAGAACAGCGTTTATTATATGCAGTATTTTAAATCGTCATAGTTCAAAGTCTATGCCGTAATTCTGCTAAATATATTGCTATCATATATCAATTCAATATCTAGTGCATGTAACCCATTCTACGTTATTTGCCCATTAAGAACACTTTCTTCCACAAATTATCGCTACACCCTTGTTGAATATTTTGAGAACAATTTGAATGGAAGTTATTCTTTCTAAACTTCGTCGCATCGTTCTTTTATTTGCACGCATCTTATCTAATTTAACACAACTCAGTCTATTTTTCATGTAATTTAGGGTTAAATTCTACCAATTTCTTGTAAAAATCGTAAGCTCTCCTACATTTATGTCAGATGATGTAATCGTATTTATGATAATTATCGAATGTACAAAGCGGTTTACAATATGAGTGGGTTTGCCACCTAGAGCGTACACACACCCACACACACATATCCGTGTCGTGTTTGTAGAGTTAGCTGTATCAACAATTGCATGTTTTGTGGACAATGTGATCGGTGGGTTCACTATAAGTGTGACAATTTAAGCTTAGGCGATGCAACGACTTTGAACAAATTAAAGATTGACTATCATTGACGCACGCACGCACGCACGCACGCACGCACGCACGCACGCTGATGGAAAATTCGATTTCCAGATGGCCCATGACCGATTGTCCATGGCAGCATGTAAAACATATAAAATCCTTCAATCAGCAGTTATCCTAGAACGCATTCTACTTCGGGCATCGCCAAACCAAGGTAGGCGGCGAATTCGAATTAGACGTCGAAAGCAAGTCAATACTCATTAAAGTCGGACAACCATCAAATGTACAGCCCATTCGTGTAACAGCTGATGGGAATTGCTTGTTTCATGCCATTTCTATGTTGCTATCCGGTAATGAAGCTGCATCACTCGAGCTAAGGATGCGAACGGCCATGGAACTGGTGACATTTGAAGACCATTACCGTGGCAAATGCGAGAATACACCCGTGCACATGGTGTCACCAAACTACACTACCGCAGCAATTGACTGCTGTACCAAGGGTCAATTTTCCTCGGCTTGGACGATGATGGCAGCCGCGTCAGTAGTTCGCCGCGATATAAAATCTATCTATCCAGCAGTAAATGGGCATAAAGATAAGAATATTGACATATTAAATGTAACATTCTCCGCACGCGAATCTGCCGTTTATGGAATGGAAGCGCTCCCCATCATGTTGACGTCATGTTCTCCGGTTCCACCAAAAGCAAATGCATGGAGACCCGACCACTTCGTTCCCTTGAGAGTTAACAACAATGTCAATGCTACGCCATGTAAGCGGCCCTATTCTGACGTGTTACACAGTCCACCGCAATCAACATCACACAAACAACCGCCAAGCAAGAAAGATTGTTTGTCTGCCAGATCATCTCAGCTAGCTTCAACACCAATAGAAATGGTGAGCTTATTGCATACTTTTACACACTCGCACGCAGGTTGTGAGAAAATAGGAATAAAAATTTTAAAGTTTACTTTTAGAGGCTTATAATATGTACCTCGATGTAAAGAACCACTATCAATATTAACTTATGACGAATTAATTCCTTTTTGTATAAATACCATTTTCTGTAGTTGTAGATTTGAATTAGGGATACGTAGCCCTAATTCAAATTCACAACCAAGAAACTTATATTAATGCACAAGGAATTATTTCGTCATAAATTAATATTGATAGTGGTTCCATGCATCGAGGTGCATTTTATAAGCCTCTAAAAGTAAACTTTAAAAATTATTTTTATTTATTCCTATTTTCTCACAACCTGCGTGAGTGCGTGCCTTTAAGCTGCTGCTATTGCTGTCGCCACTCCTACTGCTACTGCAACGGCTACGTCTGTCTTCCTGTCTGTCTTTCTGTCTGTTGAAAAGCGTTGTGGTATTATTATTATTATTATTATTATTATTATTATTATTATTATTATTATTATTATTATTATTATTATATTATTATTATTAATTATTTTTATTATTATTATTATTATTATTATTATTATTATTATTATTATTATTATTTTCAGTTTGACGAATTAGAATGTAATGTGGCGTCGATACCAAGTCAGGAACAACATCGAACCGTCACATGTCTTGCAGATGAAGTGAGTACTCAAACAGTCAAATTATTTTCAAATTATTTTCCAAATATCCATCAGATTTAGTCATGGTTGTTGGATGGATTTCCAGAGGGGGTGGGGGGGGCAACCAACCTGGCAGGGTTCTTCCCCCGGAAAAGTGTAAAACCTAGAAGCTCTCAGAGTGCCTGTCCTACGCTTCCAAGAAACCTTCGGATCCATGTAAAATCACTGGATTACTCCATCAGTGGATCAGTGGAACCTGCGGACGCCCATGGACCAAAGATAAGAACATTTAAAAATATTAACCACTGGTATTTCATTGGTAAAATGTCTAAAATAGTCTTCTTAAGTCTGACTCTGTGCAACTAGTTGCTTTTAAGGGTTAATATCCATCTTTTTATTAATGTAGCATAACATTTTTATTAATGTAACATATATTTTTAACCATTTGACACACCAAAAACGGCTTCTGAGTAGGCCTACCGTGAAACTGGGTTACCTAACCAGATTTCAGATTATTTTTTTTCTAACTGGAATACTGGTGTTTAGAGCACTTGGGCTGCCCTCTGTATGAAACCAAGGAGTTGAAAATTAATATGTGTTTATTTCTTGAGATAGAAGCCATTTTATATGGCCGGCGAAGTTACACTGTCTCGCGAAGTAACCCCGTTTAACCATAACTAACTACTTTTTAAGGGTTAATATCGATCTTTATTAATTTACATGGCCTTTATGTTTCAGCTTGGTGCTAGTATGTTAGCGCAGTCGCCACCACCGGAGCTATGTAATTCCTTTAGCTCACTGTTGGATCTTTCGATGGACGACACTCGCGAAGGACCGGAAGACGTACATACACAACCAGAAATATCAATTGACACCAAATCCGTGCCAAATGCAATCGGTGGACGTCCGTTACCACAGGGAGGTAGAAAATGTAACTTTCTGGACGTTAATTACGTGATCAACGAACTCAGGGAGCCAACCACCGAGCCACTTACCACCATGCCTAGAGGAATGAAAGAAAAACTATATAGTGGATAACAGCGAGAACATTCAGAGACGGGAGAATGGACAACAGAGTCAGTTCTGGGACGATTGTGGTGCGTGGATGTCGGGTGGTCCATCAACAAAGACAACTTTTGTTTCAATACGTGGTAAAAAGGTCAAGAAAGTCGTACTGAAAAATGGTGTATACTGCCTGGAACGACAATGTGATAAGAAGACAGTGTTCTTGCCTCTTGAACCACAACCGGACCCATCTTCAGTCACAGTTCTACAAGGATACCACGCAAAACATAAGGTATCGATGGAGTATGAGAAGAGAGTTTCATGGATAGAAGGTGAAGGTTCCAATGCTCGAAAATTAGCCTGCCACGAATATAGGGGTGAACCTCCACGCGTCAGCACGGATTCAGAAACCGCATTAAACACCTATATAAGAACTAAACCAGCTGCGATTAAGAAAATTAAAGAAAGTGTTAAGACAAAAAAGCCAGATGCATTGTATACCGAGTTAATCACTAATATAGAAGATCGTCCGAGAAATTTTAGACAGGTATATGATACTAAATATAGGGAGCGAAAGAAGGAGAGACCAGCTGGGTGAAAACTGGCAACTTTGCAAATCAAGTGCAGATTGTGGAGAATATGGTACATACCCCATCCATTCGTTGAGAGGGTCACAACCACAAGAGACAAAGTCCCCATTGTAATTTTATTCATTTATTCACAGAAGAGCAAATCAGTGATATTAAGCATTTTTGTTGTTCCGAACAAACCTGCCACAATACTGTTTTAGGATTTGACAAGACTTTCAATTTAGGTCAAGTACACTTAACCGTGGGTGCCTTAAAAAAACTTAGCAGTAAAACGGCGTAAGACTCAGGACCATCCAATATTTCCTGGGCCGATGTTTTTGCATGGGAATTCGGATTTCAAAACTTATGCCTCATTTTCCAGCACCTAGCAATTGAGCTTGCCGATACGCCAAGCCCGCCAATGATAGGGACAGATGACGAAAAAGCGATGACAAAAGCGATAGCATTTTCATTCCCAAAGAGTACAAAATTGTATTGCACCCGTCATTTGAAGGGTAATGTTTTGGATTTCCTAAAGGACAAAATCGGTGTAAGCGAGAAAGATCGATCAAGAATCTGTAGCTCAATTTTCGGCACAAACGGTGTAGTTAGCGCAAACGACTCCATCGTATTCGAGTCGCGTGTGCAGGATGTAAGTGCGTCGTTGGAAGAATTTCCAAAATCTAAAACCTATTTCGATTCCCGTATCGTACCATTGTTGAAGTCTAACCTAGTTGCATCTCAGACGCCAGGATACGACGACGGACTGACTACTTGGACGAATAACAATTGTGAAAGCCTAAATCATGTCTTCAAACAGGCCATAGATTGGAAATCTCAGCCGCTAAGTGAATTGGTTGAGAAACTATACTCAGTAGTCCTTAGACAATGTCGCGAGTTAGAGCGTAGTTTGATCGGACAAGGTGATTATGTTCTCTGTGATGAGTACAATGGATTCGCGGTTCCGGAAGCAATATGGTGCACCAGGGAGAGCGACCAGAGAAAGAGACATTTCCAGAGGTTCCTTAAAGCAGCTAGAGAGAGAGACTCACGGACAATAAGGTCAACAGACGGAACGAGAGTCATTATACTATCAAAGAGTGGGGGTAAAAAACCTGGGCAAAGAAAACGAGTGAAATGTGCCAAAACAACAAGCATTCCAAAAGCATCATGTGCTATTAAATTTGAGTTAAGGTAGAAATGCTAGCCAGTCAGTCCTGTAGTAAAGTTGCTGTCCATTCCATAAATACTATTTTTGAAAACATATCACTTGTATAACTGGCTCGATAACTGAGCCAGTCATTCCAGTAGTAAATTTTAAAAAATAGTGTTCTCTTGGACATTTTCTATTAGAATTCGGAAGGGCGTAAGATGTATATATGATATAAATTAAATGTAATATTTAAGAAGATAGAATTGTCTTATAGAAAATGTCCAAGAGAATACTATTTTGGAAAACTTATCACTGGTATAACTGGCTCGATAACTGAGCCAGTCGTTCACGTAGTAAATTTTAAAAAATAGTGTTCTCTTGGACGTTTTCTATAAGAATTCGGTAGGCCGTCAGATGTATATATGATATAAATTAAATGTAATATTTAAGAAGATAGAATTGTCTTATAGAAGATGTCCAAGAGAATACTATTTTGGAAAACCTATCACTCGTATAACTGGATCGATAACCGAGCCAGTCATTCCAGTAGTATATTTTCAAAAATAGTGTTCTCTTGGACATTTTGTATACGGCAATTCGGTAGGGTGCCAGGCATAAATTAAATGTAATATTTAAGAAGATAGAATTGCCTTATAGAAAATAACCAACAGAATACTATTTTGGAAAACTTATCACTGGTATAACTGGCTCGATAACCGAGTCAGTCATTCCAGTAGTAGATTTTCAAAAATAGTGTTCTCTTGGACATTTTCTATGATACAATGCTAACCAGTCAGTCCTGTAGTAAAATTGCAAAACTGCCCATAAGTCATGTTGAGCTTATTTTCATTTAAATAGCTGAAATCATCCAAATCTGGAAAAAAATTCGCCAAATGTTAACACTAGGTGGCGCTAGTGTGCAACTGGGTTTTTTAGTTATGTCCCTTTGGCTGAAACGTTAACATACCTGCTTTGACCCGGAAGTAAATTGTTTATATATAATTGATAGATAAGTGCTACATATGATGCGCTTATGGGCAGTTGGAAATTAATTGAGTGTTTAGCCTCTCGGTCGCGCGTGCTTCTTCACTGTATAAGCAAACAACCCGGGCACTTGAGATACTCTCGACGTAATATTAGTGATTAGCGGGAATTTTACACTTTACAAGTTAAAATACGTGCTATTTGTAGCATTTATCTGAATTTAAATCATTTCCCGCAATATTGTAAAATTACTGTTGTTGTGGCTTTGGCGACGGCGGCAGTGGGGGTGGTGGTAATGGTGGCGCTACTAGTTGTAGCGGTCGTGGGATTAGTAGTAGTAGTCGTAGTAGTAGCAGCAGTAGTAGTAGTAGTAGTAGTAGTAGTAGTAGTAGTAGTAGTAGTAGTAGTAGTAGTAGTAGTAGTAGTAGTAGTAGTAGTAGTAGTAGTAGTAGTAGCAGCACTAGCAGCACGAGTCCGAATTTGTGAATTTCAAACAACTTACTACCAACCTTAATACTCACACCGGCCTTTGGCAGCGTGAATAACTAAAATTCTTAGCGCCGGTTTTCACTATCAGATTAATCTGATCAGATTCGTAGAGTTGGATAAAATTCGACTGGGTAAACAAAAAATCAATAGTCTGATGTCCTAAGTCTGATATCTGACGTCCACTCTGAAGAATTGAGCACATTCAATTTCCTCAAATTTTGTCAGAATGTGTGCTTTAAATCTCGTTTTGCGCGCGTTGGGATCGATGTTTATTCTTTTTTACCCTGAATTCCCAGAATCGTAATTTCAAGGTAAGCATAGCTTAACAGCTAAGATGTTTAATGTTCTGTTTAATTTTACTCTTGGATGGTGTGGTCTATGGCAGCAGCAGTGTACCAGTTAAATTTATTTCAAAATATTCAACAGAATGTTTATTAACTTGTACATTCACCAAAGACATACAATTCGTACATTTGACTGACAATTTCTGCTTCACGGTTATACCTTACACACAATCCTACCTACCCACCCCAGCCTTACACGCAGCGGGATTCTTAGGTTTTCTTTCCGTAAGTGCGTTCGCACGTATGTACGTACGTGTGTGCGTACGTGCGTACGTACGTAGATGCGCCACGAAAATGTTGGAAAGAGAATTTTTTTAAACTGGACACGATGATTGTATATCACCCAAACATGGGCCTAATCTTGCAATTTTTGGCATTGATCCGCGATGTACATAGACCCGTCCGTTCCATATATCTAGAAAAGCTCGTCGTTGAAACTTCTTACGGATTGAGAGAGAATAGGAGGAAAAGATATACCGCCAACCCACCCGCTACGCGTAGCGTTATGTGTCTAGTCTAATATCATATCCAGACAAATCATGCATTTACTCATCGTACTAACATACGCCCACTCACATTAGCTTCGCTATTCGATACGACAGAGGAGCGGGAAGGCGAGACCCGTGCAATAGGACGATGGCATTTACACGACTGTATTGTAAAAAAAAATCATGTTGGTGATATACGCATGCCGGGCCGCCAGCGTGAGGTGGGGGTGGGCACATTTTAACATCAAGCTGATTTTCTCTTGTTGATTATGACGTCATATACCTGAGTGACAGTTGCCTCCCGCATATATATGTCTCCTTCAACAAGAGCTAGAAGTTACACGAACGTCTGCTCGTCATTTCGCGTATAGGATACTGCTTATAATTGCCTGGATCACTGGATCATCTAGCAGTTATCCTAAGATGGAGGAAACGGATAAAGTTGATCGTTTCTCATTTAACGATTTATCCAAATCTTTCGTCTGTTCTCTTGTTCACGACACAAGCAACGGTGATTTTTGCAGCAGAAAATTTTCTTTTATCCGCCATCTGATTAACCTGATTGTTTAAACGCTCGTCAGATTAGCGCTACGGCATCAGATTAATCTAATCGTGAAAACCGGCCTTTAGCAATGCACTTAATATCGTCATGACCGACCTACATCGTTGATCTGTTGACCTCAAACTTAAAACAATAATAAATTGTCGTAATATGAAGACGTGAACTAAATCTGGTGAGTCTAACCTTCTTGCACTCCAGAGTTATGGCCAAAATGTGTATTCTTGTTTGTACCTTGTAACCCCGTGACCTAGAAATTTTGTTGCTTTGAGCTCAATCTCATAGAACTTCTAGGCACCAATAATGTGGCTGGTCGTCATTTTTTAAATTTGGTGAGTCTATATACTTGCGTTCCAGATGTATAGTTATTTAAATATATTTTCCGGGATGCACTTAGTCACTCAATAACCTAGATATTTGACCGTTTGACATCAAACTTATTTTTTGTCTCGCTATCTACCATATGAATAGATATGCAACATTTATGATTCTACATTCTCGGACTCCGATATCTACGCGCAGATAATCAGACAGACAAACAAACAAACAAAGCAGACAAACAGAAGACACCAGCCGCAACACTCACACTGGCCTGTGGCCGCGTGAGAACTGACGAGTAGGATAGCCCTTTAAAACGCACAATTGCTGTAACAAGCAGTTTTTAACTGACGGACAGACATGCTACCTTATACAATGCATCATTAAACCAAGCAAAATCTCACAAGGATTGCACAAATAAAATATCTGATCTGGAGTCTACATGTATATTTTACACAAAATATCAATGAGGCATGTGTTATTACTCTCAGGCGTAAGCGTGTGTGTGCGTGCGTGCGTACGTGCGCATGCGTGTGCCTGCGTGCACGCGTGCGGGTACGCCTATCTTTGTGCGTGTATTCGCGCCCGTGCGTACGTGTGAGCGCACGTGCATGAAACCACCCTGCCTGCAAACTCAGGGCGGGAAGGCGTGGTGTTTTGAGGAAGAATCGGCGCAAGGGCAATTGGTTCCCGAGCCGGACTGAGCAACTGTGTGTGAGTGGGCGTCATCCTCTCATATACGATGTTAGCGGTCTCTCCTCCTCCGATATTTTACAATCTTAATCTGAATCCATCTCCTGCATTTCTGGAAGTAAATATACATGATAGATTGGCGGTGAAATTATCTTATTTTGCCAGCTATTCCTGACAAAAGAGATATATAATGTATCACTCTGAATGGAAATCGTTTGAAATTTCCCAATATTTCGTCGTAAATTATGCGAAAATACCGTGGTTCTAGTTGCAGGCATTAGTACTGCTGCTTAATTAAAAAACAAGGGAAGTGTTCACTTCGTGATAAAAGCATGGGATGTTGTATATAGATACCTAGTAAGTCTTTGTAAGTCTTTATCAGATTAGTATCAAGAACCCAATAAAATTCGTCTTACAATCGTTCTAATATGCATAAATCCAAAGTGGCCGGCACAAGAAAAGATTGTTGCCTATATTTTCATATATTTTTCGAGTTTGAGCTTTATTACTCTTTATAGAAATCCTTGTCACATTTTATTCCTCCGTGATTGTTTATCTTACATTTAGACAATGCCTTAGTTTGCATATTTCCAATATGACCACTAGTTACACTCAAATATCACTATGTTTTTAGGAACATTATGACGGCAAAAGTACAGAACCTGTTTTCCCTCTACGTTTGTGTTTTGCTCTTTGAGAGAGCATACTAATGATCTTTATGTTAGTCTTGAGGTGTAATATCGAAATCGTTGTGTGCCCAAAAGTACTGATTTGTTAGCATTTACTCTTGATGTAAGTTAGACTATTCTCATTGTAAAGGCACACAACCACTCTGGCAGATGCCCAACTCTGTACATTTAAGCGCATTTGATGACTTCCGGGAATGCTGTCCACTGTCGTTTTCTTTCCAGCCCCAGCTAGAAAGCCATGGTATGGTAGGTTCCTGTGCAAAGCATTGCCCCCATACGTAGCTACCTCGATACACACTCTCTTACAATGCGCAAACAAGGAGGTTTCAGTTGGCGGGATATTCTCAAGAGATCTGGAACCTTGGGAAAATACATGTTTCCCTGCGTCGTTCACTGCCAATAGCGCATAAGTCCTGCTATGCAAAAGTACAATAAACGTTTGGACCTTCTCAAAGAAAATGTGTGCCTCCCACGTCCTGTAACGAACGAGACATCATCACAACCAGTTAGGCTATGAAGCATGGGAAGAGTAGTCAAATTTTCAGGGCCAATATTCGCAAAGATACTGTGGGCAGCAATATATCTGAATGACTTTCCAGTCCCAAAAGCCACCCATAATTATGTGATATGCATCTGTTTGGCGACACACACAGCTAGAACAACAACATCGGTATCCAATGTGCGAATGCTTACTTTTGAGTGTCCATTCTGCACACAGTCTTTAACATGCAGGAATATCCTGCTATCAGTTTCATCGTGGCTACACGATTGTAGGTTACTCATGTCCTTGCCACAATATGTAGACAATATTTGTGCGCTGAATGTCGTGACAATTTCTGTTCCCTCTGGCGATGATGATTTGGTCATGCACTCTGCCAAGTAGAGAAAACGCCCCTCCTTGTTAGCATCAACCTGAAGGTATGTTGACCATTCGGCAGGCAGCCGGGTTATATCGAAACATGTCGACGTTTCCCTGTCCCTCTTGTTTCTCAGACAGTTTGTTTGGGACTTGTTGGCAAATATCAACTCTCTTGACAGATTGCAAGCATGTGTGTATGTTATGAACGAATAGGGGCATAGCATATTCATTAACATGTGCACAACAGCGGCACTGTATAGGATTTCGGAATCTACACCTGGTTTATTTTCAGAGCTCATTGTATTAGACTTGTCGATTGGAGACAAACCAGTAAGTCTTACTATGGTCCTTTCCTCATTTTACCCATGCTGGTGAATGGTGATGGACATATGTGATTCTCGTGTTTGAGGAATTCAGTTAGGTTCACACCACGCGATTGAGGAGCTAAGTAAAATCTGGAGAGGTGTGCACAGTTTTGTTTCAAAAACAATATATAACATGCAGTATTTGACTTTGAAATTTTGGACGGTGTTCCAAACAGTGAAACTTTGTTCTTAGGTATGGTGTCAGTGAGTGGCACACGACAGCTAACCAAACGCTGTAGAACAAATTCTTCATACTGAGTTTGTCCAATAGATTCAATTGTCTTGACTGTATCTAGTGTCACTCTGTCCATGATACTGTTGGTGTAAATGTGATGTAACTCGCCACTGTCATCAAGGAAAGATTTCTCTGCTCTACAAAGATTTTGTCCAGCTCTTGGGTGCTTGTCACAAACTCTTTCCAGGTTGCTTCAGTTTGCTCATGGTGTTTCGTCTCATTTTGAGCTGGTGTATCTTTGAATTCTTTTGCCAGTCTGGCCCGCTCCGGCCCACCTAGCTTCCACCTTAAGAGCACACTAGGATTTTGTGTCAAGCCGATAGCACTCCATCTCCTTTCACAAGTTGATTCAGCTGTTCATCACACTGGTCAAGGGCCATAGCCGAGAAATTGTGAGACATTTTCTGAGAGGTGGCGTTCATTTTAAATGTGTAACCCATCATTATTACATAATGACCTTCTCCGTATTTATCTGGCCATGTCCATTGTGCCTGTTTTGTCAAGGCATACAGTCGTTGGTTAGCAGTGGCAAACAAGTCTGGCCAGGATTAAGATATGACACAGCGTGACTGACAATTCCCATGGAATGACAAACCATTGCGCGGTTATGGGCGCCCATGGGATGTTGTCATTTTAGTTATAGACACCTTTCCAAGCAGTTCTTCAGTATTTTTCAAAGCACTCTCCATAGCTACAAATAATTTATAAACTGCGGAGCCTGGGTGTAGTATGTCTTAAACTGAGGGAGCGTTGGATTCACGGTCTGCAATACTAACAGGCGGCCACAGAACAATAATCTGGTAAGAGACGCTAAGCTGTTAGTGCTTGTAAGTGGTGGCAGTTCATTACACCTATCTTCCCCAGAGGCATCGACTGTTGGATGCTGGCAAAGTGAGACGGCTGTCCCATGAAACCTGTCTTTGGTTGAACGTGAGCTGGTGTTGTGATCAATATTATCGAAAGCACCAGTAGTGAACACTATTGCCTTTATGGTTGGGGGACACACAACGCCATGGTCATGATAATACGTGCACACCCTGCTAGCTATATACGTCGATAAGCTCAGTAGTCTATCATATGAAATACAAATCCCGTATGAAGGAAGATCCTGTGTTAGCTCTCTGATGTGCGTGCAAATATTTATATGTAGGCCAAGGTGTATGGCAAATGGGGTTATAATTTCCTTACTCTGTCTAATGTGTGATTTAGCTCCTGGTTTCCTCGGATGCTTAACACTGTTGAAAATCAGTAATTGGGATATATTGAGACCTACTGACCGTTGCTGGTTTTCGGTTTGCTCCCTTATCTTGGGTCCCTCCATAATCATCTTTACCAGTGCTCCTAGCTTGTGTGCCACTGAAGTGCTTTGCCACTGTGTATCAAAGGAGCCAGCGAATCTGCCCCGAAAACATTCAGTGATCATATCACATCGGACTATTTCAGCTGCCTTAGCAAGTATCATAGCAGCAGTTTAAACGTTTTGCTTGCAAGGTTTGCTTATGCTAAATACAATCTTCATCAAACATGAGCAACAACGTCTTCCCCTTCCCTTCCGAATGAGCTTTTAGATCTGGAAATTTTTTGAAAAAGGTCCTCTTTTAGTCGAGTGCTATTCACACGACCTTGTGCATTTACCTATAATTGTTCCCATTGTCTGTTATACATCTGGACTAACTCAGACAAGGGGAACACTGGACACACGTCTGGATCTCTTGTATCTTCAATGTACGAAACCAACTCTACTAATACCAACGCTTTCAATTCAGCTTCTATATCTGGATTGGAAGATGCAATGGGAGTAGTTCTCGCATGTCTAAATAGCCCACTCAGGCATGCTCTGTGGTAGTCGCTTCTTGTTCTACAATGTCAGAATTTGTTAACTTTGCAAGCAACGATCTATCATTCAGGAGAGTTGATGCATTTCGAGCATGTTCATCAATTTTCTTGGTAACAGCTTTGTTACTTCGTGTGCTCTCTCTCTCTCTCTCTCTCTCTCTCTCTCTCTCTTTCTCTCTCTCTCTCTCTCTCTCTCTCTCTCTCTCTTCTCTTTCTCTCTTCTCTTTCTCTCTCTCTCTCTCTCTCTCTCTCTCTCTCTCTCTCTCTCTCTCTCTCCACAGAAGAAGCACGCATGAATGTCAGATGACCTGAGGAGACCGGTGCGACAATTCTGGTCTTAATGGGGGCTGCACTCGGGCTCAATGTCTCCAGATTTTCGATGTGTTTTTGGCGCGATTGAGATGATACGAGTGAAACGGATTGAAACAAGTCTTATGTCAGCATACTTGATGTTTCTCAAGTGTCCGTTGGATGTCACTATCATCTACTATATAATCAAAACACCGTTCCCATATATAATGTCTCTATGACTATGAATACTATGAATAGTTTAATACCATGCCTCAACACTAAATATATGAATACTAAACCGCTGCTGTGTCAATTCATAAGTTGCGCTTAAATAATTTACCAGATTATTCTGGTGGAAAGTCTGTAATAAATATTTGAGAAATCTGTTTTACATTCAATAGCTGATTATGTAAGGTGGCACAAATGTAGTTTATTTGACGATGTAGTGACGACAGGTGTGAAGTTCGAAGTTGACACTTTTTAAACCATGCAATCAGCATTACACAGGGACCCTGATAACGCAGGAAACTGATATTCTATGCCGCCATAGCTGCCATCTTGGAGTTATGCAAATAAGGATGTTCCCATGACAAATTCGTTGGCAGTGTCGTTTTTCGAGTGCTTGCAACGGTTATTGTTCATGGGTCTCTGAGAGAATCTGTAAAATTGAAGTGATACTTTGCATTAAATGAGTAAATTCACACCCAGATCTATATTATATATAATTACACGAGTCTTGTTAAGATATCTGTAGATAGTCACTAAATATATGCGTATGTGTGTGTGCGTGCATGTGTGCGTGCGCGTATCAGCATAGGCATTCTGCCAACGTCATGGTTTGAGGGCGACGTTTCCCCGGCCACCCACCCCCAAACCCCACACTCTTCAAGCGCTTTCATCAGTACTGTTTTATTAAGTCTGCTACTCCAGTGGCACAACTGCATAACAAGGAGATATTTGTCTGGGAGTTCAGTCATCAGTTGCTGTTTATTATTTAGGGCTCGTCCCCTGGAAAGCTGGGAAAATTAGACTTTTGGATAAGTGATTTTTTCGAATAAATGAGAAAATTCTACTCGAATATAGTTCCCTTACATGGCCATAGATTTCTCATTTAAATGCTATTTAGACGAGATCAAGATTGTCAAATATAGACACGCATTGTATCAAGTTCGTATTGGAACACATAAATTATATATACAACGGAACAGAAACCAATATCTATGCCTTTAAAGTAAAGGAAACGCCATTTTTCTGAATTAGACTTTCGGGAAAATATAACAAAACTTGGTAGAAATGATAATGCCAACAAATGGGTCAGTTTAAATTAATTAAAAACTGGCCATGCATTTTTATCTACAATACACTTCAGAAGGCAAATAGGCCATAGAATGAACATTTTCACTTCAAATCTAGTTGGTAATGGGTGGGTGGGTCTTGGCGGTTGATCCATGAAATAAGAATGTTGTCAAGACTTGTGGTGGAGAGAGAGAGAGAGGGAGAGAGAGAGAGAGAGAGAGAGAGAGAGGGGGGGATTGGAGGGGGAAAGAGAGGGAGCGAAATGGAATCAGAATATTTAGACGAGCTGGTAGTAGGGTTACTGATGCCTGTAGCCCTGATGTGGTGTGAGTTTAATGGCGTGGGAAATATGCTGTTAAAGGACAGCTCATTTGGAGTTGGGTTTTTTGGGGTGAGGGCAGTTATAAAGATGACAACAGAAGCGAAGATGTTCAGCTTGTTCCACAGCGTGGTCGCGTTGGCACTTGGGGCGTCAAAGAGGTTGTTGTTGAAGCAGTCTCTATTGAGACCACTACTACCGTTGCGAAGGCTATACTAATTTATGTCGGCTGGTCGAATATCAGCATAGAACCACAAAGTTGGTGAATGGGTAGGAGATATAGCTTTGAGTTTGCTTTTAACTTCATTTAAAGAGGCTGATGAAGTAAAGAGGCTGGTGACGTTATAGGGGTGAAGTTATATGGGTGGGCCAAGGAACGAACATTTGCTGGGAAAAGGACGTTTTGAGAGAATATCTATGAATTTGCCGAATATTTTGAGAACATTTTGACTGAAAAATAGTACAACAACTACTTTCAGATAAATAGTTTTAGAAAAATATACAACAAATTTAAAGTTTTTATTTCTATTGAAATTATTAATGCAGAGATTAGTTTCTTACCAGTCAAGAAAGCGGCAATCAACACCACTGTCACTGTATAGATAACGTATTTCTTCCTGGCTACATCCTGGTTACATCCTGCTAAGTGAGAGATGATCTCTGCAGTGTGCTGAGTAGGGGAGAGGTGAGAGAGCGAAATTGTCTAAGGCGATTTTGTGAAGCTCTTGTAAAACTGACAGTAAGCCTATCTTAGAAGTTGATTTGAGAGGCTTTGAAAACTGACAGATTATAGATTTACACCAACCCATACATGTTGAATGTTTTGAGACTAATTTGACTAAGGAAACATTTATGAAAGATTAAGACAATGAACCCTTACGTAATCGTGATTGTGACGTCAGACAATACATGACATAATTTCATTTTGATATCAGATACTTGAATGACAGATCAAATATAGGAAGTTCACGGGATAGAGAGATGAAAATATCACAGACACGGATATTATATTATAAGAGTCATTGAATATAAACCACAGATATAATATACATAGACTGCTTATATGGTAGAATATATCAGATATGATAAACGCTATGTTTAATGAAAAAAAAGACATATCTATATTAAGACTACTTATTATATTCATTAAGAGTACTTATTAGTTTCATATAAATATGATAATACTATTACAATTTTCCGCGATACTGATACACAAGGCATATAATCTCATCACACCAACACGTCTTCACATTCGTAATAAATCCTCAGCATGACGAGCTAAAACCAGTGATCCTTTCAGGAATTGTAGAATTTCAAAGATTCCGATTATCCGAGAGGCAGCGTCCATGTAAAATGAAATATTATCCACCGTGTTGAGATAATAGTCAACATCGGGGCAAGAATGTTCCCGTTGACTACCGTTCTCAGTCTGACATCCATTACATTCTTCCCTGGCTATCTTATCTATTAGATCAGATAGCATATCAGTATAAAACATCTTTATCCTCTTCTGAACATTCAAACTAGGACAATAGTGAGGATTTAGTCCATAGCGATACTCTATAAATGTCATCGGATGATTACATATGGCACAGTTCTTGAAGCTTTTATCAGCTCTCTCGTTTAGAGTACATCTAGGAACTTTACCCGCCGGAACAATCGGAATTAAGTCATTATAATCACATTCAGAGTCACTAAAATTTGGTTTGAAAAGATCAAAGCATTTACGTTTAGTTCCACGATGTGGTAACTCACCAGGCTGTTTATAATACATTACAACAGTCACCGGGGGTGGGTGGGTGGGTGGGTGGGGGGGGGGGGGGGGGAGAATGATCGGTGACACGTATTCCAATCAAACGTTCAAATATCTTCCCAGGAAACGAATATTTAAATTCACGATCATATAATCCACTATGACTTATAATCATAATGACATCATTTTCTATACTAATACTCAGAAAGTCATCAATCGTTCTAAAATATGGTCCATTCTGCTAATATCTGTCACGTATTATCTCTACAATAGCATACCATCGCTCAGGTTTAAATAAACAGCGTAAATACATATGGCGACCCGATCCTGGAGTTTCCAAATAATCCAATTAGTTCTTCTCGTGTTTTATCACCTTTTAGCCCAATTGCAGTTTCATCAATATCAAGTGTCTTATATACATTCCTTATACTTAATTAATCGTCAAACCTGTCCAGTTCTGCTTGAACCATGCTTACCCTTCTTTTTCTTCTTAGGAGGGCAGCTAAACTCAATCCTATCAACTGCAGTCAACAAATCCTTATCTGACAAAGTTGACAATTCAGATGATCTAGAACCTAATGGTGTAGCAGATGATGATGTTCCACCAAGACCCAACGCAATCAAAATATCAGTCACGTTGCTCTTTATGCTTCTCAGATCAAAAATAGACAGATGAATTCCGTTTCGGGTAGGATAGAAAACAGAGTCCAATTCGTTACGCCAATATCTATGAATGTCGACACCTGGAAACTTGTCATTTACACATATACGAGTTACATCAACCAATATACAATTGTAGTCGCCAAATAAACCACCACAGCCTTCCTCAAAATCAGCTATAAGACAGCTAAAGTCGTAAAAGGCAATTCCAGTAATATAAACACCCCGTTTCGTAGGACAAACTTCAGGATGAAATTCTCTAACGTCAACACAAGTATCACCATTTATCAACTCTAAGTTAACGACTATTAGATAGTGCCAAATTGAATGAAGAATTCTTGAGGTATCTATCAACTTTGTCAACTTTTCCACCCATGATGTGACAGCGTTTATATATTTTCCAATAAATGATCAACATTCAATAAACTACAACAACAACAACAACAACAACGACGCCGATGACGATGACAACAACAACAACAACAATAGCAGCAGCAACAACAACAACAACAACACAAACCACTACCACAACAACAACAACAACGACAACAGTAACAACAACAGTAACAAGAATGATGACGACGGCGACGACAACAACAACAGCAACAACGTCAACTACAAACACCAACGAGGCCCACAGTAGCAGTAGCACCAGCAGCAACATCATGTGTGTGTGTGTGTGTGTGTGTGTGTGTGTGTGTGTGTGTGTGTGTGTGTGTGTGTGTGTGTGTGCGTGTGCGTGCGCACCATACTCTATAAATTGATTTTTTACTGGTTTAGAAACACTAATCTGGATATCAAGTGAAATAACTCCTACGACAGCGAAATTTCGCTAATAAAAGCGGAAATCTGTAATACTATTTTTTATGCTTTATGTTAACGTTAATAATCTCTTACGGTTAATATGTCATTGTCCGTGCAGTTGCAATAGGAAGGAGAGATTTTGCGATCAACCGATCCTAGTATTTACCTTTGGCATTATATTGTAGCCAACGAAAACTGATGTGGTCTATGCTCCGACCATTCACTAGCCCCACATCGGTGCCAGTGTAGCTGGGCGCGACAAGGACTGTATCTGGCTTACAAAATTCAATTCAATTCAATTTATTACTCCCAGACTTTTTACAAAGTATGTGGAGAATATATTTACATTCATATAGATATATACTAGTGGTTACAACGTTTTTTGCTTCAGCAATAACAGTACTACTGCTAGTAGTAGTAGTAGTAGTAGTAGTAGTAGTAGTAGTAGTAGTAGTAGTAGTAGTAGTAGTAGTAGTAGTAGTAGTAGTAGTAGTAGTAGTAGTTTATGCCTAATAATGCCTCGTTTTGAAGTGGGATTATTTTAACTTGTCTCACTCAATATCCGGATTTATGCACCTATTAATGGATTTACACAAATTCAACACAATCATTTCATAGAAATTAGCTTTCTAGCGGCCGCTAACATAGCTTCCGGTAATCGAAGTTATTACCTGAGTCCTCTAGATTAGCTATGGTTAGCTAGGGTTAGACTTGCGTTATAGAGCCTGTATTTAACCCCGTTAGTCCTTGGGCCTTGACCCGAATTTTGACTAATCGGTACCACCTAATCCGACAAAATCTCTGCATTTTTTATAAGGCCTATATCTAGGGATGATTAATTGATATAATAACTATTACAGAGTGGCAGCTTAATGGTAGACATCTAAGATGGCGGTCAAAATAAAAACGCCATATTTACCATGATCTCCATAATGGACACTGACATCTGGGTTATTGCTCCAACACAGTCATGTGGGGAATCATATGAATGATAATTGGATTTTGCATTCATTACTATGCATTTGCAGGTGTTTCCATACAGTCGGTACTATCTGGAGTCGAAAATATGCTATTTTTACACAATTTTCTGAAATATTGAAATATCGCAATCACAATTTTCTTAATCATAGAGAAATCCCTACAAGTGGTGGTAGAAGTTTGCCTACATGTCACATGAATAATCATAGACAGATATCCTCTACTGTTTGAGTTTAACATTATGCCAAAGGCCATTGACCGAGAATATGTCAAATAGCGCAATAATGTCAAAGTCTTGCTTAAATTATGCATATATTGCATTTTCTTCAAATATCACACAGTTAATCCATAAACCAAAAGTGACTGCAGTTAACCATGTCAGACTTTTAAAAATGTCTGAGAAATGATTATTGCTAAGCCGCACAACAATTACCTAACTTGGTTATATATCGACGATGGCATAGTTTGAGTAGAATTTTCTAAATATCTGTAAATGATGAATCTGTCAGTGTTAACATAATCAGCAAGAGATATGAAAGGTCTTTATAGTTTGAATTAAAGGTCAGATTATTTATGTAGCCATTGAGTGGTCCGAAATTGTCAATGATTTGTGATCAGTCGAAATGGAATGTCTGATTGATGGTTTCAAAACAGATGCTGCACGCATACAATATATATTTAACAAGAATAACTATGTAGAATTATCAAGAGGTGGAATTCTTCATCTTTAAACCTATCTCTGACTATTATTGACAACGTCGTCGTCATCAGAGCCTTCCAGCTCAAATGAAATTTCCTCATCTATCTTTTGATTCATACATATTTATAGCTTACATATATTAGCGCACTTCAATCCATTTGCATGACCCTCATGATCAGGTAGTTTGCAAACTCATTGACATTTACAGGATATCAGTTCCAAAATAACATTACGCCTGAGCGAATCACGTATCCCTTCAATGGTTAGTTTGCTTTCGTTGCCAGTGCTCCAGCCGCATCCTTTTGGACTAGGTACACACAGTTGGCCTTAATGCAGCGCTTCCAGATCGTAACCTGGTGATTTACTCGAAGAGCATCATCATCAATGACCAAGCTGTCTCCATACGGTGGGAATAGTTTAGATTCCATCTCTCCTCGTTTGACACAGAAGAGTTGATAACGAAGTTGGTTATCCATGCAAGTATTTGTGGAAGGTACATACATGTGGCATGTGAATTGTTGCAACTTTGCAAAAAGTTATGTGGACACATCCTAAGAGTCCCCAAGCTGGCTGAAGGAATTCTGAAAGTCTTGGTCAGCTTTCAATTGTTTCAAGGCCTTGAGCTAAAGCACTAACAATATCACAACCCGTAAATCCGTACATACCAACCAAAGCTCTACATACGCTGCAACCAATAATTTTTCCAGTTTTTCAAAGCCAATGAGCCTTTTCCGTTCTTGGGCCACACACTTCTTGTGCACAGAGCAGGATATATCTTTCTTAAAACAAAGCCATATAATAAGGACATCAGTATCGTCAGCAGAAGTCACAATAGCTCTGTAACCAGATGCTGGTGCACGTAATGAGTATAGGGGCATGCGTGAGTTTGCTTCCTCCTGTGAACATCTTAGCTCTTAGATCCCGTTCCAGTGATCTTGTGTGATATTGTAACACACATTCTCACAGGTCAATTATAGCACTTTGTCATGAGGTTTGCCCATAAGTTTTGACTTCTTCCACTGCTCGAGCAAGAATCTGATGAGACTAGTGAAATCTACAGAGCTACAGAAATATTTCCCCCATTGCTGAATAGTGTAGGCTGGTGCAATGCTTTTAAACTGGGTACCAATACTTGACCCTCGATTACACGTTTTAGTGTCTTTGATGGATGTTTCCAAATTTACATCAAATACAACATCAATCTTCTAACTACGCTTAGTCTCATCTGACACCAGAGGCAAAACATTTTCTGCCAGATTGAACAAATATCATGTCGTTAGAATTCATTTTCTGGACCAACTTCATTCCATCAATTATGCATGTTGATGGTTCTGGAATGTTTTCTGCTGGTGATACATTCTTCTCCACTTCTATGGCGATTACTGCCTTGTTGATTTTACATAGCGAGTCATTGTCATATGAAAGTCCCCATGGCCAGAGCTCTAATCGGTGTGCTAGAACATCACTCATGTGTAGCTTTGGTCTTTCCCTGGCTAACATTCTTCTGGTTTATTTCACTGAAGGTGTATCGTTTTCGCTTTGTCACTTTGCCATAGAGTTTTACAATGGGATTGTCGTTTTCCAACTAAGTTACCATGAAATTCTGGAATGGCCTCCGAGTTCCTGAGCATTGAGAAGATCTTGAGCAACATCAGCTAAAAGCAGGATACGTGTTGACAAGTTGACTAAATCGTCATGACCCGATTTAAATGGATGGATTCCGCTAGGTTCGGACTTCCATGAGGTCAATCAAAGATTGAATGTCTTTATCACCCTTTTGAAGTGGATCCCGTATCGTGACTCACCGGAAGGTACAAAGACCGGCCTCTGGAGCCAGTGGAACGATAGCATTCAAGTGTGGCCGTGCAACCATTGCCGCCAAGATTAAACCTCACTGTCTCATCCCAGCTGTTCGTGTCACCAGTATGTCGGTCCATTAACTAAATTGAAAGTCTGGACATAAGAATAATAATTAAAAGAATAAGAACTATACAAACAATGCTACTCGTTTGCTAGTAAATGAGCGAAAATAATACAGTACATAGAACCAACTGGTGTTCTGTATACGTGGGTTCGCCGAATATACCAGACAGATTCGTAAATCCGCAGAGGCATCCCCGTAAGGGAGCATCGCAACGAGGCTACTTGAATAGTTTAATATTAACCAATTATACCTCTAACACACAAAATAATATTGTTGCGAGAGGAAAGTGCCTCATGCGGGCCTCCGTCACAGGAAAATGCCTTCAACAGCAAAGCGGAGGAAAAGAGCTGGCAAAAAGGGCCACTCTTTTGTTCAAACCAAAACGCTAAATTCAATCCTAGTGAAATTATGATTAGTGTGATGCACACTGCTTTATGTGATGGCGGGCCGGACGATTTCCGAAGAATTCATAGGTCACCATCTTTTGTATGTTCAAAGATACTGTATTGGTAGTTGCCGCTTTATTTATCAGGCCTTCTGCTAAATTCTAACCTACCATTTGGTTATTAGATACGCTTCCAAGCTTTGGCCGCAAGCGGCACGGATTTACTACCGATCTTATTGACACTAAAGTCATACTGGCGAAGATGTCCGGCTTCCCGAAGGTCGCCCACATGGCATCTTCATGTTACGAAGTGACAGTTCCCGAATCACATCACGGTCCAGTAACCATCCCACCATAACCACATATAACATCACTAGGACAGGTTACAGCTCAAATAAGCAATTTAGAAAGTGCAATAGTGCTTTTACGGTGGGGAGTAAGGGGCAGATATCCATCGTTAGTAACCTTCCTGTGCAGGCGTGGTGGGTTCTAAGACCGCACCCAGTCACCATATAGAATTGGATGGATATCTGCATCTCGCATGTCACACGTGTCTTACAGAACTATCATTTTACCTGACAATAGGGTTATGTAACAGAATTCCCAAAGATGCACAGCAGGCCAGAGTAATATAATATAATTTTCTTTTCGCAGTGCTTCCTACATTGGCGGGGGTTTCTAATCTAACTGGTATCCGAAGATACTGGAGTAGTGTATGTGAAATCGCCACTAGTTTTCACCGCTCGGAAACTCCAATAGTTTCCCAGAGTCGGATCCTACCAACATGTGGATAGGGAGGTCCAGACAATTAATAAGCCTTGCGGCTGAAGAGTGTAGAAAAAGACAATCTCTCACCATTACTAGAGGCCCCATGGTAATTGGCTAATTTACACAATCTAGATTGTCTTTTTCTACACTCTTCAGCCGCAAGGCTTATTAATTGTCTGGACCTCCCTATCCACATGTCACATGTCAGGCTCGAACAATTAGAGCATGATCAGCGACCTCAGAGTAAAATTGATGGGGGTGATATAGTGATGTGGAAATAATGTTGCTGTATAGTATTGCCTAGCGTACTGCATCCTAGAGTTTATATAAACTCTCGGACGCAGTACGCTAGGCAATACTATACAGCAACATTATTTCCACATCACTATATCACCCCCATCAATTTTACACTGAGGTCGCTGATCATGCTCTAATTGTTCGAGCCTGACATGTGACAGACTAAACCTGGCTATTTTAGCTCGATAGGATAGGTTTAAAGTAGTTAGCGACGATCTCTCCGTAAAGAGACACATTGTGTACATCGCTTTTCCGGCTATGGCGGATATGTAACACTGCACACCGGCTAGATTGTGTAAATTGGCCAATTACCATGGGGCCTCTAGTAATGGTGAGAGATTGTCTTTTTCTACACTCTTCAGCCGCAAGGCTTATTAATTGTCTGGACCTCCCTATCCACATGTTGGTAGGATCCGACTCTGGGAAACTATTGGAGTTTCCGAGCGGTGAAAACTAAAGTGGCGATTTCACATACACTCCTCCAGTATCTTCGGATACCAGTTAAATTAGAAACCCCCACCAATGTAGGAAGCACTGCGAAAAGAAAATTATATTATATTACTCTGGCCTGCAGTGCATCTTTGGAAATTCTGTTACATAACCCTATTGGCAGGTAAAATGATAGTTCTGTAAGACACGGGTGACATGCGAGATGCAGATCTCCATCCAATTCTATATGGTGACTGGGTGCGGTCTTAGAACCTACCACGCCTGCACAGGAAGGTTACTAACGATGGATATCTGCCCCTTACTCCCCACCATAAAAGCACTATTGCACTTTCTAAATTGCTTTTTTGAACTGTAACCTGTCCTAGTGATGTTATATGTGGTTATGGTGGGATGGTTACTGGATCGTGATGTGATTCGGGAACTGTCACTTCGTAACATGAAGATGCCATGTTTATATAAACAAAACATAATAACTAGGATGGCTTCTTGCCATATACATAACTAATTAGTACAGTGCTATCAGGAACAGGTCACCGGACCTTACGGTGCTCGTTAGTTGTAAGCACGGAAATAAAGATAATATATAC
Source organism: Chaetoderma sp. LZ-2023a (assembly GCA_034401795.1). NCBI lineage: Eukaryota > Metazoa > Mollusca > Caudofoveata > Chaetodermatida > Chaetodermatidae > Chaetoderma > Chaetoderma sp. LZ-2023a. The sequence goes on from CM067360.1 coordinate 750,078, forward strand.
AGTGTGAAACAGAAAATAAAAGAATGCGGTCTTAAGACCGGGAAGGTACCTATTAGTCATCAGTACCTATTGCGGAAAATAGCAAAAGTATAAAGGATAATAGTATAGTTACTTGAGTACCTATTGGTCAACGGTATGGATACAGTCACGAGTTGATGCGCTACCGATGAGTAGCGAGATGTGGCATGATTCTGAAGTTGCTGGGAAGATTTCCGCATGCAGACAATTGATGCGGCTCACTCTCAAGACGGTGAAGAAGAACGCCTGCAGAAGGATGTCCGCTAGCTAGTCATAATACCTAATACATAAATTTGCACAGTAGGTTATAAAACGTTCGTCCGGTGATGGTAGTTTGAAAGTTGCCCATTAACAAGGAGGGCTACAGTGTTAAGTAAAAATACATGTACATAACTGGGTACACCGTGTGGGATACATTGCATAGCTCTTGCGGTGTATCAAGCAAGGCCCATCCACAGAGAAACTCTTCTGTGAAAGGTCCGGAAAGGGAGTTCTGATATTAAATTATTTTAGCTCTCGGATGGCCGTCCGAGAGCTTCCAAAATTGTTTGTTGCGGATGAATTAAGACTGCCCACCGGCGCAGGAGATCTCATTCCGAAGGGCACCGCTGTGATGTAGGTACCACACTCAGTTAGCAGTTCTCCCACGTCTAGCACTGCGCTAGTCCAGCATTCTTGTTGTCGTGTCAGCTTCCTCGCTGAAGTGCTCTCGATTCTCATTTTCTGGCTCCGTTTATACTACTCGTGACGAGTCCCACCAGGCTGTGGTCTAAGAGTTAATTAAAACACATGACATGCTGCACTTCGGTTTGCTACCACCTTTCAGCGTGGTCAGGAAGATCCAGCGAGTTATCCACCAAGAATCACCGAGGCTGTAGATTTACATCGGGCCCGCAAGACCCATCTGCAGAGAAACTCCTCTGTGAAAGTTCCGGAAAGGGAGTTCCGATATTAAATTATTTTAGCTCTCGGATGGCCGTCCGAGAGCTTCCAAAATTGTTTGTTGCAGCTGACTTAAGACTGCCCACCAACGCAGAGATCTCAATTCCGAAGGGCACCGCTGTGATGTAGGTACCACAATCAGTTAGCAGTTCTCCCACGTCTAGCACTGCGCTGGTCCAGCAGTCTTGCCGTCGTGTTGGCTTGCGCGCCGAAGTGCTCTCGATTCTCATTTCCTGCTTCCAATTCGTAGTACTGTTCTTCCCGGTAAACCCTGGGATGACTTAGCTATTGCTTTCTTGGGACCTCTTCCGTCTGGTGAATCGTTAATGGTTATAGTCGATTATTACAGTCGTTACTACGAACTTGAAGTGCTGCGATCAACAACAGCTGAGAAAACTGTGTCAGCATTAAAACGTATCTTTGCTAGACATGGTTTACCAATTTCAATATCTTCGGACAATGGACCCTAATTTGTGTTTGATGTGTTTGCAAAATATATGACAGATATGGGAATTGAACATCACTGTGTTAGCCCACGGTGGCCTCAGGCAAACGGGGAAGTTGAACATCAGAACCAGTCTCTTGAGAAACGCATGAAAATTGCTCATGCTAGTGGTAAGGAGTGGAAAGACGTGTTATTAAGTTATGTTATGGCTTACAGAGCCACACCCCATGTGACAACTGGTAAAAGCCCGGCAGAACTGTTGTTCGGAAGGAAAATTCGTACAAAACTTCCGGAACTTACACCTGACATTGAAGATCAGGAGGTTAGAGATAGGGATTGTGAGATGAAGGGGCTGTCCAAAATGTATGCAGACAAGCGGCGTCATGCAGCTGGGTCTGATCTATCACCTGGCGATTCTGTGTTATTGAGACATGAACGGCCAGGAAAACTGGACACTCCTTTCCGACCTAATCCATCACCACCTGGGGATGACATACTTACCCAGACAGAAAATCAATTGCCATCCATTTCAAATCTAACGGCAGATGTTCCAAGTCCTCACATTCGACCGGAATGGACCAGAACTGTTCCAGGCCAGTTTCGTGACTTTGTAATGAAGTGCCTTTAAACATCATTTGATTATTTCAGACAGTAATTTTAGTTAGGACGATCAAACGAACAGTTGACAAATTTCATGATCAGACATTACATTTCATTAAACTAATGATTATCTTTAAATTGGTAATTAGTTAAATTGAACATGTTGTTGATCAAAACTTTCTATGGCTAATTTATGTCCTCAAGACTGTTGCTATTGTTGAACTGGTTAATCATAAAACTTACACTCATAGTTATATTCTAGATAGTGATGACAAGGTTTATCTAAAAGGGAGGGATGTCATGTCCTGCCTTAATCCGGAATCCGGCAAATCCGCCTTTCGGGTTACCCAGTTACCGGAAGTAAATAGTATGAGAAATAGAGTGATAAAATGCGTTAATCGGATCTTATGTTTTAATACTAGTAACCAAGTATCAAAGGTTAAATCCTGTCCTACACATTCAGTAAAGGAATGTGACAGCACTTAAGTTCATTGAAGACGTGGATGCACTAGTGATGATGATGGTGGTGACTATTGGTGTGGTGCTGACTGGGACGCTCTCCGGAATTGCTGACATCACTGTTGTCGTGGCAGTGGTGATGGTAGTACTTGCTGCAGCTTTGCTGACTGATGCAGTGATGCGTAGTGGGGATGCTACCATGTTGACTGCGGATAATCTTCTAATTTTCGTCGCCTTGATCAGGTTACTCGCGGACATTCTGGGAATCGCTCGGATTTCAGGCTAATGTGCTATTTTGTGCTTTCCCACGTATGGTCGATCCGTAGTAGTGGTTTTTCTGATGGCTGGATCTCTGGAAAGGATGATGCTGCGCATGGATGTCGGTTTGCTGATCTGTGGTGCGGTGGTGGTGGTGATGGCTTCCGTGAGACTTATCTCCTCATCGATAACTAAACCTAGCGGAGATATTGAACTATCAGAAATAAAACTGGATCATGGATTTTCACAGGAGTGGTTATCACTACCGATATTGGCTGTTCTATCATGGATGCGGATGTGTGCTATCGGTGTTGTCACTGTGGGTGCTGCCAGTGCGGGTGCTACAGTTAGTATAAAGACCGATGTTGCAGGTGCTGCTGGTGCTGTTCTTATGCATGCTGCTGGTGCGATGGTGATGGCTTGTGGAGTGCTGGTGCTGGCTGGCTGTGTTGCGGATGGTGATGGTCTAGCTACTGATGGAAAATCAATCTGTCGTCACTTGGTACCTTTCATTTTAGCCATCTTTCCCGTTGGAAGCACGGTAATTGGAAGTCTATTTTCGAAACGTGTAGCAAGGATATCTATGTCCTCATTTTGCTTACCAGGTTTCAATGTCACAACTAACACACGGTGCTTGAAAGATAATGCTGAATACAGGTATTTGCAGTCCGCACAGAATGCTCATTGCAGTAAGTGGTCCCGGTTGACATGTAGTTTCAAGTCCGAATTTCTGGAGAACGCACACTCACATGACTGTCCATTATGTGATAATGCTATACACGGCTATTTCTTCCCGATTGGAGCCGGTGCTGATTCCTCCGAGCTGTCGGACAAAGCGAGGTCTTCCGCAAGCGATATATACTATTATTGCATGATGGTTATTTGCAGAACCACCTACCCTAATTTAATTTTTCCTACCTCTTCATAACTTTCCAGGCCAATAAGTTGAAGTAATACAATAATACGAAGAAGAATAACATCAGAATTTTGTTTGTGACACAAAAGTAGCCTAATGCTCGATCTTCCCTTGTGTTGAGTTTTGACGGGAAGATGAAATTTCAGTGTGCGATCTCCTCCTTTTATACTTTTTGATGACGTCACAGGAGGGCGGATGAACACACCCGAAAGTTCTAGGGTGAATCAGTTCTGCCAAATATGGAAATGTTTAGTTTTCATACTCCTGGAGTCAGATTAAATATTCCCTTCACTAAAAAAAAAGGCAAATATAAATATAAAAAGGCAGTATAGCCGCTTTCATCCCCACTCGGCCGGGAATCTAGTCTCCAATCAACGTTAAAATCCGGAATTACTTATTCCTGTGGAAGCTCACCTTTTAATTAGCGTGAAGCGGTTTTTCAAGTTGGATGCTTATGAACTCGCCTGTCCAAATTTCAGACTGGAACGCCCAATGGTGTGTGGAAGAGTGTGATGACGTCAGCGGCTTGGCACCGACCTATCACCTCTCGCCTAGGGCAGTTCTTTTGTTTATAGCCTTTGATCTAATTTCCTGGAAATTAGAAGCGATGATCACGTGATTCCTGTTTTGAAAGCATGTGGTTGATCGGAAACTTAGGCAATCTGTATATGGATGAAGTTTTGATGCTGTAAATTCTTGTGTTCATTGCAGAATATAGAAATATATGTCTTTTCTATTCTGTTCCTTAGAACAGCGTCCCTATGTATGCGCGTGATCTTTTACATGCGGCATCTCTTGTGTGTAATAAATTTATTCCAGCCCATGTTGATTAATGGCTGGAATATGTAGTTAAGATACTATTTGAAATTCTCGACGAGGTGATACTGCCGAAGTTTTGATGCTTCTTTACCAGCCCACGTGCTAATGAGTTCTATACGTGATAGAACAGTGGTGTTCTTAATCAAAATTAGGGCAGTATAGCTGACAGTAATTTGTTGTTTGGTTTAAACAATTCCATGTCATGCGTGAGCCAAGGCTACTGACCCTGCCATGCTGTACTTTATTTACCGGGTGAGCGGGCTGACAAGCATCCTCCTCTATGGGTAGTACAGGTCCCGCCCCACCCAGACCAGACTTAATTATTACCGTACAGCTTGGAAAGTGCGTGTCACAGGTTTACAATTTACAATACCGTCATATGGAGATTGTGAATACAGTCATCCTGAGTGTCTGTGTCTCTGTCATGTTGGTGATTTTGATTGATACGCGTAGCTGCTTATCTTTGAATGATCTTGTGCTGTCGTGAAGTGTAAAGTTTGTATAGCAGTGGACTGGGGGATACTGCGATGCTTGTGGTGTCAACTTTATCGGACATGTTGTGCTTCACTCTGTAATGGCCGAATCCGTAGATGGGACAGAGTTACTTTAGTGCATGGATGACCGAGAAGGGGGCTAACGTAACTTGAATCAATCCATTATCGAATTTCCATTCGGTAGCAATATCCTACTTGATACTGACGACAGACTGTAGGCATCTTGCTCTCTTAATAATATTGACTGTTATTACGTGTGATTGAGGTGTGGTCGTTTAGCTGTTTAATGTGTGATGTTTCCGGGAGGGAGAGGGGATTTCCCCCGTAGCGCATACGGTAGATGGCTGCGGTGTTGTTCCTCCTTTCCATATGATCATACCGGATAAGGGGGTATTTGTGGAAAATGTTGACTAGTGCTGATTATGATAGTGTTCTGTTGTAGGGAAGTCGAGATTGCTGTATGATGCTGGTGCTATGCGAGATGGGCAGATCCAGTTTTCCAAGCTGGTGAATGCCGAGTCTGTTGCTGTTGCTCAAAGTTGGGTTGCAGAAAGTGATGAGCTCCCCGCATTCATGCGGCAGGGAATGTTGCGGTAAAAGGTGTCTCTAACTTTTTCTGTTACAAAAGCTAGGTGCATGCTATCCATGTTTTTTGGTGATGTTGAATGTCTCCATTATACATTAATATAACCGGATATGTAGGCAATGTTCGCGCAATGATGAATTGACATATCCAGGCTTGCGGGAAAGTGTGTTCTGTATGTTCCTGGAATTCTGTGTCTTGATGTGATGTTCTGCTCCTGGCGTTCTGTGTCTTGATGTGATGTTCTGACTGCTCACGGGGGGGGGGGGGTGCTTGGTAGGGTATTTGTGGTCAGGGGTGCCCTTTGGATGGGAAGGGTCATCTCCCGTTACACGATGGTTGGTACTCTGTCATAGTTTTTAAGTACCTGGAATATTCGAGCCGAGAGTCTGCTGAACAGGCTGCTTCCCTGCCCACCGCCAGTGGGGGTGGGATGGTGAGGTTTGCTGCAGTGCAGGATGCCCTCTCTCCTGTAGCAGCTGACTCTCTCATATCTGAAGAGTGACAGTCAACAGACGACGAGTGGAGTGTGAAATGTACTGGGCCGGTGATGTCCGAACTTGGTGCATAGACAAGAGATGCGAGTTGGAGTGGGGTGGTGGTGCTAATTGATGGGGTGCACCTTGGAGTGGGTGGTGGGTTTAGTGATTTGATGGTGTGGAAGGGTATACCGAGTTGTGTGGTTCTGCCGTTCGTTGCAACCGTCCAAGGCCTCATCAAGCCTCTTCACTTCCATGCTATTTATTAAATGTTCCACCCCAAAGGAAGAATGGCTCGGGGCAGCCTCATCTTCCGCTTGTGGTAACTCTATAATTAGGGTAATAGCATGAAGTGGGTGGGACTGGGAAGAGGTCGGTGGAACAACATTTCCGTCCTTCCCCTTGGACAGCACAAATGAGAAGGTCTTCAGATACGACTTCCCAGATCTCGTAGACCTGCTCTGAGGAGGGAGAGGGTGAGTACATATCTCGTCATCGTCCTCAGCGTTAGTCATTTGTTCACTGGACTCCGGGCTTGGTAGGAGAAGGGTTGAACTGGCACTGCGGTGCTCTGGACTAACGTCAGGAATACTTGTTTCCATAGAGACATCTGTCTGGGTACCAGTGTCACATAGAATGCCCAGTCCGAGCTCTGGTACTGGGTCGTCACTGACACAAGGTTTAAGTCGATCGAAGTGGATGACTGAGGACAGGCCATCCGAGGTGCGGATATGGTAGGTCACGTCTGACTTCTTACCTACTACCACATAGGGGCCTTTCCACTGGTAACTCAGTTTACTTGGCACATTTGCAGAACGTCACGAATCATGAACCCAAACCATCTTTCCCGCCTCATACGGGTCTCTATGCACTCGCCGGTCATGCCACGTTTGCTGACGCCAGTGTGAAGTGGATAAGGTTGCTCTCACTAGCTCATGGATCTATTCTATCACCTGCCGCTCTACGTAGAGATGGTAAATTCTTCTCTCCTGAAATCCTGGGCATGGCCGGATCCAGGGGCAAGGCTAATTCATTGCCTAGCATTAACTGAGCAGGGGTATAACCCATGCTGGAATGTATCGAAGTGCGGTATGCCATGAGCACATATGGGAGTCGAAGATCCCAATCACAACAATCAAGGCGAGTTTCCTTGGTGAGCATTTCCGCGAAGGTTCGATTGAAACTCTCTACCATCCCGTCACCACGCGGAATGTATGGAGCTATCCTGGCTTTGGCAATATGGAAACATTTGCAGAGCTCGGAGATCAGCTGGCTCTCAAAATTACTGCCTTGGTCGGAGTGCAGTTGATGGGCCATGTAGAAGCAGCAGAACACATTGCCAGCCAGGACCTCTGCCACTGTGGATGCCTCTTGGTTTGGCAAAGCAAAAGCTTCCACCGACTTCGTAAAATAATCTTGCAATACGAGTATGTACTTGTTTCCTTCAGCCCTCGTATTCAAGGGTCCGAGAACATCAATAGCCACTCACTCCCATGTTGCACCAACAATTTTAACTTGTGGAGGTGCGGAATGGTGCTGGCCAATAGCATGTCTTTGACATTGCGACACATTTGGCGACCAATGCCTTCACACTATCACGTATTCCGGTCCAGTGGAATCTCTGTTTTATTCTATGTAGAGTCCGCTCAATGGCCAAGTGGCAAGCATTATCATGCAATTGTTTTAGAATTAGTTCACGATAACACTCAGGGATCACTATCTGGTTATTGATGTAGAGAATGCCATCCTGCATATGACACTCTCCAAACCACTGATAGTAGTATTTTGTCGTCGTAGAAAGTGGTGTAACAGATCCCTTAGGAGGAGGACGTACCCCCTTCTGGATCCATATATGTTTCACGTTTGCGCGTCTGTTGCTTGTTCGTGAGTAACTTTCTCCATGTCCCACTCTGTGCACCACAAATCAGGGAACACCGGAGATGGCTGTGTAGTATGTGTCACGGTGGTGGCCACTTCCTGTTCATCGTTGAGCCGGATTCTGTTCAAGGCATCGGCATTCCCATGCAGTTTGCCGGGTCTATGAACAACGTTGAAGTTAAAGGCCTGCAGGGATTCCTGCCACCTCGCTACCTGGCCCTCCAGATTTTTTAGGTTTTTGAGCCAGGGTAGGGAGGCGTAATCTCTACACAGGGTAAATGGGTGCCCGTACAGAAAGCATTTGTAGTACTTGATGAAATGTACCACAGCTAACAATTCCCTCTTAGTGGTCGCATAACGTTTCTCTGTTTTGTTTAGAGTACGCGAACGATAACCCAGTACCTGCTCTGTTCCATCCTCCATGACCTGGGATAGAACTGCACCAATGGCATAAACCGATGCATCAGTGTCCAGGATGAAATCGAGGTTATGGTTTGGATGAGCAAGAATTGGGGCAGTCGTAAAATGTTCCTTCAGCACCCTGAAGGAATCTTCACAGTCACTCGTCCCCTCAAATGGTCAATCTGGAAGAATGGGGATGCAATCTCAATAAAGTGCCGAATGTAACGACGATAGTACTGCCAGAGTCCGAGGAAACTCCGGGTATCCGTGACTGTTGTGGGGGTTTGCCACTCTGCTACTGCTTTTGTTTTTGATGGCTGAGTAGCCACTCCATCTCCGGATATAACGTGTCCCAGGAACTCGATGCTCTGTCTAAAAAGATGACACTTTTTGGGTTTGAGCTTGAGGTTAGCGGCATGAAAGCGCACTAAGAATGTGTCCAGGTTGGACAAAGTCTGCTCAAACGTGGATCCAAAGACGATTATGTCGTCAATGTAACAGAGACAGATCTTCCATTGCAGGGTGGTTAATACCTGCTCAATGAGACTCTCGAATGTTCAAGGAGCATTGCACAATCCATAGGGCATCTTGTGGAATTGGAAAAGACTGGCCCGACAGACAAACGTGGTCTTCTCCCTGTCAGCCTCACCCATGGAAACCTGATCGATCTGAGGTAATGGATACGTGTCTTTGACACTAAGATCATTAAGGCGGCGGTAGTCAATGCAAAGCCGCAAAGATCCATCCATTTTGCCTGCTACTACTATGGGACTGGCCCAGGCGGATACTGATGGCTCTATAATGCCTGTCCACAACATGTCATTCACCTGTTGGTATGCCTCTGCCTCCTTGTGAATGGGAAGATGTTGAACAGGTTGTCGAATGGGTCTGTTGTTTCCCATGTCGATGGTGTGTCGCACGAGATGAGTTTCTCCCAGATCCATATCTCCAGATGAGAAACTGTCACGATATTTATATAGAATTTTCCGTATGTCATGTTTATGAGCTCGCATCAATCCAACTGTGGCACGTAAGGATATGTCATGCAAGTGTTCCAATAAATCATCAGAAAGTGTTGCTGGTGTAGGTGCGGTAGGGGGTGTCTCCAGTGATATCACATCCACCAGATGGCCACAACGAACTCCTGGTTCTAGTGTTATTGGGTCCATTGTGCCATTGAATACCCGAAATGGTATGTGCTCCTTGTTGGTGGTGTTCACGATCATCCAGGGACTGGCGCATTGTGAGGCTATCATGTAATCAGGGTCGGGTTCCAGCATGGCTACGTGTGTGTTTTTTCCTAACTGTGGTGCGGTGGCCCATAAGATTTTCTCCTGTCCTGGTTCAACTGTGGCCGTAGAGGCCAATATCACTGCACAGGTGTCGTACAGGGATGATTCCAGTCCAAGGGGTATGCGTCGGCCGTGTATGTCAAGTTCCTGTTGTCTGCAATGTATGACGGCTTCGCTGGCACCAAAGAAGTCAGAACCAAGCAGGGCATTGTTTTGAATAGAGGCGACAACAACTCGCTGTGTGTATTGCAACTCCTCTATCTGTATTATGAGGTTAACTATACCAGCCATAGGAATGTTGGCTCCGGTAGCTGTTTGCAAGAATATGAGTGCAGGCCTAAGGGGTGGCTTCTTATGAGGTTGGATGCTCTCATACAAGTGCTTGTTAAAAACGGTGATGGAAGCTCCAGTGCCGACGGTGGCACTGGTGGAAACGCCACTAAACAGGCAAGCAAATCCCCCAATATATTACTTTGCGGTGTGCTTGTGGAAGAGTTTCCAAGGATACTACTTGCGGAATTGCTTTTGGTGTAGTATCATCCTGTATATAGTCAGCCTGTTTCCAAATAGCTTCTGTGAGTGCTGTTGGTGGCTGAGTGAGGAAAGGGTCAACTCGTCGTCGCTGCTGCTGTGATTACTTAGGCGATGCCGGAGCTGGTGGTAGCAGTGGTGGTGTTGTTGATGCTGTTTTGGTGTGTTGTGAATTGGTGTAAACAGCAGTGTTGACAGGACTGAGGTAGTCGCGGATGAGGGCCACCTGCCACTTTTGACAATGCATCATGGGATATTTTGTAGATGCGCAGAAGAAACAGTGATGGCACTGAGGTTTGCCATCCTTGGAGAAATGCTTCTTCTTGCAGATCCATGATGCCGATTGTTGACTGTCGTCCATGCCACTACTACTGCTGCTAGATGATGTGGGTGATGCCGTTAGGACTTGTGAATTGCATACCACCAAGGGGCACCGGGTGTTAAGTGCTTTGGCGGTGGGTCGTGGTGCTTGTATAAATGTTGTTTCAGCCGAGGTGCTACAACCTACGACTGCCGTTTTGCATAGGAAAGAGGGTTTGTTAGATACGGAGCTTGCAGAGTCACAAACTCCGACAGGGGGAGATGCCAGTGCCATGGATGCAGTACGCATCATTGGTACTGACATATAAGAAACCCGTGGGTGTGAGTGCATGCTGTGGTGGGAAAATGATTAGTTGTGTTGGCCACCTGACGTTGTTGTTCGGAGGCTGCAGTTGAGCCAGGTTGTGAGAGTGGGCACCGAAGTGACTGTAATCAGTGCCCATTCTAGTTTAACGGGGTCTCAGTCTCCGGTGTACATCAGTCAGTGGTAGGAGTTGTAGACGGGGGGGGGGGGGGGGGGGGGGCGATTGTACAGAGACCGACTTCTAGAACCGGTGGAACAATGATGTTCCAGTTGGGCCGTACAACCATTGCCATCAAGGTCGAACCACACTGTGTCATCCCAACTGTTCGTATCGCCGGTATGTCTATCCATATCAACTTAGAGAATGGAACAATTTAGAATAATATACTAAATAAATAAATACTATACAAACAAGGTAATCGTTTGACAGTAAGAGAGCATACAATAATACACAATATACAGCTAGCTGGTGTCCTTTCCACATGGTGTCACCTGAGGTACCACACAGATCCTTGAATCCACAAAGGTATCCCCATAAGAGAAGCATCCTCCACGAGGTCACTGACTAACTTAATATAAACTAATATACTCCCAGCACACATAGGGAGATTAATGTTGCTGCAAGAGGAAAGTGGCTCGCGTGGGCCTCCGTCACTGAATGTTCCATGATGCTGTGAGAGGAAGATGCCTCGCACAGGTCTCCATCACAGGAACTCTCACTGTTGTGAGGGCAAGTGCCTCGCGCAGGCCTCCGTCACGGGAAAATGCCTTCGACGCCGAAGCGGAGGAAAAGAGTTGGCAAAAAGGGCCACTCTTTTGTTCAACAGAAGAATGCTTAGTGCTGAAAAAACAATCCTAGTGAAGCTATAATTAAGGTGATGCATACTGTTTTACGTGAAGACGGAACAAGCGATTTCCGCAGAATTCCCAAGTCACCATCTTATGTAGTTCCAAGATACTGAATTGGTAGATGCCGCTTTATTTATGCGGGCCTTTTGCTACAGTATAACCTATCATTTAGTTCTTAGATACAGAAACTAGCTTTGGTCGCAAGTGGCAGGGATTCCTACCTATCGTTATATACAGCTGTCCAATGGGCACAGACGCTTAGCTTCCCGTAGGTCACTTTGAAATAACATCCACCTCCAAGGACAGCATGCGTACATGTTGCATCGCAAAGCATCCAAATTTGATGAAAATCTGGCTACCTTGCACCGCAACTACATAAAACATCACCTGGACAATGGCTACATTTCACATAAGCAAGTTTGATTACTGACATATCACTAAGGTGGAGATAGAGAGACGAATATCCATCACGAGCGTCCTTCCTGTGAGGGCGTGGCGGATTCCAAAATCTCACCCAGACACTGCAACGAGTTGAATAGAGATGCGCGTCTCATCCGTCACCGAGTCCTATGGATCTAACTCTTGACCTGTTGTTAGGATTAAGTTCCAATGTGCCCAGATATGCACGGCGGGCCAGTAAAATAAATTATTAAGCTCAAATTTATAACTATATATTTTCGTAGTGCTTTCCTTCATTGGCAGGGTATCTAGCTAATAAGTATCCAAAGATATGGGGGAGATGTATGTGAATCCGCACTTTAACTATCACCACTCGGAAACCTCCAATAGTTTCCCAGGGTCGGATCCTGTCAACGTGTAAATGGGACGTCCAAACAATTAGTAAGCCTTGCGGCTGGTTGATCATGGAAAGAGACAATAACTTGATATATATGAGGCCCTATAGGTATTTGGCCAATTATACACAACCTTGCCGGAGTGCAGGGCTATATTACCGCAACAACCGGAAAAGAGGCGTACACTATATGTCTACTAATGAAGAAATTGTCTCTAACCACTTTAACCTATCCTATCGAGCTGAATAGTAAGGTTAGTCAGTAACATACCGGGCTCAAGCAATTAGAGTACGGTCAGCGACCTCAGTATAAAATTGATGAGGGCGGGAATAAGTGATGCAGATATAATGTTGCGGCTTAGTATTTCCTAGTGTACTGCAGTCCCAGTTTTCTACAAGTAAACAAACCATATCAACAGAATGGCTACCTGCCATATATATAACTAACCAATGCAACGAATAAGCATAACAGTTTTAAATGATAATTAACGAGGTAGTATTTGTATCACAGGTCAATAAACCTAAACGGTGCAGTTAGTCAAAGCACCCACAGTAAATAAGGATAATATGAACAGTAATAAAGGAATTATAACTAGCGGTCCTACGACCAGGACGGTACCTATTAGTCATCAGTACCATACACGGAAATGATATAATAATTAAATATACTATGTATAGCTACTTGAGTACCTAATAGTCACGTGCACGAAACAGGTTACTACGTGTTACCGAAATTGAGATGCTTAAGTATTACTAGCGCGAGTTGACACGTTCTCTGAGGCTGGATGTGTTTCCACATGCAGATTTCCACAGCTGATTTCCGCAGGCCAGTCTCCGCATGCTGACTCCAGGGTAGATGCGGTACGAACTCAGGACAGTGAAACAGCGTACTGAAGGAATGTCTATTAGATAGTCTCTGTAACTAATATACATATATATAAATAATTTATACAGAGGTGAGAAAGTTATCCGTCCGGCGACAGAAAGAGTATAGTTGAGGTTTTGCCCGTAAATAATGAGGGCTCATAAAGTTAAGCAGTTACATAACTTGCACACGATGACCTAGCAAAGTTCCACCAGACAGTGGTCAAAAGTTAATTATACACACACGACATGCAGTGCAGAAATTAGTGTCCACTTTTCAGCATGGTTGGCAGATCCGGCGAGTCATCCACCAAGATTCACTGTGGCTCTACATCATGTAGGATCATATCCCGGGCCGCAAGGGCCCTTTCCGCAGGCGTTCCCTTTAGAAAGGTTCGGAAGTGGGAATCATAACTTTAATTATTTTGCTCCCGGATGGCTGTCCGGGAGCATCCAAAATTGTGTAATGCAGAAAGTCCGAGAACTGCTTTTACGTGCGGGTGAGCTGAAAGTCGCAAGGAACCGAGGTTGATGTGCTGTATCTTTTTCTCTCAGTCGATGTTCCGGTCCACTCATCTAGTCCGCACCTCCAGTCAGTTCTCGGCGGATCGGCCTCCAAGCCGATGATGCTCCTAATTCCCAGTTTTTCACCCCTTTTATACTTGCTGTGACGTCAGAGCTGGGGGCCTCAACCAATCAGTGGCCGAGCGCTAGCCAATCAGTGTGGTGCTATAGTAGTGACATGGTTACCACGTGTACAAAACGCTCAATATTAAGCTATATATACACTGAATCAAAAAAGTTTAGCAACACTGAGAATATTACTGTATAAATGTTATTTAACAAAAACAATAAATTGATTCAAATATATTATTTAATTGATAGGTCATTTTCCAATTTGAACAACAGTCTCTTGTTACTGTAATGCTAGCATCGCGCCTTTAACACGGCATCATTCAACGTAAGGGTCCAATTTAAATAATGACACTGAGCTGTCAATACCGGTTGTGACCTCCGCGCGCATTAACCACCGCCGTACATCACTTTCTCATGCGTCGAATTAAGCACCTGATGTCACGAAGAGGAATCGCATCCCATTCCTGGAGCAGTGCAGCTTCCAGCTCCCACACGTTGTGAAGATGTGGATGGTTCTCATGCACCATATGGCCAAGAATGTCCCACACGTGTTTGATAGGAGACAGGTTCGGTGATCGCGCTGGCCAGTCCAACATCGGAACGTTGTTAGCCTCAAGGAAATCACTGGTGACCCTAGCTGAATGAGGATGGGCGTTGTCTTGCTGGAACGTAAAGTCTGCATGATGCTGCATAAAAGGGATGACAATAGGGGCGACAACTTCTTCACAGTAATCACAATAAGATCTGTTTTGCCATTTTCATGGATTCCAGCCCACACCATGACACTGCCGTCACCGAATCTGTCGTGCTGAATGATGTTGGCTCATTGGCTGCATCATACCATTCTCCTAAATGTCACCAAACCAGGTGCCTATCATCCGCCACATCCACACAAAACCTTGACTCATCACTGAATAAAATGTGGCTCCATTGTTGAGCACGCCATGCTGATGAGTTCTTGCCCATGCAAACCTATTCTCGATGTGACGCTCTGTAAGCGGAACAGCAACAAGTGGACGACGGGCATGCAGTCCAGCATCATGGAGTCTGTTTCGCACAGTTTGTGCATGCGCTGTAGTGCCGGTAGCGGTGTGCAAATTACGGGACAGCCGCGGTGCAGTCTCAAACCTGTGACGTCGTGATGATGTCACCAAGTAGCGATCTTCTCGTGGTGTTGTTGCTCTCGGTCTGCCAGATTGTGGTCGGTCATTAACATGTCCAGTTTCCTGCTCACGTTGGCGGAGATGGGAAATGGTTGAGGCATGACATTAAAATGTCGAGCAACAGCGCGCACGCTCTGCCCAGCAGCGAATCTTCCCATGGCTTCATGGCGCTGATTTTCAGGTAGCCCTGGGCGGCAGCCCATGCTCAGTAGGGTAAACTTTTAAGCGTTTTCTGTTAACGTTCGTTATCTGCTTTTGCAATACGGTGAATTTTTGCCTTCGCTACCCGCCAATGTGGGCCAGTGCATGAAAAGTGCATTTTCACATGCAGTAAGCGTGCGGCCGAGAAATGCAAGAAATGATTTGCATTTCTTCATTATCAGCGAGACATTACATTGACGAAACATGCCTGCAAATTTGGTTATAAATGGACGCATAGTTTTAATACAACATACCAGTATATATACTGAGCCAAAAAAGTTTAGCAACAGTGAAATTTAGTTTGTTGTATTAAAACTATGCGTCCATTTATAACCAAATTTATAAACCAATATATATATATATACACGATTACGGCGTTATGGGAATATTCTAAGTATAATTTAGCGGGGAGTTTTGGCGATAACTCGCCCATTTCTTAACCGATTTTAAGATGGTTTACAGTTCTAGAAAGCTCGTTTAATTCTGGTCCTAATCGGTATACACGGTAGAACTCAAAATGAGGAAAATAAAGCTGCATGTAATCTATTGTGCGGTGTAGACAGCTCCATGTCTTGCGGAAAATCAAGGGTTACTGATACGCCAAGCTGGACTGTGTTTTCCGAGCGGGTGGGCTGCCAAGCATCCTCCTCTGTGGGTAGGACTAGCCTCATTCCTACCTAGACCACACATTTTTGTGATTACATTACAGCTCGGAAATAATACATGCCACAGTTTTACAATAACAATATCGTCGTATGGAGATTGTGAATACAGTCAACCTGAGTGTCTAAGTTTCTGTCGTGTTGGTGATTTCGATTGATACGCGTGGCTGATTATCTGCGGGTGACTCTTGCGCTGTTGTGAAGTGTGACGTGTTTATGACCATAGGGCGGTACTGGTCCTTGAAGTGTGGTGTCAACTTTATCGGACATGATGTATTTCACTTTGTAATAGCTGAGCCCGTTGGCGGGACAGAGTTACTTTAGAGCATGGATGACGAGGAATGGTGCTGTCGTAACTTGAATCAATCCATTATCGAATTCCCGTTCGTTAGCAAAATCCTACTAGGTACGAATGACAGACTGCGGGCATCTTGCTCTCTTAATAATATTAACTGTTTTTAAGTGTGAATGAGGTATAATATTTTTTGCTATTTCCGTACGACGATTCCGGAGGGGAGGGGGATCCTTCGTAGCGCATACTGTATATGGCTGTGGTGTTGCGCCTTCTTTCCATATGATCAGTTTTCCGTAAACATGATAAGACGGTGATTGCGGAAAAGGTTGTCTAGCGTTGTTGGCGATGGTGCTTTGTTGTAGGGAAGTCTGGGCTGATGTGTGATGCTGGCGTAATGCGTGTGGGCATATCCAGGTGTCCACGCTGGTGAATGCCGAGTCTGTTGCGAATGCAGAAAACTCGGGAATGCGGAAAGTGATGAACTCCCCGCATTAGTGTGGGAGGAAATGTTGTGGAAGAATATGCCTCTAACTTTTTTGATTAAAAATGCTAGGCGCTGATAAATGAGGTTGCTGCCGATGTTGAAGGTCGCCATTATCCTTAGTATAACTGAGTATGTATGCAACAGTGAATTGACGTATCCAACCTTGCGGGAAGTGTGCTTTGTATGCGTGTGGCGTTCCGTGTTTGGTGTGATGTTCTGACTGCTCACAAGGGGGAGGGGGGGGGGGGGGGGGGGGGGGGGGTTCCAGCGGATGTGGAGGGGGTTCACGTTGGAAAGGAGAGTGGTCATCTCCTGTTACATGACGGTTGGCACTTTGTCGTAGTTTTTAAGTGCCGGGAAAATTCGAGCCGAGAGTCTGCTGAACAGGCTGCTTCCCTGCCCACCGACAGTGAGGGAGGTTGGGGTTGCTGTAGTGTGGGAGCTCCTCTCTCCTGGAACAGCTGACTCTCTCATATTTGAAGATTGACAGTCAACAGACAACGAGTGGAGTATGAAATGGACAGGGCCGATGATGTCCGAACTTGATGCATAGACGAGGGACGCAAGTTGGGTCTGGGGGGGGGGGGGATGGTGCGGGTATGGGTGGGGGTTCCGCTTGGAAAGGAATTTGTCTTGCGTTTTCGGAGTTTGGAATGGTACACCGAGTTGTGCGGTTTTGTTGTTCTTCACTAGCCAATGCCTCATCCGGCCTCTTCACTTCCATGCTATTCATTACATGTTCCACTCCACAAGAAGCATGGCCCGAGGCAGCCTCAGCTTTCGCTTGCTGTAACTCTATAATGGGGTGGGGTGTGTATCGCATGAAGTGGGTGGGAATGGGAATAGGTCAGCGGAACAACCTTTCCGTCCTTCCTCTTAGACAGCACAAACAAGAAAGTCTTCAGATACGACTTCCAAGATCGAGTAGCCCCATACTGAGGAAGGACAGGGCGAGTATGTATCTCGTTATCGTCCTCAGCATTAGTTGCTTGTTCACCGAACTCCTGGCTTGGTAGAAAACGGGTCGAACTGGCACCGCAGTGCTCTAAGCTAACGTCGGGAATACTAGTTTCCATAGAGACTTCTGTCTGGGTACCGGTGTCACATGGAATGTCCAGTCCGAGCTCTGATACTGGGTCATCACTGACACAAGATTTAAGCCGATCGAAGTGGATGACTTTGGTCAGGCCATCCGGAGCACAGTTGCGATAGGTCATGTCCGACATCTTACCTACTACCACATAGGGGCCTTTCCACTGGTATCTCGGTTTGCTCGGCATGTTTGCAGATTGTCGCGAATCGTGTACCCAAACCATTCTTCCCGCTTCATATGGATCTCCATGCACTCTCTGGTCGTGCCACGTTTTCTGACGCTGGTGCGCAGTGGATAATGTTGCTCTCACTAGCTCATGGGTCTGATCTATCTGCTGCTGCATGAGCTCTACGTAGAGAGATGGTGAATTTTTCTCCCCCGGAATCCTGGCTATGGCCAGCTCCAAGGGTACGGCTAATTCATGGCCTAACATTACTCGCGCAGGGGTATGACCCGTGCTGGAATGTACTGAAGTGTGGTATGCCATGAGCACATATGGGAGTCGTAGATCCCAATCTCTACAGTCAAGGCGCATTTCCTTCGTCAGCATCTCGCTAGGGTGTGGTTAAAGCGTTCAACCATTCCGTCACTACTGGGGTGATACGGTGTTGTTCTAGTTTTGACAATGTGAAACATTTTGCAGAGCTCGGAGATCAGCCGGCTCTCAAAATTACTTCCTTGATCAGAGTGTAGCTCATAAGGCATGCTGAAACGTCAGAACACATTGCTTGCCAGGACATCTGCTACTGTGGATTCCTCTTGGTCCGGCAATGCAAACGCTTCTACCCACTTCGTAAAATAATTTTGCAATACGAGGATGTACTTGTTTCCATCATCCATCGTATTCAAGGGTCCGAGCACATCAATAGCCACTCGCTCCCATGGTGCAACAATGATTTTAATTTGTAATGGTGCATAATGGTGCTGGTCTTTGGCATGGGACACATTTGGCGACCCATGCCTTCACACTATCGCGAATCCTGATCCAGTGGAATCTCTGTTTGATTCGTGCTAGAGTCTGCTCAACGGCTAAGTAACCAGCTTTATCGTGGAGTTGTTGTAGAATTATCTCACTGTAACGCTCTGGAATCACTATGCAGTTATTGATGTAAAGAACATCTTGCTGTATATGACATTCTGCAAACCGCTGATAATACTATTTAGCCATGGCAGAAAGTGGTGTAACAGAGTCCCTGGGAGGACGTACCCCTCCTGGATCCATGCTTATATATGTCATGTTTGCACATCTGTTGCTTGTTCGCGAGCGACTTTCTCTGTGTTCCACTCTGTGCACCACAATTCTGGGAACTCGGAGATGGCTGTGTTTCATGTGTCATGGTGGTGGCAACTTCTGTTTCATCCTCGAGCCCGATTCTGCTCAAGGCATCGGCATTTCCATGCAGTTTACCGGGTCTATGAACCACATTGAAGTTAAAGGCCTGCAGGGATTCCTGCCACCCCGCCACCTGGCCCTCCGGATTTTTACGGTTTCTGAGCCAGCGTAGTGAGGCGTGATCTGTACGGAGGATAGACGGGCACCCTTACAGAAAGTGTTTATAATACCTGACGAAGTATACCGACGCAAGTAGTTCTCGCTTGGTGGTCGCGTAATGTTTCTCTGTTTTGTTCAGAGTATGTGAACCACAACTCAGCACCTGCTCCATTCCATCTTCTGTTACCTGAGATAGAACTGTGCCAATATCGCATCAGTGTCCAGGATGAAATTGAGGTTAGTGTTAGGATGAGCAAGAATTGGAGCGGTCGTCAAGAGTTCCTTCAGTGCCCTGAAGGAACCTTCACACTCACTTGTCCACTCGAATGGTCGATCTCTCTCGGTGATCTTGAAGAGGGGTGATGCAATCTCACTGAAATTCTGAATGTAACGACGATAGTACTGGCAGAGCCCGAGAAAACTTAGAGTTTCCATCACTGAAGACGGCGTTTGCCACTCGGCTACAGCCTTGTTTTTTTATGGTTGTGTGGCCACTCAATCGCTGGATATGACGTGTCCCAGGAACTCAATGCTCTGCCTGAATAGATGACATTTCATTGGCTTGAGCTTTAAATTGGCCATGCGGAATCTTGATAGCACAGTGTCCAAATTGGATAATGTTTGTTCAAACGAAGAACCAAAGATGATTACGTCGTCGATGTAACAGGCAGATTTCCCATTACAGGGTAGTTAATACCTGCTCAATAAGATGTTCGAAAGTTCCAGGAGTGTTGCACAAACCATAGGGCATCTTGCGGAATAGGAAAACCCCATCCCTACAAACGAATGCGATCTTTTCCATGCCAGCCTCATTCATGGCTACCTGCCACTACCCACTAGTTAAATCAAGGGTACAAAACCACTTGGCTCCGGACAAGGAATCTACGGCCTGATCTATCCGGGGTAACGGATAGGCGTCTTTGATGCTAAGACCATTAAGGTGGTGGTAGTCTATACAAAACCACAAAGATCCGTTCTTTTTGTCTGCTAGTACTATGTCATGCGTCGCAGTTTATCACACAGTGTGTGCGTACGTGTGTGCGTGCGTGCGTATGTGTACGTACATTCATGCGAGTGTGCTTGCCTGCCTGTGTGCGTGTGTGCGTGCGTGCATGCATGCATGTGGGTGGGTGGGTGGGCGGGTGGGCGGGCGGGCGGAGGGGCGTGTGTGGGTGTGTGTGGGTGGGTGGGTGGGTGGGTGGGTGGGTAGGTGGGTGGGTGGGTGTGTGTGTGTGATTGCAGCTTGACCTTAGAGCTGTAAAACTCGTAGAAATAGCATCCATAGGGAAATGTTACAGGTAAACATCCGAACCCTTCTGCAAGTAGTGAGCATGTAACAGCTAACATTGATCTAACTAAGTTGTTTCAATTCAGTTGTGGTCCGCAATACCCTGGTATCCTCGTGCATGGGCCTAAATCGAACGTCTTCAACTATCAGACTATGGGAACAGCCCATCGAAAAGAGAGTAGGCCTTTTGAAAGAGTGGCCTTGATACTGTAGGAATCGCACCACTGTTTGTAAAGCAACAGTGTGCACTATTGTGCCTGCTTACAGAGCGTGTGATTCCACAATATCCTACATAGTACTATACCAACGAACTAACGTTTGCTGTTCTGTTTTCTTTAAATCATTCAATTACATCATACAATGCACACCATCATCAACTCGAAAAGCAAGCAGATCACATTAAAGAACGCTCACCCTAGGTTAAGTTCGAATATGTTGTCTGGGTGAGTGGGGTACCTTGAGAATGTATTCGAACGAACGAGAGTATAATCGGACAACGGTATCACGTGGTACAAATTCTACTCGATTACTCCACCTCCAAACCAATCTAAAATCGAGGCATGGCTTCTTCGATAATCGATCTGGTATCGCAGGAGATCTCACGTGATACGAATGGCTTCAAGCGAGAGTAAAGGTATGCACATGCGTAGATAGGCAAAGCAACCATGTGATACTTCCGGTCAGAGTACTGTGACAACATATCAGAATTCAACCATAGTCACATGATACGTAGCTCTGCATTTGTTGGAGCAAATCTCAGGTTTTTGGGATAGACCTCAGTTATTCCAATTATGTATGTTGCTTCTGCCTCCGTGTTCAATCTTGTTTTTAGCGCTACTATCAGCATTGGTGTATAGGCAGTTCAGGCTATCCAGGGGTTTTGTCGCATCACTCTCCTCAGCAAGTCCTCTACCTCTTTGCATCTTTCCATCTTTAGCATTTAACTTATTTACAGATAACATATTTATTTTCCCTTTAGGCGAACCTCTAAATATGGAATATATTCCTATCTGATTTCACTATTTGGTTTCCTGTTTTTGTTTTATGTTCTCTACAATTAATCGCGACATCATTTGATTTCACGGAGAATTTCTATCAAGGTTAAGTAAGAGTAGACCAGAGCGTTTCTTATGTAAGATAAAACATAGTTCTCTTGCATATTTTTCGAATGTCTCGAAGTGTGAATCCGTAAGCTTACTCGCATCCAATATAATTTGTATACAGCATTCGTCTGTAATCATGACATTCTGTTGCTGCATCAATGTTCTGATCTTTCTCATTGTTGGGCTCCTAATATGCTCTAGCTGTGGACAGTCCAGGAGGAAGTGCTGAGGATCTTCCATTTTATTGCTACACAGTGGACATTTGGCTATTGCTTTTCTGTTTCTAGTTAAACTACCAAATAGATGATATCTCTGCATGAGTAGTTTGGCTTTGATGGTTGCTTAGTAGACTCGAGTTTTATCTGCTCCACAGCTACCCTCACGTCATGGGTGCTGTACCGATTTTATAATTGTCTGTATTTAGGTATTTCAGAGTAGGTTTCTCCGCAGCCTCCTCCTTAAGTTTGTTCTCCCAGTAGGTGCTATTATGTGATGAGATTGTTTTCTTCCATGCCAATTTGTCTGGTGGGTTTTCCCACATTGTATATGCAGAGGGTAATTTACATTGCTGAAGGATTTCCTGATGTTTATCGTCCAACTGTTTGATGATGCAGCTTGATAGAGAGTTTCTGTTCCAAACCATGTTATTATCAATGTTGTGGTAATTCTAGTGCTCGTACAAAACTCACATACACACAAATATAATTAGGTGTATGTTGACAACAACCAGGTTAAACTGCTATGTGCTGTCAATGGGTATCTCGTTGATTTCAAGTGTTAGTGACAATTAGAGACTTCAATTTGTTCTTAAATGAGGCCGGGTTGGCGAACCAACGATGTGTTGCATTGTATATAAATGAGAGGCTTAAAGCAGTTGAATATAAGACCGAGAGTCAGTTCAAAGAAAGTGTATGGGCCGAAGTACAGCTAAACAGCAGGGACTGCTTGCTAGTCGGGTGTTTATATAAGAATCCTAGTAGTAATAAAGAAAATGTGGAAGAGCTAAGAAATATTATTTGCAAGGTGAACACCTTGACAAATGAATTCTCGCACTTACTGATTATGAGGGATTTCATTTTTCCTAGCATTAACTGGGAAACTTGGACATCACATAATAGCACTGAGTGGGAGGCATTCAGTAATGAATGCATTCAAGATGGATATTTGTATCAGCATGTGCTGAAGCCTACGCGAGCAAAGAAAGGCAACATCCTGAGTACCCTAGATCTAATATTTACAAATGAAGAGTTGGTGACAGACATACAATATATGAGTCCCTTAGGAGCTAGTGGTCATAGCATCTTAAGATTTAAGTATCATAGCCATGTTGAAGGAAGCCGATGCAAAGATGGCAAATGGAACTACTCCAAGGCTGACTACAAAGGGATGAGAAATACTTTGAATATAGATTGGACCACAGAGTTAGGAAATCTTGATTCTACGGAAGCACTGGGAAGATTCATGGATGTGTATAATGAAGCGCACGGCATGTATGTACCAAAGATGAGTCCCAAGGCACGAAATGTTGTTTTAGAACTTGAAGATATACTAGCTACGCCACTAACATTGGTTTTTAACAAGTCATTAGTAGAAGGCAAAGTACCAGATATGTGGAAAATGGCGAATGTCACAGCACTATTCAGGAAGGGGAAGACCTCAGATCCTGGGAACTATGTGCCAGTGAGCCTAACAAGTGCAGTCTGCAAACTTATGGAGAAGTTGGTCTGGATGAGAATCCTAGAACACATGCACAGGAACGATCTGTTCAGCAGACAACAATTTGTTTTCCTCTCTGGGAGATCTACAGGTTTACAATTGCTCAAAGTGATGGATGAGTGGACTAGTATCTTGGACAGAGGTGGCTCGATTGACACCATCTACATGGATTTCATGAAGGCATTCAATACAGTACCCCCATCGTCGTCTACTAGGCAAATTAGAAAGTCATGGTATTAGTGAGAAGATAATTACATGGATAAGAAGTTTTCTGACAGGCCGAACGTAAAAGGTGGTGGTGAAAGGGATTGATTCAAGAAGCAGATATGTTACTAGTGGAATCCCTCAGGGTAGTGTGCTATGGCCAATACTATTTGTCATTTATATAAATAAATATAGATATGGTGAATTCGACAGCGTATCTGTTTGCAGATGCCACACAGATTTACAGAGAGATAAAGAGCACAAATGATGAGGAAGAGCTGCAGAATGACCTTGACACGTTGCAGGAATGGTCAGATACTTGGCTGCTGCCATTTCAACCTAATAAGTGTAAACTCATGACCGTGTCAAGTGGGAAGCAAGGATAAAGGCAAGAAATACCACTATGCAACTAAACCAATGAGAAGGTGATACTGGAAGAAGTAAACAACGAGAAGGATATATGTGTGGTGGTGGACCAATGTCTTACATTCAGACACCACATACAAGCACAGGTCAACAAGGCAAATGGTATTATAGGTCTGATTCGAAGAAGTTTCACGTATTTAGATGGAGATATGTGTGTGTGTTCCTATTCAAGGCACTAGTGAGGCCCCATCTCGTGTATGTGGTTAGTGTCTGGAGCCCACAGTTAAAAAAGATGTTATGGCATTGGAAAATGTACAACGGATGGCAACCAGACAGGTACCATCTTTAAAGGAAACGGACCATCCAAACAGACTGAGAGAGTTGGGGTTACCAACACCTAAGTATAGAAGATTGAGCGGTGATGCCATTGAAGTGTTTAAGATAGTAAAGGGGATATACGACAGTGAAGTCACAGCAGACATGCTGGAGATGGTAACCTTTATATCAACAAGGGGTCACAGCTTAAAGCTAGAAAAGAAAAGGTCCAGACTAGATTTAAGAAAATATACATTTACAAATGTGGTGGAAATGTGGAACGGTTTACCAGAAGAACTAATAAATGCTGAAACCGTGTTTGCATTTGAGGTTGGATTGGATACTTTTTGGCAGAATCTAGAGGTGAAATATGATTTCACAGCAGACTACAAGTCGCCAGGAAGTCACGTGAAAGGAAAGTTTAAGCTAAAGAAAGATGAAGATGTGGCCGAAGAGGCAGTAAGTGCCTGAGTCCATAATACCATCCCAAGAAGTCCTAAAAAGAAACTCCGAGAGGCGGACTTTACATAACAAGAACAAAAACAGTTGCCTAGAAGTAAAAAATTGTGTACAAATGACGACTTTCTGTCGCGTAAAATCGTGTAATTAAATGCACAAGAAGAGAGTTATTTAATGGAGTTTTAGCAAATACCTAAAAATGGGAAGCGCAGTCAGCAGTAATGTTAAGAGGATAAACATTGACGATCACGGGTAAATGCTAACGGAAAAATGGTATTAGGAGTATGTTTACGTAACCAGTATTCGTGCATAGATCAATTTAAACAAACTAAATTACTTTAGTCTCCTAACCTATTGCATATTTGTTTTACACTTGCACAACATATGGGACGGTCACATCAGCTATATCGTCAATCTCTCCTCCTGTTGTTCACGGCATACGGAAAAAGGCTGGTAGGGGAGAGATTGACGATAATGCTGTAACATCAATCTACCCCTCTCGAAAACTTGCAACTGTTTTATTTCTTTAATTATCGACATTTTTTGAAGTGTCGATTATGTATCAGACAGATCCACGTCACTGCAATTGTTGAAGGTGCTAGATGGATGGAAACAAAAGCTAGAGCGAGGCAGCAACATAGAAGTTATATACCTCGAGTTTATGAAAGCATCACAGTAAGCTAATGAGATATGGAATAACAGGACAAGCCCATCAATCAATAAATCAATCATATTAATTTCTGTGAGAAAGCCTGTAATGACAGATTCCTAATTTACTATTTCAATTCGGTAATAAAACATGGGATTTATATTGCCAGCTAGATAGTTATAGTATAGGGGTTGGTTATCCCATAGTTTATCCAATTTTGTTTCAACTGATATCATAGTTGTTGCTTCTATAACCCATCAATGGATCAAGGCTTTCTTATCAGACATGTCATGTCATACAGATCACAGAGTTATAGTCGAAACTCTACATGAAAATGGAATAAGATTATCAACGTGATTCCCCAGGGCAGTGTGCTGTGACCAGTCCTCTTTGTCTTGTACATAAATGACCTCCAAGAGACTCTGACATCAGGTTATATATGTACGTTTGATCAAAGCGAGGAGGACCAGAAGGTGCTGCAAGAAGGTCTGGTTAAGCTACAGGATTTGTCTGACAAGTGGTTGCTACAGTTTCACCCTGAGAAATGTAAAATAATGACAGTTGGTAGAAGTCAGGGAGATGGGACGGGAGATTTCTTTATGAAAGGTGACAATGAAGAAGGGCTCAAGCATAGACTGATTAAGATCAACCAAGAGAAAAATCTAGATGTCACAGTGTATGGCCGGCTCTCATTCGAGGATCACATAAGTGAGAAGGTCAACAAGGCAACAAAAATGATGGGGCTGATCCGGAGGATATTCGTGCATCTAGACATGGAAAACTTTTTATGGCTGTACAAGGCACTGGTCAGACCTCACCTCGAGCATACTAATGCAGTGTGGCATCCACTGTGTAATAAAGACATTGTTATGGTGGAGAATGTCCATGTACCTATGAAGAGCTTCTGGTGAAACTGAGACTACCAACATTAACTTACTGTAGACTGATGGCGACATGATTGAGGGCTATAAGATGCTGCAGGGGGTGTATGACAGAGATGTCGGTCCAGAGATCCATCTCAGGGAGTCAACAACTAGGGGGCATCACTTGAAGATCTTCAAGATAGGAGCAAGGACTAGCCTGAGACAGAACAGCTTCTGTATATGGATAGCAGAGCCATGGAACAGCCTACCTGAATCAGTAGTGAGTGCTCCAACAGTAAAGGCATTTGAAGCGCGGCTGGACAGACATTGGAAGCAGCAAAAGATAGTGTACAAATTTGATGCATAACTTAGTATCTACGCGTCGAGACACAGCGCATCAGTTATGTTAGAGAATTGTGAAGGCGAGGATCTGACACAGGACAATCCTTTCGTCCAGTAACTACATGAGGTTATTCCGTCTCGCCCATCTGCCTGTCTAACTTTCTGAGTGCGAAAATTGATTGTAGCACAACTCCTAAATCATTAGATTGTATTCAAAGAAATTTGGTATGTATCGTCTAGTAAGCTGTTTGTACTATATATAAATGATCTGCCTGATTTATTCTCATCAGAAATCTATATGTACGCGGATGACACAAAAGTATCACGTCAAATCAACAGTGATGAAGACAAAAGAAAACTGCAATCAGGCCATCCATAAAAAAGACTTGTTTCCTGCAAACCGGGTGGGGAAAAAAGACCAGTAAGTAGGGAGGGAGGAAATTAAATTTTTTTTTTTTTTTAAAAGGTCATAAATATTTGTTTTCCAGATATTTAACTAGATGTCCATTATATATGGTTGTAATTGTCATGTTTTTCATTACGCAATTAGCAAAAGGGATTCACGTTACATACAAATGGTATTAAAAACATTGTAATTTGTACAGTTTGACAAGTGTATGCAGCATGTTTTAACATTTCTGCTGGGTAGAAAATAAATATTTTTTTTTAGTCCTTGCCGGGTGAAAAAAAGAGAAAAAAACTCACCCGGTAGGTTTACAGGAAACAAAACTTTTTTTTATTTTGGCCTCAGATATGTACAGAGTGCAAGTCTAGTCTGATAAGTGGCTATTGCGCTTCCACCCAGACAAGTACAAGCTCATGACAGTGGGAAGGAAATCACATGATGCAGAAAGAAGTTATCACATGAGAGAAGATCGAAGGGACGACCCACAACACACTTAAGTTAAGGTCGACAAGGAAAAGGATCTAGGTGTGACCATTGATGCAAGATTGTCCTTCGAAGAGAACATAAGAGAAAATGTCAACACGGCAACGCAGATAATGGGACTGATTCGAAGATCATTTACATGTATGGACTTAGATAGCTTCACATGGTTGTACAAGGCACTCATTCGCCCTCACCTCGAGTATGCAAATGCAGTTTGGTATCCACGTAGGAAGAAAGATTTGGTGACAGTCGAGAACATCCAGAAAAGGGCTACAAAACTTATCCCTGAGCTCCGAGACCTGAGTTAGGATGAGTGGCTGCAGAAGCTCAAGCTACATATACTGACCTACATAATACTGCGAGGAGATATGATTGAGGCATTCAAGATGATGAAAGGCATATATGACCGTGAGGTTTGCCCAAATATCCCGCTCTGCTAAGGCAACACAGCTTTTGTATCAGAATAGCCGATCCATGGAATAGTCTGCCAGAAGTTGTGAGTGCGCCAACTGTAAAGGCCTTTGAAGCAAGACTTGACAAACACTGGACAGGACAGGAGATGAAATATTGGTTTGATGCGGTTCTAAAGATCTCTGCTGCAAGACACAACACGTCAGTTATTGTAGCGAAAGATGAAAAGGAAGAATATCTGGACTCATAGGACCTAAGCTTCTGTCCAGTATCAACATTTGGTAATGTGTTTATGAGGGTCATGTGATTTCGAGGCTATGTACTTTTGTCATTCTCATGTGCACGCTGCTTATGTGACATCAGCAAATCATGTGTCTTTAAATAGATGCTATATTTTTATGTCATATCTGCAAATTTTAGAAAGATGCAAGTAGACCATGTGATTATTTTGGCTATGTCTTGATTCTACCCCCTCCCATAGGTTTACTATGGGATTTCAGTTTGCCATGAAATCTGGTTAAATTACTATAAATAAAATTATTTATACAGTTTTCAGTGTGTATCGTCCAGTAAGGTGTTTTTCGAGGGTCATGTGATTTCGAGGGTACATATTTCTGATACGCCCATGTGCCCGTTGCTTAGGTGACGTCAACGTGTCTTTATGTAGATAAGAGTATTTTTACACTATTGCTGCAATTTTTGTTTTAAATACACATAGAATAAGTGATTACTTTATGCATTTTGATGCCAGTATAGCGAAAAGCATGTATTTCTACTATTACCTTTTTACCCATGATTAAAATACTGATAACTCGTAAGGAAATGATGCAAACCAACCATGGTTGGCAATTTCCCGGGAAATACTGAGAACTACTCAGATATTGGATCTTATTTTTAAAGCTATATCATAAACACAAATCTCCTAGATATTAATACTTGGAGGTCATGGAATTTGTTAATTTTGATTTGGAAAAATCATGGAATTTCAAACACAGAAAGGTGTACGAACCTTGTTTACCGGTATTTCCCGCACCAGGAAATTGCTGCCAACCCTGAACCAACTCAGTTTTCGCGTCAGACGACATCTGCCATTTGCTTTCCTGAGTAGCAAAGCAGATACGTTGCCATAGCAATAATTTATTTCTCAGAAAGGGTGAAACTGGGGTGCTCAAAGTTCTACCGAGGCAGGGCCATTGCATGATTTAGTGATAGAAAATTCAGAATGTCCCATCATTACCTTCACACATGGGTCAATGGCCCACAGGAGTTTAGGCCATAGCTATCTTCCATATATGTAATTGACCCATCATTTTACCAATGACATGTCTTCTAAAGGGAGTGGGCCATTTGGCCCCATTAAGCAACCGTCTCGGCAGAACCCTGGGTGACCCGCAATGCCGATGGAATTTGACCTGATCTGGATTTACAACTATAAATTAAGTTCTGTGTTTGTATCAGACCCATTTATAGTTTAACTGTTGGTGACAGACTGTCTTTTGCTCAAATAGTAAACTTTGACATCAATTCACCGACTCACTAGACTTGAAATTACGAGATTATATCAGCCTTGAAAACACATGACGCAGTCCTCAGATTGCATCTGTAGACCAGGCAGTGGATTTTTATAAGCAGTAAGTTTATATTAAGATATATTTTTATTTTAATGCATGTTTTATTTTCGTGATTGTTTGCTAGTTACGAAATTAAACAGCATTTGTTGATAAAATCCCTACTCTTATATATTAAATCGGCGAAAATGCGCTTACACCTTCGAAAACCCATTATCCGATGATGTAGCTGTAATGTGACTGAACAGGCCATACATATAACAGCCAATCACAAAGTCTTATTGCACTGCCGCCTACACAGTGAACTGATCTTGGATAGCCTGTGCATAGGCAAGAACATGCTCAGTAGTGATTCCAATTACCATTAGATCGGTCTCCGCTTTCCACATCCACACTCTTTGGTTGGATGAAGAGACACAACTCATTGCCATTCTAGATATTGGGACAGATGTCTTGGAGCATAACGGGCGTATTTAGATTTTTCCAAGGCATTCGACACTATGCCACATGAGCGACTTCTTCTCAAACTCGTAGAAATAGCATCCATAGGGAAATGTTACAGGTAAACATCCGAACCCTTCTGCAAGTAGTGAGCATGTAACAGCTAACATTGATCTAACTAAGTTCAGTTGTGGTCCGCAATACCCTGGTATCATCGTGCATGGGCCTAAATCGAACGTCTTCAACTATCAGACTATGGGAACAGCCGTGATGCCCACGAAAAAGAGAGTAGGCCTTTTGAAAGTGTAGGTCCCTCAGGATCCCTCGTTCATTCACATGTTTGGTGATGATACAAAAGTCCATAGAGAAATACGCTTCATAACAGATGCATCAGAACTTCAAGATGATCTGAACAAAACAGAAATTGGTGTTGCACATGGCAAATTCATTTAAATCCAGAGAAGTATAGTGTAATGCATTTACTGATTAGGATCGAATAACAAGAAGTATCCGTATTATTATGCAAACAAAAGGGGCACACAACTCCAACTAAATGAAGATATTGTCATCAAGGATCTCGGCATTAATATTGATAATCAGCTAAAAATTTACTGAATATTGTAAGACACAGGCAAATAAGGCTAACAAAATTTTAGAATTAATCAGACAATCTTACACGTATTTGGATGCACCAAATTTAGTAAAATTGTAGACTTGTATGGCCAATCCTGGAATATGGCAATGGTGCATGTTCCCCCAGGTTCATTAAAGACTGAAACCCTCGAAGCTGTACAAAGAGGAGCAACAAAAATGGTGTCTCATTTAAGTTCTCTCAACTACACTGATAGACTTAAACATTTGAAGTTTCCATGATTATACGATCGATGTGCAAGGGGAGATATCATTGAATCATACCTTCAATCATTGAATCAATATCTTGAATTAGATAACAACGCCAAAACTCGTGGACATGTCATAGCTGGAAATTATCCAAAAAGCGAGCAAATAAAACCATAAGACAGCATTTCTTTTCAAGTCGTATCACCAACAACTGGAATGGGTTACCTGAAACATTTCTTTTCAAGTCGTATCACCAACAACTGGAGTGGGTTACCTGAAACTGTCGTAAATTCCCCAAGCTTAAATAACTTTAAAAAACAATTAAATACATATTGGACTACCTTTTGGTATATAATACAAGAACCTATGCTCTGCAGTAAACATTGCCTATCTAAGAAACCTATAAGATGTAATGCATTTACTGTATACAGGCTACATGGCCTATCAAGGTAGTACATGATACATGGTTCTGTCGAGGCAGTGCCCATGCATCATTTAACACTATAAAATTCACAATGTCCGATCATTATCTTCACGCGTGGATCAATGGCCCATAGTATTTAAGGCCATAGCTAACTTCCATGTACATGTGTATGCAATTTACCCAGCATTTGACAATATGTCCAGTGTTTTCTAGAGGGAGTGAGCCATTTGACTGCCTAAGGAACTGGCTCAGCAGGGCCCTGATAATAAGTATTTGTATAAAAGACGCTAGCATTATAAGAGAAGGAGACTCGTACATGTATATCGATAAAGACATTTATAAGGACAACAACACCAATAAGACCAACTATGGCTTCCACAAGTCGGCATGTAACCAAATGCTAGGTGCAGCAGGGTGTAGCCATGAATGTAGGCAGCACACCACAGCTAACGCAGGGATAACCCATCTGCACCACTGCATTTCCACAAAACAGAGTGTAAATCTTACATTTAATGTCAATTAAATATTGACAGGTTAGAGGAGGCTTAATAAGAATTAAATCATTCTGAGAACAAACCAGGGTCCGGATTCACAAAGAAGTGTAAGTTACACTTACGGTTAAAATAGGCTTAAATTTAAAAACGGTCGTAAATCCCTATTCACACAAAAGTGTAACTTATGCCAATGACGTAAATTAGCAGAAATATTGGCGTAGCTTACGCCAGCTATGTACCACATGTAAGTCTGGGAAAAACGTGTAATTTTAGGCAAAATGCCAGTGAATGGACAAATCTAGAAAACCAAATTGACATTTTATGTCTTGACGTGACCTTTGAACTCATGTGGACTGCAGTAAAAGCCTAGTTACCATAACGTAAACAAAGCAACAGATGTTCTTGATTTGTGTAGCACGTAAATTGGTATTTATATTCGATCGATTGGCTACTAATAAAACTACCAAAATATGAATTTTTTGTCAATTACTCATTTGAATGAGCATTATTAGTAAATCATTACAGGCATATTGTGCATCATTTCGACAATTCAACCTGTTATTTGTCACATGTGTCATTCATGTCAAAATCTTTAGTCGAAGATCTATGTTCCAATACCCTTCCATGCACGCATTATGATCTAGACAAAATACAATGTCGCCACCATTACTGATTCCTAAAATTGTCATTGACCAGTGCGTATTAATCATATGATGTCATAATCAACTACATGATCTGTATATTGTAGGATGACGTCATAATCAATGTCGTAGATAGGTTCATCATGAATGCTAAATTGATGAGGAACTAAGCGCTGTTGTACAAATTGTGTTGCTGTAAAAATGTTCAACAGCTTACCCGTATAGGTTTTTGGAAATTGATAGTCAGGGGAGTTCAGGGATCGATCGATCCCAACATGAACTAGGCATGGGTGGAGCTTAGCTAAAGATGGGCGGGGCATAGCTAAAACTGGATTCCCCCATTACGCACTGACACTGACATAATAAGTCACCTGATCTTTATATTTAAATCTTTATTTATAAACTTAGAGAAAGACATCGCAAATATGGCTTTTTCAAGGTGGCCAGAGGTCGGGCCCATGTTTAAATGGTACATGTACGGTCAGTACGGATGTATGCAGGACTTCTAGAACCAAGGTCCAGTGGATGTCGCACCATTATGATTTCTACCCTCATTACAGATTAGAAATAACTTAGGTTTCCAAAACAAAAATAAAGTGTACTGTTGAATATTTTGCGCATAATTGAATTGGAAAACATTGCTGCCTAAGATTTAATAATTTCGTAAGAAAGGTTCTGTTGAATATTTTGAACATAATTGAATTGTACATTGCTTCCTTTCTAATCCAATTTTGCTTAAAAATTCAACAATATATTTTAATTTGATTTTGGAAACATTTTAATTTATTTCTCAGCTGTACTGTACATTGTATATGTTTCATTTTGCAGTGTGGTGAAGAAGATTCGTCCAGGTAGCAGGAAGAGAGTTGGTTCTTCCAGTAGTCAGCCGGCCTGCAGTAGGTGTTCCTCAGGAAAAAACTCACCGGAGTTTATGTCACAAGCGGATTGCAAGAATAAGAGTTTGGAAAAGCAGGTACATACCGTAAATTGTTCATTAGTAACCATGGCTTCCATGGCTAACCAGGACAAGGGCTGTAAATTCTTTAAATCCAAATTTCTGAGAAAGGGGAGGCAACTTCTGTTAGGTATATTTCAAGAAAAAATTGAGATCGATTCTCTAAAATGATAAATAAATAGCACGAAAAAAGAACACAATTTCACGATGCAAATTCTTACCATCTTACGACTATGCTTAATGTATACGTTATATCCATCATCGCGGGAGTGAAATCATTAAATGGGACCACCTAATTTTTGTGTATGCTTTAAAAAACATTGTTTATTACCATCAATGTTAATCCTAATTCTGGCATAAAATGTCATTGAGAAAAAATACAAATCACCTGATAAATTAGCTTCCGCTATAAGATGAGTTTAGATCGTTACTTGAGTACGGTAGCGCGAAAACACTCATATTCATACCGAGATAGACACTTGCGCAATACACATAAATACATGTAGGAGTATAGCCTCATGTACATGTAGCAAAGTAGCTAGCTGCGAGAGTGATGGCTTAAACACACCAAATTAAGAAGTATGAATACTTAGAGCAAGTATTCTGTAGAATCGTCTCCGATTTACAGACCTAATGTAATGGACTCGGAAATTATTATATAGTAATCATTATGTGATGGTGACCGCGTATTATACATTCGATCCGATTTAACCTCGCTTAATGGGTACCCATTTGATCACATATTTCGTTGATAGGAGTTATTTCATATAAGGAAGTCTCATAATTTTGATGCTGTTTCCGTGAAGTTATTGCAAGATTTTTATTTAAAATAAATTATTATTTAACACCAGATATTGGTTCTTTAATATCTACAATATCCACTTAAATTTGTCTTAAAGACGACCGTATCATTATGGAACACTAAGAAAGGGGTCAATAGATCGCTACATACAGGTGATCGGTATTGACAGGTTATCTATTGGACTCGGTACAAGCCAATTGAAAGATCTATTTCTGACTAGATCCCGCCCATTTTTACCTAAGCTCCATCCATGCTTTGCTCATGTTGGGATGAATGTATATACTTATAATACAAATGTACATATACTTTGAATTCTCAGAATCACATTTTCAAGGTAACTATGCAGGTAAGCTGGTGAATATTTTGAAACTAATTTGACTGGACGCTGTTACTGCCATAGTCAAATTAGTTTCAAAGTTTTCCACAGAATGTTTCAAAATTTTCCACAGAATGTTTATTCAATAGTAAATCCATTAAATATATATACAATTTGTACAATTCAAGCTTCATGACAAAATATTTCTGTCAATTATGCTTGTGACGTCAACTTACATGTGGCGTAATTGATTATGATGGCATATACTTGATCGACAGATCGATTCATCCATTGCTATAAGAAATTAATTTTGGGGGCAAAAAATCATTTGTGTTCTTAAAGGCCGACATTCACACCAGAATAATTGAAAATAAAATCGTTAAAATTATTTACTTAAATAAAGGATTAACCTATGTATCTCAATGTAGTGAAACAAAATAATTCTCCTTCGATCAATACTCACCATTCTGTTACTTCTGATATACAGCTGGCTCTGACAGCTGGCTCTAGGACTATAGAGTTAGAAAGCTTTACCGACTCCTTGGAACCGGG
The DNA here is from genome assembly GCA_034401795.1 of Chaetoderma sp. LZ-2023a. Lineage (NCBI taxonomy): Eukaryota > Metazoa > Mollusca > Caudofoveata > Chaetodermatida > Chaetodermatidae > Chaetoderma > Chaetoderma sp. LZ-2023a. The sequence continues at coordinate 784,989 of CM067360.1, forward strand.
TACTCGGCTCCCAACTGCCGAGTACCTGCCTACCATAGAGCTCATTCTTGTTTGCATAGCGACAAGAGAATACATGCTTTTTGCAGTTGGAAAGTCTTAAGATTGTTTAAGCCTAAGTCTTTTTACTGTGATTAATTGTGATAGCTTGTGCGTTCTCAAAAGGATATTTTGGATTAATATGGACGCTTCCGAGGATATCAGGTTGTATATTTCCATGTTATTCCATAGTTAAAAGACTTAGGTCTCTAAAATTTTGTATGTGTCGCATGTCCCAATTTCTGACCCCAGAGAATCTGGGACGTGTGTTAACAATGAGATATGCCGGATGATCGCCTTCTTTAAACCCCAACAGGCGATCGGCAGATATGAAAATAGGTGTTTGCTACGGTATTTCTAACACGAATATCGGCTGACGTCGTTCTCCGTAGGATCCGAGCGGGTGACATCACACCCATGGTGCTCGGTTCTTTATGTGAAGAAAATTTTTCATTAATTCGCGCATCTTGTTCTGGGTGCTGCGTACTAAAAATGGTACCGGAAACTTTGGAATGGTCAAGTTTACGTGTTGTCACGATCTGTTTGCAATGATCGGTGGTTTCAAAATTCTTGATTAGATGCGTGGTCTGCGGTTTTACCGTGTGGTACAGCAGTTTGTTTACATTTTGTTGTTTCTTCACATATCGTTTTGGCTTTCGTTAGGAGTATAATTTATATTAATTGGTAAATATACCCCGAATGCTATGCGATATGATTCCTGGTTCCGTTATACATCCTGGAGGATCAATTATGGGTGTATTTATGGCCGCTTCGTTCTTGTCGTTATAGTCAATGCGATCTTTGTTGTAATGTTGCGGGGTGGGGTGCGGGAGGGTTGCAGTTAATTTATGGTCAAATTATTTGAAAATGAATTGTCTGCCTTCCATTTTTGTTTCGTTCCGCTGGCTTATTGTAGGTTTGGTTTATAGGCTAAGCCAGCCCCGCCATCATGTGTCGAGTGCCACATATCGTACGGGTTCTATGCAAGGACCATGTCTGTTTCCGCTGTACTAAGTGTAGTCTTGACAGTAGGTGTAACGTTTGCGCTGTGTGGTCGGTCGATATGATGCTTAAGTTCCTTGCCAGAAGGACTTAGCAGGGTCTGACTCGGGGTCAGGCGGTCCGAAAGTAAATCGTGGAGCGTCCGTTCGGCCCATGGGGGCATTCCACGTCTGCAACCGGAGGTGGCGGAGATGGCACCGCCGGCGTGGTTTGGTCCAGCTAGGCAAGGTGTCTTGCATAGCGTTCTGCCCACGCTGGTGTCGTCCCTGCTGCCAAAAGTTGTAAGGCAGTCTCTCCCCATGTTTGATTCGGACCCTGTCCTTGGACAGGGTTCTGGACTGGACACCGAGGGAGCCGTTTCGTACAGCCCCCCCCCCTGGCAGTTCCGTCGGGCTCCGGCCTGATGGGTTCTGTCTCTCTGCGGCCACCTCCGGGTGGTCCAGTAGCGGTGGCCGGTCCATCAGGCATGGGAGCCGTCCACCAGGATGGCTCCACGGTTTTTCCTTGTATAGTGACGACTCTTAGGGGTCTGAAGATGAGGAGGAGAGGGTGCTGTGGCCTGTGAGGCCGCGGGTGGAGAGCATGGAGGTCGATTCCGTCCTGATGGAACCCGTCCTCCATCTATCTGGCCTGGCGCAAGCCAGGGCAGCGGCTCCGCCTGTGGTTGAGGCCACTCCGGTACCGGGCACCGGTCCCGTGGTGGTTGGTTTGCTGCCAGCCAACACGGTGACGGGTGTGGCCGGCCAGGCATGGTACTCACCTATCTCGCCTGGTCCAGCGGTCAGACATGGGGTGCCGTTGGCGCCTGTGTTTGGCCACGGTTCCTTAACCGCTACGGGTCCGCACGGTTTTCCGTGCAGGCCTATTCCATGGACTGGTGTGTTCCATGGGGTGGGGGCGGAACCGTACGGTACCGGAGTTCCTGGCATATCAGCAATGGCTCCTAGCCGGGAGGCCGTTGCTGGTAGGGCCGTGAACATGTCAACGGGTGACGTGTTCACGGGAGTGTCCTCCTCGGAGACGGATTGGTCTGAGGCTCTGGCTTGGCTAGCCAGGGTGGACCCGTCTGTGTTTCGACCACGGCCGAGGAGGATGTACCCCGTCCATCGGTGCATCGATTAGGACGGGGATCTTGTCCGCAGCCCTGATCCAGTCTGTTGGACTGGATCCATGGTTTATGGTGTTGCTTGATACTAGGTATAGCAAACAACGCATGAACAAGGGCTAGCTTCTTGCGGCCTCCATGGAGGTGCGGGCGAGGGGTCGTATTCCACGGGGGGAATACGACAGGTATGGTGTTGTCCCGTCGGTCACCGACAATGACCGCTGGGTACTGGGTGTTCAGAGTGCTGGAGCAGGTGGCCAAGTCCCAGGCACACCAGGATGAAGTCCTGTCCCTATGCGGTGAGGGCAGCTGTGAGTGCTGTCAACCATTCGTATCGCCTTCTTCAGTCGGTGTGGGCTGAAGTGGGGGCAGGCCACCCTGTGCCACCTGTGGCGCTTTCGTGCGTCAATGATGGCTTGGTGCTGTCTATGGACGCACTGGCAAGGGTGCAAGCGTGTGTGACAAAGTCCAGGAGGCAAATGGTTCTTGACCATATGCGTCCGGCTACTGCAGTCAGGGAGCGTCTTCTTGGGACACCCCTGACAGGGCCTAGCATCTTTGGTGGCCAGGCGCGGGCCATCCTAGAGGACACTGCCAGCGTTGCGCAGAATCGGTTGGCGGTAAACCTGCAGCTGGAGCTAGTGCGACAAGCGCACGCACAGCTTGTTGCACTAGGGGCTGTAGTGAAACCGTTAGCTGTCCAACCTTCGAAGAAGCATAAGAAGCAGAAAGGCAAGGCGAAAGCTAAGCCTACTGTGACTTCTGCTTCGTCTGGATTTTCTCAGCCGCCGCCGGCTAGGAAAGCCAGGAAGGTTGTTGAGGCCCCTACCCTCCCCAATGTTGCTCCGGATCGCCCTAGAGGCGGGAAGGGTAAGGGTAAGTCCTCCATGGGCGGACAGAAGGGAGCGGATCGTACCAGAGGGTACGAGAGCTCCCTTCATATCCGCCTGGACTGCACCTGTGCGACAGGAACAGCGGTGCCAGTTATACCTGCCGAGCCAAGGCGGAAATGGTTCTCTCTCTCGTTAAGAAAGGGGGGGTGGGGGAGCGGGATCCAGACAAGTTAGAAGCCATTCAAAACGAAGTGTCGGGTTTGCTTCTGAAGGGAGCAATAAAACCAGCGAACCAGAACACTCCAGGCTTCTATTCAAATATGTTCCTTGTCCCCAAGAGCACGGGGGGATGGAGACCCATACTTTATATCAGGCCATTAAATTGGTTTATCCATACGCCTCGGTTCCAGATGGAGACACCGAGGTCGGTAATGGCGGGATTGAGGAAGGGAATGTGGTGTGTGTCGATTGATCTGAAAGATGCATATGTCCACATTCCTATGAACCGGAGTTGGCACAGGTTTCTGAGATTAGCGTTTCAGAATCAAGTATGGGAGTTTACTGTTCCCCCGTTTGGCCTGTCGACGGCTCCGAGGGTTTTCACAAGAGTGGTCCTTGCGGTGACAGCGTTTCTCAGGAAAGAGAACGTGGTGCTACACACCTACATAGACGACTGACTGCTCAAAGCAGACTGCAGCCAGGTTGAACGTGGATACTGCTCTGACTCTGAAGTTACTTTCAGATTTAGACTGGATAGACACCCACTCAACATTTCGTTTATTTGGGGATGCGATTCGATCTCGAGGAGGGCAGGGTTTACCCGTCAGAGCCCAGAGTGGTGTCTCTGTTAGCCATCCTCAAGAGTTTTCGAGTGGGAACCCACATTCAGGCGAGGCGGTTTCTTCAGATGCTGGGCATGATGGTCTCCATGGAGCAAGTGATCCTGTACGCTGCTCTAATGCGAAGACCTATCCAGTTGTATCTGATGTCTCTTTGGAAACAGAACAGAACCCCTGTCAAAACTGGTGCCAGTTTTGGAGCCGATAATATCACATCTTGTATGGTGGAAACAGCGTCAGAATCTCCTAGTAGGGGTTTCGCTGCACCTTCCCCACCCCCAGCTGTCCGTGTACATGGATGCATCACTGGAGGGGTGGGGGGCCTGCCTGGGAGAACACCAGGTCTCGGGCACATGAACTCTCCTGGAGAGTCAGCTGCATATCAATCTGTTGGAAATGATGGCAGTGGAACTGGCGTTGGAAGAGTTTCTTCCGATGATCAGGGGCAAGGTGATATTGATACAGTCGGACAATTCGACGGTAGTATCATACATAAATCGCCAAGGCGGGACCAGGTCACCCACACTGTGTATCAAAGTGTGGCACTTGATTCAATGGTGCAGGAATTACTCGGTTGTTTTGAAAGCAGCTCACATTCCTGGCCGATTGAACTTTCTGGCGGATGCTTTGTCTCGCAGACAGATAATTCTGCCAACAGAATGGTCCCTCAACCCTCCAGTTCTACGAAGGATCTTCGAGCATTGGGTGGGGCAAACCCAACGTGGACTTGTTCGCCACAAGGGGAAATGCTCAAGTCATGACTTATGTCTCGCCGATTCCAGATCCAAATGCCGTCGATACAGATGCTCTGGCGATAAGCTGGAGAGGGATGAACGCTTACGCGTACCCACCCACCATCCTGAAGGTATTAGTGAAGATCAGGGAGGAACCGTGTCTGGTCCTGCTAATAGCGCCGTATTGGCCAAGCAGGGCGTGGTTCACGGATCTGCTAGATCTGCTGGTGGAAAATCCAGTGCAGTTGTCCGAGATTCCAAACATAATCTCCCAGGCCAAGGGATGCTTCCTACTCGCACGTCCCGAAATGTTATTGACTGCGTGGTTGTTGTCAAACAACGTTCCACGTCGGAAGGCTTTTCTGGACAGGCTGCTGATTTCATCGCGGCTGCGAGAAGGAGGTCAACTTTCAAGTCATATAACAACAAGGTTAATGGATTTGCAGACTGGTGTGAGGAAAAGGGTATTGTTACCTTTCATTCCACTATTCAGCAAATAGCAGACTTTCTCTGTGAGCTGTTCTTTTCAGGACTAGCTCCTGTCACAATTGCTGGATACAAGTCAGCTTTGGCATCAGTTATCCCTTGTCTAGCCAACAGGGATAGTCCAGAGGTGGCCCAGTTGAGTGTGATGGTGAAGGGAATGAGCTATCTCCGACCGAGACAACCGGTAGTCATTCCAGCCTGGAGTCTATCTTTAGTGCTTAATGTACTGGCCAAGCACCCTTTCAAACCGTTGCGTTCGGCTAGTCTAAAGCATTTGACTCTAAAGGCGGTCTTTCTATTGGCAGCTTCCTCAGCTAGATGGCGCAGTGTGATCCATGCACTTTCAGCAGAGAGGGACCGATTTATTGTCTCCAGAGAGGGTCTGCGTCCACTCTCAAGAGCAGAGTTTATGTCAAAGATTCGATCTTTGAGATATCCCGGCAAACCGATCGTTATACCGAAACTAAGTAGGTTGGATCGTGATGCCAGTGTCTGGTGCCCAGTCCGTGCTTTGACTAAGTACAAAACGGACAGACTCGGTACCGTCGAATGATAGACATCTGGGGATCTGACATATGGAGCCATATGGCGCCGCATCCGTGGATTCTATCTCGCGTTGGGTAGTCGAATGCATTCAGACTACCCGTGAGATTACGACTGGGCACCATGTGCAAGGCGCAAGGGCACGTTGTTAGAGGAATATCCGCCTCTTCCGCCCTTTACAATGGTGTTCCGTTTAAGGACATCATGACTGTCGCACACGGGCACTGTGAGTCCTCTTTCACGGATTACTATATGAGGGATGTGTCAGACTTCGCCATTCCACTCGCTTTAGCTGTTTTGAGACGATAGCTATATGACCGCGCTGCTCTTCTTCCTTTTTTGGCATTTGTAAGAGAGAATTAAGGAGCAGACATGGTCGAGCAAGAGGATATCAACCAGATTGTGTCACTGATGGCCGGACAAGTGAATGGTTGGAGGCTCCAGGTCTGAATTCCAAATATCATGAGGTAATTCACGATTGAGAGTGTTTTGTATTATGTCTATATATCATGATCATTCATCTTATATATGCATGCTCATTCCCAGGCTAGTATATGCAAAGAGCAGTTAACCCTCTTGGCATATTTGTGTTTCAGGCGAGATACATGTTCGTGAGTTCTCTCCCTTTTCTTAGGAGAAAAAGGGGGGAGGGCAGTGATGTTAATGTGATTCGGTTCCGATACTTGACGGTCCTTTTAGGTCTCCGTTAGTCAAGTTGTTACGTTACGTCTAAATCTTTCTCCAAGGGGCAAAAGTAGCATTTATGGCTTGCCCCTTCCCACCAGGTTACTGAACAAATCTGGTGTATATCAGAAGTAACAGAATGGTGAGTATTGATCGAAGGAGAATGCAGGAAATTTCAATTTCCCTTTCTCCGAGATCTAACAATACTCACCATTCTGTTACGGACCCAGCCTCCCAGCCCCACGGAGGCAAGCCATGGATTTCTCTTGTTTGGTGGCTATGCAAACAATATGAGCTCTATGGTAGACGGGTACTCGGCAGTTGGGAGCCGAGTACCCGGTTCCAAGGAGTCGGTAAAGCTTTCTAAGTCTATAGTCCTAGAGTCAGCTGTCAGAGCCAGCTGTATATCAGAAGTAACAGAATGGTGAGTATTGTTAGATCTCGGAGAAAGGGAAATTGAAATTTCCTGCAATCTTTGCATATGATGATGATTTCATTTCACATAAATTAATATATATTTTTTAAAGTTGTGAAATTGATTTAAAGACATCCATAATTCAGCTTCACAACTACATGTACAAAGATTATATTAATTTATATAGAATGAAGTCATCATATGTTAGGATTTATTGCGTGTCCTTACAGAATTTAAGCCTCTAAAATTATACACATTTACCCATTTAATTTCGAGTATTTTGGTGTGCATGTGCCCCTTTAAGGACTGCAAATCAGTAAAACAGATCATCCACATGTCGCGCAGACCGCTACAGTTAGAACAATAGAAGTAAAGGTGGATTCCCGTTTATCCATCAATCATATGATGTCATTTTCAATTATTAATGAACTAAACATTGTTATACGAATTGTATGTATTTAAGTACTATTTAGTAAACATTTTGTATAGGCAGCAACAGAACCCAGTCAAATTAGTTTCAAAATATTCAACAGCTTACTTGTATAGTTTTCAGGGAGTTTAGGAATAGATCGATCCCAACACAGGCGACGGGCTAAAGGATAATATATGTAGGAGCTTCTAGCTTAGAATCATGTTATCATTAGTATTATTGCTACGATGACTCCGCTCCCACACCATTGAGTCTCATTAACCATCTTGAGAAAATGGCTGTTTCTGGGCCAAGAGGAGACCACATGTATTTTTGAAGATTTACATGTATCTCTGTAATGTGTGGCTCAATAAGTGAGCCAGTCATTACATTGATAAAGCTTCAAAAATGACCTCTTAACAGGTCTGAAAATGGACATTCATTAAGCAAACAGGTTGATGTCCTTGACCAGTCTTAACCGTTAAACAATTACCCTCGTAACACTCAAACCGGTTCTCTGAAAGAATAGCACAAAAAACACTATTTTTGAGAATTTACCTCTACATTGACTGGTTTAATAACAGAGCCAGATATTCCATTGATAAATTTTCAAAAATAGCCTTCTCTTGGTCTGCAAATGGACATTTTCAATGAGAAAACTGAAATTTTCTTGAACAAATTTTGAGGGTTACGGGGTTAAGCTTGTATTTAGTGTATTTAATTTTCTTACATTATTTATAGTTGTCTGAAAGTGAGAGCCAACGACTGGACCTGGAGGACAAATTTCAATTCCTGAAAGATGAACTCTCTTACGTGAACTCGCAATCTGGCAACCAGGAGCAGGAAAGAAGCTGGCAAGCTGAAATAGAGAGCCGAGATAAGGACATTGCTGATTTGATGAAACAAAGTGAAGTGACGAATCAAGACTTTGATAAATTTGTAAGAATTAATATTATGTCAGTCTTTAAAGCTAGAGTGGCATCCTTTATCTCTTACATACCAGAAACAACAAATTCTTTATGATGCAAGAAATATCCTGTTGAATGTTTTGAAACTGAATGGAATGGAATGGCTGTTGCTGTCTCTGTACTGCATGCCCATGGCAGCAACAGATTCCAGTCGAATTAGTTTCAAAATCTTCAACTACTTATCTGCAGACTTGAAGTTGAAACACTGGAATTTCAATGATTACGGGCATGATGGGTTAACCCTTTCACCGATGAATTCCCCATGTCTCATTTACAAGGTAACCATATAGGAAAGGTGTTGGATATTTTGAAATTAATTTGACTGGCAGCAGTTACGCAGTAATGGCTTTCAGTGAAAGGGTTAAGACTTTGTGGACTGAGCCAAAGATCTCATGAAAGAATTTAACTGGCATACATTTGTGAAGTTGTCATGCTAATTCACCTTTCCAGAGTATCTACCCATCATATGACATCATACTCAGCTACGTGATGTGTAGAATGACATCATAATGAATGACTTCGATAAGTAGGTCACAAACGCATATTTGAAGATGGTCTATGCGTTGTTGTACAAATTGCATATCTTTACTATTTAATAACTATTCTGTTGAATATTTTGAAACTAACTTGACTGGGCGCTGTTGCTGCCATAAATTAGTTACAAAATATTCAACAGCTTCCCTGTATAGTTTTCAGGAAATTGATAGTCAGGGCATTCAGGGATCGATCAATCCCAACACGGCTTAAAAACTACTGATCCAATTTGCCTAAAGCTTTAACACAGGGACTGTTACTGTGCACTAGGAAATCCAATCATTGGTCAGATCGAGATTTAAAAATCCAGATTATGGTAATTTTAAAAAGAATTCTGAAGGCGTGAAAAGGATGCTGGTCTGCAATCTCTAACTGCTCTTCTATACGTGTAACTATTGTTTTTGATTTGGTCAATTAAATGTGATTTCAATCAAATTATTCTCTAGAAGCTATCTTCTAACTCCAAAATGTGAGTATCCTGTCTATATGTAGTACATCACCTGTATTAAGAGCGTTTAGCTCAACTATTCTGTTTATATCTCAGGTTTGATTAATCATACTGGAGCCAAACTTAGACATATGCCTCCTTATAATGAACCTGACATCACACATTACGTTGAGGTCGAAAGGTCATGGTCACTGTGACCTTGGTAAAAACCTTATTTTTTTCAACAGTAACATTTTCCGTTTAGCTCGACTTTTCTATTTGTATCTCAGGTTTGGTTAATCATACCGGATCCAAAGTTAGACCCATGCCTCCTAATGACACAGCATCACACAATGTTGTTTTAGTCCAAAGGTCACAGTCAAGGTCACAGATAGGCATGGCAGCCGTCTCTCATCCATTATCCATCTGTCAACCTTTGTTTAAAAATGCTACTCCTCATTAACCGCTTGGCAAATTTCAACCTAATATGGCTGGAGGGACTCTATGAAGGTAGGCTTCAGAATTTATATACAGAATTTTGATTGGTCAATTAAATGTGATTTCAATCAACTTATTCTCTAGAAGCTATCTTCTAACTCCAAAATGTGAGTATCCTGTCTATATGTAATACATCACCTGTATTAAAAGAGTACCTGGCATGTTAATGAGGACACGTTGCTTGTGCTCACGTAACATAGGTTTTGTGGTTTATAATCTAACCCTCGATTTCGTTCAAAAAATTTTTACATTTTTTCATAGAAAATGTCAATTTGCAGACCAAGAGAAGAATACTTTTGAAAATTTACCACTGGAATCGAGCCAGTCATTCCAGTGGTAAATTGTCAAAAATAGTCTCTTGGTCTGCATTTGCACATTTCTCGAAACCACTACAGAAGGCATTTTTGGGTGTTATTAGTGTTAAAGGGTTAATGGCCAAATTTGTCAAGAATAGTAAATTTTCTGTTAGAAAGTGTCTATTTGCAGACCAAGACATTATTTTTGAAAATTACCCACTGGAATGACTAGCTCGATCAATGAGCCAGTCATTCCAGTGGAAAATTTTCAACAATATTATTCATCTGCAAATGGACATTTCTCGAGATAACTTCAGAAGTCGGTTTTGGTCGTCTTGACCACTAAATGTTTACAACGGAGTAATCCAGTTTTTCCATCAATCATATGACATCATAATCAACTACGCAATGTATAGGCTGATGTCATAATCAATTACGTCATGAATGACATGATATAGTCCGTCTTAAATGCTTAATAGTCTGTCAGTTTGTACGAAATGTCTTTACTATTTAATGAAGATGTTGTTAATTATTTTGAAACTAATTTCACTGGAGGCTGTTGCTGGCAGTGCTTACCTAGAGATGGGTGGGGCATAGCTGTATTTGTCCATTATGTGTATCTGTTGACAGCGGGAGAGGCACAGAACAAAGGTGCGTTCACTGCTAAGCAAGCTAACAGAAATGAAACATGAAGCCTCTATCGAGATTATGGAACTGAAGGATGAGATCAGTCGCTTAACAGAACAGCATCAATTCATGGCAGGTCAGTGGACATGAGGGATATATTATGTATAGCCAGCCCTTTAATTGTCAAGTCAGATAAAATGAGCTTTTGCCAAAAGAAAAGTAGTTTTTTAGTGTTATCACTGGAATGCCTGCAATGACCAATGATTGTATGCGTGCCCAAAATATATATGTACACTGTTAAGTTATATAGTAAGCTTTGCAATGTTTTGTACTATGTTTTTTGAAACTCATTAAGGCATGGATTAAAAGACCACCTGTACTAAGCTACCACCTTTTTGGCTCCCTTCAGCAGTGGTCACTTAGAGGTGCATTATCTCCGAGATATAAATAAATTTGGGAATTTTCATTATTTTTGCTATAATATACATGCAATGGTCCCAACTGATGTATTGTTAGTACCTATTAATTTTTAAACATAAATTCCGACCCCGTCACATGTATGTATGATTACTGTATTCTGCGACTGTAGTAGTAGAAACATCCTACAGCTGCAATCAGTCCTTCTTCGCTTTTGCCCACTGTGTCTTGTCCTCAGCCAAAATCCTTAGCTTCCTCGGGTCCATTCTTGACTTGAGTGTACCTAATCCTGCTTTTTTTAGGTCACCTCGTAGCACGCTTAGCAGGTTTATGCAATGACGTCCTCTCCTGGCTCTGTATTTGCTGGCTCCGAGTAGGGCGAATTCCAAGACTGTGCTGGTGTGTCTTCGGGCATCCTTAGCACATGGCCAAACATGAATCATCTTTGCTGGGTGACTTTAACAGACAGCGGCGACGTGTTACACATCTTATAAAGTGCATCATTGGAAATTATGCTGTCTGGCCATCGGTGTCCAGTGATGGTGCGTAGGCGTTTGCGGTGGCAGGCATCAAGTTTGTCTAGAGCTGGCTTTGGAGCTTCCCAGCTGTTAAAGTTATACATCATCAAGGATACGCAGGTTGCATTGTATAAATGTAGTCTTTTTACCAAGGCCATCTTTGATCTACGAATTCATAGCTTCCAGAAGGACTGGAAAGCTATGTTCCCTATGATGCAGCGTGCAGCAATGTCAGCAGTACTATAAATCAGTGAGCCCAGGATTTTACTTTTCCTCCATGGTTCGCCGCCACGGAGTGTATCGTCATTTTCATTAGTTTCATGCTTTGTAGATAGGTATATGTGGGTGAACTCCGTTTTGGATTCATTCATAAAGAGATTCTCAATTTTTAGTTTGCTTGCAGCTATTAGGAGCAGTTTGTCAAGGGGTTTCTTTTCCTCATCTATAAATTCCACATCATGACATCAGCATATTCCATCTCTAGCGGCATGCCCAGTATTGTTTGGCTCCAGTATGATTAACCAAACACAAACCCATCACATAGCTGTTATTATTTGTTGTTTTTCTGGAAACTGGTATGCGTGTACATGTATGAGTTTTCAATTGAGGGAAGCTTTATATTTTCGAAACAATCCAATTGGAAAGAACTCAGAAAATCTTAAATATGTCTAGACAGTCCACTGGCGACAGACAGAATACTAGCGCCATGACAATCGGCGATCGGAAACATCAAAGAGGTACCCGTCGGGAGGACTGAAATGCAAAAAAATTCTGTCGTGACATCAAACAAATAAGTTGCATAATAATATCTGTTTATACAAGACCAGCGATGAATCTCAAACCAGTGCTAAGTAGCGAATACCCTGGTTTCTCTGTGAAGTGGAGATGCAGTCGACTATCAGATATGTGTTTACATTTTTATCTGTAAATGGACAGTTCTCCATACATACGAAGTAAAACGAGATATTGCAATACCCTGCACATCGTCTGGCATTAACATTTTCCGTTTAGCTCAACTATTCTGTTTATATCTCAGGTTTGATTAATCATACTGGAGCCAAACTTAGACATATGCCTCCTTATAATGAACCTGACATCACACAATTACGTTGAGGTCAAAAGGTCAAGGTCACTGTGACCTTGGTAAAAACCTTATTTTTTTCAACAGTAACATTTTCCGTTTAGCTCGACTTTTCTATTTGTATCTCAGGTTTGGTTAATCATACCGGATCCAAAGTTAGACCCATGCCTCCTAATGACATGGCATCACACAATGTTGTTTTAGTCCAAAGGTCACAGTCAAGGTCACAGATAGGCATGGCAGCCGTCTCTCATCCATTATCCATCTGTCAACCTTTGTTTAAAAACGCTACTCCTCATTAACCACTTGGCAGATTTCAACATAATTTGGCTGGAAGGACCCTAGTACTTTCGGTTTCAGAACATGTATGTATACAGAATTTTTATTGGTCAATTTATTTGTGTGAAAATCATTAATTTTATGGAAAATTGACCGAAAATTGTCAAACCTCTACTCCTTATTAACAGCTTGGCAGATTTCAATTTACTTTGGCTGGAATGATCTTATGGGCCTATGCTTCAGAAGATATATACAGAATTTAAGTCTTTGGTTGAAAACATTAGATTTTATGAAAACTTTATTGGAAATTGTCGCTACACTACTCCTCATTAACCGCTTGGCAGATTTCAACTTACTTTGCCTGGAAGGACTTTATGGAGAGATGCTTCGGATTTTAATACTGAATTTTGACTGGTCAAGTTTTTTGGTGAAAACCTTAGATTTTATGGAAAATTTATCTGAAATTGTCAATACGCTACTCCTCATTAACTGTTTGGCAGATTTTAACTTACTTTGGCTGGAAGGGCCTTATGGGGATATGCTTCAGAACACATATACAGAATTTTGATTGGTCAGGTTTTTTCGCGAAAACCTTAGATATGAAAAATTTACTGTAAATTGTCTAAAGGCTACTCATCATTAACCGCTTGAAAGATTTCAACCCTAGTTGGCTAGACAGACCCTATCATGGTAGGCTCCAGAACATCTATTCAGAATTTTAATGGGTCCATTTTTTGGTGATCATAAATTTTATGAAAAATTTAGCGGAAATTGTCAAAATGCATCTTCTCCATAACCACGTCATGGATTTTATCCAGATTTGGCTGGAAGGATTCTATAGTCGTAGGCTCTTGAACTTCTAGTCAGAATTTTGGTTGGTCAAGCTTTTGGTGGCCATCTGGATTTTTCGAAAACTTTCCATAACCATTTAAAACACTACCCCTTAATCTTGGATTTCTTTGGAAAATTATCCATCACGTCTACCGGTATTTAAATACAAATGGTTTAAATCCTAATGGTCCAGGTTAGCGTTACAGGCCCTTGGGCCTCATTGTGATAATGGTATTGCTAAGCCTTATATATTTATTTTTAATGTTTGAAGTCAAGCTTCATAGTTCATGGCAGTCGCAAAGTTGAGCTTCATGGTTATATTGCAACCGCATTTCTGGTTTCTATTTGTGAAATTCATAATTTGCATCTTCTTGGTTATTGAGTAGTCGTATATATATACACTTTTGGAATTATGTCAGCTAACGCGGGGACAAAAAGTATGGCAGCCATACTTTTTGTCCCCGCGTTAGCTGACATAATTCCAAGTACGAAATGCACATGCATGCATGACTTCACGCCGCTTGATGTCCGTGCGTGGCGGGAAACAGCACACGTGTTCAGTTATGTAAAAGTCCAGTTTGAGGTGTAGAACATTACATACAGATTTAGGCGACAAGATTAGGAATTTTGTGTTCATGACCGTGGTTTATTTGTACAGAGAGAATTAGCTCTTGATTGTGAACCGCTATGGCAAGACGAAGGTTAAGTGATCGTGTGAAATGGCAAATCATAGGCATGCATACCACTGGTATGTCATGCAGAGAGATTGGCAGACAGCTGAACATTAACCATACTGTAATCAGTCGTTTGATTGCAAAACATGGGCAAACTAACGAGGTGAAGGACAGGCCTAGATCTGGAAGACCGAAGAAGACTACTGCCCGTGATGATCGAGCCCTAGTACGCCTTGTTAGGAGATCTCCATTCACCAACAGCAGAGTGCTCAGCCAGCAATGGGAAATGCGCAATAGAGTGTCAATGTCTACCGTCAAAAGGAGACTGTATGCTGCTGGCATGAAAGCTAGGAGACCTGTCAGACGTCCTCTCCTCACTGCACACCACAAAGAGGAGCGTCTGAGGTGGTGCAACGAAAGAAGACACTAGAACATGAGATCCTGGAGACGGGTACACTGGTCCGATGAAAGTCGGTTCCTGCTTCATGCCACAGATGGTCGAACTCGTGTATGGAGGTCCAGACGCACGGCTTACGACCAACGTAACATCGTGGAAGAAGTTCAATTTGGTGGAGGTTCCGTTATGATATGGGGGTGCATCTCATTTGATTGTAAGCTGGATCTGTTGACTGTACCTGAAACACTAAATGGACAAAGATATCAAGATTCCATACTGGATAGAGTTGTGGTCCCTCATTTTGTAAATCATGCACCTGGAACCCACCCTATAGTCATTCCAGTGATAAATTTTCAAAAATAATCGTCTCTTGGTCTGCAAATGGACATTTTCTATGAGAAAATTTTAATTTCCTGAAAAGAATTCAATGGTTAAAGTGTTACGATAATTGGTATTACTCCATCATGGGCAGTCACAAATTGTGCTAGACCTGCTCAATTCCTGCCAGCCTCAGGATAGTTATTACTGCATCATGGGCAGTCACAAATTGTGCTAGACCTGCTCAATTCCTGCCAGTCTCAGGATAGTTATTACTCCATCATGGGAAGTCACAAATTGTGCTAGACCTGCTCAATTCCTGCCAGTCTCAGGATAGTTATTACTGCATCATGGGCAGTCACAAATTGTGCTAGACCTGCTCAATTCCTGCCAGCCTCAGGATAGTTATTACTGCATCATGGGCAGTCACAAATTGTGCTAGACCTGCTCAATTCCTGCCAGCCTCAGGATAGTTATTACTCCATCATGGGCAGTCACAAATTGTGCTAGACCTGCTCAATTCCTGCCAGCCTCAGGATAGTTATTACTCCATCATGGGAAGTCACAAATTGTGCTAGACCTGCTCAATTCCTGCCAGTCTCAGGATAGTTATTACTGCATCATGGGCAGTCACAAATTGTGCTAGACCTGCTCAATTCCTGCCAGCCTCAGGATAGTTATTACTCCATCATGGGAAGTCACAAATTGTGCTAGACCTGCTCAATTCCTGCCAGCCTCAGGATAGTTATTACTCCATCATGGGAAGTCACAAATTGTGCAAGACCTGCTCAATTCCTGCCAGTCTCAGGATAGTTATTACTGCATCATGGGCAGTCACAAATTGTGCTAGACCTGCTCAATTCCTGCCAGCCTCAGGATAGTTATTACTCCATCATGGGAAGTCACAAATTGTGCTAGACCTGCTCAATTCCTGCCAGTCTCAGGATAGTTATTACTGCATCATGGGCAGTCACAAATTGTGCTAGACCTGCTCAATTCCTGCCAGTCTCAGGATAGTTATTACTGCATCATGGGCAGTCACAAATTGTGCTAGACCTGCTCAATTCCTGCCAGTCTCAGGATAGTTATTACTGCATCATGGGAAGTCACAAATTGTGCTAGACCTGCTCAATTCATACCAGCCTCAGGATAGTTATTACTGCATCATGGGCAGTCACAAATTGTGCTAGACCTGCTCAATTCCTGCCAGTCTCAGGATAGTTATTACTGCATCATGGGCAGTCACAAATTGTGCTAGACCTGCTCAATTCCTGCCAGTCTCAGGATAGTTATTACTGCATCATGGGCAGTCACAAATTGTGCTAGACCTGCTCAATTCCTGCCAGCCTCAGGATAGTTATTACTGCATCATGGGAAGTCACAAATTGTTCAAGACCTGCTCAATTCCTGCCAGCCTCATGATAGTTATTACTCCATCATGGGCAGTCACAAATTGTGCAAGACCTGCTCAATTCCTGCCAGTCTCAGGATAGTTATTACTGCATCATGGGCAGTCACAAATTGTGCTAGACCTGCTCAATTCCTGCCAGCCTCAGGATAGTTATTACTGCATCATGGGAAGTCACAAATTGTGCAAGACCTGCTCAATTCCTGCCAGTCTCAGGATAGTTATTACTGCATCATGGGCAGTCACAAATTGTGCAAGACCTGCTCAATTCCTGCCAGTCTCAGGATAGTTATTACTGCATCATGGGCAGTCACAAATTGTGCAAGACCTGCTCAATTCCTGCCAGTCTCAGGATAGTTATTACTCCATCATGGGCAGTCACAAATTGTGCAAGACCTGCTCAATTCCTGCCAGTCTCAGGATAGTTATTACTCCATCATGGGCAGTCACAAATTGTGCTAGACCTGCTCAATTCCTGCCAGCCTCAGGATAGTTATTACTCCATCATGGGAAGTCACAAATTGTGCTAGACCTGCTCAATTCCTGCCAGCCTCAGGATAGTTATTACTCCATCATGGGAAGTCACAAATTGTGCTAGACCTGCTCAATTCCTGCCAGTCTCAGGATAGTTATTACTGCATCATGGGAAGTCACAAATTGTGCTAGACCTGCTCAATTCATACCAGCCTCAGGATAGTTATTACTGCATCATGGGAAGTCACAAATTGTGCAAGACCTGCTCAATTCCTGCCAGTCTCCGGATAGTTATTACTGCATCATGGGCAGTCACAAATTGTGCTAGACCTGCTCAATACCTGCCAGTCTCAGGATAGTTATTACTGCATCATGGGCAGTCACAAATTGTGCAAGACCTGCTCAATTCATACCAGCCTCAGGATAGTTATTACTGCATCATGGGCAGTCACAAATTGTGCTAGACCTGCTCAATTCCTGCCAGTCTCAGGATAGTTATTACTGCATCATGGGAAGTCACAAATTGTGCAAGACCTGCTCAATTCCTGCCAGTCTCAGGATAGTTATTACTCCATCATGGGCAGTCACAAATTGTGCTAGACCTGCTCAATTCCTGCCAGCCTCAGGATAGTTATTACTGCATCATGGGCAGTCACAAATTGTGCAAGACCTGCTCAATTCATACCAGCCTCAGGATAGTTATTACTGCATCATGGGCAGTCACAAATTGTGCTAGACCTGCTCAATTCATACCAGCCTCAGGATAGTTATTACTCCATCATGGGCAGTCACAAATTGTGCTAGACCTGCTCAATTCATACCAGCCTCAGGATAGTTATTACTGCATCATGGGCAGTCACAAATTGTGCAAGACCTGCTAAATTCATACCAGCCTCAGGATAGTTATTACTGCATCATGGGAAGTCGCAAATTGTGCAAGACCTGCTCAATTCCTGCCAGTCTCAGGATAGTTATTACTCCATCATGGGCAGTCACAAATTGTGCAAGACCTGCTCAATTCCTGCCAGTCTCAGGATAGTTATTACTCCATCATGGGCAGTCACAAATTGTGCTAGACCTGCTCAATTCATACCAGCCTCAGGATAGTGTGTCATAGGCTTGTGTGATTATGTGAATTAATTGAAAATCACGATTATTTTTTAAATTGTGAATTTATATGATTAAAAATTAAATAATCATGAATAATTTGTACTGCCTGTAATATTTCATTTCCAACCTTTTTGGTTGCTTTTTATACGCCCCTTTTGAGAAAACAGGTCGTATTATGTGATGGCGCATGTTTTCTGTCTGTCTGTCCATCTGTCTGTCTGTCCATCTGTTAGCAAATCTGTGTCTGGACCATATCTCAAAAACTTCTTAACCTACATTTGAAATTTTTTCTCCAGTGCACATATTATGCAGAGACAATGTGTCATAATTTTGTGTCATAATTTTGTTTCAATGAGATCCATCCGTATTTGTGTGAGTTATCCCCCTTGAAAATAGTAAAATTTGTCAAAAGATATTTTCTGGGCCAGATCTCGGGGACTTTTGAACCTACATTTGAAATTCGATTTCCAGTGGACATATACGTAGAGACGAAGTATCATGATTTTGTATCGGCGAGATCTGTGCATATTTGCCCGAGTTATACTCCCTGAAAAGATTAAAATTCATTGAAGACGGGCATATTAAAGCCCCCGCTAGGCGGCGCTCTTGTTAATGAGGTCTGTCACGAAAACTGACATTTTGCTCAGTGAATGCATGTCCATTTGCAAATTGCAGTCCAAGGGAAGACTATTTTTTTAAATCTATTGCTGGAATGAGAATCGAGCCAGGTATTCCAGTGATACATTGTCAAAAATAGTCTTCTCTTGGCCTGGAAATGGAATTTTCTAAACACCATTGCTTCTTTCGTCATTGATATGCTTATGTTGTTAGATGTATATCTGGATAATTTGTACCCAAGCTGATTAATCAAGTAATCACGTCTATTCTTAAATAATCGTTCGTAATCATTCAAAGCAATAATCGCACAAGCCTAGTGTGCCAGTGTTAATTTCCAACTTTCTCACCCGCGCTCGCTTACATAAAAATAAAGTCCTGATGACACACTGGCGATGGCCACGAGTCAGGAACTTTGTGTGCATGAAGTTTCTGACAGATGTTAAGACAGCTTTGGACCGTGTATTGAATTGGATATTTTTTATATTCTCTTCACAGATAAACTGGAAAAGATACAAGGAAAGCAGATTGTTTCAAAGATGTTTAAGCAGAATGCTGATGGTGGAGAGCCAAACACGCCTTGTTCCTCAGCACAGGGTGAGCATGGCAAAGAACCACCGCCAAATTCTGTCTACAGTGACATTACGAAAGCTGTTATTCTGGAGCTCTCGGAACAGATCTCAGAACAATCTTACACTATCGGAAATCTAGAACAACAACTCGCTGAGAAAACCAATGATATAAGACGTTTGAAAAAACGATTGCAGAAAAGAAGTATGCATAGAAAACAAAAATTCCAACCAGACTCTAATAAGAGTAGTGACAGCGCAGTGTTATTTGAGAAATTTCAATGCGTGAATATTTCCGATCACTCTTCTAACGAGGATGATAATGACTGTTTGACGGATGCGTCGTCGACATTATTTGTATCTAGTAAGAGTCAAGCAATGATGGTTCCGGAGACAGATTTGCGTTCCAGCTGTATTCGGGAAATATCGGGAATCAGTCAGGATTCAGGAACGAGTTCACCACCAATATCCGCTAAGAAGCTCATCAATACATGTAGCCAATCTGCTATGCTCCAGGAATGAAAGAAGCGAACATTTTACAGAAATAACCAATGAACTTTCTCAGTGCTGATTGATAACGCGATTTAAAGGTGGTTCCTTGTAGCCCTTTAATACTCAAATTTGTTCAAGAGAATTTCAATTATCTCATAGATAATATCAATTTGCAGACCAAGAAAAGAGTATTTTCGAAAATTTACCACTGGATTGGCTGGCTCGGTTATCTAGCCAGTAATTCCAGTGGTAAATTTTCAAAAATACTCTTCTCTTGGTCTGCAAATGGGCATTTCTCAAGACTCCAGCAGAGGCAGTTTTTGGCCGATATGAGTGTTAAGACTAACTTTGTTCATTTTAACAAACTTTCGCATATAAATACGCTTCATTAGGGCAATTGAGGGAATTGATCTGTTACTCAAATATCTGACATCAAATATGTCACAAGCTATCTGATGTCACAATCAAAATAACATCACGCTATCAAAAAGTTCGCAAATTCTGTCACGAATGTGTATGAATTCTATATCTTTGATGAATTTACAATGTAATAAACATTCTGTTATTTTGAAAATAATTTGACTGGGTGCTGTCACCTTAGGCGGAACTCCCCCTCCTCCCCAAGTCAAATATCTTTCAAGATATTCACCAGCTTACCTGTATAGTTATATTGAGATTTAGATTGTGGGAATTCAGGTCTCAAAGTTACAAATTAATCCAAGGTAGGCGGAGATTATCTCGGAAGGGCGTTACGTAGCTAGACATAGATCCCTTTATTGATAAAGCACATTTGTGTATGACAGCTTAGTTATTACCAGACTATCAGTAGCATGCCTACCACTGAAGCTACCACAGTATTGAGTCACTGCTGGTTGCAATACTGGAACTAAACAAGTGTGACACAATATAATTGCGACTTGGCTAGATTTGTCAGAAATGCCAAAGATTCCTGTGACATACTGCATTACGACAGAATCAGATAAAATCATGTTGCATGTGCTCTCACACTGTTCAATTTGTTAGGATGACGCACACTGTTATATCGTATCCTAAAGAGTCGTGGGATATTGTAGTGAAATCGCACAGTTTGAGGCCGGCTTTAGGCAGCAATACTTCCAATCCAATTATGGGCAAAATATTCAACAGTACATTTCTTACATTGTTTTCAAAATTGTTCTAGCTGACGTGTTTTTGTTTTTGGAAACATTTTCACGTATTTCTGAGCTGTTATTGTAATGTTCTCGTAATAGAATATTTTTACTCGGTCAAAATTACCCTTCCAGTCTTGAAATCACCAGTTGAAATCACCCATTAGCAAGCTTCATTGTACAATGGATCAGGCACACTTGTTACTTCTGACGCGGCTTGTGTAATGTATTAGCCATTATTACCCCCTCAGCCATGTCACATGACCTATTAAAGTGAGAATATCTCCAGAACTGACAGGCTAATTTTAATTCTGTAAACAGTTTTTTTGTGGGAAAAAACCAACTTTTGCTATTTGCTGAATATTTTGTTGTGAGAATTGCATTTGTTTGTTGGTGAATCACGGAAACGTGAAAATGTTTTATCGCTACAATTAGATAAGTGTTTTTATAGCCGCTAAGGCTTGTATTTTGTAAATGAACATTATATCAATATTTTGTGCAAAATTTTGTGTCTCTGGCTGTCCTAGAAATATGACAATTTGGCAAAAAGTCTTTGTATAGATTTAATTGTCTAAAGAAATTGTTAACGGCAACAACTTCCTGCTTTGAACAGAATGGATCGATTTCGATTTGTCACTCGATTCTATGGCATCATGCATAGGCAGATGACACAATCGAAGTGCATGATGAATGACGCATCTAGATCCGTCATGAAAATTTAACCCTTTAACCCTCATATCAGCCAAAAGTGGCCTCTGTAGTGGTCTTGAGAAATGTCAATTTGCAAACCAAGAAATTTACTATTTAATAAACATTCTGTTGAATATTTTGAAACTAATTTGACTGGTCGTTGTTGCTACCATATGAAACAACAGCACCCAGTCAAATTAGATTCAAATTTTTCAACAGCTTACCTGTTTATATGCCTTGAAAATGTGATTCTAAGAATTCATGTTTTAAAGTATATAAATCAATCCCAACGTGTGCAAAACATGGGTGGTGTTTTAGCTAGAAACGGGCATGGCATAGCTACTACAGGATGCCTCTATCATGTCCCCAATCATGCTAAGCATAGAAATGGGCATGGCATAGCTACTACAGGATGCCTCTATCATGTCCCCAATCATGCTAAGCATAGAAATGGGCATGGCATAGCTACTACAGGATGCCTCTATCATGTCCCCAATCATGCTAAGCATAGAAATGGGCATGGCATAGCTACTACAGGCTGCCTCTATCATGTCCCGAATTATGCTAAGCATAGAAATGGGCATGGCATAGCTACTACTGGATGCCTCTATCATGTCCCCAATCATGATAAGCATAGAAATGGGCATGGCATAGCTACTACAGGCTGCCTCTATCATGTCCCCAATCATGCTAAGCATAGAAATGGGCATGGCATAGCTACTACAGGATGCCTCTATCATGTCCCCAATCATGATAAGCATAGAAATGGGCATGGCATAGCTACTACAGGATGCCTCTATCATGTCCCCAATCATGCTAAGCATAGAAATGGGCATGGCATAGCTACTACAGGCTGCCTCTATCATGTCCCCAATCATGCTAAGCATAGAAATGGGCATGGCATAGCTACTACAGGCTGCCTCTATCATGTCCCCAATCATGCTAAGCATAGAAATGGGCATGGCATAGCTACTACAGGCTGGCTCTATCATGTCCCCAATCATGCTAAGCATAGAAATGGGCATGGCATAGCTACTACAGGATGCCTCTATCATGTCCCCAATCATGCTAAGCATAGAAATGGGCATGACATAGCTACTACAGGATGCCTCTATCATGTCCCCAATCATGCTAAGCATAGAAATGGGCATGGCATAGCTACTACAGGATGCCTCTATCATGTCCCCAATCATGCTAAGCATAGAAATGGGCATGACATAGCTACTACAGGATGCCTCTATCATGTCCCCAATCATGCTAAGCATAGAAATGGGCATGGCATAGCTACTACAGGCTGGCTCTATCATGTCCCCAATCATGCTAAGCATTCAAACAGTTTTAAGTCCCTAACTCAAATCAGTTGAAAATCTGTCCCATACATTTCCTATGAGGCTTGTTGGACACAGAATTATGGATTTCTCAAATAGCTTTAAACTGATGCAATGTAAAGATGGAAGTTTCTATAGATGTTTTAGGTGACAAGTTCCCCGTACATATACATGTACCAAAACTCTAGGCGTAGATACAGTTAATATTTGAATAATAATGCGAAGAAGAAAAAGCCAACAAAATCTGTTAAGAAGACAATAGTCTACTTATATGCACGTAGACTAATGATCGTCATAATTACACATTCTATTAATATTTCGCCAGTGAAATGTACCTTTCCGGTTTATCAGTCCATCATATGATGTCATAATCAACTATGCAACGTGTATGAGGGCGTCATAATCAATGACGTCATGAACGACGTAAATAAGTACATCACGAATGCACAATTGGTGATGGACTATACGTTGGTGTATGGCTTTACTATTTAATAAGCATACTGTTGAATGTTTTGAAACTAATTTGACTGGACGCTGTTGCTGACATAGGCAGCAACAATGCCCAGTCAAATTAGTTTCAAAATATTCAACAGCTTACCTGTCTAGTTTTCTGGAAATCAGAGAGTTCAGGGATTGATCAATCCCACCATGCACAAGGTGTGAGTGGAGCGTAGCCAGAGATGGGTGTGGCATAGCTAAAACTGGAACGGTCCATTATTTAATCTTTTCATTGATGAAATGCCAGTATCTTAATTTCAAGTCAACCATACGGGAAAGCTGTTGAATATTTTGAAAATAATTTTACTGGAGCATATAGAAGAGTATACTGATGATGTAACAAATCCCAGATTGAATGTGTTGTGGTTCATTGAATATGGTGTGGTTTGAATGTGCTGCTGTAGTTCATTGAATGTGCTGTGGTTCATTATGCCCCCACTTTAGCGAAAG
Organism: Chaetoderma sp. LZ-2023a; assembly: GCA_034401795.1. Lineage (NCBI taxonomy): Eukaryota > Metazoa > Mollusca > Caudofoveata > Chaetodermatida > Chaetodermatidae > Chaetoderma > Chaetoderma sp. LZ-2023a. The sequence continues at coordinate 808,722 of CM067360.1, forward strand.
CGGTGGGATTATGTTTTCGCTTCCATCCGTCTGTGCGTCCGTCACACACACAGGTTTTCTTTCGATAACTTTTGCTTGGAATATTGTGACAACACTTCATGGGAACATTGACTATGGTACTAGGGAAATGTACATTATTGTGTGGGTCAGTCAGCTTGTCCCTCTGTCCATCCATCCCTTTGTCTCTGAATTTGTGTCCGTCCATCCGTGCAAATTTGGGGTTTTCGTTCAATAACTTTATTTTTGCTTGGAGTATTGTGACAAAACTTCATGGGAACATTGGCTATGGTACTAGGGAAATGTACATTATTTTGTGGGTCAATCAGCTTGTCCATCTATACATTTGTCTCTGTATTTCTGTCCATCCGTGTAAGTTTTGGATTTTAGCTCTCATTTGTCGGTGTATCCATCCATATGTCTATCCGAATCAGTGGGATTATGTCATCCCATGGACATGGCTGCTGTTGCGGGGCGATTATTTGATTTATATCATCTACTTGAATGTGTTGTGGTTCATTGAATGTGCTGCTGTGGTTCATTGACTGTGCTGGTGTGGTTCATTGAACGTGCTGCTATGGTTCATTGAACATGTTGAATGTGCTGTGGTTCATTGACCATGTTGAATGTGCTGTGGTTCATTGCATGTGCTGGGGTTCACTGAATGTGCTGTGGTTCATTGCATGTGCTGTGGTTCATTGAATGTGCTGTGGTTCATTGAATGTGCTGTGGTTCATTGAATGTGCTGTGGTTCATTGAATGTGCTGTGGTTCATTGACTGTGCTGGTGTGGTTCATTGAACATGTTGAATGTGCTGCTGTGGTTCATTGAATGTGCTGCTGTGGTTCATTGAATGTGCTGCTATGGTTCATTGAATGTGCTGCAGTGGTTCATTAAATGTGCTGTGGTTCATTGAATGTGCTGTGGTTCACTGAATGTGCTGTGGTTCACTGAATGTGCTGTGGTTCATTGAATGTGCTGTGGTTTATTGAATGTGCTGTGGTTCATTGAATGTGCTGTGGTTCATTGAATGTGCTGTGGTTCATTGAATGTGCTGTGGTTCATTGAATGTGCTGTGGTTCATTGAATGTGCTGTGGTTCATTGAATGTGCTGTGGTTCATTGACTGTGCTGTGGTTCATTGAATGTGATGTGGTTCATTGAATGTGCTGTGGTTCATTGAATGTGCTGTGGTTCATTGAATGTGCTGCTGTGGTTCATTGAATGTGCTGCTGTGGTTCATTGAATGTGCTGCTGTGGTTCATTGAATGTGCTGCTGTGGTTCATTGAATGTGCTGTGGTTCATTGAATGTGCTGTGGTTCATTGAATGTGCTGCTGTGGTTCATTGAATGTGCTGCTGTGGTTCATTGAATGTGCTGTGGTTCATCTGGCAGTTAATTGCAACATATTCAACAGTTTGTTGGTGTTTAACCCTGTAATGGCATTGGTCATGCCGAAATATCAAGTTATAGGCGAAGAGAATACTCTTGAAATTTTGGTACTGCAATGACTGACTTGATAATTGATCCATTACTGACTCGATAATTGATCCATTACTGACTAGATAATTGATCCATTACTGACTCGATAATTGATCCATTACTGACTAGATAATTGATCCATTACTGACTAGATAATTGATCCATTACTGACTAGATAATTGATCCATTACTGACTAGATAATTGAACATCTCATTCCAGTTGTAAATTTGTTTAATCTTCCCCCCTTGGCCTGCAAATGACATCACTGTCTACGGAAGAAATGTCTTCCAATTGAATTATGTCTAAAATATTTAACAGTACATTTTTTAGTAAGTAACTAACATGTTTCTATTTATGTTTTTATTATTATTTGCTTATTTATGGGCTGTACTTTATATACCAAATGAATGAGACCTAAGATCATTCTGATGACATCGACACTGCAGAAAGCTGTTGCTATTTTAATAAGCAGTTGCTGAAATTAAGTGTGTTAAAAAAAATGAGCACTCTATTGCACCTGTTGTGAACATGATGAATTCAAGCGGGACATGGGTCACATTCTAAAAATAACCGATTGACAGAAATAGACATTGAAAACACACATCTTGTGTACATTAGCGCAGGCATAGCACAAAGTAGAACTATATTTAACACCTGTCATCGAATCGCATTAACTCCACGTGTTTGCTCAAATTAAAGAAGCAATCAGATACCTAATTTGCACTCTAGATTATGGTATTGACATATTCTTAGTCTTCTCAGTGTCTGTTGATATAAGACTATCTACTGGTCTCTTTATAAACGTTTATTGACAGTAATTAGAGAGTGAGTGCATGTCCTTGTTTATCAAAGGGTGTCCATTTTTAGCTTGTCATACGAAAGCACCGTAGTTCCAGAACTGAACTTTCCAGTTTTAGCTATGCCCTGCCCATCTCTAGCTAAGCTCCACCCATGCTTCGCTCGTATTGGGATCGATCGAGCTCTGAACACCCTGACTATCAATTTCCAAAAAACTACAGGTAACCTGTTGAATATTTTGAAACTAATTTGACTGGTTGCTGTTGCAGTCAAATTAATTTCAAAATATTCAACAGCATATTTATTAAATAGCAAAGAATTACAAAGACATACAATTCATACAACGTGTCGGACTATTCAGGATTTGATGATGGTCTGTATGGAACCCATGATTGTGACATCATACACGCGGTGAGCTGATTATGACCTCGTATGAGGTCAGATGATGGATGGATAATGCAGCGTGTATAGACACCCCTTCCTCCATGTATCCTCCCTCTAGCTCCATTGTGTGTGTGTGTGTGTGTGTGTGTGTGCGTGCATGCGTTCGTGTGTGCGCATGCGGTGCATGCTTGCATGTATGTATGTATGTTAAACCTCTAGTGGTAAAATTTGGTAAATTTTTTTAAATTATTTTCTTATTGAATGTCCATTTACAGGCCAAGAGAATAGAATTTTTAGAATTTATCACTGGAATGACTGGCTCGGCTGCCGAGCCAGTCATTCCAGTGATAAATTTTCAAAAATTCTATTCTCTTGGCCTGTAAATGGACATTCTACAAGACAATAGCAGCGTCCAGTTTTGGCCAGTATAACCATTAAGGTCATGTTGACCTGCTTTTCATGGTCGACTGAATATCACAGAACATGTTTGTCCCGGCCATAGTTTCAAGACTTTTTCACATATGGTCACCAAACTTGGTATGTGGATGCATCTTAGGGAGAAGGTGTGCACAGTATGAAAAGTAGGTCATGCTGATCTACTTTTCATGGTCGACTGAATATCACAGAACATGTTTGTCCCGGCCATAGTTTCAAGACTTTTTCACATATGGTCACCAAACTTGGTATGTGGATGCATCTTAGGGAGAAGGTGTGCACAGTATGAAAAGTAGGTCATGCTGACCTACTTTTCATGGTCGACTGAATATCACAGAAAATGTTTCTCCTCCATATGTTCGTTTCTCTGTGTCTGAGGCACAGTTCCAAACCTTTCCCTGAAGCATATGCCTTCGGGGTTATCCATTCGGTTTCTCTGCAGAGTATGCCTTCGGGGAGCATACATCAATTTATTGATTTGCCTTGTTATTATTAGTGCCCTACCGGTAAAACTAGGGGGACTATAGATTTGCATTCCGTCTGTCCATCCGTCTACCGCAGTTGGTTTTCCGCACTTTTTTTCTCAGTCCTTCAAGGTATTCAACTAAGAATGTCCATCCGTCTACCGCAGTTGGTTTTCCGCACTTTTTTTCTCAGTCCTTCAAGGTATTCAACTAAGAATTGGTACATTGCTTTGGTATGAGAAGTTACAGAACAAGTTCGAGTTTCAGGTGTATGCGTAAATTTTTTATGGAGTTTTGCCCCCTGAAAAATATCAGCTTTCCGCACTTTTTCGCACGCCTTCAAGATATTTAAGGAAAATTTGGTACATCGCTTTAGTATAAGGAATTACAGAGCAAGTTCAAGATTAAACCATTTTCGTCACTTTTTCATGGAGTTATGCCCCCTTTCGAAAATCGGTACATCGCTTTAATATAAGGAGTTATAGAGCAAGGTCGAATTTCAGACATTTTCGTCAATTTTTTTATGGAGTTATGCCCCCTTTCAACTTGCAAAATACAAAAAATATCAGCTTTCCATACTTTTCGCACTTCAAGATATTTAAGGGAAAATCGGTACATCACTTTAGTATAAAGAGTTACAGAGCAAGTTCAAGTTTCAGACATTTTCGTCAATTTTGTATGGATTTTGGCCCTTTTGACTTATGAAATATTAGTCTTCCACACTTTATAAGCAGACTTTCAAGATATTCTACTGAGAATTGGTACATTTCTTTGTTATAAGAAGTTACAGGTCAAGTTCGAGTTTCAGGAGTTTGTGCCAATATTGATGGAGTTACATCCTCTTTCGACTTATGAAATACCAAAATATATTCTTTGTCCACACTTTTCTTCGCACTCCTTCACTATATATAACTGAAACTCGGTATATTGCTTTGTGATGAGAAGTTACAGATCAAGTTCGAGTTACAGCTGCGTCTGTCAATTTTTAATGGATTTTTTTACTGTCAACCTCTAAAGATTTATATTACCAGGTAGGGGGCAAGAGCAATACTTCCTGAATGCTTGTTATTATTAGCTCACCTGGATAGAATGGCCAAGTGAGCTTATGCCATGGCGGGCGTCCGGCCGGCATCTGTCCGTCAACTTTTTCTTTAAAGGGCTTCTCAAAAACTGATGGGCCAATTTCTATTATATTTGATTGGAATCATCCTTAGGTCATAGAGATCCAAGTTTGTTCAAAGGAAGGTGATCGGTCAATTTGGCTGGCAGCCATCTCGGTTTTGGCCACTTTTTAGAAATATCTTTTAAAATCTCCGAAACCGCTTGGCGATCGATTCAAATCTCAGGAAATATCTAGGGCAAGAGCTGAACCAAGTTTGTTCAATGGAACTTGATTGGATGCCTAGTTCTGTGGCCATCTTGGATGGCCTAGATTTCACGAAAATGACTTCTACAGAACCGCTGAATGGATCTGGCCAAAATTTGGTAGATATGATTAGGGACTAAGGGCCATTAGAGGTTTGTCACGGGAAGTTGATGGTGGTAAAAAATGGCTTCGGTTGGTCAATCAAAACGTAGCATGTTTGGTGGTCATTTTAGATTTTTTTATTTGATGGATTTTAAATTGGATTTAAATAGGTTTTTGGATATTCTTATTTCTAATTTGCCATTTTTGAAACTGTCGGATAAATGGTTTGGTGGCCATCTTGGATCATTTTCCCGCCAAAACTTATACTAAAGCAATGGGAAATTTAAAATGTTTTATCGAGAACCACTGGGCCGATTTCAATTATATTTGGTGGGAACAATCCTTAGGGCATAGAGAATCAAGTTTGTTCAAATAAAGTGGGTTGGCCAATTTGGCCGGCGACCATCTTGGATTTTGGCCAATTTGTTTAAATATCTTTAAAAATCTCTCTCCCAAACCGCTTGGGGAATCGATTCATAACTCATGATATATATATGATCTAGGGGAAGAGTAGTTATGATTAGTGACTAAGTGCCATTAAAGTTTGTTCAAAGGAAATTGAATTTCAAAAAATATGGCCGCGTTGCGCCAACAAAAAATGTAGCGTGTTTGGTGACCATATTGAATATTTTTATTTGATGGATTTTGAGGTCGAAATTGGTATTCTATATGCTTTTGGGTATTCAGATTTCAAATTTGCCTTTTTCGAAACTGTCGGATAAATGGTTTGTCGGTCATTTTGGGTCATTTTCCCGCCAAAAGCTCTGGGAGCAATGGGAAATTTAAAATGTCTTCTCGAGAACCACTGCGCCGATATCAATTATATTTGGTAGGAACAATCATTAGGGCATAGAGATTTGTTCAAACGGAGCCGATTGGCCAGTGGCCATCGTGGATTTTGGCCGATTTTTTTTAGTATCTTTAAAAATCTCCAAAACCGCTTGGGGCATCGATTCAAAATTCATGACATGTGATCTAGGGAAAGAGCTGAATCAAGTTTGTTCGAGGGAACTTGATTGGCCAAATCTTGAATGACCTAGTTTTCGCGAAAACGACTTCTCCAGAACCGCTGAATGGATCAGGCAGAAATATGGCAGCTCTGATTATCGACTAAGGGCCATTAAACTGTGTTCAATGGAAGTTGCTAACTAAAAAAATGGCTGGCATGGACCAATCAAAATTTGCCATTTTCAAAACTGTCGAATAAACGGTTTGTCAGAAATCTTTGATCTTTTTCCTGCCAAATACGCCCATACTAAAGCAATGGAAAATGTAAAATATCTTCTCGAGAACCACTGGGCCGATTTCAAGTATATTTGACAGGAACCATCCTTACAGCATAGGGATATAAGTCTCTTCAAAGGAAGATGATGGGACAATTTGGCCGGTCACCATCTTGGATTTTGGCCAACCTTTAGAAACGTCTTTAAAAAGTACCAAGTTTGTTCAAGCGAATTTGATTTACCAAATGGTTCGGCGGCCATCTTGGATGATCTAATTTTCGCGAAAACAACTTCTTCAGAACCGCTGAACAGATCGGGCCGAAGATCGGCAGATATGATTAGGACCTAAACGCCGTTAAAATTTGTCAATGGAAATATGTCGAAAAAACATGTCATGAATCAATCGAAATTTCGCATTTTTGGCGGACATCTTGTATTTTCTGCAAATTTTTTAGAAAGTCATATAAAGACTACTTATTAACCACTGGGACAATTTTAATAAAACTCAGCTAAACCGTCTTCACAGGAATGTGATTGGTAAATTTTTCGTTTGGTTATGCCAGTGGCCAGTAATTTGAGGTGAGCGATACAGGCCCTCTTGTTATTATTTCTATTATTGTCTAACTGTCTTTATATACAGGTAATCTTTATCCCGATCTCGATTACAGGCTAGCAGATTTTGGGATTGATTTGTTAGTGCCAGTTACAGCATGATACATCAGCTCAAATATCTTGTGTGACGACAATTAATGGACCATTCATTGACAATCTTAGACAGGTTTTACTGTATTATATACACGTATGTCGAGCCCTATAGGCGATGCAGAGGATGGCGAGACGTAGCGATCCAAATATCGTCCAGCATATGATTTGAGAATTAGTACAGCTTTTTTCAAACCGGTCTTGAAGACTCGACATGGATACGCAGGCTTCTAATTGACTTTGTGGCATAGTGGGGAGAAAATGTCACCGTGTTTTCCATTTAATGAATGGCATAATAAAATATTTAGTAATAATGTTACTATTACTGTTTAATATGCTAGGTTAATAAGAATAGTTTAATATATTTAATTTATTTATTTTAAATTTTAATACATTGATTGTAAAAAGATATTTTTGAAGTGTTATTTACTATAAAACAAAATATATATTGCTTATAAAGAGTTTCATTTTTCATTTCCACCAATGATGCCACAAGAGGTCTTAACTTATAGTGTTATAAAGATACGATGGGATTTCAATAAGTTCATGGAACTGGGTAATTAAATCGTTGGCAGCCAAGGAGTTTCATTGTTGCTTTTCAATATAATCCCCCTTTACTTCAATGCACTAGCCCATTTTCATACCCCGCCAAAAGATTTGGCGGGGTATTATGTAATGGGGCCGTCTGTCCGGGTGGGCGGGCATGCGGGCGGCAGTGTGGTTTCCGGATGATAACTCTTATCATTTATCGGATCGCATTGAAACTCCGTAGGGTGGTTGGACCAGGTCTTCGGAAGAAACCTATCAAAATCGACGATGATCCGAAGTCCAAGATGGCCGCCAGCCACCGGTTGCCATCTTGAAAATTGGTTTCCGGATGATAACTCTGTTACTGTTTATCGGATTGCTTTGAAACTTCACAGAGTGGTTGGATTAGGTCTGGGGAATAAACCTATCGAAATTGACGACGATCCGAAATCAAAGATGGCTGCCAGTCATGGGCTGCCATCTTGAAAGTTGGTTTCTGGATGATATCTCCGTTACCATTTAACGGATCACTTCATAGGGTGGTTGGAATATGTCTGGTGAAGAAGCTTATCGAAATTTACGATAATCCGAAATCCAATATGGCCGCCAGTCATCGGCGGCCATCTTGAAAATTGGTTTCCGGACGATACCTCCATGACCGTTTAACAGATCGCTTTGACACTTCATAAGGATGACTGGTCTGGATCTGAGGAAGAAATAAATATTTTCTGATAGCTCTCATTCATTGGTTTGTCATCATGGCGGGTTATTATGTGCCGTTTGCGGAGCTCTTGTTCTTTCAGGTTCTCTTTCCTTTAAAATAAAAATGTGGTGTTTCCTCTTGGATTCATTTTTCAGTTGAGGCCTTCAGTGATTCGTTGTCCTTAATTCTCATACCACGCAAGTGTGACTTCGAATTTCTCAATAGATAATAATCACTGGCAGCCAGGTCTGGCCTATAGCGTGGGTGGTTAAACTGCTCGAACCCACAGGAATCACAGCTTGAGCGATTCTGGACTTGTGCACAGGGGCATTGCCATGAAGAAGCATAACCATAGCGCTTAACAACCCTCTTCTTTTCTGCTTGATGGCTTCCCTCAGATGTTTTGATGTCGGCATAATAGGCACCTGTAATCGTTGCACGGATTGGTTTATTGGCAATTAACAGGGACATCCTTCGAGTCCCAGAAAATAGTGGTCATTACTATGCCGGCAGATGGTTGAGTGCGAAACTTCTTTGGAGGAGGAGAGCCCTTGTGCTTCCACTGCATCGACTCCTGTTAAGTTTCTGGATCCCACTGATGAATCCAGGTTTCATCCCCAATTCACATTTCCAGAGTATCCACCCATCATATGACGTCATACTCAACTACGTGGTGTGGAATCACATCATAATGAATGACGTCGTGAATGATGTGCGTCACGAACGTGTATTTGAAGATGGCCTATGCGTTGTTGTACAAATTGTATGCCTTTACTATTTAATAAATCTGTTGAATTGTTTGAAACTAATTTTACTGGGCGCTGTTACTGCCATAGGCAGCAACAGCACCCAGTCAACTTAGCTACAAAATATTCAACAGCTTCCCTATAGTTTTCAGGAAATTGATAGATAGGGTATGCGGGAATCGATCAATCCCAACGGCGAGGTGTGGGTGGAGTTTAGCTAGTGATGGGCGGGGCATGGTTAAAAATGGAAAGGTCCATTACCAACCAGGCATAAAAGTTAGCTGGGCCATCATTGTAGATAGCCAGTAGCTCACGACTTGACTTCACAGTGGCATCGATTTTGCAGCCCAAGATTATAGGGTACCCAACTTGCAGATTCCTTAGACATAGCCAAATGTTCATGAATTATAGTTGAAACACTTCCATGGGATATATATCATACTATAAGGCTATTTCATATATCTTTAAACGGAGATCGTTCATGATTAAGGCCTCCGCTATGACTATAATATCGTCACTGATGACGTCATTAGACCTTCCCGACCTGGGGTCATCCTCAAGGGAACGGCGGCCAAGCTTGAATTCAAAGGACCATTTTGCTATTGTGGAATATTGAGCCGCCATACACAACAGTCATACTTTTGTGGATTTCATTTGCGTTACTGCCTTCCTTGGTAAGAAACCTAATAACTTCTCTCCGCTCTGAGTTCAATTATTGTAATATCCATGATTTCAGAGGTGGGGGTAGGGGGGGTTGGTGGTGGTCTTGCTTTACAAAAGTACTCTGGGAGAATAGAGATAGAAATGTTATTTTAATCAGGACAACATAGTGAATAAACAAGCTTTTAAATGAGCACAAAATTATATCCCTGTCAATGATTTACATACCTGGTCTACGAACTTATTGAACCACACACCCCTTGTATGTCTAGTTATGTGCTCAGTCACATACAGCCTTGACAGTATTACACGTGGCTCAAGCGGATCTGCCGCTCCTGCGGGAGAGAGATAGGCAGTATTATATGTGGATCAATCAAGCGAATATGCCGCTCCTGTGGGAGAGATAGGCAGTATTACATGTGGATCAATCAAGCGAATCTGCCGCTCCTGTGGGAGAGAGATAGGCAGTATTACATGAGGAACAATCAAGCGAATCTGCCGCTCCTGTGGGAGATATATATGCAGTATTACATGTGGATCGATCAAGAAAATATGCCACTCCTGTGGAAGAGATATAGGCAGTATTACATGTGAATGAAGCGAATCTTCCGCTCCTGCGGGAGAGAGAGATAGGCAGTATTACATGTGGATCAACCGAATCTTCCGCTCCTGCGGGGGAGATAGGCAGTATTACACGTGGATCAACCGAATCTTCCGCTCCTGCGGGAGAGAGATAGGCAGTATTACATGTGGATCATGTGAATCCGCCGCTCATGTGTTGAAGCCGGTCTATGAACGACAACAGCATAATAGTGACTGTGTCAGTGCTTTTGGTAGTAAATGGTCCTCATAGTTCGTCTCCTTTTGGCTATCGACAAAGCCTCCGCGTGAAACATTGGGCCGATATCAATAGCCACAACTGTAACCACTGGAGTGAAATGCAATTACTAACATATATGATCATCATCATCATCATCATCATCATCTGTTGGGACGCTGGAGACCCTATTGGGCCTATTGTGGATCTAAACGTTCACACACTTATGAATATTAATTGAGCAATGTGTGGATAATGGTTAAACGTTTCCTCTTTTGGTTTTGGTTTTTCGTTTTTGTTTATTTGTTCGTCTTTTTGTGCGATTTGTTGAGGTATGTGCAGTTTACAGATGTACATATATACCTGTTAGAGTCCTAATTCAACTAGCAGCCAGTTTGTTCTGGTAGGCGTAAAATTATCTCTGTGACGTCAGCTTATCAGAATGGTAGAATGAACCCACCTTATAAATGTGTTTGAGATAACTCTAGATGTTATTCGTAGACTTGTATGCCTGGTAGGACACGCCCACCTGGTAAGTTATTACATTAGGTGTTTCCCATGTATGTAACATCTAGTAGACTATGGTGAAATAGATCCGGCTAATGTGCTGGATAATAAACCACCCGCGCGCGCACGTGCGCGCGCACACGCGTGTGTAAACAATTTATTTAGGTAGACGTGGACTAGAATAGTACGACAGCCACCTTATCAATAATGCCTGAGGTAACGGTGGGGTGGCGTTAAGTTGCTATCTCGTGAAGCTGGTAGGACACGCCCACCTGGCCTGATTGATTAAGTGTGCAGATATATGGCTGTGGCAAGGTTGGTAGGACACACCCAACTGGTCTGGTGAATTGTGTGTAAAAATATATACATTATTCTGTCAAGCACTAGAGGTCTAGAAGAACAGCATGAGCTCATGTGGCGGCTAATTTGGGTTAGAGGCAGACCCACCTGGTTCGCTTACAGCTTACTAGTGTGATATGGCATACCCACCTTAATTATAACCTCGTAAGCTGGCAGGACAAGCCCACGTGACCTGGCCGTTTACAATTAAAGAGTATTTCGTGTAGCTTGGCTCTTAACTAGTAATAGAACGTGAACCTTGGACAGCATGGGCAAGTATGTCTACAGTAGTTTAGTTGGCACACATGGTGAGTACATTATTTTCAGTTTAATGTTACATTGCGTAACATTATTTTCCTGACAAACTCATTTACTGAGTGTTTATCCCCATATGTATCCGCTTAGAACGTGTACGCTTATCAATGTGCCTGGTATAGCGGGTTCCACTGCGGTGTAGGGTGTGAGACTGGTAGAACAAGCCCACCTAGCCTGGCAGCGTATAACAGCTGGATTCTACTGGGTGGAATTAGTTGCAGCAACTGAATGTTTCGACTGTTCGTCACGTCATAATATGAAGCAGAAAAGTTGACAAACAAACATGGTAGAGACCCTCTACTTCATTTCTGTGTCATTTTTTCTGCTTCATATTATAGCGTCAGACAACTGGTTGTCCTGGAGTAGGACGGACACTAAAAGTAAGGAATCAAGATTTCAAAACTAGAGAAAAAGCTTACTAGGAGACAATCTATGAGTGCATTTATGCAGGCATGGTCTGCTATCTCAACTCAAACTGGTACCCTGAAGTACTATAAGGAATATTGCAGGGTGAGATACAGGATTACAGATCACACCCAACAAGTCTGGAAGTGGATCTTATCTAGTCGGTATCTAAGGACCTACCATATCAAGGCTAATATCCAAACACCCGGAGCGGACTTGACCTTTGACTGCGGATTTGAATTGAGTTAAATCTGACAAGCCAATCTGCTGATCCAAGCCACGGTGTACTGAGAGGATGCGACTGGAGTGGCGTACACGTCTGTTGTGTGTATGCAGACGGCACATGGTAATACAAGAAGTTGCATTGCAGGCGGCACATGGTAATACAAGAAGTCACACTGCAGACGGCACATGGTAATACAAGAAGTCACTGCAGACGGCACATGGTAATACAAGAAGTTGCATTGCAGACGGCACATGGTAATACAAGAAGTCACACTGCAGACGGCACATGGTAATACAAAAAGTCACATTGCAGACGGCACATGGTAATACAAGAAGTCACATTGCAGACTACGCATGGTAATGCAAGATGTCACATTGCAGACGGAACATGGTAATGCAAGAAGCCACATTGCAGACGGCACATGGTAATGCAAGAAATCACATTGCAGACGGCACATAGTAATGCAAGAAATCACATTGCAGACGGAACATGGTAATGCAAGAAGTCACATTGCAGACGGCACATGGTAATGCAAGAAGTCGCATTGCAGACGGCACATGGTAATGCAAGAAGTCACATTGCAGACGGCACGTGTTAATGCAAGAAGTCACATTGCAGACGGCACATGGTAATACAAGAAATTGCATTGCAGACGGCGCATGGTAATACAAGAAGTCACATTGCAGACGGCGCACGGTAATGCAAGAAGTCACATTGCAGACGACACATGGCAACAACATCCAGTCAAAATAGTTTCAAAATATTCAACAGCTTCCCTGTATAGTTATCTGGAAATTGATAGTCACGAACGAGGTGTGGGTGGATCTTAGCTATAGATGGGCGGGGCATAGCTAAAACTGGAAAGGTGTATTGTACTTACGACTGCCCGCCAGTTACAGATCTTTACTATTTAGCTGTAGGCGCGATTCAATAAAGGCGTAAAGGTCTGTATCCTTCCTGCGCCCATTTCTGCCATCTAGTGGTCGTGACTTTTCCATTAGATCATTTGCCCTAGATGGTGTGATCATATACCACCATTACTAGACTATATGCCTCTAGGTAGATCTTCTATAATTTAAAGGTGTCATAGATTTTGTAGATTTGCAATGTTTACGGGTGTGAATATAGTACTTAAACGCTCTTTGATAACTACCAAACGCTGGACCAGAAAGAGTTAAATCTGTTCTTGAAACTAGATTAGATTCGGGGAACTTACTAAAGTTTCTGGCTAATTGTTCCAGCTATTAGTAATGCGATTGTAAAGAAATCTTGTTGTATTGATTTAGTAATTCGACTTTTATTTAGTTTCATGCTGTGGCCACACGTTTTAGTGTTCGAACTTGAAATAATTACATTGAATGGCGTCATGGAGATGTGTGTATGTTTCGTGTTATAATTCTTTCTATCAAACCATGCATGGGCTTAATAAAGTTAAATACGTATATCGTGTGTATCGATTACACGTATTTAATAGCCTACATATAGGCTGTATAAATTTGATATTACGTTTCACTTTTGCAAGTAGGCCTATATCAACGTTGGCCTGTGTTTCACATAAGCGATGCTTAGAACATTACCAAATATACTCTGTATAGAAAAAGGTGTTAGTGGTTTGGAGGTCAATACACACATGCTTTCGGTGTCGATTTATGAAATAAATTTGTTTGTCATTGACTTAATCATTTTGTTGTCTTGAATTGAAAGATTAAGGCAGCGTGTTAATATCTGTGAAACTATGTAAGCGTTGTGCATGCGTATGTGCGTGCGGGCATGTGTGCGTGTCTGCGTGTGCAATATGACCTTCTCTCTATTTATTCCATATGGGTTTGATATGACTGTGTCAATTGTAGCATAATTGCAGCATGTATGTTATGTGCCTTGAAAATACCAGAGCGCAAAAGGCTAGCTGTTTGCCACTTTAAGTGTGTGCAAATAATTGTCAGTTTCTCTGACGTTTGGACTTTCAGAGGTGACACAGGCGACTTTTCGGATAAGTCAACACCTGTATTTTAACGGTTTGGTGTACGAAGTCGCGTGTTGTTACATTTTCTTGTACATGTGAGTATAACAGTGGATATTAACTGTACGCTTTGAATTGGTGGTATAGCGATGTTTCTGTATAGCTGACTAAGTGTGGGGAGGCTAAGCTTATATCGTTATTAACAGACGCACCCGGGACCCAGATGTACCAACATACTAGGGGCGGGTTATAAGCTCTCAAAGCTCGGCTTTCGTGGGTCAACTGGACATCAAACTACACTCGTTTAATATTTACTTCTATTCGTTGTCAGAGTAACTTTCTAACAATTTCATTGGCTACTGCTAAGATAGTTGGCCAGTGAGATAATGCGAAACCTCTCCTCGCGCGAACGGAGAACGCAAACCAAATACCTTATTCGTTATCCGTGCCGTGTGGCTACAGTGCAAACTTTGTTAATTTGCAGGAGCCACATCACATCTATGTTTTACAAGTCAGTGTCGGTCATGAACGGCACGTTCTGTTGTTGTAAATAAGCACAAATCGTGCCAATGACGGATTCAATTAAGGACATTAGATTTACATTGATTGCTAATTTTCGGATGATTGTCGGGCAAAGTTAACACGAATAGCACCAGTGAAAGTTTAGAGCTGCTCTATAGAACAGTATGGTTGTTCCTCAATATCACGCGCAGATGGACAGGACAGTTGTTTACGAGTAGAAGAAACCAGTCGCTGTGCCGTAGATACACCTAAGCAGTATCAATATGTGAATCAAACTGTATAATTGATAATTTAGTCAATGAATATTGGTCTTGAAACATTGTCATGATGTGGTACATAGGTTTAATTGTGGGTGTACCTCGCGATAGTGTGTTGCAGAATGATGTAGGATGAGATTTACGATATATAGCCTACTATTAGTCTAATAATGGATTTCGATTCATTAAAATATGTGTATTTGTTATTAACATTTTCTTTCATTGACTATTTTTATGTGTCTGGATTTCTTTATCCAATAAAACCACAGTACCCGTGCACCACAACCACTGGAGCAGAATGGGTGCGGCACCCGATGAACTGTTCTGTGTATTTTGTATGCGGGTTCGGGATAGCACATCGTATGCAGCCCTGTCCGTATTTTCACGTGTGGTCCAAAGTAGCCAACAACTGTGTACCAAGAAGCTCCAGATTTAACGATTGTATAGATTATGATCATATTGGAAACCTTGTGGAAGGAACAACAATGTCAACGACATCGAAAATGACGAAAACAACAACAACATCATCAAAGATAACAACCGTTGCTGGTACTGCTGCTGCTGCTGCGACGACAACGACAACAGTGCCGACCCTCACTACTACAACCCCGCCAACGCACGTAACAAGGTCGGTGCGCCGCCGTGGCAGGGATAACTATTATTACCCTCGGTACAATGCCGGACGCGAAGCGTGGAATCCAAATAAGGGAACACCACAACGTAAATATCCACCACCTTTGCCAACCCCGCCATTCGTTATCTACCCATCAGAACCTTCGTGGAATCCAGATGAATTTAAAACCACACCACCAAGGCTGGAGCCGGCCAAATATCCAGAGATTCCCCTGGACTTTGAAGATTACGGCATGCCCTCCAACGGAGGTAAGAATAACGGCGACGGAGATGGCGGTAACAGCAGCAGTAACGATGACAATAGCAATGACGAGGACGACGACACCAACACATTGACGACGACGACAACGACGACGACGACCACAACAACAATCGAGTAGTGGTAGTAGTAGTTTTTATTATTGTCAAACATTATTTCTATGAACCCTGTCTTTGACGACTCACTGGCACTAGGATCTAGCTCATTCATCATCTGGAATGTAATTTTACCATTTTAAATTGCCTTTTTCAGTTGTTGTTGTTGTTGTTGTTGTTGTTGTTGTTGTTGTTGTATTAGTATTAGTAGTAGTAGTAGTAGTAGTAGTAGTAGTAGTAGTAGTAGTAGTAGTAGTAGTAGTAGTAGTAGTAGTAGTGGTAGTACTAGTAGTAGTAGCAGTAGCAGCAGCAGCAGCAACATTTGTTGTTGTTGTTGTTGTTGTTGTTGATGTTGTTGTTGTTGTTGTTGTTGTTGTTGTTTTCATGCATATACACAGTTTACGGTTGTGGGCTATATATTGTTGTCGGTATTAAGCCTCTAGTCCTGACTTCTGGCTTAAAGCTGTCAAGCTCACGAGGAAGAGCAACATCCTGTGGCAAGTTATTCCACACTGATATTGTTCGTGGCATGAAGCTGTGATGTAAAACCATTTTCTTAGTCTTTGGATGCTGGAATCGGTCTCTGTGATCCATGTTCCTTCTAGAGACAGAGATAGGATGGGACGCTTGTGGTAGATCTACCAGGTTATTGGAGACTTTGTAGAGTAACGTCAGTAAGTAATAATAATGCCCTTCTTTGAGCGTGTCCTACCCAAGGTCATTCACCATGTGTGGTGCGCTCTGGTAGTTCTGGCAGCTGTATCGTTTCACCGGTATTGTCAATTTAAAAAACTGTGCTGCCCTTTCTGTGCTGCTTCTAACTTGTCTTAATTTGTTGCCTGATGGGGATCCCTGACCGGACAGCTGTACATCAAAATCGGTAATAGTATCATAGTGTAGGCTCTGCCTTTGATGGTCTTTTTGGCACGATTTTGTAGTGATCTCGTTTACATGAGTGGCCGAGTTGAGATGGTTTGGAAGCTGTTCTTAATATGGGGTAATTCTTCAAGTGTATGTTGAATTGATTGTGGCTAATGGGCGTGTTGATATTAGCCACGCTTGTGTAGCATTTGATGGTACTAACATCAAAGACAACAATTGCTGCTGGTTGTGGTGCCACTCTTTAGACCAGTTGGCTAGGCAATCAGTGCCCTCCTGGAAGGCAATGTGACATTTTGTTGTCTGTGTGTACATATGATGATACATGGCCGCTAACACGTTTAATCATGGAGCGTGCTAGCTAACCTTTGCATGGTTGCATCCACTTTACCTGACACGTCAAGATATGTCAGTGGTGGTAATATATAAAGTTGACCCATGTCATTTTGATCGTAAGTCAGCATAGCACCCTCACACCACCACACCGTCTATAACAGCATACTTGTCATCCTTGAGGAACACAAGCAGTCTTTTAGGACAGACAGGAGTGGCTATCATGCATTATAGTCATTGGGACACACAGACCTTAGTTATTCAATGAAACACGATCTTCGTTTTCTGCTCACACTGGCCACCAGTCCCACACCTCCACTTACCAATCATTGTATCTGCATTTAGTGCTGTTGCCGACGACAGGTCCACACCTCCAGCTGCCAATCATCGTATCAGTCTGGAGTTCTGGCCATTAGGGAACAATCTTGCGAGTGGCTGCTGTTTTTAGCTCATCTGACCTGAAAGGCCAAGTGAGCTTATGCTGTGGTGGCCGTCCGTCGTGTGTCAGTCCGCCGTCCGTCGTCCATCCGTCATCTGTCCATCCGTCGTCCGTCAACTTTTCCTTTAAACGACTTCTTCTCAAGAATTTGGCCGATTTCAATTTTATTTGGCAGGAAGTATGCTTAAGGCATAGGGATCCAAGTTTGTTCAAACGAAGCCGATCGGCCAATTTAGCCGGTGGCCATCTTGGATTTCGACTGATTTTAGGAAATGTCTTTAAAAAAATCTTCTCCGAAATCGGTTAGGGAATCGCTTCAAAACTCATGAAACATCATCTAGGGAAAGAGATAAGCCAAGTTTGTTCAAGAGGACTTGATTGACCAAATGGTTCGGCAGCCATCATGGATGGCCTAGTTTTCCAGAAAAGGACTTCTTCTCCGGAGCCGCTGGAAGGATCGGGCCGAAATTTGCTAGATATGATTAGGGACTAGGGGTCATTAAAGTTTCTTTAAGGGAAGTTGATCCAAAAAACATGTATAAATGTAAAAATGTAACGTGTTTGGCGGCCATATTGGATTTTTTTATTTGATGGGTTTTGAGGCCGAAATTGTTTTTATATATGTTTTTGGCTATTCTGAGCTCAAATTTGCCATTTTCGAAATTGTCGGATAAACGGTTTGGCGGCCATCTTGGATTATTTAAATTTTCTTCTCGAGAACTGCTAGGCCGATCTCAATTATATTTGGCAGGAACAATCCTTAGGGCATAGAGAATCAAGTTTGTTCAAATAAAGTAGGTTCGCCAATTTAGCCGGCGACCATCTTTGATTTTGGCCAATTTCTTTTAATATCTTTAAAAATCTTTCTCCGAAACCGCTTGGGGAATCGATTCATAACCGATGGTATATATGATCTAGGGGAAGAGCTGAACCAGGCATCCTTATGGAATAGGGATCCATGTTTGTTCAAATGAATCCGATTACCAAATTTGGCCGATGGCCATCCTGTACTTCAGCCGATTTTAGGAAATGTCTTTAAAAATCTTTTCCGAAACCGCTGGGGGAATTGATTCAAAACTCATGAAACATCATCTAGGGCAAGAGGTAAGCCAAATTTGTTCACGGACATGATTGACCAAATGGTTCACCGGTCATCTTGGCTGACCTAGTTACTGAAGTGATCGGGCCGAAATTGGGGAGATATGATTAGAGACTAAGGGTCATTAAAGTTCGTTCAAAGGAAGATAATCCGTCAACAAACATGGCCGCCGTGTGCCAATCAAAATGTAGCATGCTTTGCAGCAATATTGGATTTTCTATTTGATGGATTTTGAGGCCGAAATTAGGTTTATATATGTTTGTGGGTATTCTGATTTCATATTTGCCAGTTTTGAAACTGTCGGATAAACGGTTTGGCAGCCATCTTGAATCTTTTTCCTGCCAAAAACTCCCATACTAAAGCAATGGGGAAATTTTTAATGTCTTCTCGAGAACCACTGGACCGATTTCAAGTACATTTGGAAGGAAGCATTCCTAGGGCATAGAGGTCCATGTTTGTTCAAACAAAGCCTATCGGCTAATTTGATTGGCGACCATCTTGGATTTTGGTCGATTTTCAGAAATGTCTTTTAAAATCTTCTCCGAAACCGCTTGGGGGATCAATTCAAAACGCATGAAATATCATCTAGGGCAAGAGCTGCGCCAAATTTGTTCAAGGGAACTTGATTGGCCAAATGGTTTTGCGTCCATCCTGGATAACCTATTTTGGCCAAAACAACTCCAGAACTGCTGAATGGATTGGGCCGTAATTTGGGAAATATGATTAGGCACTAATGTGTCATTAAGTTTTGTTCAAGGGAAGGAGCTACGTCAGAAACATGGCCACAGTAGACCAATCAAAATGTAATGTGTTTAACAGCCATATTGCACTTGCAAAAATGTCCACAAACTCATTTAAAAGACTACTAAACCACCCACCAACAATTTTGACGAAAATGCATAGTGCTCCAGGCGAGCGACACAGGCCCCTTGGGCCTCTTGTTTATGTTTACAGGCATATTTATCAAGCATAAGACTTCATGTCAAATGTTTTCGGCTGAGAATCCAAATGATAAATAGAGGGATCCGATATGTCACTCAGGTGTCTGCCATCATAATGAAATACGTCACTTGTTAGCTGACATCATAATCAAAAAGTCCGTCACGAAGCTGGAAATAGTCCGTCACGAAAGTGTCTGAATTGTATTGTCTTTCATTAATTTAGAATTTAATAAACATTCTGTTGAATATTTTGAAACTAGTTTGAAGGGGGCTGCTACTGTCATAGGCAACAGCCGCCTAGCAGTCAAATTAATTTTTAAAATATCCACCAGCTTATCTGTAATAGGCCCCAGCGGTAGGCTGAAGTTTAGTTCTGCGTTGTAGCACATATTTAGTGAATTTATACAATCGTTGGTTTGTTGTCAAAGGTCAAACAAGAAGTTGATTCGTACAGAATGCAGCAAGTTTTTCCAACTTATCTCAAATCAGCTTGTTCATTTCCATGTAACTTTTCCGATTTACATATTTCATTGCGATATCTAAAATCTCGGGTGAAACATTCAGGTAATAGCTATATATCTTTTGTCCGGTCCACTCACTGAAAATGTGCAGTGCTGGTAGCGTGGCATGGCTGGGCAAAGAGTGGCTAATCGCGTCATTCCCCGATGTTAATTACATCTCTAGGCCACGTTAAGCCCATATGATTATCTGACAGATTATAATTTCTTCATTCTATTTAGAAAGACATGTTACTCCGATGCTTTTGACAGCGGAGTATCTTCTCGCTAATTAGCAATCGCAGCCACCGAGCTTCTCAAAGCGTTCAATGGCGTCCCGACATCAGCGACACGATGGCAAAGCCAAACGTACCTAGTAGGCGGCGTTATTGAGCAACAATGGATGAATACAGTTTCTCAGTCAATCATATGACGGCATAATCAACAACGTCACGTGCAGACTGACGTCATACTCAATTGTGTCATGAATGATGCTATTTAATCAGTCTTAAATGCTTAATAATCTGTCAGGTTGTACGAATTGTATGTCTTTACTATTTAATAAACATTCTGTTGAATATTTTGAAGCTGATTTGACTGGGAGATGTTGCCGCCATAGGCTTATTTGTATAGCTTTCTGGAAATTGAGGTTCGGCGAGTGCAGGGATCGATTGATCCAAACATGGGCGAAGCTAAAAAGGGGCGGGGAATAGCCAAAACTGGATTTCTGAATTGACATGCGGATTCCGTTACCCAAAGAAGTTGCCATACCAACCGTGATCTGGAACCACAAGGCGGAATGTTCTTAGACGCAGAAGGTCTTTCTATTTGGTCTGATGGAGAGACGATGACTGCCCAATGATTCGCTAATGTTAACTAGGTA
This sequence comes from Chaetoderma sp. LZ-2023a, assembly GCA_034401795.1. Taxonomy (NCBI): domain Eukaryota; kingdom Metazoa; phylum Mollusca; class Caudofoveata; order Chaetodermatida; family Chaetodermatidae; genus Chaetoderma; species Chaetoderma sp. LZ-2023a. The sequence continues at coordinate 829,718 of CM067360.1, forward strand.
TATAGTGATAGTAAGGTGGCATCGTCTTATAGTCCGAAAAATACAAACTCTTATTATTATTATTATCTAGCCTGTTGTTATCGTATCTCTGATAGTGACACCCCACCCCACACCTCTATCCACCACCACCACCACCCACCACCTACCCCCACCACCACCCCCAACCCACTTGTGCGCGTTGGTGATTTAGACGATCGTTATTAGTAAGCATACGACTTGTTCGAAAAGACCGCATCGCTCCCTCCCGCCACCATCCCACCCTCGTGTCCTCCGTTCAGTCACGCAACGCACACACTCCCCGTAATTCCGTTCCCCTGGTGTACACGCTGAACATGTGCATAACATAATGGATTTGTGAGAGTAAACGCATCTAGAGAGACAGTCATCTGTATAATTATGTAACGCGACCCAATAACACTTATTCCTCAGTAAACAGTATCACGTGAGTCAATTCGTACGTAAATGTTCAATTTCGCGGGATTTATATTAGTAGCGTAGCCGCCAGGGGAGGGGGGGGGGGGTGGTGGCTACAGCCCCCCCCCCCACCCCCATAGCCCTTCATCCCAAAAGGGACACCTAAGTCATCTGTAAAATATAATCATGTATTAACCATATTAACAACCGTATTTACGTCTGGGAATGCACAAAAGCCCGTCTGAGAGCACCCAGATGTCAAAATTTCCGGGGAAGTACCCTGAACCCCCAATGACGCCTTTTTATCACCACCACCACCCCCACCACCCTTCACGTGTTGCCTTTTGAGTAGTGCTTGCTCCCCTTGACGCAACACCCTGATTACACCGCGGATTTAGATTAAACTCTCCGCCATTCTCCTTTATCTAGTTACACATATATATGTTTCATTTTGCTTAAATCTATCGAATTCATTCACCCATCCTCAGTTGTATAAGAAGACCATAATACTTCTGATTATAGCCATCATATCACTACGGACTTCTCCTGCCATGCTTTGTAATGGATGACGCATGGCCGTGACAATTCAATGCCTTTCTATTAGTAATGTTCAGTAAAAGACACTTGCGTTTCAGCTTTGGCTTGTGGGATTGCTATAAGTAAGTTGATTATTGGCGGGTCGCCGGCAGCAGAAGGAAGATGGCCGTGGATGGTATCACTCCGCCTGGAATCATTGCTTACAAAGCATGTGTGTGGTGCGGCTCTAATACACCCGCAGTGGGTAGCCACAGCGGCTCATTGCGTGTATGGGTAGGTAGGAAGATAAAAGCAACGATAATTGTTCTTTAGGTTAATTGAAGCGCGTAGATTAAACAGTGGGCCTAATCATTTTCCTCTTAATTAAAACACCGAAATGAATCAATCGGCCTAATGGAGTTCATCTTGCTTGAACCGCCTAAATAAAACAATAATTGTTCAGACGGGATTTGGTTAATGCTATTTAATCTCTAAGTACTCATGGTATTGGAGCATGGTATAAAACAAGTGCAGAGTATTCCCAAAATATGGCGTGTTCAATTCGATACGCGTAGTAATTAAGCTGATTATGTGCAGTTATACAATGGACGATTCCAATTTCTCAGGCAATCATATGACGTTATAATCAACTACGTGGCGTGTTGGGTGACGTCATAATCATTTACGTCATGAAGGACATAGCTATGTTCGTCACGAACGCTTAATTGATGACGGATTAAGCGTTGTTGTACGAGTTGTAGATGTTTACTATTTAATAAACATATGCTGTTGAATATTTTAAAACTAAGTTGACTGGGCGCTGTTGCTGCCACATGCAGCAACAGCATCCAGTCAAATTAGTTTCAAAATATTCAGCAGCCTACCTGTATAGTTTCTGGAAATTGATAGTCAGGGAATTTAGTGATCGATCGATCCAAACACTGGCGAAGTGTGGGTGGAGCTTAGCTAAAGATGGGCGGGGCATAGCTAAAGCTGGATTCCTCCATTCTCGATAAGCATTGATAAATCATGTCGAAATCTCAGTACTTCATCGCCTTGTTATTTCTGGTTCTTTGCTAGCCGGAGCTAACAATCAGAATGACGTAGCTCAGCCACGAAAATGGCCATCAATGTAAAAATGTATGAATTATATGCCTTTGAGGAATTTACATTTTAATCATGAAACATTTTGTTGAATATTCTGAAACTAATTTAACTGGGAACTGTCGCTGCCATATAGGCAGAAACGCACTCCCTCCCCACCACAATACAACCCCCACCCACCCACCCCAACCACCCCCAACCCCTCCCCCACACCCACCACCACCATCACCACCCCCGAACCCCACCCCTGTAAAATTAATTTCAAAATCTTCACCACCTATCTGTATAGCAGGGAGAAAATTGGTAAAAAAAAAGAAAAAGAATTCCACACCCAACTCACTGTCCACATTAACTTGCAGGGCATGAGATGTCCTCTGAGAGCATCTGCATTTCAAAAATTTGGGGTGGGTGGGGAGCTCCCCTACCCCCACCCGCTCACATCCCATCCCTCACCACAACCATATACCCCACCCCAAACCCACCTCCATGTGCAGTGATAATCTTTTCATTAGCTTATAGCCTGTATTTGGAAACTACTCATTCAATACGTATATACCATAAGTAGTAAGTAGAATGCCAAACACAAAGCGTCATACAGCAATTCTTAAATTGTCAGCGTCATATCGCTAGAATAGCAAAATAGCTCCGCATTTGGATTTAGAGAAGGCGATGAAGCCATGGGCCGTTGTTGAGTTCCAATTCAAGAACTTCGCACCAATAACACTTATGCTACAGTGTGAATGTCAAAGCGCGCTTGTCATTATAATGTATTTACGTGGTGTTTTCTCTGTCTCCCAGATCTCAATACGAGCTGCCGTCTAGTTGGCGAGCTGTACTTGGTGAATTCAATCTTAACACATCATCCAGACACGAAATTATCCGCAAAATTGATCTCATTGAACGGGTAAGATGGGGTCATTTGTTTGTTTTAGAGGCACGATGATGACGACGATGACGACGACGACGACCGATCGATCGATCGATGATGATAGACGACAACGACGAGGACGACAACCACGACGACGACAACGACAACAGTGGTGATGACGATGGTGGTGGTGGTGCTGGTGATGCTGGTGGTGGTGGTGGTGATGACCATGGCCATGACCATGACGATGACGATTGATTGATCAATGCTTATACTTGTATTGCACAGAATCCAAATTTTCGAAATGGCTTAAATTATCCAAATGATATAGCCTTGATGCGATTGGACACACCGGTGGATATGGATGGGGTCTTTGTACGACAAATCTGTATACCAACTCCAGACATCGTCTTTCAGCCTGAGGATGAGTGTTGGATTATGGGATGGGGAGAAACTAGTGGTAAGATTTATCATCATTTATATAATGCTACATGTATGTTTCTAATGATAAGATTAATATAACGTTACTGGGTGTAGAAATTTATCTAATGTTACTAGTGGCAAGATTTATATAATGTTACTAGTGGCCATGGTTGCGTCCCTTCTGGAAGAAACTTATTTTTGCCAAGGACATCCAGAAGAAACTGGATGAATCAGTGATTTATCAGACTGTGGCAAAACTTGCTCGAAAGGCCACATAAGTAGTGATGTGGGGTTCTGTACGTTATTGTTCTTCACCACAGGGGCTTTTTGAGAACAATGGGATCATATGGAGAACAATAGCGAACAGCCGCACATCAAAGGAAAAGTGTTTAGAGAATAATAGCGTACAGCAGCCCATGTTTGAGAGATTTTGTAGAACAATGGCGTACAGCCGCACACACTTGAAAGATTTGAGAACAATGGCGAACATATTCGCACACTTGAGAATCAATATTATATTCATGGTAAAACCCCCATAGTATGTCCTGAAAATGTTAACCCTTAAAAGTTGTGTATTTTACGTTTTAACATAGCGGCGGCGCACCACCCCCCCCCCCCTCCATGGTTATCTACCGTGGTAGTGTGTTAAGGTAAAAATAATAGAGTTTTTAAGAGGAGGACTGATAAGGGAGGTCTATGAGGGGGAAGAGGTTGATGAGGCTAGCATTCTTGCTCAGTAGAAGTTGGTTTTGAGGGGCTAGCGTACTTGTTTACAAGGCAATGCTCTATGTACGAATATTTTGAAAATAATTTGACTGCCTGCGTCAGTTGAGGCGGAATGCTATAGCATTCCTTCTCAGTAGAATTTGCTGGTTGGTTTTGAGGGCGATGCTAGCGTACTTGTTTACAAGGTATGCACAATGTATGAATATTTTGAAAATAATTTGACTGCCTGCGTCAGTTGAGGCGGAATGCTATAGCATTCCTCCTCAGTAGAAGTTGCTGGCTGGTTTTCAGGGCGAGGCTACTGTACTTGTTTACAAGATATGCACGATGTACGAATATTTTGAATATAATTTGACTGTAGCATTAGTAACAACTTTCTATCAAATCGTTTCCAAGATATCTAGTGAATATTTTGAAAATAATTTGTCTGCGGTGTTAGCATCAGCTTTTGCTCAATTCGTTTCCAAAATATTTTGCTAGGATGTAGATCCCTGGAATGTCTGTAACACCTCGCCAGTCAGCCAGTTAAATGTAATAAAACTAGGAAAAATTGCCATGTCCGGATACACACAGTATGAATGCGTTATGAGTAGCTAGACAATGAGGCCCTGACAACAAAAATAATATAGTTGGCTAACCATTGTCTAGACAGTGTGGCCACAACCACCTACTACCTGTAAGGGAGCTAATCGTATGAATTGTATGTCACAATTTTATGGACGTTGATTGGATAGTGGCGATCGAAAGTGTAAATTGGCAACTTTCTGACGGGAGTTCTAAAGCCTAATTTTTTAACGATTTCCTAGAAGAATTTATGGGGAATATATTCCTTAAAAAGTTTCAGTCCACTTACATGGTTCGAAGGGTCAAATTTGATCTACAGGGCTTTAGTAATTATAGGATTTTTCAATATTTGCAATCAGCCTTTAGTAGAGTAATGAAAAAATATGCAACGAACGAGTGATAAAATTCAAAATCAAATGTTTACTTTCTTTCTTTATAATGTACAATATTTATAATTCTAAATAATACCTAATCCTAAAATTATCCTATATGTAATGGTCCAAAATTTTGAAGAAGTTGACAAAACCTTTAATTTTTCATTAACTTAAATTCCTTTCATTGATAATTTGACATCCAAACTTCCAGTGTCTAAATTTTATTGCATCGATTCACTGACTGATCAATGACACCATCTCTGCTCCGGTACAGTATTGAATTTACATGAGTAAAATTTCTCCCCTCACTGACCCCCTGAACAACCATTAAAAAAAATATAACAAAGAATTTATTAGATCAGTTATCCTCAACATTTTAAAATACGTTTCCATGTTTGCGAATGTATATTCAATAATGTGTCAACATTTTATACATGCACATACATGGCGGCAAGCATGTCAATTTCAATTTCAAGGAAACACCAACTATAAATAATAGGTTCTTATACTATGTTAAATCAATGTATTATTATAAATTCTCAGATTAAGGCGGCAGCCATAGTAAACTTGAAAGATCAATGACTTAGAGGGCGGCAAATCAATGTCAAATAATTTCACAATTTTCCTGCCATGGAGGTTCCAAAATATAATAATCCATGTGAAGTCATTGACCATCATTATCTTCTCAATTAGTAAGATTTTGAAAATAATGAATATTCAATCACCTCAGAACAAAGATAGTAACTTAATTAGACTTTCATATCTTTCCACATATTTCTGAACTGGATATTACATTGTAGATCACACCAAGTAAGAGCAAAGTCATGATTCCATATGATTACGATGTTTCAATATACACCAAATACTTCTCTACTCTGTCACATTTCACCGCCAAATATTTCAAAGAGAAATACAATCCCAAACGCAATGTCACCCCGGAACATAATTGATTTTTATCAATAATGTTTCAAGATACAGTGAGTCACAGATTACATCCATCCATTTTAAACTGAATATTCTTTTGGATATGGGCTGGACTATAGAAAACCTGGGATAACAGCTTATAGATACCGATATACCAATTAAAATCTCTTTAGAGTAACAAGGTCAGTACAAGTTTGAAAATAGATTACATCAATACAAATATAAATCTGAAATCTCATGTCAAAATTCTTAAACTTCTATTTAAACTAATGTATGAACTGGTGTTCATTGTTCAACCAATTTGGTGGAAGGTGATGCTGTCCTATACAGCAACATATTCCCCAAAAAACATTGAAAAATGCACACAAGTTCCTTAGCCTTTGACAACATAAAAAGGTAATATTGACATCATTGTGCCATGGGTTTAAAGCCGAATTTAAATTAACTAGTTTGATAGCAATCTAAAATATTTCCTAAATGCAATTTTCACATTTATCCCAAATTAAATGAGATATTCGCGAACCATTGTACCTGTCATTCGTGTCTCTGGTCTATTTCGAGTCATCACAATATTAGATGAAATTCTGAAAACAATTCAACTGCAAATTGGGAGATCCCAACTTTGAAGTAAAATTGTTCTGCAAAATTCCAATTTTACAACAGCGCCATTGGAAACCTATAGAAAGCCTTCAACCAATTTTGTTCAAGATAAACATTGATGATACTTTTGAAAACACTTTGACTGTGCATTCCGTTTCCCAATAGTCAATGGAACTGAACAGGCAAGCTGTCCAAAGTATGTTCAAATCCAAGTCATTCACAAACACTCTAAGTTACCTCAATCTAATCCTGATAAGGATTTGACCATCAACCAAGATTGCAATCAAGCTCAAATGATCAAACATCAAATCCCAGCCAAAATCAAATTGTAGCCATGAATAGCTTCCTAGATGGAAATTCTGTCCGCAGAAACGTGAAAATCCTTTAATATCTAGGTCACTGACACATTGTTGTCAATAAACAGCTTTTTAACAAAGATGAACATTGAAAACCATGTCAAACTGTCGTCCAAATGCAAATATCAATTTTAGCAAAACTTCCTACCAGACAGAAACTTCCCATGTCATTTCCCAAAATCTACAGCGCTTACCGGAATATACAGGACAAGAATGTCAGGTCCGACACATCACCGCTTCAGCATTTTATTACCCATCATGCAACAACATACGCCTCACCCTGTAAAGAATGAAACAAGAGTAAATTATCTTTGTCTATAACAAAACGAACAATGTACAATCCTACAGTCTATTTACTTCAAGACCACATGCTTCTCACCAATTTAATCTTTGACTGTGACTTCATTCTATATTACTGGTTATCGGGGACAGCTAATTTATTATTGAGTATTTTAAATCAATAAAATCAAAAGAGTTTACCATTCTAAAACAGCAACTCTTCTGAAGACTTTGATTAACAAAACAACCAATAATTTAATGCTTATTTCAAACTTTCCTCCATACTTATTTTGGATATCTGGACACGGTATTCCATATCAAGTAAACATCATTTCTTATTCAGAGTTTCCCAAATCAGGACTTCCTTTTATCAATACCTGAGAACTTTAATTGTCAAAATCACGGCTTGATCTTATCAATACATGAGAACTTTAATTGTCAAAATCAGGACTTCCTTTTATCAATACATGAGAACTTTAATTATCATAATTTAAATAAATTGCTCATACATAGCTACACAATTTATTTATAGTTTGCTTTACGGATTTTCGTCCCTAATGAATACAATATTTAACACGACCTTTCAGCTTTAAATGTTCAATCATGTTACCATCAGGACCTATTTAGAATTTGATATTGGCATAGCATCCATTGCTATGCAAACTATAACTTGTATGACGAATAGAAAAAAATGTCTAAGTTTTTCGCCGATACATTTCAGTGCAAACAAATAGGAGCTGTTGAATATTTTGAAATTATCATGGCTGCAAGTCATTTACAGTCATGTTAACCCAAAATTACTCAACAAAATACTGCATACATTGTAAAGAATATACATTTCCAGTGATCTGGCCTTAAAAGGGTTAATGATAGCAATTTGAAAATCAATGATAAATTCCAATCGTGTCCTAATCTTTCATAGCAGATACAACTATGCATGTTGCAGAATGTATAGCCACTACTAATTGAGAGGCGATACGATATATACATTCTGTTCTGAATATATAATACAAGCAAACAAATGCGCTGAAAACCAACACAGATTTACACCTCTATTCACAATCCATTGACATGCATTTACTATGCATATGCAGACACTCTACAATAACTTAATATTACGGGCAAATGGGGTCATATTTAACAACAATACTATGCTAGGAATGTAAACCGAGCAGACTACTGTTCCCAATAACAACACCAGATCTCTCACGCAAATAATATAAGTAACCTATATGACATATACCGGTAGAAGTGTAACTTAACATCTGATACGATTCCCTGATTTTGAAGTGAGCATATCCCGTGAAAACCTTAAAACCTCATATTTTAAATACATTCAATCATTCCCTCCGAATACGCTAATTACCTGGCTACCGTCTACCGATCGAAATAATGACGTCATAACCTCTGGCCGATGACACTATTGATATGACATTTTACCACGGATTAAATTCGGGGCTAGTTATAGTTTACCGGAAATAAATCCCACTGGTAATTTGCATGTTAACGGTCAATACAAGATTAAAATGATCAATTTAGTTACCAGGTTTAATCATGTTTCATTATAATATCCACGTACCGCTACGAACAGGCCACTAAAATCAGTTCATTATCGCCACTCTACAAGCTATGATTAATAACCAATTCGAGCTCTACAAATTACCCTAGCAACGTTACACATACTCACTATGTAATTTGATCCCAGTACGGTTTTGTTTATACCCTTCCCAAAATCTACATTATGGCGTTTCTTCAACAAAACAATCGCCCCGACAATTATTTAAAAAACTACTGGCAACTCACCCGTCACACACATCTGCGGCTATCTCGTTATCCAGTGGCTCATCTTCAGTCACAACTGATTGATCGAATTAACAGATTGATGTTGTCTGCTGACAATTGTTTGTTCAAGTGCCCCTAAATCGCACTCACACCTTACCATCTCAACTCTCACCCGAAATCGACACCTGTCAATCAATCCACCTACACATCACTAACATTCCAGCCTTTTGCCAATCTCATTTGCATATCAAAACCCGAGCTTGACGAGGAAGGAAAAAAACCTGTTTAACCCCTTCACCCACAGACACTAAAATCGAACACATTCCTACGTTAGCGACATTACACATCGCGTGAAGATGTTAATTCATGAATTACCCACGCAATTCATTTACAGGGATAATTGTGATTACAACTTAATCTTAAAAAACATAGAAACGCTCGTTTAAAAAACACATCAATTATCCTGCCGTAAAAGGGTCATTGACGAGATTGATATTTACACCAAACATAGATATAGACAGGACTAGACCACGCGAGACAGATAACTTTGCAAAAATACAAATGACAAATTTGATTAATTACCTCCCTTGTATTTAACTAACCAAATTAACCCAGCCGTTTTTAACAGTTATCTCCCTTGCACTGTTACCTAACCAGTAACACTCAATGTAATACCAATGAGAAACAATGAACCATTTACTATGTTACAATCACCTCCACTTAAGATTTTTGTCGCCCTCGACAAAACACAGACACATCTTCAATGAATAATTACATCCAGTCAAGAAAATTAATTACAAATTTATTCCTGATAAGATATACACAATTCTTCTCCAGTCACCATATTATATCCCCAACTCCAGCGAAAAGTAGTTAATATTAACTAAATCTTTTAACCCAGAAGGATATACTGGACTCGCAACTATTGGAAATCTACATTAGAAACATATATTTTTCATTAACAACTACATTTCCATATAATTATTCCAAATTGCTATTCAAAAGGATCAACCTAAAGTTGTTCCTATAGACATAGGATTACTTCTTCCATGTTTATTAAATAAAAGATATGCAGAACATTTTTTTACCTACATATAATTCATTGTCAAACACACAACTTTTCCTAATAAACCCTGCTGTCCTTCAGACTCAGCCTAAAATCTCATAGCAAAACATAAAATTCTTACTCCTTGTCAGCACTACTTTACACAATCACTCGCCATTGTTTACTTAGTTGTCAATTACTGGTTATTTTCAAATCCACCATTAATTATACACTAATTAAACACTACATATATATGTATACAGATATACCCACATATACATATATATTAATTAATTTGTTAACTGTTCATCTTATTTTACTTGCTCCACATTGAATAATATACTCAATTGGGAAATCTGGTTGGGATTAAAAATTGAAATTATTCCCTCTAGAGTGCACTCCCAAAATACATCTCAACATAGGGAACTAGTGCACTACAAATTCAATGGATTGTGATACCTTATTTACATGCTTATGTATATATATATATTGACTTGAAACAATCCATCAACATCAGAAAATGACAGGGACCAACCTTTATCCTAGTATGTAAACATTTAATTTTCAACCTAAGAGCAAGCCAATATCTACCTACGTGATTGATACCACCAATCAAATGAGTATGAATTAATCGATAGAACAAACTGGGAAAGTTTCGTCTAAAGACAATTGACATTCATTTAATGGAAGACAGACCAGACATTAAGAATATAAATAACTAACTAGCACTTATCCCTTTCTGGTGCTGACAGTTCCTGTCCTCTACTCCGGGGATGTTCAATTCGACAGATCCTGGTGTTACTGTTATCTGTTCTTGCTCAATTCACGCACGATCCTCCAGAATGTTGAAGATCTACCTAAATGGTTTTCAGTGTTCCTTTCCCACAAATTAACATGCTAATTTAAGTGTCATTGTAACGAAAAATTTGGAGACTACCATTATTGCATATTTTCACATCCCTACTAAGATGATTGCAACTTTACGAAATCCTAAACTACTGACCACCTCTAAGATATAATATAATGAAATCTACTATAATACGCTAATTACATTAATCAATACATTAAATCAAATTTATACTTAACCCTAAAACTTAATAATCCTACTCACAGCGCCAATTTGTAAGGGAGCTAATTGTATGTCACAATTTTATGGACGTTGATTGGATAGTGGCGATCGAAAGTGTAAATTGGCAACTTTCTGACGGGAGTTCTAAAGCCTAATTTTTTAACGATTTCCTAGAAGAATTTATGGGGAATATATTCCTTAAAAAGTTTCAGTCCACTTACATGGTTCGAAGGGTCAAATTTGATCTACAGGGCTTTAGTAATTATAGGATTTTTCAATATTTGCAATCAGCCTTTAGTAGAGCAATGAAGAAATATGCAACGAACGAGTGATAAAATTCAAAATCAAATGTTTACTTTCTTTCTTTATAATGTACAATATTTATAATTCTAAATAATACCTAATCCTAAAATTGTCCTATATGTAATGGTCCAAAATTTTGAAGAAGTTGACAAAACCTTTAATTTTTCATTAACTTAAATTCCTTTCATTGATAATTTGACATCCAAACTTCCAGTGTCCAAATTTTATTGCATCGATTCGCTGACTGATCAATGACACCATCTCTGCTCCGGTACAGTATTGAATTTACATGAGTAGAATTTCTCCCCTCACTGACCCCCTGAACAACCATAAAAAAAATATAACAAAGAATTTATTAGATCAGTTATCCTCAACATTTTAAAATACGTTTCCATGTTTGCGAATGTATATTCAATAATGTGTCAACATTTTATACATGCACATACATGGCGGCAAGCATGTCAATTTCAATTTCAAGGAAACACCAACTATAAATAATAGGTTCTTATACTATGTTAAATCAATGTATAATTATAAATTTTCAGATTAAGGCGGCAGCCATAGTAAACTTGAAAGATCAATGACTTATAGGCCGGCAAATCAATGTCAAATAATTTCACAATTTTCCTGCCATGGAGGTTCCAAAATATAATAATCCATGTGAAGTCATTGACCATCATTATCTTCTCAATTAGTAAGATTTTGAAAATAATGAATATTCAATCACCTCAGAACAAAGATAGTAACTTAATTAGACTATCATATCTTTCCACATATTTCTGAACTGGATATTACATTGTAGATCACACCAAGTAAGAGCAAAGTCATGATTCCATATGATTACGATGTTTCAATATACACCAAATACTTCTCTACTCTGTCACATTTCATCGCCAAATATTTCAAAGAGAAATACAATCCCAAACGCAATGTCACCCCGGAACATAATTGATTTTTATCAATAATGTTTCAAGATACAGTGAGTCACAGATTACACCCACAGATACTAAAATCGAACACATTCCTACGTTAGCGACATTACACATCGCGTGAAGATGTTAATTCATGAATTACCCACGCAATTCATTTACAGGGATAATTGTGATTACAACTTAATCTTAAAAAACATAGAAACGCTCGTTTAAAAAACACATCAATTATCCTGCCGTAAAAGGGTCATTGACGAGATTGATATTTACACCAAACATAGATATAGACAGGACTAGACCACGTGAGACAGATAACTTTGCAAAAATACAAATGACAAATTTGATTAATTACCTCCCTTGTATTTAACTAACCAAATTAACCCAGCCGTTTTTAACAGTTATCTCCCTTGCACTGCTACCTAACCAGTAACACTCAATGTAATACCAATGAGAAACAATGAACCATTTACTATGTAAAATGGACATGTCATTGGATTGGATATGGGCTGGACTATAGAAAACCTGGGATAACAGCTTATAGATACCGATATACCAATTCAAATCTCTTTAGAGTAACAAGGTCAGTACAAGTTTGAAAATAGATTACATCAATACAAATATAAATCTGAAATCTCATGTCAAAATTCTTAAACTTCTATTTAAACTAATGTATGAACTGGTGTTCATTGTTCAACCAATTTGGCGGAAGGTGATGCTGTCCTATACAGCAACATATTCCCCAAAAAAACATTGAAAATGCACACAAGTTCCTTAGCCTTTGACAACATAAAAAGGTAATATTGACATCATTGTGCCATGGGTTTAAAGCCGAATTTAAATTAACTAGTTTGATAGCAATCTAAAATATTTCCTAAATGCAATTTTCACATTTATCCCAAATTAAATGAGATATTCGCGAACCATTGTACCTGTCATTCGTGTCTCTGGTCTATTTCGAGTCATCACAATATTAGATGAAATTCTGAAAACAATTCAACTGCAAATTGGGAGATCCCAACTTTGAAGTAAAATTGTTCTGCAAAATTCCAATTTTACAACAGCGCCATTGGAAACCTATAGAAAGCCTTCAACCAATTTTGTTCAAGATAAACATTGATGATACTTTTGAAAACACTTTGACTGTGCATTCCGTTTCCCAATAGTCAATGGAACTGAACAGGCAAGCTGTCCAAAGTATATTCAAATCCAAGTCATTCACAAACACTCTAAGTTACCTCAATCTAATCCTGATAAGGATTTGACCATCAACCAAGATTGCAATCAAGCTCAAATGATCAAACATCAAATCCCAGCCAAAATCAAATTGTAGCCATGAATAGCTTCCTAGATGGAAATTCTGTCCGCAGAAACGTGAAAATCCTTTAATATCTAGGTCACTCTGACATTGTTGTCAATAAACAGCTTTTTAACAAAGATGAACATTGAAAACCGTGTCAAACTGTCGTCCAAATGCAAATATCAATTTTAGCAAAACTTCCTACCAGACAGAAACTTCCCATGTCATTTCCCAAAATCTACAGCGCTTACCGGAATATACAGGACAAGAATGTCAGGTCCGATACATCACCGCTTCAGCATTTTATTACCCATCACGCAACAACATACGCCTCACCCTGTAAAGAATGAAACAAGAGTAAATTATCTTTGTCTATAACAAAACGAACAATGTACAATCCTACAGTCTATTTACTTCAAGACCACATGCTTCTCACCAATTTAATCTTTGACTGTGACTTCATTCTCTATTACTGGCTATCGGGGACAGCTAATTTATTATCGAGTATTTTAAATCAATAAAATCAAGAGTTTACAATTCTAAAACAGCAACTCTTATTCAGAGTTTCCAAAATCAGGACTTCCTTTTATCAATACATGAGAACTTTAATTGTCAAAATCACGGCTTGATCTTATCAATACATGAGAACTTTAATTGTCAAAATCAGGACTTCCTTTTATCAATACATGAGAACTTTAATTATCATAATTTAAATAAATTGCTCATACATAGCTACACAATTTATTTATAGTTTGCTTTACGGATTTTCGTCCCTAATGAATACAATATTTAACACGACCTTTCAGCTTTAAATGTTCAATCATGTTACCATCAGGACCTATTTAGAATTTGATATTGGCATAGCATCCATTGCTATGCAAACTATGACTTGTATGGCGAATAGAAAAAAAATGTCTAAGTTTTGCGCCGATACCTTTCAGTGCAAACAAATAGGAGCTGTTGAATATTTTGAAATTATCATGGCTGCAAGTCATTTACAGTCATGTTAAACCAAAATTACCCAACAAAATACTGCATACATTGTAAAGAATATACATTTCCAGTGATCTGGCCTTAAAAGGGTTAATGATAGCAATTTGAAAATCAATGATAAATTCCAATCGTGTCCTAATCTTTCATAGCAGATACAACTATGCATGTCGCAGAATGTATAGCCACTACTAATTGAGAGGCGATACGATATATACATTCTGTTCTGAATATATAATACAAGCAAACAAATGCCCTGAAAACCAACACAGATTTACACCTCTATTCACAATCCATTGACATGCATTTACTATGCATATGCAGACACTCTACAATAACTTAATATTACGGGCAAATGGGGTCATATTTAACAACAATACTATGCTAGGAATGTAAACCGAGCAGACTACTGTTCCCAATAACAACACCAGATCTCTCACGCAAATAATATAAGTAACCTATATGACATATACCGGTAGAAGTGTAACTTAACATCTGATACGATTCCCTGATTTTGAAGTGAGCATATCCCGTGAAAACCTTAAAACCTCATATTTTAAATACATTCAATCATTCCCTCCGAATACGCTAATTACCTGGCTACCGTCTACTGATCGAAATAATGACGTCATAACCTCTGGCCGATGACACTATTGATATGACATTTTACCACGGATTAAATTCGGAGCTAGTTATAGTTTACCGGAAATAAATCCCACTGGTAATTTGCATATTAACGGTCAATACAAGATTAAAATGATCAATTTAGTTACCAGGTTTAATCATGTTTCATTATAATATCCACGTACCGCTACGAACAGGCCACTCAAATCAGTTCATTTTCGCCACTCTACAAGCTATGATTAATAACCAATTCGAGCTCTACAAATTACCCTAGCAACGTTACACATACTCACTATGTAATTTGATCCCGGTACCGTTTTTTTTTATACCCTTCCCAAAATCTACATTATGGCGTTTCTTCAACAAAACAATCGCCCCGACAATTATTTAAAAAACTACTGGCAACTCACCCGTCACACACATCTGCGGCTATCTCGTTATCCAGTGGCTCATCTTCAGTCACAACTGATTGATCGAATTAACGGATTGATGTTGTCTGCTGACAATTGTTTGTTCAAGTGCCCGTAAATCGCACTCACACCTTACCATCTCAACTCTCACCCGAAATCGACACCTGTCAATCAATCCACCTACACATCACTAACATTCCAGCCTTTTGCCAATCTTATTTGCATATCAAAACCCGAGCTTGACGAGGAAGGAAAAAACCTGTTTAACCCCTTCACCCACAGACACTAAAATCGACCACATTCCTACGTTAGCGACATTACACATCGCGTGAAGATGTTAATTCATGAATTACCCACGCAATTCATTTACAGGGATAATTGTGATTACAACTTAATCTTAAAAAAACATAGAAACGCTCGTTTAAAAAACACATCAATTATCCTGCCGTAAAAGGGTCATTGACGAGATTGATAGTTACACCAAACATAGATATAGACAGGACTAGACCACGCGAGACAGATAACTTTGCAAAAATACAAATGACAAATTTGATTAATTACCTCCCTTGTATTTAACTAACCAAATTAACCCAGCCGTTTTTAACAGTTATCTCCCTTGCACTGTTACCTAACCAGTAACACTCAATGTAATACCAATGAGAAACAATGAACCATTTACTATGTTACATACCAATACCGACCATCACCACCACCATCCCTCTATAACCACCAGCACCACTACCCACTAAGCACCATCATCCACCACAACTCCTATTTCCACGAACCACCAACCCCACCACCATCACCACCAAGTTCAACAGCACCAACTCCGATGTGTGGGGGGGGGGGGCCAGCTACAATCATCAAATCAACATGCAGATAAAGAACCAATGTTTTATTTGTATCCATATTTTTACATTGAAGAAAATATTACATATGATAAAACATATAGTTACTGTAGCATAAACAAATAGTCAATGTTCTGGAGATCCATTTAACGATGACTGATTCCTTATGGATCAGATCCATCACCATCAGAATCATCATCATTATCATCAGCATCTAGATGGTTCCTTATGTACCTCTTGATCAGAAGCTCTCTTTTTCGAAAAACTGAGAAGACTGCTTCATCATATGCATACCCCTCGGTGATAAAATCTTTAGTTTCCCGAAGAATTATTTTAATGAGCGTAGAGTTCTGTAATCTTCTCCACTGGAACATTATGTCTATACACTTTGTAACTAAATCATCAGCATATACGGAAATAGACACATTGCCTACACCATTTGGGTTTGTGTTTGCTTCACCATCCTCATCTTCTAAACCTGATTGTTCAGCGTCTAAGACCTGCTTAATATTTTGGAATATGGTAAATAGTTCCTCATTGTCCATGGCTTCTTTTTCATCTTCACTCTCAGACTCCACTGAGTCATCATCGGCTTCATTCTCAGACTCTGTTGGCTCATCATCTTCACTATTCATCTCTGTCATTTCTTCATCTTCACTGTCTAAATTTTCACTATCTTCATTGTTATAGAATCGGATTTTATGCCACTTCAGGTCATTTGACCTATTAAAAGTTGAATCACATTCAAAACATTTATGCCTCGGCATATTGATTATAGGATAAATCTAGCAAGTATTCAAGTTACAAGGTTCTTCAAAGAGATCTGACTGCCTAACTACTCTGCAGTTACATGTCCAACCACCTTGCGATGTTTAAACTGGAATGAGAAAAGGGATTGAATTTGTACCATTTATAGGATTATATGTACTGTGGCCGCAAATCCGCAACATGAGCCCGCAAATCAGCTACATGCGCCCGCAAATCCGCAACATGCACCCGCAAATCTGCAACATGCAGCCCGCATGCGGCAGCACAGGTACGCATGCATTTTGGCATGTAGGTGTCTTCAGGCATGTACATACACTTGTTGCCATCCACAACATGCACCCGCAAATCCACAACATGCGTCTGCAAATCCACAACATGCGGCTCACATGTGGCAGCACATGTACGCATGCATTTTGGTGTGTATGCGTATTCAGGCATGTACATGCACTTGTTGCCATCTGCAACATGAGCCCGCAAATCCGCAACATATGCCCGCAAATCCACAACATGCGGCAGCACATGTACGCATGCATTTTTGCATGTAGGTGGGTTCAGGTATGGACATGCACTTGTTGCCACCCGCAACATGCGCCCACAAATCTGCAACATGCAACCGCAATCCACAACATGCGCCCGCAAATCCGCAACATGCGGCAG
The DNA here is from genome assembly GCA_034401795.1 of Chaetoderma sp. LZ-2023a. NCBI lineage: Eukaryota > Metazoa > Mollusca > Caudofoveata > Chaetodermatida > Chaetodermatidae > Chaetoderma > Chaetoderma sp. LZ-2023a. Next base: position 847,588 of record CM067360.1, read on the forward strand.
CACATGTACGCAGGCATTTTGGCATGTAGGTGTGTTCAGGCATGTACATGCACTTGTTGCCATCCGCAACGTGCGCCTGCAAATCCGCAACATGCGCCCGCAAATCCGCAACATGGGGCCCACATATGGCAGCACATGTACGCATGCATTTTGGCATGTAGGTGGGTTCAGGCATGTACATGCACTTGTTTCCACCTGCAACATGTGCCTGCAAATCATCAATATGCGCCCACAAATCTGCAACATGCACCCACAAATCCGAAACATGCGGCAGCACATGTACACATGCATTTTGGTGCATACGTGTGTTCAGGCATGTACATGCACTTGTTGCCATCCACAACATGTGCCCGCAAATCCGTAACATGCGCCCGCAAATCCGCAATATGCGCCCACAAATCTGCAACATGCGCCCACAAATCCGCAACATGCAGCCGCAATCTGCAACATGCTGCCGCAATCCACAACAAGCAGTCATAATCTGCAACATGCGGTGGTGGTTGGTGGTAGTGGTGGTGATGGTGCTAGTGGCATTGGTGGTGGTGAAGATGGTGGGTGATGGTGTTGATGATGATGTGGTGGCGGTGGTGGGTGGTTGGTGGGTGGTGTTTGCTGTCACAATGTCTAGATAAATGGATAGCCACTCATTCCAATAACAAATTTTCAAAAATAGTCTTCTGGCACACACATGCGCACAAGGGCGCACACCACGGCATGCACCTACACATGCTCACATGCACAAGGGCACAAGATATAACTAGCAGTATCACATATTAGCATGTGTGCATATGAGCGAGACCTTTATTAAACCCTCATTTACATACCCTCTTCAACCTATATGCCGTTTTTCAGACACTGTGCTCACACACATTCCGACCACAATGTCTAGACAAATGGATAGCTGTCAGAGTCAGTCATTTCGATGATAAGTTTTCAAAAATAGTCTTCTCTAGAGCTGCAAGTTGATGCTGGTGGTGGTGATGGTGGTGGTGGTGGTGGGTGTTGGTGATAATGATGATGGTGGTGGTGGTGGTTGGCGAGGGTGTTTGCTGGCGCAATGTCTAGACAAATGGATAGCCAGCACTGCCAGTCATTCCAATGACAAATTTTCAAAAATAGTCTTCTCTAGGTCTACAAATATGAATATGAAGAAAATGGAAATTTTCTTGTAGAAATTCGAGAGTTAATAAGGTTAAGAAAGTCTCTAGGGCCCATGTAATGACGTAACACGAGGTGGACGCTTAGGGCAGGACTGAATTAGTAAAAACATGGTTTTAACGTATCACTGCTCTGTAGCCAAAAGGATATATTTATATTTGTAGTAAACGAACCTCTATGATTATGCTACTATGTTAGTAATGTTGCATTTAATTGTCGAATCTTTACGCATCGGTAAACAACAATAGCCGGTGATCGGGTGCACTCGTTATTATCGATTTTTTTAAACTCTCGGCGAGGACATTGTAACATCTTGTGCTTAGAACAAGACAGTGGTGCTTTAACATTCTTTCATTATTCCTTAACACGTGCCATGTTTGTAACTCGATTAAGGACTGATCTAATGGCTAATGTGCCAGTAATGGTTAAATTAAACCATACACAACAAATAATCTTTTTATCAGACGTACGCTTGACAAACAATTCCATAAACGTGTGTCACCCTCAGGGACATAATGCATACATTTTAAACATGACAATAACATCAAGCAGACACAAAATCTAAAAACGACACCACCTCTTCACATTCTTCAACATTGGCACTTAAATTATCTGCCATTTTGTTATGTCTCTAACGTACGCTTAATATTTAAAACAAATTTCTCTTAAAATCTACACTCAATACGTTTCTTTGAAAAAGAACAAATACTAATAGCGAACTAGACAGATGCGCTCTGCTTAAGCGCAGAGAACAGCGCCATGCAGAGACCAGCCGGCCACCATAGCATTCCTCCTCAGCCTCCTCCCTCCTCCTCCTCCTCCTATGACCTCTGTCATCAGACCACCTCTTAAACTCTATTATTTTTACCTTACATACCACGGTAGATAACCACGGATAGGGGTGGGGAGGGGGGGGGGGGCGCCGCCACTATGTTAAAACATAAAGTACACAACCTTTAAGGGTTAACACTTTCAGGACATACTACAGGGTTTTACCATGAATATTGATTCTCAAGTGTGCGAATATGTTCTCCATTGTTCTCTAATATCTCTAGTGTGTGCAGCTGTACACCATTGTTCTAAAAAATCTCTCAAACATGGGCTGCTGTACGCCATTGTTCTCTAAATACTTTTCCTTTGATGTGCGGCTGTTCGCCATTGTTCTCCATATGATCCCATTGTTCTCAAAGACCCCCTGCGGTGGTGAACAATAGCGTACAGAACCTCACTTCACTACTCACATACCTATAGGCCTTTAACCTTTTTGACCCCTGACCAAATTCGAAGATTTATCTACAAATTTGGTAAATATTGTTAAGAAAATATTTGAAAATATTATGTTGAATATTTCGAAACTAACTGAAATGGAACCTTGACAGCAAGCACACACGCATGCACATGTACACGCGCGCACATGCCCCCCCCCCCACACACACAACACCAGTTTCCAATGTGTTCATCCCTGCTGTCCACGAATATTTCTACTGTCTTGCTTCTAGCAGTAAGTTTTCTGTGTGTTTCTCTTTTGATGGATCTTTGTAAATACTGATCAAACGCAATATTTAATCTCGTACTGTTTTCTGAGAATAGAACATCTACAAATTCTTGGAAGTTATCCTAATATTCACCAAATGTTTTTGCTTCTGTGTGGTTCCGAGTGAGTGTAATACAGCCATGGCATCCACTAACTGTCATGCAGGTAGGATTTTTGCTCATGTGTAGTTGATACTGACTCAAGCCTTGATCTAGAATTTTGCCCAAATTTTCTTTATTTGATTGGGTTTTCAGCTTCCTGTTGAGCGTTGTGAAGGACAATGGCACATGTGACACTCCTGCTCCAACAGTTTATCATCGGTAATATCACATCCAGTTTTCAGGGCAACAATCACACGTCTGAATAAATCTCGATCTGCTTTGACTGATAAACCTGTCTATTTGTCAACATGGGCATTTCCTGTATACAAATGTCCTCTGATGCTGTCATCAAGCCTGTTTGTTCTAGAATCCGTTTGTTAAGTTTAGAGCGAGACCTTTAAAGTCTTCTTCAATGGACCTTTCCAGTTTTAGCTATGCCCCGCCCATCTCTAGCTAAGCTCCACCCACACCTCGCTCGTGTTGGGATCGCTCGATCTCTGAACATCCCGACTATCAATTTCCAAAAAACTACACAGATAAGCTGTTGAATATTTTGAAACTAATTTGACTGCACTGCTGTTCCATAGTGCACTGCTGTTTCATAGTGCACTGCTGTTCCATAGTGCACTGCTGTTCCATAGCTTCCATTAATTATGATGCTTACATGTGCTGTACTATGACTCTTGAAAGGTTCATTTGAATGTGGAATCCTCTTAACATAAAAATAGAATTCTTGCACTCATGACCTTTTTCCCACTGGAGCATTTTGCCGTCCACTAAAGTTGTTCACCAAATGTGATCACACTATCTTTCTTGAAGATGTTTTGTCATTATATCACTGTTCTTCATCACTGGCTAACTGGTATCAATCTCATGTGCTGAAGCATTAATGATTAGAAGAAGAGGTCCGAGCTCAGTTCGTGGAGGATCACTTTCTGGCAATTTTGAATTGAATCCACTCCATCCTGGAACATGTTGGTCGTTGGGTGGCTCCAGACGAGGAGAATCCATGCCAGATCTCTGTTAGAACACTGACCTCTTTTCTCTTTATCTGTTTCATACCAGCCTTCTTGCGCAACGGGAAATATGTGTTCTGGTCTATCAGATCCCATATGTGAATCTTGAATATCATGGATATCTGAAGACATCTTCAAAACACTAAATGAGCTTGGTTTAATATTATTATCCATTTTTGTCTTATGTGGAGCCCGTCTCCTTAAGCGAAAATGTGTGCTGCTTCATCAGAAGCCATGTACGAATCCTGAATGTCATGGATATCTGAAGGCTTCATCAAAGCCCTAGATGAGCTTGGTCCATTTTTTGTCTCATCGGGAAGCCTTCTCCTTAACGGAGAATATTATGTCGCATAAAATGTACCCATTCCATTACATTTAAGCTATCAATAAAATCTTTTAAAGTATCATCATTATATATTTCTCTTTTCTGAGAACTTTCAATAACACGGACAATTCCTTCTGTTGTAGACTTTGACAAACGATCATTCTTGGTCACACCTTCACATCGTCACAAAAGACACGTTTTCTATTGAATATCAGCAAGCATCCCTCTATCTCTTCGTGTAGACATTGACACGGAGACAAGACTTTCCATCATATTACTTCTGAGAAATAAAAGAAAAAGTCAGTTACTTGATAATAAATAATTAAAAACTAACTAACCATAATGTAAGCAAATAAATTATTAAAGAAATCAATGAAAATATTAACAACGCAGTAACAATACATTCAGCGTTAATGGTTCTTTGTGGCTCAGACAATAATGGTATCCGCCATGATTGTCATGTGAGACTATTTCTAATGGGTTTAATGTATTCAGTAAATGTGGGTATAGACAGCAATGCCATGCTTCTATCTAGTCGAAGTGGAGATATTACAGGGAGAGAAGATTTTTCATGGTGGGCATATTGAAATTCAAGATTGCCGCCAACACAAGTTGTCTAGACATGTTTCCAAATTCTACTCAAAATGTTTAGTAAAAGTCGCTTTTCTGTATCTGCATCTATACTATCACTAGTTTCTTCATTTTTTCAGTTTCAGAAAATCAGAGCGACATCCTGCGTGAATTACGTGTGGGTCTTCTGAGCCAGTCTCAATGCCGGACGAGCTGGGGTAGACGGCGTATATTAAACTCACACATCTGTGCTGGGAATGGCCATCTTGGCGCATGCAATGTAAGTATTGGAGGACATTCACTAACGGAATTGAGGGATCCATTTGCAGCTATGCCCCTCCCATTTCTAGCTATGCCCCGTCCATTTCTAGCTATGCATGCCACCTACATTGTTGAAACATCAAAGGAATATACGTCTTTATTAGAATGGCACACGGGCCGTCATATCATAATTTTCATGTGGCAAAATCAGAGAACTCGGCTTAGTTTAGAACATGTAGAATTGGGTCATTATTCTCTTCCTATGCCATCTGAATAACGCGGTCTACCTAACCCTTGAGAACAGCATTCTGATCATTGTTTGCATTCACTTCTGCATCCATCTCCTTAAGTGATATTATAGCATGTGGACAAAATGTCAGCAACAGGAGTATCCTCCACCCCCTCATGGACATTGTCAAGGTCATAACTCAGCCCGATTAACCACAATATTCTTCTGCCAATGCACTCTCCAATGTAATGTTCTTGATATTACACAATCGGTTATGCTCAGCGAAGGTAGTGAAATGTGCCTCACTCTGGTATGGATAAAGCACAGCCCCAAGGACATATGACAGTGCGACATTGAAGCGGTCAGAGAGAAGTTGGAGCGCCTAAGTTAATGTCGCACTATCATGTGTCTTATTACATTTTCCTGTCCTTCTTGATATTGTGGCAGCGCAGCTCCAACCGAAACGACAGACACACCCATCCGTTGTCAAGATGAATTGGTTACTAAAACCAGAAAATACAAGGATTGGATAGCTTACTTATGAACCCCGTAATGTTGCAAATGTCGCATTACATTTTTCATGCCAATGAAATCAGCATGTTTTCTTACTAGTTCCAGTAAGACCCCAGCCAGGTCAGCAAAGATTGGCCTATATCACATCCTTATAGCGAGGAAGCTTTTCACTTCTTTGATCGAACTAGGTGTAGGTAAATTTGGTACTTTTTTATATTTCTTGAATCTGGGACTGTGCTCGCTCTGGACACCTGATTACCCCCACACACGCACGCACGCACGCACGCACGCACGCACGCACGCACGCACGCACGCACACACTGGTTCTTTCCATTTTTAGCTATGCCCCGCCCATCACTAGCTAAGCTCCACCCACACTTCGTCGTGTTGGGATTGATCGATCCCCAAATGCCCTAGCTATCAATTTCCTGAAAGCTATGCAGAGAAGCTGTTGAATATTTTGTAACTAATTTGACTGGGTGTTGTTGCTGCCATAGACCGTCTTCAAATATGCGCTCGTGACGTACTTATCGACGTCATTCATGACGTCATTCAGTATGATGTCATTGTACACGTCATGCAGTTCATTATGACGTCATATGATGGGTGGGTACTCTGGAAAGGTGAATTGTTATCCTGAAAGAATTGATATTTCTTAGTGTCCATATTTCTGTATTCGTACACATATATCTTCCAACAACACCAGATGCTATTCAACTGTTTTAGTGTGCAAAGGATAACAGCATTGATATGTGCACGAACCAAATGCTTGAATGGATGTGTGTCAGTACTAAACCCATCAGACACTGGAATGTTGCCGGCGCAATAGTGAGCCAGATGGCATGGCCGAAAATAAACCTCTTTCTCTCATCCGAGGCATCTTTTCATTTTTGCAAAGATCTTGATCCCATTTTGTGAAACTTGCTGAGCATAGCTTTCGTAATAGTGGAATTACTGCACCATCTGCTGTCATCTTAAAATTTGAATCTTAAAGAGGTTTTTTATGTTCATGTGATTATGTTCGATTGATTGATTAGCTGATTTTGTTGAGTGACTCGCTGGCTGGCGACGACCGACCGATTGTTTATTTGTTAAATGCTGATGTTCGGTATCATTCAGTTCCCTTTGTGTTTGCGTGTTATAATCGTTTTAACAATGTTTTTACACAGGGTGATTCTGGAGGTCCGTTGGTGTGCCGTCAATCGGGTTACCACTATCTTGTTGGGATAACGTCATGGGGTGTGAGTGGCTGTCAAACATCCGGGTATCCCAGTGTGTACAGCAACGTGGCATTCTTCTCAGACTGGATTGAGGAGAAGGCTCATGTATTACCGCCGCCATTGGATAGCTTTTCATCATGGAAGGCACGGGAGAGTTTGAGCTATAACTATTACCCTCAGGGAGGATAACCAAACTAACCCACACGTGTGGGAGGGGCGCAGTTTAACTGACGAGTTTGAGCTATCTATAAGGTTGTTTATTCGAATAAATCAAACGTATTCATCGGTGGAAAGTATAAATGCGGGAATGAACTGTATATACATTACCGATGCAGCTGACAATCTTCTAAGGCTTTTCGCGAGACAATAGATACTTTGGCAAGACAATAGCTTGTTCACTATTAACAGGCAGCATAATTTAATTTTTGCTTAACCCTTTAATTACTAAATTTCTTCGAAAAATTAAAATATTTACTTATTTAATGTCCATTTGCAGGCCAAGAGAAGACCATTTTTGAAAATTTTACCACTAAAATGACTGGCTCGGTTACCGAGCCAGTCATTTCAGTGGTAAAATTTCGAAAATAGTCCTCTCCTGGCCTGTGAATGGACATTACTCAAAACCACTACAGAGGCCGGTTTTGGCCTGTTTCGTCACGAAAGGGTTAAATAGTTTTAGTCCAACACTCGGTGAGGGCTATTCTTATGGACGTTAGGACACGTCGTGTCGTCGTCATTGCTAGCAACAGCGCCCAGTTATATTAATTTCAAAATATTCAACAGCTTACCCGTGTACTTACTTTGAACTTGGGGTTCTGGTAATTCAAGATTTACAGCATATAGTCGATTCCAACACACGGACAACATGAATGGGGCTCAGCTAGAAATGGGCGCGGTATAGCTAAACATGGGCCCCGCTATTGGCGAAATACTAACAGCGTAGTATGAGAATGTGCGATTATTCGGGTCAAACGTGCGACGAAAATGTCAATAATGCGACGACTGTTATCATAAGGTCCTTATACGCGGAATATCTAGGCCTATCCTATATAGATAATTACCAAAATGCGTTCCAACGTTTCTCGTTATTTTGCAATTATCTCTCACATTTTATATCATGTTCATGGAACCATGTTCCTTTGAAATTTTTGAAACTAATTTGGCTATACATGGTTATCTAACGTTACAACACCTTCCAGTTAAATTATAACAAGAGCTGAAATTGGTATTAGCTTAAAGCAAGAATGATGTCCACCAAGCTAGCCCGTTTTAGCAACCGTATTTACACACTGCTGTGATAAAAAATTGAAGGTGAGTGAACCTTTCCAGTTTTAGCTATGCCCCGCCCATTTCTAGCTAAGCTCCACCCATGCATCGCCCGCGTTGGGATTGATCGATTCCTGAACTACATGACTAACAATCTCCAGAAAGCTATACAGGTAAGCTGTTGAATAATTTGAAACTAATTTGACTGGGTGCTGGACAGCGTCCAGTCAAATTAGTTTCAAAATATTCAACAGAATGTGTATTAAATAGTAATGGCATACAATTCGTACACGTGGTACAACAATGTTTAGTCCGGCTTCAATTAAGCGTTCGTGACGAACTTGGCTGCGTCATTCATGACGCCATTGATTATGACGTCATCCTACAAGTCACATAGTTGATTATGACGTCATATGATGGATGGATAAACTGGAAAGGTTCATTGCAAGTGAATGGGGTCACTTTATTGTTTGTTAAACTTGTGTATTATGAAACGGCATTTATTTGATAGAATACGTCATCTGCCATAGAATTTCAGTCACGTAGATATTTCTACAATGAATTAGAAATGCCAGTATTAATGTACAAAGCATTAAATATACATGTAGTTAAATCATAATACAATAATCTTGTAAATAATTAAATAACAAATAGAATTATTTTAAGACATTTGTATTAAATTTTCAGTGGTTTTGATTTTGTACGCACGCACACACACACGCGCGCGCGCGCGCACGCGCGCGCTCGCACACGCATCTCATGAACATGGTGTATGTACGCACGTGGGTGTATGCTGATGTTGTTGAGCGACTTTTTTCTGCACTAAAATCCAAAGGATTCGCTGGTACGGTTTAGTCCTTGGGCCCAGACCAGAATTTGGACTAATCGGTACCACATGAGCCGGCAAAATCTCTTTGCATTTTTTAAAAAGGCCTATGTCCAGGAGTGATTAATTGATATAATAACCATTGTAGTGGCAGCTTAATGGTAGAAATCCAAGATGGCGGCCAAAATGGCTGCCGTATTTACCTTGATCTCCTTAATGGACATTGATATTTTGGTTATTAATCCAGCACAATGATGTGAGATATTATACGAAAGCTAATTGTATTTCGCATCCAATACAATGCGTGTGCAAGTGTTCGTATACAGTAGGTACTATCTGGAGTCGAAAATTTGCTATTTTTCATCCTATTCTCTGAAATAGTGAAATATCGCAAGCACAATTTTCTTTGATTTTATTATATTAATCATGGATAAATTCCTATTATCTGTGTTAGAGATGTGCCTACATGTCCCAGTAATAATCCGCAGAAATCGTAGATAGATACCTTTCACATTATGTCAAATGTTATTGAATATGTAAAAAAAAGCTTAACGATGTCAATGTCCTGCTTGAACTCTGCATGTATTGCATTAGCTTCAGACTTCTTTTATCATGTTGATCTACGGAATGAATAAGAATAATACAAAGGTAATTCATAAACCATAAGTGAATGCAGTTATCCGTGTCAGATTTTGAAAACATGTCTGACAAATGAATATTGTTAAACCGTACAACAGTTACCTAACTTGGTTATATCGAGACGATGCCATAGCTTGGGAAAAGTGTTCTAGATATATGTAAACGACGAATCTACCCAGCAACAGATAGAAAAGATTTATATAGTCCGCATTAAAGGTTAGATTATTTATATAGCCGTTACATGCCCCGAAAATGTCAAAGATTTGTGCATCAGTTGAAACGGAATGTCTGACAGATGGTTCCAAAAAATGGTTACACACATGCATGCTATATATATTTAGCAAGAATAACTATGTAGAATTTGCAAGATATGGAATCGTTCATCTTTAAACCCAACTCTAACTATTATTTGGAACGCCATCATCATCAGAATCTTCGAGCTAAACTCGAGACCTCTCTCAGTAGCGGAGTATAATAGGGGCAGCGGGGACATTTGCCCCCGGCCCCAGATCTTAACCAGCCCCCAATTTTTTTTTCAAAATGTTTTTTGAGTGAATAATGTGTTTTATGCAGTTTCTCTTTTTAGAAACGAGAATAGCTGTCTGGACATGATGTGCAGAGAGCCATTTTCGTTTGTAGAGGGAAACTGCATAACAGGATATGGTGCAAACCTGGCGATTTATTATGATCATCAGCATAAAATAACTATAGTCATGTATGCCCCCACTCTATGCTATTTTGTATAATACCCAATAGCACAGAGTGGGGGATACATCCCCACACAATTGTATATTCCATAATTCTTAATGGACAATAAGACTCAGTGGCGGATCCAATGGGGTGGCCCACGTAGCCCTGGCCACCTAGCCCCCACCGCAAACACCCCAACCCACCCCTTCCCTAAAGCGTTTTCTAATAAGTCATGTGAAGTGTGCATTGCAGAAATATACTTATTCTCTAAGGTGGTGAAGACAACACCTTAGTTGATGAAATTTTAAAACTCTAAATATTGCATCGGATTCTGATTCCTCAATGGACACATTACATCTGTAGTGGCATGTAGCATTATACAGTTGTGAATATGAATATGTGAATAGAATGATAGATTAATGCATGTTCACAATCTTATTATCTGTTTTACCGTAGAATCCTTTACTCCTTTTTCATTTGACTGCTTGATTATTTCCAAGAAGGTTCTAAATTACAGGTTAAATAAAACTCAATATTTCAGAAGGCTGGAAAACGCATCTCAGCAGTTTTAAATTCACAAAATTTCTGGAGGAGCACTCCCCACCCCCGAAATCAACCACCCCTCTTTTGGGAGGGGCGCCCAGACTCCCTCCCAGATCTACCCCAAGGCCCATCCCTTCAATAATTTCTTGATCCGCCTCAGAAGACGAGCACTGTAGTGGAATGGAAATTCCATTACAGACTTACAATGTTCGTCTTATTTTTTATTATATATTGTTTCAGTACTATTATTTAGTAATGTCTTCCTTTTTTTGTTTGAGTTTTCTGATGATGAGTGATGACAAACTATAGTGGCGAGAGGTTATTCAGCGTCCCTCAAGCCCACGTGAAAAACTACTCATTTTAAGTTATTCTTTGTATGGAATATGTACGATGTCACCTTATAACAATATGAGCATATAAGCACATGTGCCTCTGTCTAGCTAGTAAGGCTGTGGGTGTGTGGGTGGGGGGGGGGGGTGCGTCTTATTGTTTTATTTGTCCATTATATATTGTTTCAGTATTATTCTTATTAAAGAGTGTCTTTTTATACTTTACGGATGTGTTAGGAGTCAGATGGTGCATGATTGTATTACAGATTAATATTGTATTTTATCTTCTAGATGCTCTCATGTGGCACCACCTGCACTTCCAGAGGTAAATATGGCCATTCAGTTGGCTGTTAAATTATTCAATTTTTAGCTATTTAATTTCATTTTTCTTCATTAATTTTTTTATCCAGTCCGGTTTTCATAACTGAACGGCTAAATAAATTGAGTGAACAAAAAAATTAAATTAAATTGCTAAAAAAGAATAATTTAACAGCCAACTGATGTTCCATATTTACCTCCGGGAATGCAGAAGATGCCATCTGCATGCATCTAGATTTCAAAATTTTCCAGAATAGATCCCCCGGATCCCCCTTTTGGTTTGCCTTTCGCTTCCACTCAACCCCACAAATATTCTTTGCCCCCGGCCCTGGCAATGCTTAATCCGGCACTGTCCTCTCCTCTGTCTTTTGATTCGTACTTGTTTGTTGCCTTCACATATACGTGCACTTCAATCCATTTGCAAGACATTTACAATCTGGTAGTTTGCAAGACCGTTGACATTTACAGGATAGCAGTTCCAAAGCAGCATTATGCGGCGGTGAACTACGCATCCACTCAATGGTTATTTTGTTTTCATTGTCAGTGATCCATCCGCATCCGTTTGGACTGGGTACAAATGGTTGGCATTGAAGGCCACGCATCCAGATCGCATACTGATAATTTGCTCGAAGACCATGCATGAACAAGCTGTCTTCACATTGTGAGAGGTGACTTGATTCCACCTCACCTCGTTTGACACAGACAAATTGATAACGAAGTTGGTTAACCCTACAAGTGTTTGTGGAAGGTACATAATGTGACATGTGAATTATTGCACTTTTGCAAAAATTTCTAGGGACACCTCCCAAGAATCTCCAAGCTGGCCGAATGCATCTTGAAAGTCTTGGTCTGCTTTCATTTGTTTCAAGGGTTTGAGCACCGTGTCATGTTTTGCGTCCCACATTTCTGGTACACAGAGCAGAATATATATTTTTAGCCAGATTCTGATGTGTAACGCGTGTAGGAGCATTGCGTGTCGGCCTCCTCGTGCAAACAGTCTAGCTCTTTGATCTCCTGCCAGTGATTTTGGGTGATATTGTAACACACATTCTTACAGGTCATATGTAGCACTTCATCATGGAGTTTGCCCCTATGTTTTGACGACCTCAACTCCTCGACCAAGAATCTAATGAGACCAGTCTTGTTGAGAGAGCTACAGAGATATCTCCCCCATTGCTGGAAAGTGTGGACAGGTGCAATGCCTTTGAACTTGATACCAATGCTTGGCCCCTCGATTCCATCTTTCAGCATCTTTGATGGACATTTCCAAATAGACATTAAATACGGCATCAATCCTGTGACTGCGTGTACACTTATGCAATACCAGAGACAGAACAGTTTCCACACACGATTTTTCAATGCAGCATTTTGAACAGCAGCGGATATGTCAATATCTATACTTTAGATTTTCGGTGGCACCACTCGTTGTCCGACGATATAAGTGGGCAACATTAGAGGTTGGGTTCTGAGACTTCTTTTCTTAGTTTTCTCAATTGCTGGTTTGAGGTTGAATTGCTGTGGTCCAATGAATTTTACCTGGATGGCAATCCCATTAACACGATGGGGCGTAACGTCACCACTGACTGTTTCCTCTAACTCGTCAATATTGTCCCATGTGAGAGTCGTGAATACACCAGGGTGCATACTTTCTGGTAGCGCAGCATCACCTCCTGTCAGAGACAAGTTCTACATTCACAAAGCAGGGTCGATCTCTTCAGCCTTGGAGTATGATACACCATGCGCTAATTTATTCATAGCATTGATCAGTTCTGCATTTCCAGTCAATAGCTTAACAGCGAATAACAGTAGTATATGTTTCAGTGGATTTTGCTTTCTGGGATTTATTGTATAGCCAATGTCCTGACCCAAGGAGCTGGTTAATCGCTGTACTTTTTAGATGGATTTGGACAGTGACTTTCTCCTGTTAGTATTGTTTGTAAGAACACCTCGACAGATTTGGGAATATTAGGTTTGCCATAGTTCACGTCGGGTGGTCATATTTGAGCGTCATTTTGCTTTATCACATCATCTCTCAGCTGAAAAGCTGTCTTTGTTAAGCCATACCTGACACTCGTAGATTTAAATATTTATAAGTCAGACTTTAATGATTGATTGGTTTTCACACATGGACAGGTTGTCGGGATACAAAAGAAGTTTCCCCTTTTCATCAGGAATGATATGCAATGTTTCACCAAACTCACTTCCCAGTTTCCAGCGAATATGTTTCTTTATTGAATATCCGATCTCTTCAACACCAAGAGATTGCATGTGCATAATTAGCTTAGCAGTAAGATCAGGTATACGTAGCACCTCGGGATTAGTAAAGAATTAATTTTTTATCAATTTGAACAGCTCGTAATATGACTGCTTCAATGCAGTCTCGTATAGTGCTTCAGCATAATCCGGTTCTACGCTGCATATTTCACTTTCCACATCAACTACCTCCATTGGCGTGGTTGTGTATCATCGGTAGCAAGATCTGTGCTAATGACCCTCAGCTGCTACACGCTGCACGTAGCTCCATGAATTGAATAAGTCTCTCGCATGTATTTTGACCTATTATGTACTTTCTGACTTTCTGACAGAAAATATACTCGGCCTTATATGTTTATAATGTGCTTGGAGCATTCCTACAAGAAGTTCTATCAGTGTTTTCTGAGTCACTTTCATCACACATAGTTTCCTTTGCGATGAGGGAATCAAAAGGTTTTTTCATGGTACAACAGTGGTGGGATATCTCCTTCTGCCATCTTCGTTCCTATGTCTAAAATTTGACCATGACTCTGAATTTCAGCAGCTCTCAATAAGGTTGACCATGAATCAAAGCTTTGCGGTGACAAGAGTTTAGCAGTTCATACGAGTCGGCTTCGTCGCTAATGCACTACTTTCTGGTTCAGACATCGTCAGCCATGGACTGGTACCTGTAAGTTAATAGGAGTTACTTTAAGTTCACAATGAATGGAATCAATATACATCAACATAGCTTTCATCAGGGAAGCAACTGGACCACGTGATTAATATATTCCACCATACCCATTATCAGTAGTGTAGCTTTTTATAGCGTGCGCAATATACGAGAAAACAAATTATTCAAAATAGATATGGTGGGACAATATATTTTCAGGAAATCCCCTGAGTGGACTGATAATTATCACTTAGTCACAAATAATCCATTACTCCATATGCCATCCTCTTAAAGGGATGCTAATCTCATCTCAAATGTTTATTGCACCATAGATTCGATATCATTCATGTCCTGGCACATTCCCTGATCTGTTTCACAATTATCCGCTTTGGCCGCACAAATGTTGAACAGTGATCGCCACAATTTTGTCTCCTCTAGCGATAGTGTGTGATGTCAGGTAGGGGCCAATTCATTACATTCTTTATTATATGATAATCATATTATTGAATATTTTGAAACTAATTTGACTTGAAGTTGTTGCTGCCTATGGCAACAACAACTTCCAGTCAAATTAGTTTCAAAATATTCAACAGCTTATATGTATGTTTCCTTTTATACCGCATGGTCAAGCGAAAGATGGCACGTCTATGACTGAGCGCATATATCGAGGCAGACACGCTAGGTTTTTTCTGATTGGTTGAAAAGTAAATCATGACAGCCATGATAAGCTGTAGAAATGTACCAACATTTAGCTACTAAAGCCTGAATATCTTACTTTGATGGGATGATAAAAAACTTTAAAACCTCATGGATAGTTTATGAGTGGCCTATTAGATCTCAGGCCTAATAGATATCATGAGAGGCGGTTAGTTATCCGTTAAGCAGGCAGAATAACGTTGTGTAACTTTATAAGAATGTCTATAGCCCTACAGATGCATGCTAAATTCAATATTTCGAAAAATCATGTGGGAAAATTGTACCTTTTGGGCAACAGTTATGTCAGGGTATATTATATATAAAAGCCAATTCAATGTATACTATTAGATGGGAAATGCAATTATCTTTCATATGATACCTTACGCTGGTTGGTTTGGAGCATTAATTAAAATGTTAGTGTTCATTATTGTAGAGCCTAAATGGCGGCCATTTTGGACGCCATCTTGGATTTCTAGCACTAATTTGTCAGACTGGAATGGTTATCACATCCATTAATCTTCCCTGGGCATAAAACTTTTCAAAAACACGACCAGATTTTGCAGGCTTAGGTGGTGCCGATGTCTGCTTTGGTCTATGGACTAGTTTATGCACGCGATAGAGATGAAACCTTGCAGCATTACATAACGACAACCAACTGACCCCCAATTTACCATAATCACCAGATCTGGAGTCGCATTAAAGGTTAACTTTGTCATGGTTAAATCACAAAATTACTGCTAAGTCGTTATCTTCCTGATACTTAATGCACAGCTCTGTAATTTTCTCGGCTGAAACAAGATCATCTTTCCTATCACGAGATCTTAATCTTACTCATTTAGAAGGTGTTATCATATTATCAGCAAAAGGGCGTACAGTCTGATCTAATAGACGAACTAATAAATTAAGTTTATGGTTTAATCAACGCTATGGTGGTGGGTTGGTGGGGGGGGGGGGGGGGTGGGGGGGGGGCGATTGGGCGTGGTGGTAGCGAGGTCGTCTGATAATCAGGCGGGCGGGCTTCAGGTCCCGGGAAATCTTCTGCACTCTCTGATTTTCGTGAACACGTCGTTCACATGACGCATCCTTGCAGAGGAGACGTAAAGCCGGCAAAGCGCCTCAAAGATCTCCATGACTCAAATACAGCTCGGTGTGAGCGGCCACTAAAATCAACTCAACAACCACTATCACCAATACATAGGGGACAGGTGTACTATGTAGAAGAGTATTTTTGAATATTTACCAGTAGAATGACTGGCTCGGTAACCGAGCCAGTCATTCTATTGGTTAATTTTCAAAAAATACTCTTCTCTCGGCCTGCAGATAGATACTGGCTAAGTAAAAACTTCAATTTTCTTTAATGGTCAATCCGGCGAAAAAATTCAGTGGTAAATTTACAAAAAATAGTCTTCTAAAATTAAAATATCTTGAAAAATATTAACCATCAAAATATTTATTGATATATCAAGTAGTATTTTGAGCGCTTTGAGGCGCCGCTGACACAAGCGGGGTTATGTTCGTAATGAAAATCTCACATTGCTTGACCCGTCAGTTGACCATTACTAAGCATTACACACCCAGGGAAATTTACCATCACTTTGGAAACTGGCTCATGTTTCACCTTTATTTTAAAAAGGTGATAGGCATTCCGCAAACAATTATCGTCCTATTAGTCTGACATCAGTTGTGTGTAAAATACTGGAATCTCTAATAAAAGACCATTTAGTAACCCATTTGGAAACTAACAATCTGATAACTAAAGACCAGTATGGATTTATTAGGGGACGCCCATGTGTCACACAACTCATTTCCATTCTAGATATTTGGACAGATGTCTTAGATCATAACGGGAAAATTGATGCTCTCTATTTAGATTTTGCTAAGGCATTCGACACTGTACCACACGAGCGACTTCTACTCAAACTTGAGAAATATGGTATTCAGGGAATGGTCTTAAAGTGGATAAGAGGGTTCTTATTTAATAGAAAACAACTAGTGGCAGTAAATGGTGCACACTCTAAAGTAGCGCAAGTTCTCAGTGGGGTCCCTCAGGGTAGTGTTCTGGGCCCACTTCTTTTCATTTGTTATGTAAATGACCTGCATGAAAATATAAACTCACCCGTTCACATGTTTGCAGACGATACAAAAATTCATAGAGAAATACGCTCCATAACAGATGCACCAGAACTTCAAGATGATCTGAACAATATAGAAGATTGGTGTTGCACATGGCAAATTCATTTAAATCCAGAAAAGTGTAGTGTAATGCATTTAGGATCAAATAACAAGAAGTATCTATATTATGCAAACAAAGGGGGTACACAAGTCAAACTAAATGAAGATATTGTCGTTAAGGATCTCGGTATTAATATAGATAATCAGCTGAAATTTAGTGAACTTTGTAAGACACAGGCAAATAAGGCTAATAAAATTTTAGGATTAATCAGACGATCTTACACGTATTTGGATGCACCAATGTCAGTAAAATTGTATACTTCTCTTGTAAGGCCAATCCTGGAATATGGCAATGTTGCATGGTGCCCCATGTTCGTTAAAGATTGTGAAACCCTCGAATCTGTACAAAGAAGACCAACAAAAATGGTGCCTTATTTAAGATCTCGCAGCTATCCTGATAGGCTTAAACATTTGAAGCTTCCATCATTATACTATCGACGTGCAAGGGGGATATGATTGAATCATACAAACATCTACATAATATGAATAATATTCAAGGCCAGTATCTTGAATTAGATAACAAAGCCAAAACCCGTGGTCATAGCCTGAAATTATCCAAAAAGCGGGCAAATAAAGCCATAAGACAGCATTTCTTTTCAACTCGTATCACCAACAACTGGAATGGGTTACCTGAAACTGTCGTAAATTCCCCAAGCTTAAATAGCTTTAAAAACCAATTAGATATACATTGGACTACCTTTTGGTATATACAAGAACCTATGCACAACAGGTGCTCTGCAGTAAACATTGCCTATCTTAGAAACTTATACGGTGCAATGCATTTACTGTTTTATCTACCTACAGGCTAAATGGCCTATCAAGGTAGTATATGATAAGTAGTTTCAGTTTTCAATAGTTCATTCGCCACTAATGCTGTACTTATAGACAGAAACCTGCATTAAGCAAGTATTAGCAAAAATATAAATACAGTAGAATAAGATCCATGCACAAAACCTGAAATAATCATTTCACAAATTACACATCTGACAATCATGCTAAATGTTAAATATGCAATTATTCCCTTTTCTAGAAACAATCAAACGATTCCCAAATATTTAAACAGAACATTTATTACCTCGCGTTCAAAATTTTACTATCTGACACGTTTGTGTTTTTGTTTTGGAAGAATACTAAGTTATTAAGGACTGCATTGTATCAACTATCTCTATACAAGGATTCAGGGGCGGATCCAGGAGCTCATTTGCCGGGGGTGGGGGCGGGGTGCGCTGGTGGACTAAAAATTTCAAGGGAGTTAATTCTTGAAAACTGTTCAATTAAAATATAGTTCTCTTGAATTCAGTCAAAATGTAAGTAAAAAATTTACAGTCCTGGGGAGGCTGGCACGTGCCCCCGAGAGTGCTCCCACCCCTATATCCGCGGCTGTGGATTAAATCTTTTTACCATCGCTCCGTAAGGTTTACCACACTCCCGCACGCGCGCACTGGCGTACGCACGCGCTCGCAAATGCATGCGCTAATACACGCCCCCCCCCCACACACACACACGCGCGCGCATGTTCGCACGCACACACACGCACGCACGCGCACAATACCCTCTTGACCTTGCGAGGCAATGCTATGAATCACGTATCAAGAATATTCCGATTGTCGTCATGGTAATTAACAGGCACATTCTGTTATACCTTACTTCTTCAATCGCTTAGAAGGTTCCGCGTTTTTGGGAAAATCCCTTCCCAGAATGCATTGTGCATACCACTTCTAGCTGGTAACGCCGATAGCCGACGCGCAAACAGCATTACTTTACTATTGGAATCCGATACAACGCACAATTAAGCAGTTTATATAAAGAACTAATTTCATAATATTATTGAGGTCATACATCATTGGAAAGCTAAGCCAATTTTCTATACACTTCTGTATTCGTTTTTATAGTTTTGTGAAATTTAATATAGTTGATTGTGATTTTAAAAAGCCCCTATTGTCCACTTGATTTAATGAATCTAGGTATAATGGTGTGGCGTCCCGTGGTTAACTTGAAGCGGCTTATTTCAAGATTGACGTGATAAGTTAGGGGTGGTGTCGAGCTGTGATAGGTTGTATTTTAATTCGAGTGGTCGAGTGGAAGCTGTTCATTTTAAGAGTCGCGAGTGACGTGATAAGGGTGATGGTGAGCGTAGCTATGTTATGGGAATAGGCGTGTGTCGTGTTTTGATTCGAGTGGTTGACTGAAAGCTGTTCATTTGAAGAGTGACATGATACGGTCGGTGATGTTTTGGAGATATGTGCGTTTGATGTGATAATGGTGGAGGTGGGTACGTGGAGCAACGTTATGGGTTGTGTCAATTCGTGGTGGTTGGCGTTTTTATTTTAGTGGTTTACTCGAACCTGTTCATTTGAAGAGTGATGTCAGATGGTGCGTGTGGTGTGGGGTCATGATGGGTGGTGTTTTCATTTGAGTTGTTTTTGGAACCTATTCATTTGAAGAGTCACGAGTGATGTGATAAGGGTGGCGGCGGGTATTTCTTTGATACGGGTGGATGAGGGTGGAGCTATGTTATGGGTGGTGTCTAGTCATGCCGCTTGGTGTTTTTATTTGAATGGTTAGCTGGAACCTGTTCATTTGAAGAGTGACCTGATAAAGGTGGTAATGTCTGGAGATATGACACAATAGTGGTGATCCCCTGATAGCAAGCAAACGTTGGCCCAACGTTGGGCCAACTTTTGCCACTACGTTGGGCTAACGTACTTTTGCTCATCGGCCCAACGTTGGCCCAACGTCGGCAATACGTTATTGGGTCAACGGTGAGACAACGGGCATAAATCTGTGAAGATATTTAAAATAGCACACCAGGGAACATAATTTAACAATTTTAAAATTAAAAGGTGATATTATGTTGATTTTGTTTGATTTACTGATAAATTTCCAATGCTCAACGTTGGCAAACAAGTGATACAACCAACGTTGGGCCAACGTTGTAATGCCAACTGCGATCTGCCAACCTGTTGCCAACGTTGGCCCAGCGTCTACATGTTATCTGGGTCGACGATTGTAGATATGTTACGGATGGTGTCGGTCGTGGTTAGTGTTATCATTCGGGTGGTCGACTGGAAGCTGTTAATCTGAAGAGCGCTTTGATAGTGGTGGTGGCAAGTGGGGTGTGTGACCATCACGTTTATTCTTAACTTTATGAAAGATATCGCTGAATGTGCAAGACGAGTTTATTGGTAAAGGGTGACTACTCATACTTCCCAAAAGCAAAATGGGAAGAGTTATCTCCTATAGGTTATGCTGGTCACAATGTAAATCATATAAACGTTCTCGTTGAACCCCGTTTTTTCCCCGTCCTAACTGTACAGAGTATCATAGGGCTACACGGGAACGCTATCAGCTTAGATGGCATTAACTGCTTAAAGTTCTCACCTATTCTTAAAAGATAAATATCCTAGCTAAATGTATGATTATTTGTTAATTTATGGACACTTTAACTAACTAGACTTATAGCCGCCAATTTAGATAGATATTTGCTGGCGCCATTATTTCAGACTATTGTCTTCGCCGGTGAGTAATTGTTCTTATAAAACCATTCTCGTAACGCAAATGCTCGTCGTCGTTCTTCTGCTGGCTTTCAAGGTGAGCGCGTAGACGCTCATATCGTAGTTCAATACCAGTTGTGTATATTTCCTACGGTGCAAGTGACAACAAATATATTCATAACAAGTTTACTGAAAACTGCTGCTGCTGCAACAACTTTCCGTCAAATTGTTGTCAAAATAATCAGCTGATAATACAATTGTCACTAGATAAAGATTTGATAACAATTTGGCTGAAAATCGTTGACGCAAAAACTTTCAATCACATTGTTCTCAAAATAATCAGCAGTGAAGTCAACAATTCGTACAACTTGTCGGACTATTAAGAGTTAAAGATGGGCCAAATAGAATCATTATAAATAAATGACGTATTGATTATGACGCCATCCTACACGCCGCTTAGCTGATTATGACGCCATATGACGTCAGATGATAGATGGATACTCTGGAAAGGTGAATTGAGAGCGTGTTTATTGATGATAACTGGATAAAGGCTCATATTTATAAGTGTGCAATTCATGAATCCATTCCCTCACTCAATCATATGACGTCATAATCAAATACGTGACGTGTAGGCTGGCGTCATAATGATAACGTCATGAATGACTTGATATAGTTTGTCTTGAACGCTTAATAGTCCGACACGTTGTATGAATTGTATGTCTTTACTATTTAATAAACATTCAGTTGAATACTTTGAAACTAATTTAATTGGGCGCTGTTGCTGCCTTAGGCAGCAACCGCCCCCAGTCAAATTAGTTTCAAATTATTCAACAGGTTTCCCTGTATAGTTTTCTGATTGATCGATTCCAACACGGGCGATGTGTTGGCGGAGCTTAACTAGGGATGGGCGGGGTATGGCTAAAACTGGAAAGGTTCATTGTGCATCAAGTTCTGGGGTGAAAACATGAAAAGAGCCGTGAAAGCTCACCGTGCAAAGCATTCTACCTGTTATTACGCAATAAATTTCTCGAGGAACAACAAAACTCCGGAGTGTGCCGAGCACGGGCAGAGAAAGTGAACAATGCGTGTGCTAATCAGTTAGTGGACGGATACTGGCGTGCCACAGAGAAACCTTTTCCTAGAGACTGAATGAACAATGGACCTGTCACTCAAGTATATGACCTCATAATCAATGACGTCATACGTAGGTTGACGTCACAATCATAATTCATAATGAATGACGTATCTAGCCCGGTCATGAATGAGCATTGAAAACTCCGTCAAGTGTACGAATTGTATGAGCGGAGCATAGCTAGAAATGGGTTGAGTTTAGCTAGAAATGGGTGGAGCTTAGCTAGAAATGGGGCCCTCTAGTCTGCTAGAGATGGCGACATTAGTCTGCAGAGAACAGCGACATTATATATAAATGTGTGTGTGTGTCATTACATGAAGCTGGTTTTGCTTGTCGTATTTTAGCTGCGGGTAGCAGCTCAATAAACTCCCTTATGTCACTTAACCCTTTAACACTAATATCAGCCAAAACGACTTCTGCAGTGGTCTTGAGAAATGTCCATTTGCAGACCAAGAGAAGAATATTTTTGAAAATTTTACCACTGAAACGACTGGCCCGATAACCGAGCCAGTCATTCCAGTGGTAAATCTTCAAAAATAGTTTTCTCTTCGTCTGCAAATGGATATTTTCTTTGAGAAAATTGACATTTTCTTGAGCAAATTCCAGGGTTTAAGGGTTAAGTAGTGAGTCGGTCACAAAAGCTTATTATGGGCTGTATCTAAAAAACTGCTGATCCGATTTGACTGAAAATATAAAGCAACAAATGAAATTAGCTTGAAAGTGGATGTCCAGATATCGGGTGTGATCCGGACAAAAGATCCCAGATTCGGATCAAATTCTGGATATGTGGATATTTCGGCTACTGCTGGTCCGATTTGGCTCGGAGCTTAACCCAGTAAAGCTATTTAACACAGGCTATTGCTTCCCTGGGCGGTTACATATATGGCTTCCAATATAAGGCAACAACAACTTTTAATCCTGTTAGTCTGAAAAATATGACTAACAGATTTCAGTCCAAAGTAGTCACAAAACATATATGAGATATGAATGAGATAGATCCTGGCCTGACGTATAACGATAAAGTAATATTTTGACGGTAATATGATTGTTAAAATGTATCCCTAAACTAGTGGACAGTTACGTATAGACTAACTATAGAGGTTAACTACAGAGATACGGATGTATTAGAACGCATAGTGACTTTGGTGCTACTAGTGAAACTGTGAAACGGTTGAAATGTGTTGGGAGGAGAAACGGCACGCCAGCATGTGGCAGGGCACGCCTCCAAGATTGGTACGCACCCTTGCACACACCCACACACCCACCTCTGAATCCGCTCATGGAAAGTGATGGGATGCATTGGCGGGATTCCATGGTCTAACAGTAGTAATAGACAATGGGTGTGTGGGTGTTGGGGGCTGGGATCTGATCTGTCACTCAAGTATCTGACGTCATTATCTATTATGGCACATGTTAGCTGACGTCACAATAAGAATGACGTAGAATTTTCCGTGATGAGGCTCGAAAAGGCCAGTGTACGAATTGTAGGTTCTGATGACCTTAAACTAAATTGACTGGATGCTGTTGCTGCCTCCAGTCAAATCAGTTTCAAAATATTCAACAGCTTACGTGGGTAATATGCATTAATATTTAGACACTTTAGATTAGCTTTCCAATGATGTACGACTTCAATAATATTGTGACTGTAGGTTGTGAAAGGAACGGTTTAAAATGTGGTATATTTTAATGTCCTAGTAACTCAATGCGGGCCAGATATGTGTCTTTCTCTTTACCTGCCAGCGAAATGTAGATCTTTCTCACTTTGACGTCATTATAGCGGGTTGCCTTAAATCAACGCTAAATCCCAGGTCATATTATACCGATTCCGATACCGATAAACGATAACGATTTCCTGTACCTATAGAAGGTTATGGTTGAATAGTCACACTTAGATAGATTCAGAGAAAATCGGGATACTCCAGCCAATCATCATTTCAACACTAAATACCGAATTCGAAAAATCTTACAATATAATAGCTATCATGGTGAATATTTTGAAATAAGCTTGACTGCGAGTTATTGGAGCCTAATGTAATCAACAGGTTCCTATCAAATTAGTTTATAATATTCAGCATCTTACCTGTATAGTTACCTTGAAATTGAGGTTCTGGTAATTTAGTGTTTAAAGGGTAATGATGCTAATTCTGAATTCTCCTTCGATCAATACTCACCATTCTGTTACTTCTGATATACAGCTGGCCTTGACAGCTGGCTCTAGGACTATAGACTTAGAAAGCTTTAACGACTCTTTGGAACTGGGTACTCGGCTCCCAACTGCCGAGTACCCGTCTGCCATAGAGCTCATTCTTGTTTGCATAGCAACAAGAGCTATACATGCTTTTTGCAGTGGAAAGATTGAGAAATAAAAATCTAAGTCTTTGTTTAACTGTGATTGTGATAGCTAGTGACTCTCTTGCAAGGATAATTGGATAATATGGATACCGCCGATGATAACCAGGTCGTATATTTCCTTATTATTCCATAGTTAAAAGTCTTAGGTCTCTAAATTTCGTTGTGTCGCATGTTCCAATTTCTGACCCCATAGAATCTGGGACGTGTGTTAACAACGAGATATGCCGGATGGTCGCCTTCTTTAACCCCAACAGGCGATCGGCAGATATGAAAATAGGTGTTTGCTACGGTATGTGTAACACGAATATCGGCTGACGTCGTTCTCCGTAAGATCCGAACGAGTGACGTCACACCCGTGGTGCTCGGATGTTTATGTGAAGAAATTTTTTTCATTAATTCGCGCATCTTGTTCTGGGTGCTGCGTACTAAAAATGGTACCAGAAAACTTTGGAATGGTCAAGTTTGCGTGTTATCACGATCTGTTTGCAATGATCGGTGGTTTCAAAATTCTTGATTAAGATGTGTGGTCTACGGTTTTACCGTGTGCTACAGCAGTTTGTTTACATTTTGTTGTTTCTTCACGTATCGTTTTGGCTTTCGTTAGGAGTATAATTTATATTGATGGTAAATATACCCCGAATGCTAGGCGATATGATTCCTGGTTCCGTTATACATCCTGGAGGATCAATTATGGGTGTATTTAATGCCCGCTTCGTTCTTGTCGTCATAATCAATGCGATCTTTGCTGTAACGTTGCGTGGTGGGGTGCGGGAGGGTTACAGTTAATTTATGGTCAAATTATTTGAGAATTAATTGTCTGCCTTCCATCCGTGTCTCGTTCCGCTTGCTTATTGTAGGTGTGTGCTTATTTATAGGCCAAGCCAGCCCCGCCATCATGTGACGAGTGCCACAAGTTCGTACGGGTCCTATTTAAGGACCATGTCTGCTTTAGATGTACTCCATGTAACCTTGATAGTAGGTGTAATGTGTGTGCAGTGTGGTCCGCGGATATGATGTTGAAGTTCCTTGCCCAGAAGGATTTGGCTGGGTCTGACGCGGGGTCAGGCGGTCCGAGCTTAAATCGTGGAGCGTCCAGTTTGGCTGGTGGGGACGCTCCACGTCCTCAGCTGGAGGTGGCGGAGATGGCACCGCCGGCGTGGTTTGGTCTGGCAATGAAGGGAGGGCTTTCTGCATAGCGTTCTGCCCACGCTGGTGTCGTCCCTGCTGCCGAAGGTTGTTGGGCAGTCTCTCCCCATGCTTGGTACTGACGCTGTCCTTGGACAGGGTTCTGGACTGATCACCGAGGGAGCCGTCTCGTACGGCCCCCTGACAGTCCCGTCGGGCTCCGGCCTGATGGGTTCTGTCTCTCTGCGGCCACCTCCAGGTGGTCCAGTAGCGGTGGCCGGTCCATCAGGCATGGGAGCCGTCCGCCAGGACGGCTCCACGGTTTCTTCGTCTAGTGACGACTCTTCAGGGTCTGAAGACGAGGAGGCCGAGGAGGAGAGGTTACTGCGGCCTGTGATGCCACGGGTGGAGAAGATGGAGGTCGATTCCGTCCTGGACGGAACCGTCCTCCATCTGTCTGGCTTGGCGCAAGCCAGGGCAGCAGCTCCGCCCGTGGGTGAGGTCAATCTGGTACCGGGCACCGGTCCTGTGATGGTTGGTGTGATGCCAGCCGACACGGTGACGGGTGTGCCGGGCCAGGCGTGGTACTCACCTATCTCGCCTGGTCCGGCGGTCAGACGTGGGGTGCAGTTGGCACCCATGTCTGGCCACGGTTCAGCGTCTGCTATGGGTCCGCACGGTTTTCCGTGCGGGCCTACTCCATGGACTGGTGTGGTGACCCATCGGAGGTTTCGGCCACGGCCGAGGAGGATGCGCCCCGTCCATCGGTTGCATCGATTAGGACAGGGATCTTGCCCGCAGCCCGGATCCAGTCCATTGGACTGGATACACGGTTTATCGAGTTGTTAGAGGCTATTTTTAGCAAGCAGCTCATGACCAAGGGCCAGCTCCCTGCGGCCTCCAGGGAGGTGCGGGCAAGGTGTCGTATTCCATGGGGGGAATACGACAGGTATGGTGTGGTACCATCGGTTACGGAGGATGACCGATGGGTTCTGGGTGTCCAGAGTGCTGGAGCGGGTGGCCCCGGTCCGGCACTCGTGGACAAGTCCCAGGCACACCATGAGGAAGTCCTGTCCCTATGTGATGAGGGTGTGAGGGCAGCTATGAGTGCTGTCAACCACTCTTATCACCTTCTTCAGTCGGTGTGGGCTGAAGCGGGGGCAGGCCACCCTGTGCCACCTGTGGCGCTTTCGTGCGTAAATGATGGCCTTGTGCTGACTATGGACGCGCTGGCAAGGGTGCAGGTGCGTGTTACAAAGTCCAGGAGGCAAATGGTTCTTGACCATATGCGTCCGGCTACGGCCGTCAGGGAGCGTCTTCTTGGGACGCCCCTGACAGGTCCTAGCATCTTCGCTGGCCAGGCGCGGACCATCCTAGAGGACACTGCTAGCATTGCGCAGAATCGGTTGGCGGTAAACTTACAGCTGGAGCTAGTGCGGCAAGCGCACGCACTAGGGGCTGAGGGAAGCCGTTGACTGTTCAACCTTACATGAAACAGAAGAAGCATAAAGGCAAGGCGAAAGCTAAGCCTAGTGCGGCTTCTGCTTCGTCTGGATTTTTTCAGCCGCCGCCGGCGAAGAAAGCCAGGAAGGTTGTAGAGGCCCCTACCCTCCCCAATGTTGCTCCGGATCACCCTAGAGGCGGGAAGGGCAAGGGGAAGGGTAAGTCCTCAAAGGGCGGAAAGAAGGGAGCGGATCATACTTGAGGGTACGAGAGCTCCCTTCGTATCCGCCTGGACCACACCTGTGCGGTTGAACAGCGGTGCCCGTTGGACCTGCCGAGCCAAGACCGAAATGGTTCTCTCTCTCTCTCTCTCTCTCTCTCTCTCTCTCTCTCTCTCTCTCTCTCTCGTTAAGAAAGGGGGGGGGGGGCGGGGAGTGGACCACGAGCCGGACAACCCCATTAGGCATCGAGGTGTCTGTAGTGGGTGGAAGGCTCATGCGTTTCGTCAAGCTTGGCAAGGTGTGACGTCAGACAGTCTGGTCCTGGGATGGTTATCCCAGGGATACATGCCGAAGTGGTGGGACTTTCTGCCACAGAATCTGTCTTTGGCACCTGTCTGGACACCCGTACCAAGGGAACCAGACAAGTTAGAAGCCATTCAAAACGAAGAGTAAGGTTTGCTTCTGAAGGGAGCAATAAAACCAGCAAACCAGAACACTCCAGGCTTCTATTCAAATATGTTCCTTGTCCCCAAGAGCACGGGGGGATGGAGACCCGTACTCAATCTCAGGCCATTAAATTGGTTTATCCATACGCCTCGGTTCCAGATGGAAATGCCGAGGTCGGTAATGGCAGGGTTGAGGAAGGGAATGTGGTGTGTATCGATCGATCTGAAAGATGCATATTTCCACATTCCAATGAACAGGAGTTGTCACAGGTTTCTTAGATTTGCGTTTCAGAATCAAGTATGGGAGTTTATTGTTCTCCCGTTTGGCCTGTCAACAGCTCCAAGGGTTTTCACAAGAGTGGTCCTTGCGGTGACAGCGTTTCTCAGAAAAGAGAACGTGGCGCTACACACCTACATAGATGACTGGCTGATCAAAGCAGACTCGGCAGCCAGGTTGGACGTGGATACTGCTCCGACTCTGAAGTTACTTTCAGATCTAGGCTGGATAGTCAACAAGGAGAAATCCGAGTTGACACCCACTCAACATCTCGTTTATTTGGGGATGCGATTCGATCTCGAGGAGGGCAAGGTTTACCCATCAGAGCCCAGAGTGGTGTCTCTGTTAGCCATCCTCAAGAGTTTTCGAGTGGGAAACCACATTCAGGCGAGGCGGTTTCTTCAGATGCTGGGCATGGTGGTCTCCATGGAGCAGGTGATCCCGTACGCTGCTCTAATGCGAAGGCCTATCCAGTTGTATCTGATGTCTCTGTGGAAACAGAGAACAGAACCCCTGTCAAAACTGGTGCCAGTTTTGGAGCCGATAATATCGCATCTTGTATGGTGGAAAGAGTGTCAGAATCTCCTATTAGGGGTTTCGCTGCACCTACCCCACCCCCAGCTATCCGTGTACATGGATGCATCGCTGGAGGGGTGGGGGCCTGCCTGGGAGAGCACCAGGTCTCGGGCACATGGACTCTCCAGGAGAGTCAGCTGCATATCAATCTGTTGGAAATGATGGCAGTGGAACTGGCGTTGGAAGAGTTTCTTCCAATGATCAGGGGCAAGGTGATATTGATACGGTCGGACAATTCGACGGTAGTATCATACATAAATCGCCAAGGCGGGACCAGGTCACCCACGCTGTCTATCAAAGTGTGGCACTTGATTCAATGGTGCAGGAATTACTCGGTTGTTTTGAAAGCAGCTCACATTCCTGGGCGATTGAACATTCTGGCGGATGCTTTGTCTCGCAGACAGAGAATTCTGCCAACAGAATGGTCCCTCAACCCTCCAGTTCTACGAAGGATCTTCGAGCATTGGGCCAAACCCAACGTGGACTTGTTCGCCACAAGGGAAAATGCTCAAATCATGACTTATGTCTCGCCGATTCCAGATCCAAATGCCGTCGATACACGATAAGCTGGAGAGGGATGCACGCTTACGCGTACCCACCCACCATTCTTCTGCCGAAGGTATTGGTGAAGATCAGGGAGGAACCGTGTCTGGTCCTGCTAATAGCGCCGTATTGGCCCAGCAGGGCGTGGTTCACGGAGGTGGAAAACCCAGTGCAGTTGCCCGAGATTCCGAACATAATCTCCCAGGCCAAGGGACGCTTCCTACACGAGTGTCCCGAAATGTTCGAATTGACTGCGTGGATGTTATCAAAACAACCTTCCACGTCGGAAGGCTTTTCTCAACAAGCTGCTGATTTCATCGTGGCTGCGAGAAGGAGGTCAACCTTCAAGTCATATAACAACAAGGTTAACAGATTTGCAGACTGATGTGAAGAAAAGGGTATTGATACCTTTCAATCCACTATTCAGCAAATAGCAGACTTTCTATGTGAGCTGTTCTTTTCAGGACTAGCGCCCCTTTACAATTGCTGGATACAAGTCAGCTTTGGCATCAGTTATCCCTTGTCTAGCCAACAGGGATAGTGGCCCAGTTAAATGTGATGGTGAAGGGAATGAGCAATCTCCGACAGAGACAACCGATAGTCATTCCAGCCTGGAGTCTATCTTTAGTGCTTAATGTACTGGCCAAGCACCCTTTCGAACCGTTGCGTTCGGCTAGTCTAAAGCATTTGATCCATGCGCTTTCGGCAGAGAGGGACCGATTTATTGTCTCCGGAGAGGGTCTGCGTCTTCTGCCAAGAGCAGAGTTTATGTCAAAGAATCAATCTTTGAGATATCCCGGCAAACCGATCATAATACCGAAGTTAACAAGGTTTGATCGTGATGCCAGTGTCTGGTGCCCGGTCCGTGCTTTGACTAAGTACAGGAAACGGACTGACTCGTTACGGTCGAACGATAGACATCTATGGATCTGTCATAAGAAGCATTTTGGCGCCGCATCCATGGATACTATCTCTCGTTGGGTAGTCGACTGCATTCAGACTACTCATGAGATGGCGACTGGGCACCAGGTGCAAGCCGCAAGGGCACACGATGTTAGAGGAATAGCCACCTCGACCGCCATTTACAGTGGTGTTCCGTTAGAGGACATCATGGCCGTTGCACAATGGCACTGTGAGTCCTCATTCACGGATTACTATATGAGGGATGTGTCAGACTCAGCCAATCCACTCGCTTTAGCTGTTTTGAAACGATAGTTAAGTGACCACACTGCTCTTCTCCCTTTTTTCACTTTGATAAGAAAAGAATTTAAAAGCAGACATGGTCGAGCGAGAGGATGACAACCAGATTGTGTCACTGATGGCCGGACCAGTGAATGGTTGGAGGCGGTACGTCTGGAGTCCATTTATCATGAGGTAATTCAAGATTGAGAGTTTTTTGTATTATGTCTATATATCATGTTCATTCATCTTATATATTCATGCTCATTCCCAGGCTAATACATGTGTATATGCAAGGAGCAGTTAACCCTCTTGGCATATTTGTGTTTTCAGGCGAGATACATGTTCGTGAGTTCCCTCCCTTTTCTTAGGAGAAAAAAAGGGTGGGGGGCAGTGATGCGAATGTGATTCGGTTCCGTTAACTTGACGGTCCTTTTTAGGTCTCCGTTAGTCACGTTTTAAGTCTAACTCTTTCTCCAAGGGGCAAAAGTAGCATTTATGGCTTGCCCCTTCCCACCAGGTTACTGATCAAATCTGGTGTGTATCAGAAGTAACAGAATGGTGAGTATTGATCGAAGGCGAATGCAGGAAATGTAAATTTCCCTTTCTCCGAGATCTAACAATACTCACCATTCTGTTACGGACCCAGCCTCCCAGCCCCACGGAGGCAAGCCATGGATTTCTGTTGTTTGGTGGCTATGCAAACAATATGAGCTCTATGGTAGACGGGTACTCGGCAGTTGGGAGCCGAGTACCCGGTTCCAAGGAGTCGGTAAAGTTTTCTAAGTCTATAGTCCTAGAGCCAGCTGTCAAGGCCAGCTGTATATCAGAAGTAACAGAATGGTGAGTATTGTTAGATCTCGGAGAAAGGGAAATTTACATTTCCTGCATTCTCAAATAATTTGATAGTTTCTTAACAGCTTTGGAGAAGACAATGGATGGATCCGATTTGCCACTCGAAGGTCAATAGGAACTTCTCCTTCGATCAATACTCACCATTCTGTTACTTCTGATATACAGCTGGCCTTGACAGCGGCTCTAGGATTATAGACTTAGAAAGCTTTACCGACTCCTGGGAACCGAGTACTCGGCTCCCAACTGCTGAGTACCCGTTTACCATAGAGCTCATTCTTGTTTGCATAGCAACAAGAGCAATACATGCTTTTTGCATTAAGGATTTTAGTGTTTTAAAATAATCTAAGTCTTTAATCAGTGATAGTTTGTGTGTTCTGAAAGGATAACTAAGGACTATGGAGAATACCGTCCAAGACAACCAGGTTGTATTGTTCTTTATTATCCATAGTTAAAAGACTTAGGTCTCTAAATTTCGTTGTGTCGCATGTTCCAATTTCTGACCCCATAGAATCTGGGACGTGTGCTCACAACGATATATGCCAGACGATCGCCTTCTTTAAACCCCAACAGGCGATCGGCAGATATGAAAATAGGTGTTTGCTACGGTATTTCTAACACGAATATCGGCTGACGTCGTTCTCCGTAGAATCCGAGCGGGTGACGTCACACCCGGTCGCTCGGATGTTTATGTGAAGAAAAATTTTTTCATTAATTCGCGCATCTTGTTCTGGGTGCTGCGTACTAAAAATGGTACCGGAAACTTTAGAATGATCAAGTTTACGTGCGATCACGATCGGTTTGCAATGATCGGTGGTTTCAAAATTCTTGAGTAGATGTGTGGTCTGCGGTTTTACCGTGTGAGACAGCAGTTTTATTATACATTTTGTTGTTTTCTTCACATATCGTGCTGCGTTCGTTAGGAGTATAATTTATATTGATTAGTAAATATACCCTGAATGCTATGCGATATGATTCCTGGAGCCGTTACACATCCTGTAGGATCTATTATGGGTGTGTTGTGCCCGCCGCGTACTTGTCATCATAATCAATGCGATCGTTGTTGTAACGTGGCGGGGTGGGGTGCGGGGAGGTTACGGTTAATTTATGAGTCAAAATATTTGAAAATTAATTGTCTGCCTTCCATCCGTGTCTCGTTCCGCTTGTTTATTGTAGGTTTGTGCTTATTTTATAGGCCAAGCCAGCCCCGCCATCATGTGACGACTGCCATAAGTTTGTCCGTGTAATGTTCAAGGACCATGTCTGTTTTAGGTGTGCCCTGTGTAATATAGATCATAGGTGTAATGTTTGTGCAGTGTGTCAGTCGAAACGATGGTTAAGTTCCTTGCCCAGAAGGACTTGGCTGGGTCTGACGCGGGGTCAGGCGGTCCGAGAGGAAATCGTGGAGCGCCCGGTTCGGCCGGTAGGGGTGCTCCACGTCCCCAGCTGGAGGTGGCGGAGATGGCACCGCCGGCGTGGTTTGGTCCGGCTATGCAGGGTTTTCTGCATAGCGTTCTGCCCACGCTGGTGTCGTCCCTGCTACCAAAGGTTGGGGGGCAGTTTCTCCCCATGCCTGGTACGGATCCTGTCCTCGGACAGGATTCTGGACTGGTTACCGAGGGGGCCGTCTCGTACGGCCCCCTGGCGGTCCCGTCTGGCTTCGGCCAGACGGGTTCTGTCTCTCTGCGGCCACCTCCGGGTGGTCCAGTAGCGGTGGCCGGTCCGTCAGGTGTGGGAGCCGTCCGCCAGGACGGCTCCACGGTTTATTCGTCTAGTGACGGCTCTTCGAAGTCTGAAGACGATGAGGCCAAGGAGGAGAGGTTGCTGCGGCCGGTGAAGCCGCAGGTGGAGAATATGGAGGTTGATTCCGTCCTGGACGGAACCGGCCTCCATTTGTCTGGTTTGGCGCAAGCCAGGTCAGCGGCTCCACCTGCGGCTGAGGCCAATCCGTTACCGTGCACCGGTTCCGCGCGGCTTGGTTTGTCACCAGCCGTCAGGGGAACGGGTGTGCCGGGCCAGGCGTGGTACTCACCTATCTCGCCTGGTCCGGCAGCCGGACATGGGGTGCCGTTGGCGCCCGTGTCCGGCTATGGTTCCGCGACGGTTACGGGTCTGTACGGTTTTCCGTGCGGACCTACCCCATGGACCAGAGTGTTTCATGGGGTGGCGGCGGAACCGTGTGGTAGCGGAGTGCCTGGCGTGTCAGCCGTGGCTCCTTGCCGGGAGGCCATGGCTGGCAGACCCGTGAGCACGTCAACGGGTGACGTGTTTGCGGGGGTATCTTCTTCGGAGGTAGATTGGTCTGATGCTCTGGCGTGGCTAGCCAGAGTGGACCCGTCTGTGGTTTCGGCCACGGCCGATGGAGATGCGCCCCGTCCGTCGGTTGCGTCGATTAGGACGGGGATTTTGCCCGCGGCCCGGATCCAGTCAGTGGGACTGGATCCATGGTTCATTGATTTGTTGGATGCTATTTATAGTAAACAACTAATGACCAAGGGTCAGCACCATGCGGCCTCCAGGGAGGTGCGGGCAAGATGTCATATTCCGCGGGGTGAATACGACAGGTATGGTGTAGTCCCGTCGGTCACGGAGGATGACCGATGGGTACTGGGCGTCCAGAGTGCCGGGTCGGGTGGTCCCGGTCCGGCACTAGTGGATAAGGCCCAGGTACACCAGGAAGAAGTCCTGGCCCTATGCGATGAGGGTGTGAGGGCAGCGATGAGCGCTGTCAATCACTCCTATCGTCTACTTCAGTCGGTGTGGGCTGAAGCGGGGGCAGGCCACCCTGTGCCACCTGTGGCGCTATCGTGCGTTAATGACGGCTTGGTTCTGTCAATGGACGCATTGGCAAGGGTGCAAGCGCGTGTGACGAAGTCCAGGAGGCAAATGGTCATTGACCATATGCGTCCGGCTACGGCAGTCAGGGAACGTCTTCTTGGGACACCCCTGACAGGGCCTAGCATCTTTGGTGGCCAAGCGCGGGCCATCTTAGAGGACACCGCCAGTATTGCGCAGAATCGGTTAGCGGTAAATCTACAGCTAGAGCTAGTGCGGCAAGTGCACGCACTAGGGGCTGTGGGCAAGCCGCTAACGGGACAGCCTTCAAAGAAACAGAAAAAGCATAAGAGCAAGGCGAATGCCAGGCCTATTGCGACGTCTGTTTCGGCTGGGTTCTCGGAGCCGCCGCCGGCAAAGAAACCGAGGAAGGTTGTAGAGGCGCCTACCCTCCCCAATGTTGCTCCTGACCGCCCTAGAGGTGGGAAGGGCAAGGGGAAGGGTAAGGGTAAGGCCTCAAAGGGCGGACAGAAGGGGCCGAAGCGTACCTGAGGGTACGCAAGCTCCCTTCATATCCGCCTGGACCGCACCTGTGCGACAGGAACAGCGGTGCCAGTTATACCCGTCGTGCCTAGAACGAAATGGTTCTCACTCTCTCTCATTAAGAAAGGGGGGGGGGGGGGGGGCGGACTGCGAGCCGGACAACCCCGTTAGACGTCGAGGCGTCTATGGTGGGTGGAAGGCTCATGCGTTTCGTCGAGGCTTGGTGAGGTGTGACGTCAGACAGTCTGGTCCTGGGATGGTTATCCCAGGGTTACATGCCGGAGTGGTGGGACTTTCCGCCACAAAATCTGTCTTTGGCACCTGTCTGGACACCCGTACCAAGGGAGCCAGACAAGTTAGAAGCCGTTCAAAAGGAAGTGTCGGGTTTGCTTCTGAAGGGAGCAATAAAACCAGCAAACCGGAACACTCCAGGCTTCTATTCAAACATGTTCCTTGTCCCCAAGAGCACAGGGGGATGGAGACCCATACTCAATCTCAGGCCATTAAATTGGTTTATCCATACGCCTCGGTTCCAGATGGAAACGCCGAGGTCGGTAATGGCGCGATTGAGGAAAGGAATGTGGTGTGTATCGATCGATCTGAAAGATGCATATTTCCACATTCCGATGAATCGGAGTTGGCACAGGTTTCTGAGATTTGCGTTTCAGAATCAAGTATGGGAGTTTACAGTTCTCCCGTTTGGCCTGTCGACAGCTCCGAGGGTTTTCACAAGAGTGGTCCTTGCGGTGACAGCGTTTCTCAGAAAAGAGAACGTGGCACTACACACCTACATAGACGACTGGCTGCTCAAGGCAGACTCGGCAGCCAGGTTGAACGTGGATACTGCTCTGACTCTGAAGTTACTTTCAGATCTAGGCTGGATAGTCAACGAGGAGAAATCCGAGTTGACGCCCACTCAACATTTCGTTTATTTGGGGATGCGATTCGACCTCGAGGAGGGCAGGGTTTACCCATCAGAGCCCAGAGTGGTGTCTCTGTTAGCCATCCTCAGGAGTTTTCGAGTGGGAAACCACATTCAGGCGAGGCGGTTCCTTCAGATGCTGGGCATGATGGTCTCCATGGAGCAGGTTATCCCGTACGCTGCTCTAATGCGAAGACCTATCCAGTTGTATCTGATGTCTCTGTGGAAACAGAGAACAGAACCCCTGTCAAAACTGGTGCCAGTTTTGGAGCCGATAATATCGCATCTTCTATGGTGGAAACAGCGTCAGAATCTCCTAATAGGGGTTTCGCTGCACCTACCCCACCCCAAGCTGTCCGTTTACACGGATGCATCGCTGGAAGGGTGGGGTGCCTGCCTGAGAGAACACCAGGTCTCGGGCACATGGACTCTCCCGGAGAGTCAGCTGCATATCAATCTGTTGGAAATGATGGCAGTGGAACTGGCGTTGGAAGAGTTCCTTCCGATGATCAGGGGCAAGGTGATATTGATATGGTCGGACAATTCGACAGTAGTATCATATATAAATCGCCAAGGAGGGACCAGGTCGCCCACCCTGTGCATCAGGGTGTGGCACTTGATTCAATGGTGCAGGAATTACTCGGTTGTTTTGAAAGCAGCTCATATTCCTGGCCGATTGAACATTCTGGCGGATGCTTTGTCTCGCAGACAGAGAATCTTGCCAACAGAATGGTCCCTCAACCCTCCAGTTCTACAACGGATCTTCGAGCATTGGGGCAAACCCAACGTGGACTTGTTCGCCACAAAGGAAAATGCTCAAATCATGACATATGTCTCGCCGATTCCAGATCCAAATGCCGTCGATACAGACGCTCTGGCGATAAGCTGGAGAGGGATGCACGCGTACGCGTACCCACCCACCATTCTTCTTCCGAAGGTATTGGTGAAGGTCAGGGAGGAGCCGTGTCTGGTCCTGCTAATAGCGCCGTATTGGCCGAGCAGGGCGTGGTTCACGGATCTTCTGGATCTGCTGGTGGAAAATCCTGTGCAGTTGCCCGAGATTCCGAACATAATCTCCCAGGCCAAGGAACGCTTCCTACACGAGCGTCCTGAAATGTTCAAATTGACTGCGTGGATGTTGTCAAACAACGTTCCACGTCGGAAGGCTTTTCTCGACAGGCTGCTGATTTCATCGCAGCTGCGAGAAGGAGGTCAACCTTCAAGTCATATAACAACAAGGTTAACAGATTTGCAGACTGGTGTGAAGAAAATGGTATTGATACCTTTCAATCCACTATTCAGCAAATAGCAGACTTTCTCTGTGAGCTGTTCTTTATAGGACTAGCTCCCGTCACAATTGCTGGATACAAGTCAGCTTTGGCATCACTTATCCCTTGTCTAGCCAACAGGGATACTCCAGAGGTGGCCCAGTTAAACGTGATGTTGAAGGGAATGAGCAATCTCCGCCCGAGACAACCGGTAGTCATTCCAGCCTGGAGTCTATCTTTAGTGCTTAATGTACTGGCCAAGCACCCATTCGAACCGTTGCGTTCGGCTAGTCTAAAGCATTTGACTCTAAAGGCGATCTTTCTATTGGCAGCTTCCTCAGCTAGAAGGCGCAGTGAGATCCATGCGCTTTCGGCAGAGAGGAACCGATTTATTGTTTCTGGAGAAGGTCTGTGTCTTCTGCCAAGAGCAGAATTTATGTCAAAGAACCAATCTTTGAGATATCCCGGCAAACCGATCATTATACCGAAGTTAACCAGGTTTGATCGTGATGCCAGTGTCTGGTGCCCGGTCCGTGCTTTGACTAAGTACAAGAAACGGACTGACTCGTTACGGTCGAATGATAGACATCTGTGGATCTGCCATAAAAAGCCTTATGGCGCCGCATCCATGGATACTATCTCTCGTTGGGTGGTCGAATGCATTCAGACTACTCATGAGATGGTGTCTGGGCACCAGGTGCAGGGCGTAAGGGCACACGATGTTAGAGGAATAGCCGCCTCGACCGCCCTTTACAATGGTGTTCCGTTAGAGGACATCATGGCCGTTGCACAATGGCACTGTGAGTCCTCATTTACGGATTACTATATGAGGGATGTGTCAGACTCAGCCAATCCACTCGTTTTAGCTGTTTTGAAACGATAGTTAGTGACCACACTGCTTTTCCCCTTTTTTCACTTTGGTAAGAAAAGAACCTAAAGCAGGCATGGTCAAGCGAGAGGATGTCAACCAGATTGTGTCACTGATGGCCGAACCGGTGAATGGTTGTAGGCGGTACGTCTGAAGTCCTGTTATCATAAGGTAATTCAACAAGTGAGAGTTTTTTGTATTATGTATATGTATCATGTTCATTCATCTTATACATTCATGCTCATTCCCAGGCTAATACAAGCGATATGCAGGGAGTAGTTAACCCTCTTGGCATATTGGTGTTTCAGGCGAGATACATGTTCGTTAGTTCTCTCCCTTTTCTTAGGAGGAAAAAGGGGGGGGGGGGCGGGCTGTGACGCGAATGTGATTCGGTTCCGTGAACTTGACGGTCCTTTTAGGTCTCCGTTAGTCAAGTTTGAAGTCTAAAATCTTTCTCCAAGGTGCAAAATTAGCATGTATGGCTTGCCCCTTCCCACCAGGTTACTGATCAAATCTGGTGTATATCAGAAGTAACAGAATGGTGAGTATTGATCGAAGGAGAATGCAGGAAATGTCAATTTCCCTTTCTCCGAGATCTAACAATACTCACCATTCTGTTACGGACCCAGCCTCCCAGCCCCACGGAGGCAAGCCATAGTTTTCTCTTGTTTGGTGGCTATGCAAACAATATGAGCTCTATGGTAAACGGGTACTCGGCAGTTGGGAGCCGAGTACCCGGTTCCCAGGAGTCGGTAAAGCTTTCTAAGTCTATAATCCTAGAGCCGCTGTCAAGGCCAGCTTTATATCAGAAGTAACAGAATGGTGAGTATTGTTAGATCTCGGAGAAAGGGAAATTGACATTTCCTGCAATCAGAGCTAGACACACCTCTGTGACAGTGACGACGATGACGACGACGGCGGCGACTAAGACGACGACGACGACGCGTATGGTGAATAACACGTCATGTGGTATTATATTGTCCGTCCACCGATGCTGTGTGATAGTAGGGAGGCGTTTGCAGTGGCAGGCGTGAAGCTTATCCAGGACTGCGTTTGGAGCTACCCAGATGTTGCAGTTGTACAGCATCATGGATACACAAAACGCGTCAGTGCATGTAAAATTGTCTTGACCAGCAGAAACATTGATCCGCGGATCCACCGTGCAGTTGTGAAGAGAATGTGATCAGGGGGTTCGCTGTCCCGAGTGTCTGGCTCTGCCAGTGCCTGGGCCAAAGCTGCTCTTATTTTTCCAAGTCTTCCTTAATCCTATTTTAGCTGCGGGTAAAGTGTCATGTCTGACAATTATAGGCAATTAACTACGTCAACCAGTCACAAAGGCTTATTCCGGGCCGTATTTAAAAAAACACAACGAAGGAACTGGCCATGCAAGAGGATTTCCTGACTTTGGCGATGATCCAGATAAAAGCATCCGTATCGGATCAAATTTTGGATGTGTGGATATCTCGGAAACCTCTGGTCCGATTCGGATAAAATTTTAATACAGGAAAAGGTGTAGCAATACACTAGGATTGGCAACGTTGGTTGTGATCCGGAAAATAATCTGGAACCAGCAGCTACCTAGATGTTAGCCTAGCCGCGTTAATATTGAATAGAATGTCTGACATCGTTTCAACAGAACTTCACTATTTCAGTACACAGAATCCTATCATACAGTCTACAGGCGGCAGCTTATATGGCAGTACAAGCTTGGCAATACTGTGGCGGTATAGTGGAACGGTTAGGTTACCCCGCCCCTTCGACAACCCCCCCCCCCCCCCCACTGGCAGGAGGGTGAATATCACATCTGAACACATGCAAGCACACACGCACGCACCGTATACGATGCTCCGGCTACACCAGTGTCCAACGAGATTTATGTACGAATTACTGTAATTGATTTAACAAATCTAACACAATAAACTAATATTGGTTTGGTATCAATACCGGTTGCGGCGTTTTTCTTTAAAATGATCGAATGGAAAGTTGTGTTTATTTGAGTTCGGATATAGATTAAGCGATTAAAGTATTTACCTGTAACCAGGGTAGATCAGGAAATCATGTGTTAGGTTACCGGAGTTAATTCTCTTATACACACCGCTCACGACACTGGATATACTACATATGTATATATGTATACAAACATATATAAATGTTTAGAGCAGATAGTTAGATATTTAGAGAGATACGACCCAGATAACCCAATTTACTGGGCCAATGATAGGAGAATGCCGTGCCGATACTCTCAGTATCGGCCCGGTATTAGCCCTGCATCGGCCCAGTAAGCTGCGTTATCAGGGGAGGGTGGGTTTACTCCGATAACAGGATTCAAAAAGTGATTCCTTTTAAGACTAGCTTTATTATTTTTGATAAGCTTTGGCACATAAATCTTCCGATCCATTGGTGAAGCACAATTATAGGATACTAACACTGACCGCAGTCCATACCCAGGCAGGCATCGTCAAACCACAAAACAATACCATTCCGCCACCCATAACACATTAACCCATGGGCCGAAACACTTGCAATGTATCATTGTACATTTGCCTTTTATGACGTGGGCTGCTAGTATACGATCTCCGGTTTCAGGAATAGGATATCTAGCAGCCCACTTCATAAAACGCAAATGTACAGTGATACATTGCAAGTGTTTCGGCCTATGGATTAGTGTATTATGGGTGGCGGAATGATATTGTTTTGTGGGCAGAAGATGCCAGCCTGGGTATGGAATGTGGTCAGTGTAAATATTAGACAATAGACAATGTTGGTCACGACGGACAAGCAGTGTCTTCAGGGCCGGGTTAATAACGGGGATAATAATTAATGCTATGGAGTTAGACGCTATATATGCGGTGCACCCCACCTCACCACCACCACCCACACCACCCACCTCACACCCACCCCCTTCACCCCCCACCTCACCCCCACCCCCTTCACCCCCCCCCCACACACACACACACACCCCACACACACCTCTACCTCACAACACGTTCTTAGTATTAAATTGTTTACCACTTACACATAAAATATTCACTGAAAGCTGGATCTGACCCCGCCATTTATGGTGCTTTGCTAGATGCAAAATATGCCCCTTTCGCAGGAGCTGAACCATGTCATAGATAGTAAGATATAACTAAATTTATATGGCCCGCCATTGGTACATTTGTTTATCATAATGTGTTCACGCTAATGTTGCACCAACTGTGCATAGTTTTGGACCCTAAATAACCGAGCATAGATCAATCAATACCGCACGACCAGGTAATATTCAATATGTCGTTGATGGATCGGAACTGTCACTCAAATAGCTGACGTCATATTCATAATCAGCATACGTTACTCGTTAGCTGACGTCACAATCGATTGATGTACCAACAGTAACATTTTGAAGTGCTAGTCTTTG
Source organism: Chaetoderma sp. LZ-2023a (assembly GCA_034401795.1). Classification (NCBI taxonomy): domain Eukaryota; kingdom Metazoa; phylum Mollusca; class Caudofoveata; order Chaetodermatida; family Chaetodermatidae; genus Chaetoderma; species Chaetoderma sp. LZ-2023a. The sequence goes on from CM067360.1 coordinate 888,375, forward strand.
ATGGCATTTTCAATATAGGGATCCATTGCTAGCTATGCTCCGCCCATTTCTAGATAAGCTCCGCCCGCCGTGAAAACGCGCACGAATCGGTTTTAACGCTTTAAACCTTGAATTCACAGAAACGCAATTTTAAGGTGACTATACAGGGCAACTGTTAAACATTTTGAAACTAATTTTTCCATAGGCAGCAACAGCTCCCAGTCAAATTAATTTGAAACTGTTCAACATAATGTTTTTTAAATTCTAATTTCACCAAATACATACAATTCAGACGCTCACTGTTTGATCTTTGCCACGTTTGTGCTGGACCTGCATCATTTGAATTCGTCAGCTAACGAGTAGACTACTCTCAGAAACTTGAGTCGCATATTGGATCCCTCTATTCAAGTCAGGTGGCATTTAGACCAACGCGATGGCGATTCATTAGAACGGGTAGTAATACATCTTGCCGGCATAGAAAACATCTATTAGGTATCTCTCCATCCACGCACGCATGCACGCACGCACGCACGCACGCACGCACGAACTCACGCACGCACGCACGCACGCACGCACGCACGCACGCACGCACGCACGCACGCACATATATATATATACACACACAAATACCCACCCACCCACCTCTCCCTCTACCACCAAATTCAGGTCACCATATATAGTCATGTTTGACTGTGGCTCGGATTCTGTCAAGAATTCGCTATGAAATATGTTAAAATAGGCTCACATTTGCAACAATTTCTGAATAAACAAAATATTTGTGAAATGTTTAAAGGACGGAAGCGGAGCATGAGATTAAAATGCCATTTAGCTGGATAGAGGTAGATCTATCTACGGCAGATGCTAAAAGGTAAGGATTCCTTTTACATCCCACTAGAGCTTGTAGCCAGCGTGCTTCGGACACCTTTGCTGTAAAGTATCTGACGCTTACCACTTTAACACCAAAAACGGCTTCTGCAGTGGTCTTGGGAAATGTCAACCCAAGAGAAGACTATTTTTGAAAATTTACCACTGGAATGACTGGCTCGATAATCTAGCTATTCATTCCAGTGGTAAATTTTCAAAATAATCTCTTGGTCTACAAACAGGCATTTTCTTTGAGAAAATTGAGGGTTTTTTAACAAATTCGAGGGTTAAAGGCTTAAACTGTTTTATCTCGTCAGAGTTTGTCCAGGGATAACGAGTAAGTATTCACTTATGATGAGATGGATTGAGGTGCGCGTGAAAAACCGTGGCCGAGTACAGCTCTGACGTCATCAGGCCTGGAAGATACTGAAGTACAGGATAGTTACACTCCGACAGATTGTCTGGCATTTCCATGAGCTTATGGGGAGACAGGCAGAAAATAAGCAGGGGCAGTAAAACTACTGATATTTCATAGTAGTAATCGGTTCGCGGAAACGAGAAAATGCTGGAGAAATGGCCATTGAGAAAACCTACATTAAAATCTGTCTTAGGGACGCACGCACGCACGCACGCACGCACGCACGCACGCGCACGCACGCACGCACGCACGCACGCAGTCAGATGGTAGCTCACTCCATTTGAAAGACCATTCCTAAGTCTTAACATATACATGTTCTCCAATTGTAGTGGTTTAAGGCGTTAGTTGCATGTATAATGTCTGCATCTCAGTTGTGTAATGTATGGAGCAGCTATGTCAGTCAGTTACCTGAGGTCATAAGCAATAACGTCACTAGTTAGCTGACGTCACAATCAAAATGACGTAGAGCACGCCATCATGAGCTTCGAAATTCCGTCAAGTGTACGAATTGTTTGCTAAATTTACAATTAAAATAAAAAATATGTTGAATACACTGATAGTAATTCGATTGCATGGACCATTCAAAAATGTAAAAGGTGGGCGGAGCCTATCTAGAATTGGGCGTGGTATATGTAGAAATGGATCCCTATATTGTTACTGTGTTTCGTTGCGGGGTACGCGACATCCTGAATGCATCCATATGTGAATCCCTCACTGTTCTCAGTCCGCTACATGTAGCACCAGGGCCGGTAATCAAGAGAACGTAACTTGTCAATGGTGTAAAATAGAAACAGACCAATCAGAATGCCACATTTAGGCTACTTGTGAGGCGGTAAGCCCTAGTTGTGCGTCTTCTATGGCTTAAGCCGTATTCGTGAATATTCCTTTTGCGAATATTTGTCATTGAACAGATTTAAAATCAGAGCCTTATCGACGGGATTTTGATTGTCTTCATGGCTTATGCCTGTAGTGGAAGTATCCGTTTCTAGTTATTCCCCGCCCATTTCTAGCTCAGCCCGCCCACATTCTACGTGTGTTGGGAACTGTGAATTGTCCGAATCCCAATTTCAGGAACGCTGTTGAAAATTCTGAAACTAATTAGACTAGGGGCTACAACTCCCAGTCCAATTTGTTTCACAATATCCGACAGAGCTTTTACAAGATCCTATTCCTCGTCGTTATTTTGATTGTGCATTTGGCTTCACTAGCTGTTCTATTAAAGGAAGGGAAAGGGGAAATAACAAATGATGTTTATTGATAATTTCACACAAGATTAAATAAACTACCACCGGTTAAAATGGAAATGAATCGGGATTATTTGAGAAAAGCATTTACTAAATCTAGGAACGCTTAGCTTGAAACCAATTAGTGACGTCGTTAGCACTTCGCACTTCGCCGTCTGTCAACTGTGCGTGCCGGTATAACGAATATAACAAAAGCACACTTAAATATAGTGGTGTACGCGATATGAATAGTATTCTCTGTATGCGCCTATTAACTCGCTATTGTTAATTCACTATTGATCCTCTTGAAAACATTATATTTGGAAGTGATTTTTTTCGTGTGGAAGCAACAGGTCTCGGTCAAAATACACTGCTGGTTTCCAAGGTCGCAATATGATGCCTATATGATGCTAGTTTCTCGTTCCTGTGTCTGAATGTAGATCCGGTCTCTGGAAACAACGGCTTTTAGTCAAATTGTTTTAATATTAGACAGTATTTTAACCGTATGACATTAGTGTCTAATCAGCTTAACACGAATATAACAGAATATATGAAATTGTATAAATACATACTTGGTGTTCGTAGAAATGCAACCAATGATGCAGTCCGCGGCGAATTGGGTCATCATACGCTTCTTATATCCTGCTTGACGCTTGCAATGAAATATTGGCGCAGGTTGTGTGCTAGATAATACATCCATGATCCGCAAACCATATTGTGAATCATATTCTAATATGTCGAGTAATTGTAACTGGCCTTTCTCAATCAGCGAACTGTGTACCTATTTTGGTTTCGACTATACGCTGGATAACACGTTTATTGGTCACACGAAATCTGATGTAAAGAAATCAAAACTTTTGATGCAGTTCAAATATGTAGACGTTTGAAAAGATAACCTTCTAAACATAAATGCTAAATTACGCACTTATGGATTGTTCAAGTTTAACTTTGCGATGGAAAACTATCTGATTAATTCTCGAAATCTCTTACTACGTAAGGATTTCACGAAACTTAGAGTTAGTGACAGCCTGGCGATTGAACTCGGAAAACACCAAAAGGTAGCACTTGAATGCAGGATATGCAAGATGTGTGACTCAGAGTGCATTGAAGATGAGAAGCACTGTATCCTGCATTGCTCTGCTTATGACTATGAAAGATAGAACCTCTTCAACGCACTCGGCTCCTTTTGTGACTTCCCATCATTACTTGATGGTGAGAAGTTCGTTTTCATAATGTCCTGCAACAACGGCGATACAGAAATTTCTGAACTGCTTCTACTCTTTGTCCATGAATGTATGCTAAAACAATATCCCGCAACTATTTATTCAATGCATTCGGATAGGCCCCTGTGACCATAACTTAATACATTGTATCTGTGCACCCATATTGCTGTTTTTAGATATGCTGACTGTTGGTTATATATCGTTAATGCGTGTTTATTTTATGTTTTATTGTATCTATATATTGTAGGTGCTGTATGCAGACACTATACTGTATGATCTTTACGCAATAAATTGAATTGAATTGAATCTGACCGGCTGTAAGGCATCTTATTTATTCTCTCGACGTACACCAGAGCGCATAGGACCAGTTACGTCACTAATTGGTTCCCGCCAGAATTACACAAATGGTATTTAGCTGCTTTTTCAGATTATTCTGATTTATTTCTGTGTTTTACTGGTGGATACAGGTTGATTATTATATAAAGCTGTCATTCAAGGGCATATGTTATTTCCCTGGTCATTTCCTTTAATGCATATGTTGTGAATGCTTCACGAGCACGTCGTGGGTGGAAGGTATAAATGGACTGTATTACATATCTCTTATAGTGCATCATTGGATATTATGCTCTCTGGCCCTCGGTGTCCAGTGATTGCTTGTTGGTGAGTATCTTGTATACTTGTATCATATCTCCCAGCAATCGTCTGAATGCTAAGGCTGGTAAGTTTAATATTTGTGAGCGGCTGCTGTACGGCAGATTCTTTAGACTGGACATAATTTTGCTAGCTCGTCTCTGGGTACTTTCAATTGCTCTTATGTGGTTTGTTTGTATATGGAGCCCAGACCTGATTGGCATATACTACCTGGTAAGAGATTTGTATAGGTATTTGAAATTTTCCTCATTTAGATATTCGAAAGTTCTCCTTATTAGTCGAGTGATTAGATTAGCTTTATTTATTTTTTCATTGATATGGTGTTCAACAACATATCTATCATCTATTGTCACACCAATGTCCTTTTCACTTAATGGATTAACTAGCATAAATTTATTAGAGATGGCAAACACGCACCACTCCCCCCCCCCCCACACCACCTCGCCTATTAGGGGGGAATGGGTTGGTCTGGAAACAGCTGAAAAAATGACTGAACACAGAACCTGGGAACAGACACAAGCCGCAGAAAGCGGGTAATTAAAATAGAAACTATTGCCGCGTTCTAAGCAGTTCGCGCGCACTTGAAAAGCCTGTAAATAGAGTCGGTAGTCCGTTTTTAATTCGCGAGACTATTTGAAACAAATATTAACATAAATACCTCAAAATATGGTTTCCATACAAAACTATGTGGCACACAACATCGAAATCAAGCAGGAGTCGTTATCATTGTTTACAAAGGGACTTTCTACACTTTACTCACGCGGCAGGGTAGTTTGTTTGGCGCATTTGTTTCATTAATACGAGGACTGCTAACGCAAAGAGTAAGGAGGTAAACAAAGCGGTAAACATACCTACATTTACAATAATAACGGCATACTGTTTCCGCTAACACGAGGTGCTGCATACGGAGTGCACGACTGATTGGTTTAGAATTCAGCGTCAACGTCAACACTAACCTGAGTAACCAAATTTACATGTATACTATTGGTATGTCAGAAGCAACGCCTTAACTGCTAAATGTCATTGGATTACCACCTCCACGTGAACTCCGAACATCTACATACTCCAAACATTGAATGTAGACTGTTGATTGCTTGTTTACTGACAGGAGGCTATAATATGTCCGATGTGCGATTGCGTGGTGGCACCCCTTGGTAGCGTTTGTGTTTTCCCGGTAATGGTCTGTGATTGCTTAATTACGATTCTGACTGGTGTATTACTTGACCTTAAAAGCTTCACTAATTTAGGTTTAAGTTGTATAAATTCTATTGCTATCTAGTATTGTATTTACTATCCCTATCTTCCGCCCCCGCCCCCGCCCCCTCCCTCCCTCCCTCTCCCTCTCTCTCTCTCTCCCTCCCTCCCACCCCCCTCTCTCTCTCTCTCTCTCTCTCCCTCGCTCTCTCTCTCTCTTTCTCTCTCTCTCACACACTTCCGTAATGCCTGTGAAAGTCTGGCTGAACTAGCTAAGAAAGCATTGTTCAAACTGAAATCTGCCAATGTAAGAAACAGTGTCTTAATGACCTTTAAACTATTCCATTCTCTTATTCTACCAATAAGAGACATATTGTCCCAGAAGTTTGGGCAACTTTCTGTACGAAAGTTATCAATGAACGCAACTTTATGAAGTTAGGAAATAATGTACTTGTTGAGAAAGTCCTTATCAATTTTTGTAAATGTATACTAGGAGTTAACAGGAAAACTACGAATGCCGCTGTGAGGGGTGAACTTGAGAAGACTGCCCTAATAATACCTCTCTTGTCCCAAGCAGCGAAGTCCTGGGTGATGTTATGTGACATTGACTCTGAGACAATAGTTCATAATGCCCATATGCAGTCTCGCCTCGTTAGGTGCAACAAATTAGTCAATGCGTGTACAAAAATCCATGGACAAATCAGGAAACTTGGACCAGTCAAACCACTAAATAAAAATGAATCTTTTCAAACTACTAACAGATGCCATTGAAACTAGCAACAAATTGAACTGGCTTGTCCATATAAACAGGGATGTTATATGCCACGTTGGCAAATCCCAACAGAGATCTAAGCTTCGAAATTTAATTCCCTCAACGCATTTGTAGAAATGGTCGGGGGGGGGGGGGGCTAGGGGGTGGCACTGAGGTCTGCAAAGCAGTATTGAACTATGTTTCAAAATGCACCAATGAAAGGCAAAATACCTTAACACACACGCTAAGCACAAGTCCACCAGTAACCAATGTCACAGCCTATTATGTCAGTCTGTCCAGCAAACCACAAATTATATGTTTAAATGTGCCAACCCCCTCTGTCCATAGTTATGGAATGTTTTGGAGGTGATTTGGCCAAGGGTTGTTACTGCCTAATGCACCATCGGTTTACCGTCTGATTATTTTCGCTATATTCAACAACTTATTGGCACGTTTCCTTAGAAATAACAACACTAGTATTTAAGTAGTTAAAAGGTGAATTTACTTCAAGCTACAGTATATGTATATTGCATGTGTCATTACAGTTAAACAATACAAACTACTCTGTCCACTTATCTGTTACATCACATACTATAATATGTCTACCAATGATAATCCTGCAACATGATGTTTGTTTAGATATATGTATATAGCCGCCATACATTATTAATTTTAATATATTAGCATCTGTATATCATAATTGTTCATTATTCGTGTCTTGTGTCTTGTTTTCTATACTATGTATGTGCAACGTTGATATTTAACTCTATCTTCGTGTAAAGGATTTTATGCAAATAAATAATCTGAATCTGTTCTGGTTACATTGTGACGCCATGTGATTTGCCTGGTGACGTCATGTGATTGTATGGCGCCGTCATGTGATTAGCATATATATAATATCAGACACATTGTCATCAAATATTTCAATCTGGACATTCTTCATCAAAGAGTTATTTATCTTTTATAGGTTTTTGTGATCTGTGGAGGTGCGTGCGTGCGTGCGTGCGTGCGTGCGTGCGTGCGTGCGTGCGTGCGTGCGTGCGTGCGTGCGTGCGTGCGCGCGCGCGCGCGTGCGTGCGTGTGTGGGGAAAAGCGAGAGGGAGGGAGGGAGAACTATAAAGAGAGAGAGAGAGAGGGGTGAGGTGAGGTGAGGTGAGGTGAGGTGAGGTGAGGTGAGGTGAGGTGAGGTGAGGTGAGGTGAGGTGAGGTGAGGTGAGGTAAGTGGGTGGGTGGGTGGGTGGGTGGGTGGGTGGGTGGGTGGGTGGGAGAGAGAGAGAGAGAGAGAGAGTGAGTGAGTGAGTGAGTGAGTGAGTGAGTGAGTGAGTGAGTGAGTGAGTGAGTGAGTGAGTGAGTGAGTGAGTGAGTGAGTGAGTGAGTGAGTGAGTGAGTGAGTGAGTGAGTGAGTGAGTGAGTGAGGTGAGTGAGTGAGTGAGTGAGTGAGTGAGTGAGTGAGTGAGTGAGTGAGTGAGTGAGTGAGTGAGTGAGTGAGTGAGTGAGTGAGTGAGTGAGTGAGTGAGTGAGTGAGTGAGTGAGTGAGTGAGTGAGTGAGTGAGTGAGTGAGTGAGTGAGTGAGTGAGTGAGTGAGTGAGTGAGTGAGTGAGTGAGTGAGTGAGTGAGTGAGTGAGTGAGTGAGTGAGCGAGCGAGCGAGCGAGCGAGCGAGCGAGCGAGATAGCGTGGGTGCGTGCGTGCCTACGTGCGTGACTACGTGCGTGCGTGCGTGCGTGTGTGTCTTTGTCCAAACAGTCACAGAGCATAAAAAAGTCGCTGATGGTGCACATGATAAAACGGTCTACGAAAGAATAAGATGTTCATCAATCCTCGTGTTCCAGAGAATCTCCATGATGATCTTGAGTGGAATATTCACACTGCCATAAGCCAATGTATGCAAACATAGCAGCGATAAATGATTGCGTGGTGACGATGGCCTGCTGATGGCATGTGTTTCTCTGGTGACGGTTTGTTATTGACTTTGACGGCGTGTGAGTATCTGGTAACGATCAATTGTTGCCTGATGACGGCATGTGAGTATCTGGTAACTATCAATTGTTGTCTGATGACGGCCTGTGAGTATCTGGTAACGATCAATTGTTGCCTGATGACGGCATGTGAGTATCTGGTAACGATCAATTGTTGCCTGATGACGGGATGTGAGTATCCGGTAACTATCAATTGTTGTCTGATGACAGCCTGTGAGTATCTGGAAACGATCAATTGTTGCCTGATGACGACATGTGAGTATCTGGTAACGATCAATTGTTGCCTGATGACGGCTAGTGATTGTCTGGCAAAGGATATGATGGAATGCAGTGCTTGGTGACGACTACGAGCTGCGTTTGGCGTGCGGGACGAACCTGGGCACTGCTGTTATTGTATTACTGCATGCACGTGATCATGTGCACACGGCGAACGTGTATTGTCTTGTTGGAATCTCACTTGTCTAACCGAGTCAGTACAATACCAGCTACAATAACCACCTGCCTGGTGACGTCATGTGAGTGCATGTCGACATCCTGTGTGACATGGCATGGTACTTCTATGTGAAAGGTGATTGCGCTGACACCATATTGCTCAAGATGTGATTTCGGATCAAAACCTTGAATCAAGTTCCAGAGTTTAACTACTCACTATAATGCGATGGTATGGTGTGCTGGAATCAGATCTGCCACTCAAGTATCTGACGTCATAATCAATACGCGTCAATTGTTAGCTGACGTCACAATAACATGACGTAGGTCCATCACGACAGGGTAAAAATCCGACAATAAGCGTCTGAATGGAGGAATCCACTTTTAGCTATGCCAACCCATCCCTAGCTAAGCTTCACCCACGCTTCGTCCGTGCTGGGAGCGACTGATACCTGAAAATCTTAAATATCAATTTCCATAAAACTGTACAGGTAAGCTGTTGAATATTTTGAAACTAATTTGACTGTGTGTTGTTGCTGCCTTAGTTTTTTAATATTCAACAGAAAGTTTATTAAATAGTAAAGACAAACAATTTGTAGAACAACGCTTAGTCCGTCATCAATTAAGTGTTCGTGAAGAGCTTACTTGCTTCATCCATGGCATAATTGAGTATAGCGTCAGCTTACACGTCACGGTGTGAGTTGATTATGACGTCATATGATTGACGGATAAACTGGCATCCTCCACTATATACGTCTTTTCTGAAGTTACAATTTAATAAACATTACGTTGAATGTATTGAAACTAAGTTTGACTGGGAGCTGTCGATGGCAGCAACAGCTTACAGCTCTCAGTCAAATTAGTTTTAGTGAGTGATAAATTGTAATCCCGTGTGCAGCGTTAACTGTCTAAAGCATTTTCTTGTTTAGGAAATGAAATGATTTAGTTACAGCCCAGACCACGTTCCATGGTATATGGGGGGTATATACATAGTAGTTGCATGCAGTAGTAGCTAGTATATATTATAGCTACAATTGTTCTTGTCGAATACAATATACACACATGCATGTTTCGATATTGCTGTTTGCTGCTGCTGCTGCTGCTGCTGCTGCTGCTGCTGCTGTTGTTAGTGTTGATCTTGTTCTGTTGATCTTGTTCGTGTTGTTGGTGTTCTTGTTGGTGGTGGTCTTGTTGGTGTTGCTCATGTTGTTGGTATTCATTTCATAGTCGTGGTCAATGCGTTGTATCGTTGGTGTTGTTATTGTTGCTATCGTCGCCGTCTTCGCCATCCTCGTCGTCTTCGTCGTTATTGTCGCTTACTATCGTTGCTGTTCCTAGTCTAAACTACTGTTGTCATTCTCTTTGTCATCGTAGTCGCTAACATTTAGCGTTGGTTTTGTGGTCTGTCATCGTCGCCAGTGTACATTTTAATTCGTTTTCTTCCTACGAGCAGGGAATTGATGCGTATCACCTTGATAAATCTAGATAGTTTTCCTAGCAATTTTATGTTCTGTGTAGAGAATAGCTTATGGAACTTATAGTAGTTTGAATGTGCGAAGCTTGATTTAGGCAAGATGTCTGCTCTCTTTTTTAAAATAATCGCAGGTGAATAAGTAATCGTATTCATCTCCGATTTCATTCTGTCCGGTTGGTCTATGCCATATCTATTAACGTGTGTAACATGATCCTTTAGGGTTATTGTTGCCACTGGCTGTAGGTAGGGGTCGCCGTTTGCTTCGCGACCGGGTACTGGGTCATTGCGCCTGTAGTTCCTTGTTGCAGCTGTGCTCGTATTAGCGAATTTACGTGATTAGTTGGTCTTTGCGGCAAAGCTGGGAAATACTGTAGCTTGTCATGTGGTTTGGGCTGCTGCGCCGGCTATCCGCGATAGCTGGTATCTGGAAATATTCGCTGTCCGCCTATAAACAGTATTATTGACAACAAGTTTTGGATTACGTCATTCGGCTTTGTCGGCTTTGAAGATCGGCATGAGTTGGCGCCTTCTATCTCTGATTTCTGCCGGACATTGTTCGGTAACTCCATAACTGAGCCCTCTTAATGTTGCAAAAGCTGAATTGCGCACACGTTCTTTGTCCTGAAACTGCACAAATCTAGCGACGATTGTTCGTGGTTTATTTTGGCCCTGCTTATTTCGGGGACCAATTCTATGTACATTTTGGAATTTTCATAGTGTCTTTTATAAATGATCTCAGATCTCACTACTTGTTAAACTTATTTAATTCAGTATATTTGGAACCAACATAATATCAAAAACGTTTTTAAGGAACAATCACCCCCCCCCCCCACGCCCCGAATCAGCACAACACCACCTCACCACCCCCACCCTACCCCCACCCTAGGGTCATGAACACGCTCGCTGATCCCTAAACCGGAATCATCAAAAAGGCTATTTATGTTTCTCCGTGAATATGCACATCTTGTACGACAGTTGTGGATGAGCTAATAATAGGTGAAATTAGAATTTAGTCGAACATGAAGAAGCTGAATTCTCTCACATCAAGGAAATGGTCTGAAGTAGATTTACAGAAACATATTGGACATGAGGGATTAATAGATAATAACCATAATAATCTACCAACTGGTAGTGATCAACTATATGTACCTGTTTCCAAAGGGCGTGACCGAGCTAATGTTGCAATGATTGCAAGATTGAATGTGCAGCAAATCGGTACAAGTGCACGAAGCATAGTCATTTGTGTACTGGTGCGTGTCGAATGCTCTGAGTGCGACAATGTACCCGAAGATGGTCATGACCTCAGCGATGACCAACCTCCAAGTGACCGAAACATGATACAATGATCGAGGAATCCAGTTTTAGCAATGCCCAGCACATCTCGAGATAAGCTCCACCAACGCTGTGTCCGTGTTGCGATCGATCGATCCCCGCACTCCTTGAATCTCAATTTCCAGGAAAATATACAGATAAGCTGTTGGATATTTTGAAACTAATTTGACTGAGAGCTGTTGCTGCCTATGGTAGCAAAAGCGCCCAGTCTAATTGGTTTCAAAATATTCCACAGAATGCTTGTTAAATAGTAACAACATACAATTCGTACCATTTAACGGACTATCAAGCATTTATGGCGGACTAAATCTCGAGACGACTTTTGCTTATTTGCTTTTTGTACATCCTGTTTGCTATATTTGTGTATAAGCTTATCGGAGACATTGACTATATTTTGCCTATTTGCTAACTAAAAATAAGAAGGTCAACTGAAATCTAGCTGAACATTTCACAAAGGATTTTTAGACTGCATTTTTCATTTTGTCTTCTTATTAAATTTTTCTTTTAAAAATGTTAGGTTTATTACTTCAAACTTGCTTTCAACACAAAATATGCATTTCATACCAAATTGCGTGCCTTTGGACTTTGGAGTATACCTTAAATTTTTCCATAATTGAGATTTTTATAATCCATGTTTCAAAGTGTTAAAATCGATTCAAACGAGCGTACAGATTGTGCGAAACTTGGCTAGAAATGGGCCGACACATCTAGAATTAGGCGGGCGCATGTAGAAATAGATCCATTTATTGAATAATCGTCGCTCCTACTTTTGTATTGATATGGCATGATATTGCAAATGTTCGTTTAACAGATTACATCCAAATATTTATTAACCGCACAACTGCTTTTTGGAGGTCAGATGATAGAGTTTTTAAGAAGCCGCCATCTTTTACTCCCAAATTGAACAGATAATTAACCAGTAAGAGCTCTTACAGTCCTTCGACATGTGGAATCGTGCATAATGTGGCCACATGTGTAAGTACTAGTGAATGGATGCGTAGTAAGCTTACACTGCCTACACGTAAATGCGTGCGCGCTAAGTAACCGCGTCAAAACTATTCTCTTATCCCAAATCCCAAATACGTCGTAAGATATGCATATTGCCCGCTGAATAACGAATAAAATATCTGTGGTAGGTCTATATCTCTTGCTTGCACAATCTAAAAATATCTTGCTTATTTGGCAAATCGATTATGTACGTCTATCAGTTTTCACACTGATTTCAATCGATTCTGTACCGCTGTTGCTTTTCCAAAATCCTTTCAAACATGAATGTCTGGAGTAGATTATGTGTGGCATCCCTGACTCACGCGGAATTAGACGGGATTGACAAAACCAAGGTGGCTGATTGTTCGGGTGGGTTTGGAGGGGCAGTGCCTTTTGGAAATATGCGTCACGGTGGAATTTCTGTCTCACTGTTCCGCAATATACAGCTGCATTATAATGTCAAACGTTCCAGAACACCTGGATTTAAGCCAGGTGCAGGTATGTTGTCAAAATCGTGATACTGAAAACTGTTAACATCTTAGACATCCAGCCACACCATCTCTCTGTGAATTATATCATGATAATAGAGTCTAATTTTGGGTATTCATTGATGAGAAAAGCGTTGACAAATGTCTCGATGAGATAAATTAGTCATACTATCTTATCCATGAGTTGGCGGTAAATTTGTTGTGAGATTCCCAAAGTTTGTGGCTTACGGCAAAAAGCCGTTAGAAAACATGCGAACATTCCAGAGGGATTTCTACACATGATCGATCCGTGTGTAAATAAGGACCGGTGTACGGTCTGTGTGTAAATAACAACCGGTACACGGTCCGTAAGCTCGCGCCGCAGTTGTCGCTGCAGATAATCGTTGGAAGGAAAAGAGTGCGCCAGAATCGCTACAATCATCATCAAGACGATCAACCAATCAATAGAAAGAGGTTCATTTTGACAACAAAAAACCGACAGTTGAAAGAAACAATTTAAAAGCAGCAGTACTCGTCTATCGTCCAGCATAATTTCGAGCGTCGTGCATCATTTCATAGAAATAAATCAATTTTAAATATAAAACTAATTAATAGAAGTTGCCATATTTCGCTTGGACGATGTTTATTATGCATAAAACGTTTTCTTAAGCTCACGTAAATTTTTTCCAGTATTATTAACTATTAGTAGAGACAACAAATACAACATCTATAAGTGTGTGAATGATTGCGTTATTATTTAGTACTATTAGTGTTATTCTAGGGACAGAATGATAATTATGCCCCTGTAGATCATTTGATAACTAAGTGATGTAATGAGTAGATAAGCCTACACACGAGATAGAACATGGATGGTGCGAAGCATATTAGTGCATAGCTGTGATTAAGGGGTGTCTTTATTTCTGTCATATTAATCTATTCAGCACGCTCTGCATACCATGGCGAATATTCAGCATATAGTCTCATTAGTGTTGCTAGTTATCTACTGTACTTATCTGAGACACTGCTTAGCACAATGGTTCAAAGACAACCGACCATTATATCCGTGTCCAGACATGGCCGCTGTACGCTGGATTAGACATCCTAGATTCTGTGCCAAATACTTTATCTGTTACTTCGGCCAGCCAATATCAATGCCTGACTGTCCGATCGGTCAGGTTTGGTCAAATAGTGGAAAGAATTGTGTACCACGTACAAGCCGGTTTGATGATTGCTATGACGTTAAACCAATTACACCGAGGCCTTGGAAAATTACATCGTCAAAAACACGTTCACCATTTACAAAGATGAAACCATCAACACCTGGACAGACAATACAAACACATACTCCAAAAACCAATGAAGAAATAAATTTGCTGCCTTCTTATACCACAAAGACTAATAAAGACACACGTTCGTCTTCTTCATTACCAATTTATAAGTCTACCATCTTAGTACAAACAAAGCCACAGCCGCCGCCATCATTATCATCGTCGACATTCGTTCCAATCAAAACCATAACCTCATGGTTAACAGCTAATGTCACACGAAAGGTATCACATATGACGTCACAGTCGCCTAGCGCATCATTTGCTCCAGGTAAGTGAATTAAGGTAGCATATGTCAATGCACCGTCGACCCTTTCCAAAGACCACCTTCCTTCTAAGTCCGACACATTGTAGTTCTGTAGGACAGGTGTTGGGACAAGGGCGTTGTCAGAATTTTGGTCCGGGGTGGGATGTAGAAACATCCTCACATGTCAGAGCTTCACTATGCTCAGAGGGGCAGCGAGAGGGGAGGGGAGAGCGAGCGAGCGAGCGAGCGAGCGAGAGAGAGAGAGAGAGAGAGAGGAGAGAGAGAGAGAGAGAGAGAGAGAGAGAGAGAGAGAGAGAGAGAGAGAGAGAGAGAGAGAGAGAGAGAGCGCGAGCGAGAGAGAGAGGGAGGGAGCGAGAGATAGAGGGAGGGAAGGAGAGAGAGAAAAAAGCGAGAGAGAGAGCGGGTGGGTGGAGAGAGAAAGAGTGCGTGGGTGGGTGGGTGGGTGGGTGGGTGGGTGGGTGGGTGGGTGGGTGAGTGAGTGAGTGAGTGAGTGAGTGAGTGAGTGAGTGAGTGAGTGAGTGAGTGAGTGAGTGAGTGAGTGAGTGAGTGAGTGAGGGAGTGAGTGAGCGAGCGAGTGAGAGGAGAGGAGTGAGTGAGAGATAGATAGATCTGTAGCTATTGAGCCTACATAATGCATGTCGTCGTTTCTCAAATAGCCAAGTTTTCAAGCGAGGTCTGGGACGTCAGCAACAAACACCCCCACCCCCTGCCAAGCCCACCAATACACCCCACCACGCTCCACTAATACGACTACGCACCTGGTAAAAGTCACACCACCACCACCCCACCTCCATTTGTGGTCCAGTATACGGGGCCCCACACCTTTCCAGACCATCCCCTAGGTCACCCTCACCCCATAACCACCTATTGAGACAAATCTGTGCCTCTGTGTGGGAGGATCAGAAGCCTTAAAATGTACCATTATGTGGCACCATAAGGTCTTTGCTCTATAATTAACAATAATTAACAATAATTAACAATTAAGTAGAGGCAGTAACGAAATTGGGCATACTAATTAAGTAGCTTGTATCTACGTGTATGAACTAAGTAAGCTAAGCGGCTAGCATGAAACTCTAACGTACTCAGGAACTCAGGCTTCAGTAGCTCAGGGTCGATGATTCTTGTACAATATAACATAAGTTGTACGAGTTTTTTCAGCTGAATAATCACTAACACCAAAAAGACAAGAGTCGATAGTCTGAACAGGTGACTACCTAATGGAGTCCAATGCTTTCAGAAGGGCAATCAGCTTGTAGTACAGGATGCAGTTTTCCTGGAATAAATGTTATTTCATTCAGGTACCTCAGTGAACTGTGCCATGGTACTACCCTTGTTATCTCTTCCAGTACAGCGCTAAATAGCTTTCTTAATCAGGGACTTCCACTTCTCCTTCTGTATAGGATCATCCACATATATTTCAGCATCTTCTAAGCAATACTTCTGCAGTATTTTAACTCCACAAACCAGCTGTGACTATCAACATATTTGAGAGACAGTTGTCGCCTAGCTATTTTCTTATAAAGTGATGACTCTGGCAGATTGCAGATGGAATTAAAACGCATAAGTGCCTTATGATGCCCTTGTGCTTCAACTGGGTGAACATCCGTTAAGATATATATTACTGGATCAGCTCTGTTCTTTAATAATGACAGAAGTTGCTTCAGAAGCCGTCTTTTGGTGCATCTCCCGTTTTGACAGAAGCACACCGCCAGGTAATATGGCTTTAAGCCAGTAAGTTAAGACCGGCGCTACGTAGATTTGTAAATGTTAATAATCGTAATCGAATCTAGGCCATTGAGCCGATGAAATCCTGTTGAAAAAAGACTGTAGGCTGGCCGGCGTGGCTTCTTTATATTGTTATACACGTTATGCACCATGTTCTTGTTCAAGGTCGAACATCTTGTTACTCCCAAACGGACACTAGCAGTCACGACCGGCATCTGTGGATCTTATAAGAAGAAATCTTCGGCATAGTTATATTTAGAAGTCGGACATATTGTAATATAAACACTTTTCGTCGGCTGAAGTTGATATCTCGCCACATTAGCAACATCTACCGCAGTTCCCGCATGGCCACACTCGCATTGCTCACCATGGACACGTCATCCGAGCAGGCACTATTGTTGCTTAGGGTGTCTCCTATATGTGCTCCTATGTTCGTAGCTTAGTCTATGAAGTAACGGCTCCATGGATGGTTTATAGAGGTCTGTACTAAGAATGGCACCTTGTCTGACACCCTGGAGTATCTAGACGGGGGTGACTGTGTACCATTCCACTCGATCTTTGAGGTGGCTCCTAAATGGATACTTTATATTAAGCTTGCGTGTGGTGATTGTCAAAATATTAATACCGAATATAGGAAAATTGACTTTTTAACAATATATTGTTTAACACTCTTAAGATAGCATTCAAACAAATCGTTGCAGAAAGTGTGTAAATCTCAAACACGCACGCACGCACGCACGCACGCACGCACGCACGCACGCACGCACGCACGCACGCACGCACGCACGCACGCACGCACGCACGCACGCACGCACGCACGCACGCATATATATATATATATATATATATATATATATATATATATATATATATATATATATATATATATATATATATATATATATATATATATATATATATATATATATATATATATATATATAGGCCATTATGCCCATGAAATCCTGTTGAAAAAAGACTGTAGGATGATCGGCGTGCCTTCTTTATATATATGGTTTATTTGTACAACTGAAAACGGTTTCGATCTTCCTCCAAAGCTTTCTCTCTAGCTCTCATTCCTGCTTCCCCGCCCGCTTCTCTCACTTCTCCTCTTCATTCAACCTCTTCCGTCCATCCCCACTCCATATCTCCATTCCCTTCACCATTCCTCTTCAACCCCACCTACCCAGAAAACACGATCAAATCGCCAGATTATTTGAGAATATCTCATAGTGTTTAGCTGGTCGGTCAAAGTGCTTTAGAAAAACAACCTAGAAAATTCAGGGGGTGGGGGGCTGTTCTGCATTTTTGTTATTACCAGTTAATTGACTTTAATAAAACAATTTGAATATCTATTTATGTACATACGCACCCATATTTCACAGAGGAAAGCTCAAAGGTACCCAGTCTTTTCCGCGGATTACTCTATCGCTATGTTTACAAAGCAGCCACAAGAAATCAATTCAAGTCGTCTTTTCGAATAAGTGTTGTCCTTTGAAGACACATAGTAAATTAACCAGTAAAATGTCTTTCACATTCTATCAACATTCTTCAGCAGAACAGAAACATCGCTTTAAAATAGCCTCCTATTCATAAGCATTTGTAAGAAGACTTCCTATCTGTCTACCTACAATAGATACATTACGCTCTATCTCTCGCGGCAGAATGGTATCTAGATGGACAACCGGCCATGGCACTCAATCAGTGACGAGCTTTCTTAAACAACATTGTTGCCAAACGCACGTACGTCTAGGCTATTATGCTAGTTAATCATTAGAATGTGGCTGGAAGTTGCTGCTGTATAATATAGGTGATGCCGACTTTCGGTCACAGACAAGCGCACAATTAGATTGTTTTAAAAATACCCAGGATATTTCTTACAAAGCTCCTTTGAAGAGACCGTAAAACCTGTCTATAAAGGGCACTATATGGATCATCAAAACACGGTCTCAGAGGACAATTGGTTAATACAAGTCACTTCCTTTATTATGTAGCTGTTAGGTCGAAATATCGGTGGGTCATTAACACAGGTTATCTTACGACCACCCGTCTTTAGGAACTACCATCTATTGGCCACAAAAGCATCTAAGTATCCTGTTTCGCCGAGTTTACAGGATGGGATGAATTAGCATCCTCTATCTGAAACAAATTAAGGTCCTTTTGACAAAAGATTGTCATTTTACCTTCAAAGAAAGAGCTGTTTATTCGCAAACGTTAAGCCGGTTATAATTGTTGTTTGCACTAAGTAAGTCCACAACTTTACCGTGTAATTCCCTGTCAACATACAGTTGTTATTCCTTTTTCTTACCAGAGGCAGAAACATTTTGTCCAGATCGTATTTCCTACCTGACCCATATACTCTGTGTCCGCTACCGGTTGTAGGAAAGAGATCATTACTCTAACATGTGTTTAAACGTAGCGAATGACCCCGAATTAATGCCGCCGGTCTCTCTGGGCTCGTGGACCGACATTACATAGAATTAATTATTGTCCATTCAGTCAAATACTTCAAGTTATCACCATTAAAAACAATGGGTTCTCTTAACCCATCACATTCAATTCGTCTTGTGGACACAAGATGGTGGTTCTTTAAGACAGGTGGTCTCAGAAGAAATGTGGACTGGTCAAACAGGTGAGGCTATACCTGTATTAAGTTTGTTTTATTAATTTTCAGCAATGGACCGTTCCAGTTTTAGCCATGTCCAGCCCATCTCTATCTAAGTTCCACCCACACCTCGTCCGTGTTGAGATTGATCGATCTCTGACCGCCCTGATTATCAATTTCCAGAAAGCTACACAAGTAATCTCTTAAATATTTTGAAACTAATTTGATTGGGCGCTTTTGTTGCCTATGTCAGCAACAGCGTCCAGTCAAATTAGTTTCAAATATTCAACATAATATGTATTAAATGGTAAAGACATACAATTCGTACAACATGTCAGACTAACGTTAAGGACGGGCTATCTCGAGTCATTCACGACGTCATGATTATGACGTCATCCTACACGTCGCGTAGCTAATTATGACGTCATATGATGGATAGATAAAATGGGAAGGTGAATTAGCCTCATCTGACAGATTTTGACAGATCTGTAAGTGCGTTGACGTAATCCTGTTTACGCTGCCGCTTCTAACTCACAAACTGGTGTCATTTATACAAATATTTGACAGTGAAGACCTCATATGAAGATTTGATCAAGTGTTTCGCGGTGAGTATATATATAACCTAGAGTGAGAATACAAACCCACGTAGGTCGCCATGGAAGTGGATCAATTCACTGCATCTTTAAGGTAATTTAGTAGAAACTTTGAGGGAAAAACTTAGCAAGTGACCAAACTATGTTGGAAAAACTAAGTCGTGTCAAAGTTCAACTCTACTATGCAATGAAAGGAAGCACAGCAGGCATAAAATACAGTATTTTCAATTGTAGTGACAGTCTTTACGGTCTCAAATTCACAGCAAAATGCTTTGAAATAAAATTGTTAAAATTATATCCGATATGCTTAAATTGTGTACCTCGCTGGAATAAAACGAAATTAATATGAGCATAGGCCTAGGATGATTTCATTACGTATAAATTAATATAATTTCTTTTGCTATGAAGTTGAAATAGGGATTTCAGGTTTACTCCAAAACACTGTAATTAGACAGTCAGACGTTCACTAAACAGCTAGCAAATTAAAGGAACAGCTCTGCATTCAGCAAAAAATTACAAATTAATCCTAACAATTATAATATATAACCGCCAAACACAATACATATCAATTTCAAGATTCAAGATGATTTATTTGTTTTTGGTTACAAATTTACATGTTTACAATGCATGTTGTCTGACTATAGTGATGGCGGACACCTACTATTAAACAAACATGTACAGTCACACGTACAGCTTAGCTTTAAAACACGTATAGCTTAGCTTTAAAACACGTATAGCTTAGCTTAAAAACACGTATAGCTTAGCTTAAAACACGTATAGCTTAGCTTTAAAACACGTATAGCTTAGCTTAAAAACACGTATAGCTTAGCTTAAAAACACGTATAGCTTAGCTTTAAAACACGTATAGCTTAGCTTAAAAACACGTATAGCTTAGCTTAAAACACGTATAGCTTAGCTTTAAAACACGTATAGCTTAGCTTTAAAACACGTACAGCTTAGCTTTAAAACACGTACAGCTTAGCTTTAAAACACGTACAGCTTAGCTTAAAAACACGTACAGCTTAGTTTTAAAACACGTATAGCTTAGCTTAAAAACACGTATAGCTTAGCTTTAAAACACGTACAGCTTAGCTTTAAAACACGTATAGCTTAGCTTTAAAACACGTATAGCTTAGCTTAAAAACACGTATAGATTAGCTTTAAAACACGTACAGCTTAGTTTTAAAACACGTACAGCTTAGCTTTAAAACACGTACAGCTTAGTTTTAAAACACGTACAGCTTAGCTTTAAAACATGTATAGCTTAGCTTTAAAACATGTATAGCTTAGCTTTAAAACACGTACAGCTTAGTTTTAAAACACGTATAGCTTAGCTTTAAAACACGTATAGCTTAGCTTAAAAACACGTATAGCTTAGCTTTAAAACACGTACAGCTTAGTTTTAAAACACGTACAGCTTAGTTTTAAAACACGTACAGCTTAGTTTTAAAACACGTACAGCTTAGCTTTAAAACATGTATAGCTTAGCTTTAAAACATGTATAGCTTAGCTTTAAAACACGTACAGCTTAGTTTTAAAACACGTATAGCTTAGCTTTAAAACACGTATAGCTTAGCTTAAAAACACGTATAGCTTAGCATAAAAACACGTATAGCTTAGCTTTAAAACACGTATAGCTTAGCTTTAAAACACGTACAGCTTAGCTTTAAAACACGTACAGCTTAGCTTTAAAACACGTACAGCTTAGCTTAAAAACACGTATAGCTTAGCTTTAAAACACGTACAGCTTAGCTTTAAAACATGTATAGCTTAGCTTTAAAACATGTATAGCTTAGCTTTAAAACACGTACAGCTTAGTTTTAAAACACGTATAGCTTAGCTTTAAAACACGTATAGCTTAGCTTAAAAACATGTATAGCTTAGCTTAAAAACACGTATAGCTTAGCTTTAAAACACGTACAGCTTAGCTTTAAAACACGTACAGCTTAGCTTTAAAACACGTACAGCTTAGCTTTAAAACACGTACAGCTTAGCTTAAAAACACGTATAGCTTAGCTTTAAAACGCGTATAGCTTAGCTTAAAAACACGTATAGCTTAGCTTTAAAACACGTACAGCTTAGCTTTAAAACACGTATAGCTTAGCTTTAAACACGTATAGCTTACCTTAAAAACACGTATAGATTAGCTTTAAAACACGTACAGCTTAGTTTTAAAACACGTACAGCTTAGCTTTAAAACACGTACAGCTTAGTTTTAAAACATGTACAGCTTAGCTTTAAAACACGTATAGCTTAGCTTTAAAACACGTACAGCTTAGTTTTAAAACACGTACAGCTTAGTTTTAAAACACGTATAGCTTAGCTTAAAAATACGTATAGCTTAGCTTAAAAACACGTACAGCTTAGTTTTAAAACACGTATAGCTTAGCTTAAAAACACGTATAGCTTAGTTTTAAAACACGTATAGCTTAGCTTAAAAACACGTACAGCTTAGCTTAAAAACATGTATAGCTTAGCTTTAAAACATGTATAGCTTAGCTTTAAAACACGTACAGCTTAGTTTTAAAACACGTATAGCTTAGCTTTAAAACACGTATAGCTTAGCTTAAAAACATGTATAGCTTAGCTTAAAAACACGTATAGCTTAGCTTTAAAACACGTACAGCTTAGCTTTAAAACACGTACAGCTTAGCTTTAAAACACGTACAGCTTAGCTTTAAAACACGTACAGCTTAGCTTAAAAACACGTATAGCTTAGCTTTAAAACGCGTATAGCTTAGCTTAAAAACACGTACAGCTTAGCTTTAAAACACGTACAGCTTAGCTTTAAAACACGTATAGCTTAGCTTTAAACACGTATAGCTTACCTTAAAAACACGTATAGATTAGCTTTAAAACACGTACAGCTTAGTTTTAAAACACGTACAGCTTAGCTTTAAAACACGTACAGCTTAGTTTTAAAACATGTACAGCTTAGCTTTAAAACACGTATAGCTTAGCTTTAAAACACGTACAGCTTAGTTTTAAAACACGTACAGCTTAGTTTTAAAACACGTATAGCTTAGCTTAAAAATACGTATAGCTTAGCTTAAAAACACGTACAGCTTAGTTTTAAAACACGTATAGCTTAGCTTAAAAACACGTATAGCTTAGTTTTAAAACACGTATAGCTTAGCTTAAAAACACGTACAGCTTAGCTTAAAAACACGTATAGCTTAGCTTAAAAACACGTATAGCTTAGCTTAAAACACGTACAGCTTAGCTTAAAAACACGTACAGCTAGCTTAAAAACACGTATAGCTTAGCTTTAAAACACGTATAGCTTAGCTTTAAAACACGTATAGCTTAGCTTTAAAACACGTACAGCTTAGTTTTAAAACACGTATAGCTTAGCTTTAAAACATGTATCGCTTAGCTTTAAAACACGTATAGCTTAGCTTCAAAACATGTATAGCTTAGCTTTAAAACATGTATAGCTTAGCTTTAAAACACGTATAGCTTAGCTTTAAAACACGTATAGCTTAGCTTTAAAACACGTATAGCTTAGCTTTAAAACACGTATAGCTTAGCTTTAAAACACGTATAGCTTAGCTTAAAAACACATATAGCTTAGCTTAAAAACACATATAGCTTAGCTTTAAAACACGTATAGCTTAGCTTTAAAACACGTATAGCTTAGCTTTAAAACACGTATAGCTTAGCTTTAAACCATATATAGCTTAGCTTAAAAACATGTATAGCTTAGCTTTAAAACACGTACGGCTTAGCTTAAAACACGTATAGCTTAGCTTAAAAACGTGTATAGCTTAGCTTTAAAACATGTATAGCTTAGCTTAAAAACACGTATAGCTTAGCTTTAAAACACGTATAGCTTAGCTTTAAAACACGTATAGCTTAGCTTTAAAACATGTATAGCCTAGCTTTAAAACACGTATAGCTTAGCTTTAAAACACGTATAGCTTAGCTTAAAACACGTATAGCTTAGCTTTAAAACATGTATAGCCTAGCTTTAAAACACGTATAGCTTAGCTTTAAAACACGTACAGCTTAGCTTTAAAACACGTATAGCTTAGCTTAAAACAAGTATAGCTTAGCTTAAAAACACGTATAGCTTAGCTTAAAAACACGTATAGCTTAGCTTTAAAACACGTATAGCTTAGCTTTAAAACACGTATAGCTTAGCTTAAAAACATGTATAGCTTAGCTTAAAAACACGTATAGCTTAGCTTTAAAACACATATAGCTTAGCTTTAAAACACGTATAGCTTAGCTTTAAAACATGTACAGCTTAGCTTAAAACATGTATAGCTTAGCTTTAAAACATGCATAGCTTAGCTTTAAAACACGTATAGCTTAGCTTTAAAACACATATAGCTTAGCTTTAAAACATGTATAGCTTAGCTTAAAAACATGTATAGCTTAGCTTAAAAATACGTATAGCTTAGCTTAAAAACACGTATAGCTTAGCTTTAAAACACGTATAGCTTAGCTTTAAAACATGTATAGCTTAGCTTTAAAACACGTACAGCTTAGCTTAAAAACACGTATAGCTTAGCTTTAAAACATGTATAGCTTAGCCTAAAAACATATATAGCTTAGCTTTAAAACACGTACAGCTTAGCTTAAAAACACGTATAGCTTAGCTTTAAAACATGTATAGCTTAGCCTAAAAACATATATAGCTTAGCTTTAAAACATGTATAGCTTAGCCTAAAAACACGTATAACTTAGTTTTAAAACACGTATAGCTTAGCTTAAAAACACGTATAGCTTAGCTTAAAAACACGTATAGCTTAGCACGAAAAGATTGTGAAATTTATAAAGGTACAGACGCGATATTAAGCTAAGTAAAATAGAAAAACAAGTACAAAACAATACTATTCACAATACAATACATCAATATATCCTTTACTTTTAGTTATTGGGTTTGGAGCTATGCAACAATTCAACTATGAGCATGCACGGTAATTTGACTCGCATTAGGGACGTAATCAGAAAAAGCCGACCAACACCTGTGGAAGAAGAAAGAGACAATGGATGAACCCAGTCTGTCACTCAAGTATTGACGTCATATTCAATTACGTCACATATAGGTTGACGTCACAATTATAATTGACTGACAATGCTCCGTCATGAAGCTGGACTAGTCCGTCAAGTGTGCGAATCGTATGTCTTTGATGGATTTACTATTTAATAAACATATTTTGAAACTAATTTGACTGGCCACTGTTACCTAGTATTAGCCCCGTGACCCCACCCCCACCCCACCCCACACCACAGGGAGCAAGAATTCTGACACAGAAGAAAGAAAGGAACATATCTCGATATCTCAAAATAAAACATTGACCCTAAAGCAGGGCTTCGTAAGCGCCTGGTAAACTACCGCTCAATGTTAAAAGCCAGATAACAATACTACGTTGGCCCAATGTATGTTGTAATATTGGCCCAACGTAGGCTGTCTACGTTGGCCCAACATCATTCTTCTCATTGTTCTACCGTTGGTCCAACATGTTGAGCCAACACATCCACCGAAAGTTCGCCCAACATACGTCACATAGCATTGGGCCAACATTGACTGTCTACGTTGGTCCAACATCATTCTGCTCATGGGTCTAACATTGGGAAAACTTATTAAATGTTAAGAAATATTTAAAGATTGTATGTGCAATATATTTAGTACATTGGCAAAGTGAGGGACACATTTAAAGAAATGTGTCAAACCTGTTTGCTGTGTACATTGTGGAACCAGAGTTTGTTTGCAAAGTAGTTCATAGTAATACAATTTATTTGCTGCTGCTGCTGCTGTTGTTGTTGTTGTTGTTGTTGGTGGTGGTGGTGGTGGTGGTGGTGGTGGTGGTGGTGGTGGTGGTGGTGGTTTGGTTTTATTGACCGCTCAAACATTGGTATATTTGACCATGACCAATTATAACCTGTTGCTATTGGAAATAATGCGTGAATGCACTTGGCGTTGTCTATGGATTAATGAGCCTAAAAGTCATGTCATCGAGTTGCTAAAAAGACGTTCATACTTAAGTGTTAAAACTTTTATCCAGCGAAGGGGAGAGGAGACTAAAGCAGAGCCACAGTAAAAGCAAAGCTACGTCAACCACGATTCCCATATCCAGTTTTTGTGTTTCCAGAGCTGCACCCCTCGCCTTCATTTTATGCGCCATTGCATCATCGGGCATGACGTCACGAGGAAACACTGCAGCGAGCAACCAACACCATCGGCATCTCGACATGACCAATGGCATCTCTCCAGAGCAGGTTGATTGCAGGTTAAATGCGCCTCAACCATAAGCCCGCAAAAAAACACATGTGACTGGTACTTTGTCTCTCATCAGTGTCCAGAATTCCTCGTCTCGCCCATCGCCATCGACACTCTTCCTCGTTTCCTCCCCGTCGTAATACTATTTATGACAAATTGAGATTGTCAAATACTTATGATGGTTGTCACAAGACATATTGAAATTCTATCACAGAATAGGAGTTTTTAGAGGGAAAACAATATTTAAACCACATACTTGCTTTTAGATGAAGGACTGCTTACGAAGAAATAACTTCCTTTGCGTTAATCTTAACATGGAATTAGCTTCATCTATTAAATAATGGGCTAGCGAGTTGCCAAATTACCTCCCTTGAGAAATGAATAATTTTTTTAATGCTATCATCCAAACTAAGTAGCAATTGTCTTACTGATTTTAGATAACAAACAGTCGCCTAAGTATTTCCCCAATGTCCACATTGGCCCAACAACTCTAACCCATCTGTCATTTTGCCACTGTTATGCCAACACTGGCCCAACGCATGTGCATATCATTATTAAATGCATTGGCTATAAGTGGGTGGGCCAGCGCAAGCACAACCACTGCAACCCAACTGTAATTTTGCCACTGTTATGCCAACGTTATTGCCAATGTTATTGCCAACGGCGATGGTGCCAACCAATTGCTAACATTGGCGCAATTCCCAACAGCCAACGGCGACCATGCCAATCACGCGCCAACATTGGCCCAACATAGCAATGTTATCTGGGAATATACTCATAAATATCATGGCCAGAGGTAGTGTAGCTATCCCCAGGACAATATATACCTGGATACAACCGTAAAGGAATATTCAATTTCAATTTATTTACCAATGCATGTGCAGTAATGATATTATATATAATTGAACAAACAAATGATTGTATATGTTACTAAGAATTTAAAGTAGAGTTTAAGGTCCTATCACACACATAAACACACACGGGCTCACATAACCGCACATACTCCCACATTGCGCACTATACACAGAAATGCACACGCTGACGCCCGCTCGCCCGCACGCACACACGCAGACACCTATCCATACAGTCAGATAGCATTTATGTGATGGAATTTAAATTCAGAAGCTGGGTGTGGAGAAAAATGTTGATGGAACTATGCAACAATATCGTGATCGCAGTCAGATGATATTTATGAGGTGACAGTGGTACTATGCGGTGTGTTGAGTCTCACGATTTTGTAACATTTCAAAGATAAATTGCCCGACAATTGTTAACTGACTGAATAAGCAGTAAAGCTGTCAACAAATTGATCAAATGGCCAGAGTGGATAAACAATGCTCATCGGTGATCAATTGACCATCCCGCTTTATCCATCCATGATGTCATAATCAACTACGTGACGTGTAGGATGACGTCATAATCATTACGTCATGAATGACTCGATTTAGTCTGTCTTAAAGGCGTAATAGTCCGGCAGGTTATATGACCTGTAATCGAGATGAGCAACATTGATTCATAGAGAGCCTAACCCTTTGAACACTGGAGTCCCAGGATCTCAATGGATGAATCCAATCTGTCACTCAAATATATGACATCATAACTATTTACGTCACATGCTGGCTTACTGCGTCACAATCAGAATTGCATGCCAGATAATACTCCGTCATGAAGTTTGATTAGTCCATCAAGTGTACGAATGTATGTCTTTGATGGAGTTACTATTTTATAAACATTCTGTTGAATATCGTGAAACTATTTTGACAGCACACAGTCAAATTAGTTCCAAAATATTCAACACAAGACCTTAACAGTTACCTTGAAATTGTGATTCTGAGAATTCAGGGTCCAAAGTATACAAATCTATCCCAACACTAGAAAAACATGGGCGGGGCTTAGTTAGAAATGGGCGGGCTATACTAGAAATGGGCGAGGCATAGCTTGAAAAGGGCCCGTCTATTTCAATTCAATCATGCAGGAAAGCCGTTGAATATTTTGAAACAAACTTAGGTCATGCGCCCCCTTGTTGCCCCCCCCCCACCCACCCTACCCACCCCCATAATAGTATAGGCCCTATTAGCATGAGACAGACTAGTTATGCGCACACCATTCAGCCATCTCGGGACAGTCAAGACTTTGTGGATGCCTATATTTAACTTAATATACCACCAGAAAGTAGGAAATAGCTTCAAAGAGTATCTAATTGAAAGGTTTTCGAAGGAGGGCCCCCATTCCCTCCCACGCCTGCACGTCCCATGGCTTTATCGGATGGGAAAACGCCATCCCTGGCTCTCCCAATTGGTCCTATATTAAAAGAGTTCCTGCCTACGCTACTGTCGCCAGCCAGAAAAGGATAATACAGACCCAAAATAATACCGATCGGTCTCTTTAACCGGAGTCGTAGACACAATACTGGATAGGATGGTATGACGGGATAAAGTTTTTAAAATGGAGTCTAGATCGTATTGGATCGTACTTCCATTCCCACTAGATTATGATAGATGTCAGGTCAAGTTTTCTGTGTTGCTGTCAAGTCGGTCTCATACAACAGAACAATATTTATTCACGTAAATAGCTAACAGTTTCACACACGTTCTCTAACAGATTAACCATTCCACTGGGCCCCCCCCCCCCCTACAATAACAAAAAAGATCACATTCAAGTGATAAGATTCTTTGCGCTGCAGCCTGCAACGATTATTGTGTGGCTTGTTTCACACTAATTGTAATAGAAGTCACTGCTTCCTTTCAAAGTGTCCTCAAGATATCAACACCTTTGCTGTTTGTCAGGCAATGGATACAATGGGCATTCGAGGTTGAAGTGGTTGTGGTTTGAAATCGTATTTTGTTATGTTACCTGCACATAATGACATCGCGGAAAACGTTTCCGGCTTCCGTTGACTCTTAAGACGGACTGCAAACGCGGCGAACACGATATAACTAGTAGCAATGTTTACCGCTAACGCGAATAATCGAAATTATCTGTTTTTCAACTGCAAACAAATTCCAATAATTCGATTTCAATGTGTTCTTAGACGAGTTTTAAATATTAGAGATCCGTGGATCAGTGTTAGGTTGTCCAGCGGTGCTATTCAGTGCGTTACCTCACCTCCTAGCTGTAGCCTGTTATCCCTGACGGCGCACTCCGATAACTGACAACGATTCAACAGCTTACCTGCAGGCCTTGCTTTGTATTAGAGGGCTCCTTCTAGGTATGCCCCTCCCATTTCTAGCTATGCTCCGCCGACGTTCTTCGCATGTTGGGATCGATTTATAGTACGTTGATAGATCAGCTGCTAACCTCTTCATCAATAGCTTTTACTTTTGTTCTAGTTATGGTATTGATAAGGTTTGGGATCCGGTTTGTTACTTACAAGACAGGGTTCAATGTCTTACGGTCTATGTGTAGCTGAAAGTTGTTTTGTTCTGTGCATATAGATTTATTAGTGTCCAATGGAATGGTGTCATCACTTTATGACGCCTCCTGAATAATTATCATGTGGGTACTATGGGTAATGCCTGAACCAGATGACATTTGCTCGTTGAGGTCAAGGTTATCCCAAAACAAATGGATTACAATATTTGTGTCACATTGTATTGATGGTTGGGGATACATTTGTCTTCAATACTAATATACATAGGGTGTTTCTAATTCAAGTCAGCTTGGGTATGATTCACAATGTCCAAATCAGTTTATGAGAGACACTTAGGTCAGTTGGAATGTCACAGTAACAACATTTCATAAAATAAATGAACATTGACTCTATAGATTTGTCAGATCATGTTTAATACTCATTTTCAAGACGTTAATATCAAAATACTGTTTCATTAGCACTGTGGCCAACACCGCGGTGCACATGTGGCTGAGTTTAAGCCACATACACAATTAGTGACGTTTTTACCTGCGCTAACGTAATTCACCTTTCCAGAGTACCCGCCCATCATATGACGTCATAATGAACTGCATGATGTGTAGAATGACATCATAATGAATGACGTCATGAATGACTTCGATAAGTACGGCACGAACGCATATTTGAAGACGGTCTATGCTTTGTTGTACAAATTGTTTGCTCTTGATATTTAGTAAATATTCTGTTGAATATTTTGAAACTAATTTGACTGGTCGCTGTTGCTGCCATAGGCAGCAACAGCACCCAGCCAAATTAGTTACAAAATATTCAACAGCTTCCCTGTATAGTTTTCAGGAAATTGATGGCTAGGGCATTCGGGGATCGATCAATTCCAACACGGCGAGGTGTGGGTGGAGCTTAACTAGAGATGGGCGGGGCATAGCTAAAATTGGAAAGGTCCATTGATATACTGCCCTACATATATCATAGAGTATACGGTGGAGGACAATGCGAGCGACATTTTGGGTGGTCATTTGCTAGTCTGATCTCATTCTCCCGAAAGCTCTGGCCATTTGTGTTACTCTTTACCCCCTAAAGCTCCACATTCACAGCGGATTTATTAAAACTAGAATTGTTAAAATTGAATACTTTTAAAGGCTTAAATTATGTGCCTAGATGTAATGAAACGAAATAAATCTTCAAATATGATGACTTCATTCCGTATAAAGTAATAAAAAAATTCCAGTTGCAAAGTTGAATTAGGTGCTCTTGTTTCTAGTTCAATTTCACAACTTAAATTTTTTAAATTAATTTATTAATTTATACGTAATGAAATCATCATATGTTAGGATTTATTTGGTTCCTTTATATCTAGGCACACAATTTAAGCTTCTAAAAGTGTACAATTTTAACAATTCTATTTTCAAGCAAGCTATTGTGAATTTAAGCACGTTTAATGTGGTAGGTGTTGCTGAGAGTGTTGCACCGAACTTTAGCCCATCAATAGCATAGGACGTCCCATTTTATCCAGCCTTATCCCATCTTAGTATATATAATCTCAAAGAGGGCCGTGAAAGCTCTTATAATATAATGTTCTCATTTAGTTGGTGAAGGCTGCAAGGTGATTCCTTTCCAGCCTAGGACTAATGGAGCTTTCCAGTTTATCCATCCATCATATGACGTCATAATTAACTACGTGACATGTAGGGTGACGTCATAATCAATTACAATATGAATGACTCGATTTAGTCCGTCTTAAACGCTTAATAGTCAAACACGTTGTACGAATTGTCTGTCTTGACTATTTAATAAACATGCTGTTGAATATTTTGAAACTAATTTGACTGGGCGCTGTTGCTGCCATAGTCCAATTGGTTTCAAAATATTCAACAGTTTACCTGTATAGTTTTCTGGAAATTGATAGTCTGGAAATTCAGGGATCGATCGATCCCAACACGAGCGAGATGTGGGTGGAGCTTAGCCAGAGATGAGCGGGCATAGCTAAAACTGTAAAGATCCATTGTAGGAGTGCAAGTGCGACTTGATATAGTGGCGACGTGGCAGCTTTGTCAGAAATATCACAAATTTGACTGACAAACAAACAGACAGACTTATACTATCTACGAGTCACGGCTTTAAATAGATGGCAGACATACTTATGGTCTGCATTGTTGACAATCATGACTGAAATATATACACCGTGAGAATAATAGGTTGTACTATACTCAGCCGATTCCGCCGTCAAAGGGTGTGGTAATTATAATGCATCTTACCAGCACATCCACAACCAGATTTATATCAAACAAACAGAATACCATCACCCATGTTCCAGAGTATATGAAAGATGTGACAATAAAAATTTCCTCAGGTGGTGGGAGGGTAGTCTACGGTGGGCCTGTGGTATAGATAGATGCTGTATGCCAATCATCTGATTAATTAGGTCTCAGACCTCAAAATGGCGCCAATTTTGTTCACCTGTTAATCGCTGACCACTAAGTATTGATGTGACTAACACTGCACTAATAAAGAAATATGTTGGTGTCAACATCTTAATAAGTGAATGATTGTCATCATCTGACAAGTCTAAAGGGTAACTGTTCATTTGTTTTATAGAATGTTGATACCATGACAACAGTATGACCATCTGCGAAATTAGCTGAAAATACAACTATGGAGATCAGGAAAATGAAATAAGTCAACTAACCCTAAACATGACGCACAGTCTTAGATAAACACTCGAGATGTGTAAACTAGTAGCCTTTATTTGAGATACAATATGTAAGTTAAAAAGAAGATCCAAGGCTAAAAAATCTTAAAATCCGTATTGGAATATATTATGATATCTCTCAATGGATCTGTCACCCACGTATCTGGTGTCATGATCAATTAAGCCACTATTTAACAATGATAATTACATATATCTCCGTCATGAAAATCGAAGGTCCGTCACTAGTCTAGGAATTGTCGGCATATGTCTTGCAATTTACAATTAACCAAACATTCTGTCGAATGTTTTGAAACCAATCTGACTGGGAGCTCTTGCTACCATCTGCTGCAACAGCAGCCAGTCAACTTGGTTTCAAAATATGCAACAGCTTACCTGTGTGGTTGCCTGTGTAGCAATAAATGGTGGTGGCATTGCTAGAATGGATGAACCTATGATTAGTCACTGTGACTGTCACTATCGGATGTTATCGACTCACCTTGAGCTTCATTGCTGCTATCATCGGCAGTGTAACTCTCTTCGTGCACATACTAAACCTTGTCACATTCCCTCATTAAACTATTTGCCAGCATATGCAGCTACCTTATAACGCAGCTTACTGGGCCGATGCTGGGCCGATACTGGGCCGATACTGAGCCGATACTGGCACGGTATCGGCGCAGCATCGGCCCAGTAAGCTGCTTATCTGGGTAGTATCTCAACGCCCTATCACTTGTGTTTTCTGTCTTTGTTTACACCCTACAGCCTGGCCATTATTTTTAGCTGGACCAAGGATGTCTGGTTTTAGTACTGGGGATCTCTTCCCAATAGCTATCTTTTTTATGCTCGTGAAAGCAAATTCTGGGTGGAAGTATGGTTCATAAGTCCAAGTTTTCTGGGGGTTGAAACGGTGTGTATCTGCTTTCACCTTGTCATTAACATTGAGAAACGAAGCTCATCGGAAGCTTTTTGTGGGAGTCATCTTGTACATTAAGCAGGTGCGATTCTTTAATCAAAAAAGCGATTGGCTGAGGTGAGCGATGGTGTGATAAGCATTCCGATGTCTTTGTGTCTTGTGGAGGAGTGTGATTTCACTTTGCTAAGTGAGTTCCTCTGAATGCACTCATTGCGTTGCACTTGATGAAGGCATGAAAAGCCAAAAAGCAACGCAATAAAGAGGCATAACATATTTTCTGTGGAATAAGGTTTATTTTACGAAGTGTTAGGAGGCTATTGAAATTTCCTTCGCTGTGCGCGTGATTGCCTGTGTGCGCGCACGAGCGAGCGAGTCAGTGCGTGCCTGCGTACGCCTGTGGGTGAGATGGGTGGGGGGGGGGGGGGTGGTGGTTGGGGCTGTGGTGGGGTTGGATGGAAGTATCACGGTCTACTAGCAAGGACTTTGGCTGAAATAATATCTATTTATATTGTATTTATTTATCGGTCTATCTGTCTGCCTGCTTTACTGCCTACCTCCATGTCTGTCTCTCTGCCTGTCTGCCTGCCTGCCTGCCTGCCTGCCTGCCTCTCTGCCTGCCTGTCTGCCTGCCTTCCTGCCTGCCTGCTTACCTGCCTGCCTGCCTGCCTGCCTATTCTTCATTCATTCATTGTCATTTATTTTTTTATTTTTTTTTGCAGTGTTACTCAGTAACCCGTGTGAAACAATCCTACCGTCCCTGACCAACATTCACCCTCATCCGCGTTTTTGCCACTGGTACTATAACTGCAGTCTTGGCTCTGGTCTGGACACCTGGGATTATTATGAGAGATACAGTGTAGAATGCAGATATCCTCAGTTGTTCGACGCCCTATCGTTGACGTGCAACTCTTTCCTGACTGTGGATTGTGATCAGCTGTTCGAACCAAAAGATCCTTGTGAGTACTTCGCATACCACAGAGATATATACCCATAGATTACTTATCACCATGCTTTCAGTATGGGACGAGTTGTCCAGAATACTGGTGACGTCATTTCATTAAAGACGCAAGTCCGCTTGACAGAGTATCTAGACCGCATCGAACCGGTACCCAGACTACACCTGACGACATACCGTCAATCTATCATAAGAATGGTCAATGAAATGTGTATGCATCGAGGAAGTTATTATCCAACCCCCCCCCCCCCCCTCTCCTCCCCCCCCCCCCTCTCCCCCCACCTACCCCACCCACCCCCAGCCCCACCCCGCCAAATACATCTTAATGTATTGCACTTGAGTCTGTCCGGGGCTAAAATTCCGTCACTTTTCATATCACTATTATGAACCTCGTTGAAAATTATCAATTTTGCACTCGCCAAAGCGCGTGCAAATTGATAATTTTCAACTCGGTCCATAATAGTCATATGAAAAGTGACCTCGTTCCAGATTCTCTATTTATTCAGATATATAGGAAGTAACGATAACGCAATCATACATTCTATTCGGAACCGTGACTGGATGTTGCAATCAGGGCCGGATTAACCACTAGGCTAACTAGGCTGCGGCCTAGGGCCTCGCCCCTAACTTACCGAGCCAGTTATTCCAGTGGTAAATTTTCAAAAATAGTCTTCTCGTGGTCTGCAAATGGACATTCTTATAAGAAATTTGTTTAGTTTTTTGACACATTTAGACATTAAAGGGTTAAACCAAAAAGCATTTTAGGCTTTTTTCTATATACTACGTAATGGCAAGCGTGTTAAAACCACATTTTGTCCTCAATAATAATTACTAATATTATGCCAAATTACGCGTCTTAATGCACCTCATAGCGTCTAGATTTACACTTTTTCCAGGGGCCCTCCCATACTTCCCCGATAAGAGGGGACATGTCTTATGCTCTCCCCCCCCCCCCACCTTTGGGTATCCCGCCTAGGGCCTCGCGACAGCTTAATCCGGCACTGGTTGCAATGGCATCCACGTGTTATTTGAATGAACATCGGTTCCAATTGTTTCATAAGTGGTCCCATAGGGAGTATTAGCTTAGCAAAGATATGTAATTTAGAAGCACGCTGATTGGTTTTAATAGTCTATAGATGAAGGCAGCCAATTTGTCACTCAAAAAA
This sequence comes from Chaetoderma sp. LZ-2023a, assembly GCA_034401795.1. Lineage (NCBI taxonomy): Eukaryota > Metazoa > Mollusca > Caudofoveata > Chaetodermatida > Chaetodermatidae > Chaetoderma > Chaetoderma sp. LZ-2023a. The sequence goes on from CM067360.1 coordinate 923,179, forward strand.
TACCTGTCGTCATAATCAATTGCGTTATTAGTTATCTGACACCACCATCAGAATTATACATTACTGCTCCCTTGTGACAATCGAAAAGTCTGTCACAATGTACGAATTATAGGCCTATGTCTTTTATAAATTTAAGATTTAATAAACATTATGTTGAATATATTGTGAATATACTGAGATTAATTTTGCTGGAAGTTGTTGGTGCGATAGGCAGCAACAGTCCCCAGTCAAATTAGTTTCAAAATATTCAATAGCTTACATGTATAATTACCATGAAATTTATATCCTGGGAGTTCATGTTTCAAAAATTTTAATCAATTCCTACACACGTAAAATGTTGGCTGAGCTTGAAATGGGCGGCCATAGCTATAGAAATGGATATCTACGGGTACACTTTTTTGTCTTTATTACCCAGGTGAGTATCGAGAACAACAGTGCACCAAACAGAACTGCATTCCCTGCAATAGCCGCTTTGGAAGCTGTCGAGACAAACCTAACGGCATCTACGTATTCGAAAGTAAGGAGTGGACACCCACATATGTGACGTGTTATGACGAGCGGAACATCGCGCAAGACGACTGTGAGGAGCCGACACCAATCTTCTCACCTGAAATCAAGGATTGTGTCAGCATGTATGACGTTCCTAAAGATCAAAATGGACTTCGGCCAGACTGTTCATATCGCAGAGATGGGGACTACCCGGATGAATATGGCAGATGTGCTGTGTACTTCGAGTGCACTAAACACCTGTTTGGTCGTTACGTTGAATGTCCTCTTGGGGAGGTATATAACCCCACAGCCAGAAACTGCACTTCTGCTGAAGTGTCCCCGCCCCCGTGTGGCACTGGTGTGAAGCCGACGTGCATTAATCGGCCAAATGGCGTGTATGCAGATCCATACGGTCGGTGTCCTTACTACTTTGAGTGCAGATATGGAGAGTTTATGGGCTACCAGAGCTGCGACTATGGATCGTTTGACGCCATATCAGGAAAATGCCTGATACCGCTAGAATTAATGGTAAAGCCATGTGGGATGAGACACAATCAATGCCAGAACAAGATCTCAGGCAGATATTTAGACGAAAATGAGAAATGTAAAGGTTATGTAGAATGTGAGAACGGAATACTTCTCAGGAACTCCAGTTGTTCTTCAGGGTTTGTGTTTAATGAAGACGAAGGTCGATGTGAGGGTGTAGAAACGGCGCCTGTTCCCTGTGGAACCGGACCATCGTGTAGGAGCAGACAAGATGGACAATACCCCGCTCCTAGACGTGGTTGTAGTTATTATTACAGATGCACATCTGGCCGTTTTATGGGCTTCCGTCGATGTACATATTTAGAAGGTGGCTATTTCTTCAACAAAGATACGGGACGATGCGACTTTCCACATAATATTTGTCCACCATGCGGCTACCGATGGTATGGATGGTAAGTATTGATTAATCAGTATCTTTCCGCATGATAGATAAAACATTCATCCCTGGAATCTCTGTATCTCAAAGCATCTATATGAGAATGTTGTTGATTTTGATTATGTAGAGGCTAATTTGCTCTGAACGTGGCGCTGCTGTTTAAGCAACACCAGTTTCCAGTCCTATTGTTCTGATATTCAACCGCGCATTTCCTAGATTGAAACTAACTTGTTTCATTTGACCTAGGGTTTAAAATGATTACATGCATGTACTATTGAGACAGTATTGTTATGTGACATCATAGTTTCTTCCATCACCTAGCTATCACCATGTTATTACATTATTGCCTTCTCAATCACAGGGCTACCAACCTGTCATTACAGCATATTCTCCGCCATCACCTAGCTATCACGCTGTCATTGCATCATAGCCTCATCCATCACCTAGCTATCAATCTGGCATTGTCTCATAGTCTTCTCCATCACATAGCTATCATCATCTCATTATATCATTGCCTCCTCCCTCACCTAGCTATCAACCTGTCATTACATCATAGTCTCATCCATCACCTAGCTATCAACCTGACATTAGATCATTGTCTCGTCCATCACCTAGCTATCAATCTGTCATCACATCAATATCCCCTCCGCCACCTAGCTATCAATCTGGCATTACATCATAGCCTCATCCATAACCTAGTTATCAATATGTCATTACATCATTGTCTCCTCCATCCCCTAGTTATCAATCTGTCATTGCATCAGTGTCTCCTCCATCACCTAGCTATCAATCTGTCATTACATCATTGTCTCCTCCATCACCTAGTTATCAATCTGTCATTACATCAGTGTCTCCTCCATCACCTAGCTATCAATCTGTTATTACAGCATAACCTCATCCATCCCCTAGCTAACAACTTGTCATTACAGCATAGCCGCCTCCATCACCTAGATATCAACTTGTCATTACATCATGGCATCATCCACCACCTAGCTATCAACCTGTAATTACATAACCTAGCTATTAACCTGTCATTACATCATAGCCTCCTCCATCACCTAGCTATCAATCTGCCATTGCATCATAGCCTCATCCATAACCTAGCTATTAACATGTCATTACATCATAGCCTCATCCATCACCTAGCTATCAATCTGTCATTACATCATAGCCTCATCCATCACCTCGCAATCAATCTGTCATTACATCATTATCTCCTCCGTCACCTAGCTATCAATCTGCCATTGCATCATAGCCTCATCCATAACCTAGCTATTAACCTGTCATTACATCATAGCCTCATTCATCACCTAGCTATCAATCTGTCATTACATCATAGCCTCATCCATAACCTAGCTATCAATCCGTTATTACATCATTATCTCCTTCGTCACCTAGCTATTAATCTCTCATCACATCATAGCCTCATCCATAACCTAGCTATCAATCTGTCATTACATCATTGTCTCCTCCATCACCTAGCTATCAATCTGTCATTGCATCATAGCCTCATCCATAACCTAGCTATCAATCTGTTATTACATCAGTGTCTCCTCCATCACCTAGCTATCAATCTGTCAGTGCATCATAGCCTCATCCATAACCTAGCTATTAACATCATAACATATACAGCTTTTTAGGACATTGTATCCTATTATCAGCCAATCAATCTGTTATTACATCATAGCCTTAACCATAACATAGCTATTAACCTGTCATTACATCATAGCCTCATCCATCACCTAGCTATCAATCTGTTATTACATCATAGCCTCATCCATCACCTAGCTATCAATCTGTCATTACATCATTATCTCCTTCGTCACCTAGCTATTAATCTCTCATCACATCATAGCCTCATCCAGAACCTAGCTATCAATATGTCATTACATCATTGTCTCCTCCATCACCTAGCTATCAATCTGCCATTGCATCATAGCCTCATCCATAACCTAGCTATCAATCTGTTATTACATCAGTGTCTCCTCCATCACCTAGCTATCAATCTGTCATTGCATCATAGCCTCATCCATAACCTAGCTATTAACATCATAACATATACAGCTTTTTAGGACATTGTATCCTATTATCAGCTAATCAATCTGTTATTACATCATAGCCTTAACCATAACATAGCTATTAACCTGTCATTACGTCATAGCCTCATCCATCACCTAGCTATCAATCTGTTATTACATCATAGCCTCATCCATCACCTAGCTATCAATCTGTCATTACATCATTGTCTCCTCCATCACCTAACTATCAAACTGCCATTGCATCATAGTCTCGTCCATAACCTAGCTATTAACCTGTCATTACATCATAGCCTCATCCATCACCTAGCTATCAATCTGTCATTACATCATTGTCTCCTCCATCACCTAGCTATCAACCTGTCACTACATCATAGCCTCATCCATAACCTAGCTATTAACCTGTCTTTACATCATAGCCTCATCCATAACCTAGTCATTAACGGCATTACATCATAGCCTCATCCATAATCTAGCTATTAACCTGTCATTACATCATAGGCTCATCCATCACCTAGCTATCAATCTGTCATTACATCATTATCTCCTCCATCACCTAGCTATCAATCTGTCATTACATCATTATCTCCTCCGTCACCTAGCTATCAATCTGTCATTACATCATAGCCTCATCCATAACCTAGCTATCAATCTGTCATTACATCATTATCTCCTTCGTCACCTAGCTATCAATCTGTCATTACATCATTATCTCCTCCATCACCTAGCTATCAATCTGTCATTACATCATTATCTCCTCCGTCACCTAGCTATCAATCTGTCACTACATCATAGCCTCATCCATAACCTAGCTATTAACCTGTCTTTACATCATAGCCTCATCCATAACCTAGCCATTAACGGCATTACATCATAGCCTCATCCATAATCTAGCTATTAACCTGTCATTACATCATAGGCTCATCCATCACCTAGCTATCAATCTGTCATTACATCATTATCTCCTCCATCACCTAGCTATCAATCTGTCATTACATCATTATCTCCTCCGTCACCTAGCTATCAATCTGTCATTACATCATAGCCTCATCCAAAATCTAGCTATTAACCTGTCATTGCATCATAGGCTCATCCATCACCTAGCTATCAATCTGTCATTACATCATTATCTCCTCCATCACCTAGCTATCAATCTGTCATTACATCATTATCTCCTCCATCACCTAGCTATCAATCTGTCATCACATCATAGCCTCATCCATAACCTAGCTACCAATCTGTCATTACATCATTGTCTCCTCCATCACCTAGCTATCAATCTGTCATTGCAGCATAGCCTCATCCATAACCTAGCTATTAACATCATAACATATACAGCTTTTTATGACATTGTATCCTATTATCAGCTAATCAATCTGTTATTACATCATAGCCTTAACCATAACATAGCAATTAACCTGTCATTACATCATAGCCTCATCCATCACCTAGCTATCAATCTGTTATTACATCATAGCCTCATCCATCACCTAGCTATCAATCTGTCATTACATCATTGTCTCCTCCATCACCTAACTATCAAACTGTCATTACATAATAGTCTCGTCCATAACCTAGCTATTAACCTGTCATACATCATAGCCTCATCCATCACCTAGCTATCAATCTGTCATTACATCATTGTCTCCTCCATCACCTAGCTATCAACCTGTCACTACATGATAGCCTCATCCATAACCTAGCTATTAACCTGTCTTTACATCATAGCCTCATCCACAACCTAGCTATTAACGGCATTACATCACAGCCTCATCCATCACCTAGCTATCAATCTGTCATTACATCATAGCCTCATCCATCACCTAGCTATCAACCTGTCATTACATCATAGCCGCATCCATAACCTAGCTATTAACATGTCATTACATCATAGCCTCATCCATCACCTAGCTATCAATCTGTCATTACATCATTGTCTCCTCCATCACCTAACTATCAAACTGCCATTGCATCATAGTCTCGTCCATAACCTAGCTATTAACCTGTCATTACATCATAGCCTCATCCATCACCTAGCTATCAATCTGTCATTACATCATTGTCTCCTCCATCACCTAGCTATCAACCTGTCACTACATCATAGCCTCATCCATAACCTAGCTATTAACCTGTCTTTACATCATAGCCTCATCCATAACCTAGTCATTAACGGCATTACATCATAGCCTCATCCATAATCTAGCTATTAACCTGTCATTACATCATAGGCTCATCCATCACCTAGCTATCAATCTGTCATTACATCATTATCTCCTCCATCACCTAGCTATCAATCTGTCATTACATCATTATCTCCTCCGTCACCTAGCTATCAATCTGTCATTACATCATAGCCTCATCCATAACCTAGCTATCAATCTGTCATTACATCATTATCTCCTTCGTCACCTAGCTATCAATCTGTCATTACATCATTATCTCCTCCATCACCTAGCTATCAATCTGTCATTACATCATTATCTCCTCCGTCACCTAGCTATCAATCTGTCACTACATCATAGCCTCATCCATAACCTAGCTATTAACCTGTCTTTACATCATAGCCTCATCCATAACCTAGCCATTAACGGCATTACATCATAGCCTCATCCATAATCTAGCTATTAACCTGTCATTACATCATAGGCTCATCCATCACCTAGCTATCAATCTGTCATTACATCATTATCTCCTCCATCACCTAGCTATCAATCTGTCATTACATCATTATCTCCTCCGTCACCTAGCCATCAATCTGTCATTACATCATAGCCTCATCCATAATCTAGCTATTAACCTGTCATTGCATCATAGGCTCATCCATCACCTAGCTATCAATCTGTCATTACATCATTATCTCCTCCATCACCTAGCTATCAATCTGTCATTACATCATTATCTCCTCCATCACCTAGCTATCAATCTGTCATCACATCATAGCCTCATCCATAACCTAGCTACCAATCTGTCATTACATCATTGTCTCCTCCATCACCTAGCTATCAATCTGTCATTGCAGCATAGCCTCATCCATAACCTAGCTATTAACATCATAACATATACAGCTTTTTATGACATTGTATCCTATTATCAGCTAATCAATCTGTTATTACATCATAGCCTTAACCATAACATAGCAATTAACCTGTCATTACATCATAGCCTCATCCATCACCTAGCTATCAATCTGTTATTACATCATAGCCTCATCCATCACCTAGCTATCAATCTGGCATTACATCATTGTCTCCTCCATCACCTAACTATCAAACTGTCATTACATAATAGTCTCGTCCATAACCTAGCTATTAACCTGTCATACATCATAGCCTCATCCATCACCTAGCTATCAATCTGTCATTACATCATTGTCTCCTCCATCACCTAGCTATCAACCTGTCACTACATGATAGCCTCATCCATAACCTAGCTATTAACCTGTCTTTACATCATAGCCTCATCCACAACCTAGCTATTAACGGCATTACATCACAGCCTCATCCATCACCTAGCTATCAATCTGTCATTACATCATAGCCTCATCCATCACCTAGCTATCAACCTGTCATTACATCATAGCCGCATCCATAACCTAGCTATTAACATGTCATTACATCATAGCCTCATCCATCACCTAGCTATCTATCTGTCACCACATCATTACGTCCTCCGTCGCCGAGCTATCAATCTGTCATTACATCATAGCCTCATACATCACCTAGCAATCAATCTGTCATTACATCATAGCCTCCTCCATCGCCTAGCAATCAATCTGTCATTACATCATAGCCTCATCCATCACCTAGCTATCAATCTGTCATTACATCATAGGCTCATCCATCACCTAGCAATCAAACTGTCATTACATCATAGCCTCATCCACCACCTTGCCATCAATCTATTATTACATCATAGCCTCCTCCATCGCCTAGCTATCAATCTGCCATTGCATCATAGCCTCATCCATCACCTAGCTATCAACCTGTCATTACATCATAGCCTCCTCCGTCACCTAGCTATCAATCTAGCATTGCATCATAGTCTCCTACATCCATCACCTAGCTATCAACATGTCATTACATTATAGCCTCCTCAATCACCTAGCTATCAATCTGTCATTGCATCATAGCCTCAACCATCACCTAGCTATCAACCTGGTATTACATCATAGCCTCCTCCGTCACCTAGCTATCAATCTGGCATTGCATCATAGTCTCCTACATCCACCACCTAGCTATCAATTTGTCACTACATCATTGCCTCATCCATCACCTAGCTATGAATCTGTCACTACATCATAGCGTCACCCACCACCTAGCTATCAACTTGTTATTACATCATAGCCTCATCCATAACCCAGCTATTAACATGTCATTACATCATAGCCTCATCAATCACCTAGCTATCAATCTGTCATTACATCACAGCGGTTCATTCACTTAGCTATCAACCTGTCATTACAGCATTGTCCCCTCCATCACCCAGCTATCAACCTGACAATACATCATAATCTCCTCCTTCACCTTGCTATCAATCTGTCATTGCATCATACCCTCCTGCATCACCTAGCTATCAACCTGTCATTACATCATTTCTTCCCCCATCACCTAGATATCAATCCGGTATTGCATCATAGTCGCCTCCATCACCTCGCTAACAACCTGTCATTACATCATATCCTCTTCCATCACATAGCTATCAATCTGTCATTGCATCATAGCCTCCTCCGTCACCTAGCTATCAATCTGTCATTACATCATAATCTCCTCCATCACCTAGCTATCAACCTGTCATTACATCATAGCCTCATCCATCACCTATCTGCCAATCTGTCATCATTTCATAGCCTCATCCATCACCTAGCTATCAACCTGTCATTACATCATAGCCTCATCCATCACCTAGCTATCAATCTGTCATCACGTCATTACATCCTCCGTCGCCTAGCTATCAATCTGTCATTACATCATGGCCTCCTCCATCACGTATCTATCAATCTGTCATCACATCATTTCCTCCTCCATCACCTAGCTATCAATCTGTCATTACATCATAGCCTCATCCATCACATAGCTATCAATCTGTCATTGCATCATAGCCTCATCCATGACATAGCTATTACGCTGTCATTACAGCATTGGCTCATCCATAACCTAGCTATTAACCTGTCATTACATCATTGCCGCCTCTATCACCTAGCTATCAATCTTTCGTCAAATCATAGTTACCTCTGTAACGTAGCTACCACCCAGGAATTACATCATTGTCTCCTACATCACCAACCCATCAACCTGTCATTGCATCACAGCGGTTCAGTCACCTAGCTATCAACCTGTCATTGCATCACAGCGGTTCAGTCACCTAGCTATCAACCTGTCATTACAGGATTGCCTCCTCCATCGCCTAGCTATCAACCTGACATTACATAATAGCGGCTCCCTCACCTAGCTATCAACCTGTCATTACATAATAGCGGCTCCATCACCTAGCTATCAACCTGTCATTGCATCACAGCGGTTCAGTCACCTAGCTATCAACCTGTCATTACAGCATTGCCTCCTCCGTCACCCAGCTATCAATCTGCCATTATGCCATTGCCTCCTAAATCACGTAGCCATCAACCTGACATTACATCATAATCTCCTCCTTCACCTTGCTATCAATCTGTCATTGCATCATACCCTCCTGCATCACCTACCTATCAACATGTCATTACATCTTTTCCTCCTCCATCACCTAGCTATCAATCTGCCATTATATCATTGCCTCCTACATCACCTAGCTTTCAACCTGTCCTTACATCATAGTCTCCTCCATCACCTAGCTTTCAATCTGTCATTACATCAGTCTCCTCCATCGCCTAGCTATCAATCTGTCATTGCCATCATAGCCTCATCCATCACCTAGCTATCAACCTGTCATTACATCATAGCGGTTCAGTCACCTAGCTATCAACCTGTCATTATAGCATTGCCTCCTGCATCACCCAGCTATCAACCTGCCATTATATCATTGCCTCATACTTCACCTAGCTATCAACCTGCCATTATATCATTGCCTTGTACTTCACCTAGCTATCAACCTGACATTACATCATCATCTCCTCCTTCACCTTGCTATCAATCTGTCATTGCATCATAGCCTCCTGCATCACCTAGCTATCAACCTGTCATTACATAATAGCCTCATCCATCACCTAGCTATCAATCTGTTATTACATCATAGCCTCATCCATCACCTAGCTATCAATCTGTCATTACATCATTGTCTCCTCCATCACCTAACTATCAAACTGTCATTACATAATAGTCTCGTCCATAACCTAGCTATTAACCTGTCATACATCATAGCCTCATCCATCACCTAGCTATCAATCTGTCATTACATCATTGTCTCCTCCATCACCTAGCTATCAACCTGTCACTACATGATAGCCTCATCCATAACCTAGCTATTAACCTGTCTTTACATCATAGCCTCATCCACAACCTAGCTATTAACGGCATTACATCACAGCCTCATCCATCACCTAGCTATCAATCTGTCATTACATCATAGCCTCATCCATCACCTAGCTATCAACCTGTCATTACATCATAGCCGCATCCATGACCTAGCTATTAACATGTCATTACATCATAGCCTCATCCATCACCTAGCTATCAATCTGTCATTACATCATTGTCTCCTCCATCACCTAACTATCAAACTGCCATTGCATCATAGTCTCGTCCATAACCTAGCTATTAACCTGTCATTACATCATAGCCTCATCCATCACCTAGCTATCAATCTGTCATTACATCATTGTCTCCTCCATCACCTAGCTATCAACCTGTCACTACATCATAGCCTCATCCATAACCTAGTCATTAACGGCATTACATCATAGCCTCATCCATAATCTAGCTATTAACCTGTCATTACATCATAGGCTCATCCATCACCTAGCTATCAATCTGTCATTACATCATTATCTCCTCCATCACCTAGCTATCAATCTGTCATTACATCATTATCTCCTCCGTCACCTAGCTATCAATCTGTCATTACATCATAGCCTCATCCATAACCTAGCTATCAATCTGTCATTACATCATTATCTCCTTCGTCACCTAGCTATCAATCTGTCATTACATCATTATCTCCTCCATCACCTAGCTATCAATCTGTCATTACATCATTATCTCCTCCGTCACCTAGCTATCAATCTGTCACTACATCATAGCCTCATCCATAACCTAGCTATTAACCTGTCTTTACATCATAGCCTCATCCATAACCTAGCCATTAACGGCATTACATCATAGCCTCATCCATAATCTAGCTATTAACCTGTCATTACATCATAGGCTCATCCATCACCTAGCTATCAATCTGTCATTACATCATTATCTCCTCCATCACCTAGCTATCAATCTGTCATTACATCATTATCTCCTCCGTCACCTAGCCATCAATCTGTCATTACATCATAGCCTCATCCATAATCTAGCTATTAACCTGTCATTGCATCATAGGCTCATCCATCACCTAGCTATCAATCTGTCATTACATCATTATCTCCTCCATCACCTAGCTATCAATCTGTCATTACATCATTATCTCCTCCATCACCTAGCTATCAATCTGTCATCACATCATAGCCTCATCCATAACCTAGCTACCAATCTGTCATTACATCATTGTCTCCTCCATCACCTAGCTATCAATCTGTCATTGCAGCATAGCCTCATCCATAACCTAGCTATTAACATCATAACATATACAGCTTTTTATGACATTGTATCCTATTATCAGCTAATCAATCTGTTATTACATCATAGCCTTAACCATAACATAGCAATTAACCTGTCATTACATCATAGCCTCATCCATCACCTAGCTATCAATCTGTTATTACATCATAGCCTCATCCATCACCTAGCTATCAATCTGGCATTACATCATTGTCTCCTCCATCACCTAACTATCAAACTGTCATTACATAATAGTCTCGTCCATAACCTAGCTATTAACCTGTCATACATCATAGCCTCATCCATCACCTAGCTATCAATCTGTCATTACATCATTGTCTCCTCCATCACCTAGCTATCAACCTGTCACTACATGATAGCCTCATCCATAACCTAGCTATTAACCTGTCTTTACATCATAGCCTCATCCACAACCTAGCTATTAACGGCATTACATCACAGCCTCATCCATCACCTAGCTATCAATCTGTCATTACATCATAGCCTCATCCATCACCTAGCTATCAACCTGTCATTACATCATAGCCGCATCCATAACCTAGCTATTAACATGTCATTACATCATAGCCTCATCCATCACCTAGCTATCTATCTGTCACCACATCATTACGTCCTCCGTCGCCGAGCTATCAATCTGTCATTACATCATAGCCTCATCCATCACCTAGCAATCAATCTGTCATTACATCATAGCCTCCTCCATCGCCTAGCAATCAATCTGTCATTACATCATAGCCTCATCCATCACCTAGCTATCAATCTGTCATTACATCATAGGCTCATCCATCACCTAGCAATCAAACTGTCATTACATCATAGCCTCATCCACCACCTTGCCATCAATCTATTATTACATCATAGCCTCCTCCATCGCCTAGCTATCAATCTGCCATTGCATCATAGCCTCATCCATCACCTAGCTATCAACCTGTCATTACATCATAGCCTCCTCCGTCACCTAGCTATCAATCTAGCATTGCATCATAGTCTCCTACATCCATCACCTAGCTATCAACATGTCATTACATTATAGCCTCCTCAATCACCTAGCTATCAATCTGTCATTGCATCATAGCCTCAACCATCACCTAGCTATCAACCTGGTATTACATCATAGCCTCCTCCGTCACCTAGCTATCAATCTGGCATTGCATCATAGTCTCCTACATCCACCACCTAGCTATCAATTTGTCACTACATCATTGCCTCATCCATCACCTAGCTATGAATCTGTCACTACATCATAGCGTCACCCACCACCTAGCTATCAACTTGTTATTACATCATAGCCTCATCCATAACCCAGCTATTAACATGTCATTACATCATAGCCTCATCAATCACCTAGCTATCAATCTGTCATTACATCACAGCGGTTCATTCACTTAGCTATCAACCTGTCATTACAGCATTGTCCCCTCCATCACCCAGCTATCAACCTGACAATACATCATAATCTCCTCCTTCACCTTGCTATCAATCTGTCATTGCATCATACCCTCCTGCATCACCTAGCTATCAACCTGTCATTACATCATTTCTTCCCCCATCACCTAGATATCAATCCGGTATTGCATCATAGTCGCCTCCATCACCTCGCTAACAACCTGTCATTACATCATATCCTCTTCCATCACATAGCTATCAATCTGTCATTGCATCATAGCCTCCTCCGTCACCTAGCTATCAATCTGTCATTACATCATAATCTCCTCCATCACCTAGCTATCAACCTGTCATTACATCATAGCCTCATCCATCACCTATCTGCCAATCTGTCATCATTTCATAGCCTCATCCATCACCTAGCTATCAACCTGTCATTACATCATAGCCTCATCCATCACCTAGCTATCAATCTATCATCACGTCATTACATCCTCCGTCGCCTAGCTATCAATCTGTCATTACATCATGGCCTCCTCCATCACGTATCTATCAATCTGTCATCACATCATTTCCTCCTCCATCACCTAGCTATCAATCTGTCATTACATCATAGCCTCATCCATCACATAGCTATCAATCTGTCATTGCATCATAGCCTCATCCATGACATAGCTATTACGCTGTCATTACAGCATTGGCTCATCCATAACCTAGCTATTAACCTGTCATTACATCATTGCCGCCTCTATCACCTAGCTATCAATCTTTCGTCAAATCATAGTTACCTCTGTAACGTAGCTACCACCCAGGAATTACATCATTGTCTCCTACATCACCAACCCATCAACCTGTCATTGCATCACAGCGGTTCAGTCACCTAGCTATCAACCTGTCATTGCATCACAGCGGTTCAGTCACCTAGCTATCAACCTGTCATTACAGGATTGCCTCCTCCATCGCCTAGCTATCAACCTGACATTACATAATAGCGGCTCCCTCACCTAGCTATCAACCTGTCATTACATAATAGCGGCTCCATCACCTAGCTATCAACCTGTCATTGCATCACAGCGGTTCAGTCACCTAGCTATCAACCTGTCATTACAGCATTGCCTCCTCCGTCACCCAGCTATCAATCTGCCATTATGCCATTGCCTCCTAAATCACGTAGCCATCAACCTGACATTACATCATAATCTCCTCCTTCACCTTGCTATCAATCTGTCATTGCATCATACCCTCCTGCATCACCTACCTATCAACATGTCATTACATCTTTTCCTCCTCCATCACCTAGCTATCAATCTGCCATTATATCATTGCCTCCTACATCACCTAGCTTTCAACCTGTCCTTACATCATAGTCTCCTCCATCACCTAGCTTTCAATCTGTCATTACATCAGTCTCCTCCATCGCCTAGCTATCAATCTGTCATTGCCATCATAGCCTCATCCATCACCTAGCTATCAACCTGTCATTACATCATAGCGGTTCAGTCACCTAGCTATCAACCTGTCATTATAGCATTGCCTCCTGCATCACCCAGCTATCAACCTGCCATTATATCATTGCCTCATACTTCACCTAGCTATCAACCTGCCATTATATCATTGCCTTGTACTTCACCTAGCTATCAACCTGACATTACATCATCATCTCCTCCTTCACCTTGCTATCAATCTGTCATTGCATCATAGCCTCCTGCATCACCTAGCTATCAACCTGTCATTACATAATAGCCTCATCCATCACCTAGCTATCAACCTGCCATTATATCATTGCCTCGTATTTCACCTAGCTTTCCACCTGCCATTATATCATTGCCTCGTACTTCACCTAGCTATCAACCTGATATTACATCATAATATCCTCCATCACCTTGATATCAATCCGGTATTGCATCATAGCCTCCTGCATCACCTAGCTATCAACCTGTCATTACATCATTTCCTCCTCCGTCACCTACCTATCAACCTGTCATTGCATCACAGCGGTTCAGTCACCTAGCTATCAACCTGCCATTAAAGCATTGCCTCCTGCATCACCCAGCTATCAACCTGACATTACATCATAATCTCCTCCTTCACCTTGCTATCAATCTGTCATTGCACCATAGCCTCCTCCATCACCTAGCTATCAACGTGTCATTACATCATTTCCTCCTCCATCACCTAGCTATCAATCTGTCATTATATCATTTCCTCCTCCATCACCTAGCTATCAACCTGCCATTATATCATTGCCTCTTACTTCACCTAGCTATCAACCTGACATTATATCATTGCCTCGTACTTCACCTAGCTATCAACCTGTCATTACATCATAGCCTCATCCATCACCCAGCTATCAACCTGCCATTATATCATTGCCTCGTACTTCACCTAGCTATCAACCTGATATTACATCATAATATCCTCCATCACCTTGCTATCAATCTGGTATTGCATCATAGCCTCCTGCATCACCTAGCTATCAACCTGTCATTACATCATTTCCTCCTCCGTCACCTAGCTATCAATCTGTCATTACATCATGGCCTCCTCCGTCACCTAGCTACAGCGTTCCTCACTACATTCATTGAATGTTTTATTATGGCAAATGACTTGGATTCATCTGGGAATACTGGCAGCAGTGTACTGATTGCTGTTTGACTTTTATTTTCACTTTGATGGTAAGTGGTCCATCATCATACGCTATGTCCTTTCAATCGTGCTCCTCGTTTGGGTAGTCACGGTCTTGTGATGCACTGATTAGGCCACAAACATGTTGACAACACTGGGTTTCTGCTAGAAGATCAACTATAGAATCAGGTTTCTTGAGATCATTTATTTTCGGAATGGGTGGATTCTCGATAGCCATAACAGCTGGTAATAAAGTGTAGTCTTTTGGAGGTTTGCCAATCGGTTTGGTTGACTTGGCAAGCGAGACACTGGATTGTTCAATGCTGACATGATGAACATCTGGATGTTGGAAAAGGGAAATGTCAGTCCCATGGAATGAGGTTTCTGCACCAGTTGAGGTATAGCCGTGATCTATATTGTCTGCTGTTGACGTTTTGAAGATCCCAATCCTGAGTGATTGTAGACAAACAGCTCCTATTTATTCCAAGTGTTTGCCAGCAGAGTTTTCCAGATCGGCAGACATACAGAGAACCTGCTCATATGCTAAATATGTCAATCATGTCCTTAGATCTAGTCACATATGCTTCACGGAACAGAGCCAGTGGAGGTTCACAATATCGGCTCTGTCTAGTTTCTGTTTTCAGATGGTGGACGGAGTTATACAGTAACAGCTGTGAGAGAGAGACAATATCGCTTGTGCTTGATAATTTGTTTCGTTCTTGATGCTGATACCATGTAGTACCGTGGTAACAAGCTTTAGCAGTGACGAAGACACTGATCTGTGCTGGCAATCGCCTGTGAACGTACCATCTAATGATGGGCATTCATTGTTGAACATTTCACGATGGATCATATCGGCCACACGTGACATAATGATGGCCTCACTTTCTCCGCTGAATTGACACATTTTCCTACTAGTTTTGCCAGCAGTTCCACTTAATACCAATAGAATGTCACGGCTATCACAGTGTTCCTCTAACTCGGGGAAGTATCAAAGTATCATATTCTTGAATCGGATCGCGTGGATTCTTGATGTTGCATCCTCTTTTAGCTGATATAGCCTGGACGTATACAGTTTGGTCTGTTCCGAGAGATGGAACGCTGGTGTTGCCTCATCACTACCCTAGACAGCTACCAAACATTGAGGATGATATTTCAACTCTAAAGCTACGACATAACCTCTACTCCACCTAACTAATAAATAACCATCTTGAAGATTAGTGCCCTGATTCATTTTGCGTTCCATTGTATAACTCATCCTAGAAGCCACTGAAGTTCACATTAATTTTATTTACTAATTATATTAATTTTTATTTATTTATTTATATTTTCAGTCGTCGACAAAGGGTGTTCAAGTGATGAGATCCGGGCCCCAATGCCGAGATTAGCCGATAGGTGAAGACTGAAGAAGCTACCAGAATATTTGTCCAAATATGTTTAAAGTAAACAGTCTTAACATCTTTAGTAAACATCTAGGCATCGCTCATTTAAGGAGTCACTTCGAGTTGTGTTTGTTTTGAGATTTCTGGTAGTAATTCGTTTCAATACTTTCACCTGGTTCTAGACAACACCTGCGTGTGCCTTTAACTTTAGGGAGCGTACGTGTAGATGTAATGGAGGGCTACATCACATCCGTTTGTTCACCCATCACTCTATCAGCATGCAATCTCGGCCGTTGATGGACGCGTGAACCTACTGTTATATATATATATCGAACCTCACGTGCAGAAGGAAAAGTAGTTGCGCAATAAGACTGTATTTGGAAAAGTATATGGTTTCAAGTATGGTAATCGGGCAAGCAATAACACTGTCCTTGGAAGGATTGGACTCGTGGTGTAAATGAGAATTTTAACTCCATTGTTTTGTAAATATTTACTTAGTCTACCCAGGCTTATCATATAACCGGGGCAAGGAACAGACGCCGATTCCTCCTTCCCTGATGCGTCGGCATTGTCAGCAGCTACCATCGTTAACGCGAGAAGCTTTCAATCAATATTTGAGCATGTATTTCGCTGATGTGCGGACTAAAACGTGTAATGCGTGTACACAGAGTGGCATTCTTCTCAGTGTTTTTACTAACACATGGTCATGGCCAAATACCGATAGATATTCTATGGCGCGAGTTAACATGTGGATTAACACGCATGTCGGGGTTTACGCGCGCTCATACACACGCATGCACGGACACACGCACGCGCACGAATAAACGAACGCACGCATGCACTCACTCGTTCGTTCGCTCGCTCGCCCGCCCACCCACCCTTCCTCCAGCCCACTCTCCCTCCAGCCCACCCTCCCTCCAGCCCACCCTCCTTCCAGCCCTCACTCACTCACTCACTCAATCACTCACTCACGCATGCACCAATCCATGCATGCACCGACCCGCGCATGCATGGACAAACGCACGCAATGCATGCACGCATGAACGCGCGCACAGACACGCGAAGGCCCACTAACCAAATGTAATGTCTTGAACTATCATCGACATGCATAATTAGCAGATACAGACTTGTGGAAGCTGTGTAAGTCTAAAATAATGCCCAGAAATAATGATAACAAGATGCAACGGTGATCCTGTATCAGACTATTTTTCTTCATTTTGTCACGCTTTAGTACATGAAAAAGCTTCACGTGATGAAGCTCACCTGATGAAGCACACCTGATGAAGCTCACCTGATGAAGCTCACCTGATGAAGCACATCTGATGAAGCTCACCTGATGAAGCTCACCTGATGAAGCTCACCTGATGAAGCACACGTGATGAATCTCACCTGATGAAGCACACCTGATGAAGCTCACCTGATGAAGCACACCTGATGAAGCTCACCTGATGAAGCTCACCTGATGAAGCACACCTGATGAAGCTCACCTGATGAAGCTCATGAATCACGTGATGAAACTCACCTGATGTGGCTCACGTGATGAAGCTCACCTGATGAATCTCACCTGATGAAGCTCACCTGATGAAGCTCACCTGATGAATCTCACCTGATGAATCTCACCTGATGAAGCACACCTGATGAAGCTCACCTGATGAAGCACACCTGATGAAGCTCACCTGATGTGGCTCACGTGATGAAGCTCACCTGTTGAATCTCACCTGATGAAGCTCACCTGATGAAGCTCACCTGATGAAGCACACCTGATGAAGCACACCTGATGAAGCTCACCTGATGAAGCTCACCTGAATCACTTGATGAAGCTCACCTGATGAAGCTCACCTGATGAAGCTGACCTGATGAAGCACACCTGATGAATCTCACCTGATAAATCCCACCTGATGAAGCACACCTGATGAAGCTCACCTGATGTGGCTCACGTGATGAAGCTCACCCGTTGAATCTCACCTGATGAAGCTCACCTGATGAAGCTCACCTGATGAAGCACACCTGATGAATCTCACCTGATGAATCTCACCTGATGAAGAACACCTGATGAAGCTCACCTGATGAAGCTCACCTGAATCACTTGATGAAGCTCACCTGATGAAACTCACTTGATGAATCTCACCTAACGAATCTCACCTGATGAAGCTCACGTGATGAAGTTCACCTGATGAAGCTCACCTGATGAAGCTCACCTGATGAAGCTCATGAATCACGTGATGAAGCTCACCTGATGTGGCTCACGTGATGAAGCTCGCCTGATGAATCTCACCTGATGAAGCTCACCTGATGAAGCTCGCCTGATGAAGCTCACCTGTTGAAGCTCACCTGATGAAGCTCAACTGAATCACTTGATGAAGCTCACCTGATGAAGCTCACCTGATGAAGCTCACCTGATGAAGCTCGCCTGATGAAGCTTACCTGATGAAGCTCACCTGAATCACTTGATGAAGCTCAACTGATGAAGTTCACCTGAATCACTTGATGAATCTCACCTGATGAATCTCACCCGACTCACCTGATGAAGCTCACCTGATGAATCTCACCTGATGAAGCTCACGTGATGAAGCTCACGTGATGAAGCTCACCTGATGAAGCTCACCTGAATCACTTGATGAATCTCACGTGATGATGCTCACCTGAATCATTTGATGAAGCTCAACTGATGAAGTTCACCTGAATCACTTGATGAATCTCACCTGATGAATCTCACCCGACTCACCTGATGAAGCTCACCTGATGAATCTCACCTGATGAAGCTCACGTGATGAAGCTCACGTGATGAAGCTCACCTGATGAAGCTCACCTGGTGAAGCTCACCTGAATCACTTGATGAAGCTCACCTGATGAAGCTCACCTGATGAAGCTGACCTGATGAAGCACACCTGATGAATCTCACCTGATAAATCCCACCTGATGAAGCACACCTGATGAAGCTCACCTGATGTGGCTCACGTGATGAAGCTCACCTGTTGAATCTCACCTGATGAAGCTCACCTGATGAAGCTCACCTGATGAAGCACACCTGATGAATCTCACCTGATGAATCTCACCTGATGAAGAACACCTGATGAAGCTCACCTGATGAAGCTCACCTGAATCACTTGATGAAGCTCACCTGATGAAACTCACTTGATGAATCTCACCTAACGAATCTCACCTGATGAAGCTCACGTGATGAAGTTCACCTGATGAAGCTCACCTGATGAAGCTCACCTGATGAAGCTCATGAATCACGTGATGAAGCTCACCTGATGTGGCTCACGTGATGAAGCTCGCCTGATGAATCTCACCTGATGAAGCTCACCTGATGAAGCTCGCCTGATGAAGCTCACCTGATGAAGCTCACCTGATGAAGCTCAACTGAATCACTTGATGAAGCTCACCTGATGAAGCTCACCTGATGAAGCTCACCTGATGAAGCTCGCCTGATGAAGCTTACCTGATGAAGCTCACCTGAATCACTTGATGAAGCTCAACTGATGAAGTTCACCTGAATCACTTGATGAATCTCACCTGATGAATCTCACCCGACTCACCTGATGAAGCTCACCTGATGAATCTCACCTGATGAAGCTCACGTGATGAAGCTCACGTGATGAAGCTCACCTGATGAAGCTCACCTGAATCACTTGATGAATCTCACGTGATGATGCTCACCTGAATCATTTGATGAAGCTCAACTGATGAAGTTCACCTGAATCACTTGATGAATCTCACCTGATGAATCTCACCCGACTCACCTGATGAAGCTCACCTGATGAATCTCACCTGATGAAGCTCACGTGATGAAGCTCACGTGATGAAGCTCACCTGATGAAGCTCACCTGGTGAAGCTCACCTGATGAATCTCACGTGATGAAGCTCACCTGAATCACTTGATGAAGCTCACTTGATGAAGCTCACTTGAATAACTTGATGAAGCACACGTGAGGAAGCTCACCTGATGAAGCTTACCTGATGAATCTCATCTGATGAAGCTCACCTGATGAAGCACACTTGATGAAGTTCACCTGATGAAGCTCACCTGATGAAGCTCACCTGAATCATTTGATGAAGCTCACGTGATGAAGCTCACCTGATGAAGCTCACCTGATGAATCTCATCTGATGAAGCTCACCTGATCAAGCACACCTGATGAAGTTCACCTGATGAAGCTCACCTGACGAAGCTCACCTGATGAAGCTCGCCTGATGAAGCTCACGTGGTGAAGCTCACCTGATGAAGTTCACCTGAATCACCTGATGAATCTCACCTGAATCACTTGATGAAGATCACCATTATATCTAAATTAAATATCACGCCCCCCCCCCCACCCACCCACCCGTATTAGGTGTTGGGGTACCTGGTCGTACAAGTGAGCTGGGGTGATAATGTATTATAAATTACTAGCAAATGAATTATAGCGATATGGCAATTCCGTCAAGTCATATTGTTAATCGGTTACATAATGCATTAGCATATTTTTATTTAAATATAGATCACTTTAGTTGCAGTTTTAAAACTAATTAAAAACATTTTTGTAACAGTTTTATAAATAATTTCAATTTAGTGTACATATTGTATCTGTATTTAGTTATTTGTTCCATTATTTAAGGAATTGAATAATCTACAGCAACTCCTCCTTCATTCCTTCTACATGGCTGTCTTGAGATCGGGATACTAAATCTGCATACTCGATATGGATAAATGAGATATACAGACTTAAGTTGACCACATGACTTTAAGGGACAACCGATTGATGGAAGGTGGTCGAATAGGAATGCGTCTTAAGCAACCTCCATCTTTTAGTTCCAAAAGGTATATCATATAGCAAGCTCCTTGTCTTGAGAGACTGCCTGTCTATAATTACTAATTGATTATGCTCCATACGGTGGTTGTTTAACACAGGTTATTCTGAGTATGAGAATGGAAGGGTTGGGTGTCAGATCTGCCATTCAATTATCTGACATCATAATCAAAATATGTTACTTGTTAGCTGACGTCACAATCAACATGGTGTATGAATTGTACGTCTTTGGTGGATTTACAATTTAATTCAGATCCTGTTGGATATTTTGAATCTAATTTTACCAGGAGATGTTGCTGTCGGAGCCAGGAACATTCCCCCAGTCAAATTAGTTTCAAAATATTCACCAGCTTACTTGTATAGTTACCTTGAAATTGGGATTCTGGGAATTCAAATTTTAATATTTCAAATCAAACACAAAGACAAAGTGGCGGAAAGCTGAGCTAGAAATAGACGTGGCATATAATATGATGATTGTGTACATGCTGCTCATTGTCTATTGTACCAGTCAGAAGTAATGGATGTTTGCATTATGTTCTATCTGTTTATGTAATCATCTGTCGTCATATAATCCATGTGGTTCACATTCTGTATTACTGTACACATTACATTGATTGTTTTACCTTCTGTGCGTATTACTGTACACATTACATTGATTGTTTTACCTTCTGTGCGTATTACTGTACACATTACATTGATTGTTTTACCTTCTGTGCGTATTACTGTAAACATTACATTGATTGTTTTACCTTCTGTGCGTATTACTGTACACATTACATTGATTGTTTAACCTCCTGTGCGTATTACTGTAAACATTACATTGATTGTTTAACCTCCTGTGCGTATTACTGTAAACATAACATTGATTGTTTAACATCCTGTGCGTATTACTGTAAACATTACATTGATTGTTTAACCTCTTGTGCGTATTACTGTAAACATTACATTGATTGTTTAACATCCTGTGCGTATTACTGTAAACATAGCATTGATTGTTTAACATCCTGTGCGTATTACTGTAAACATTACATTGATTGTTTAACCTTCTGTGCGTATTACTGTAAACATTACATTGATTGTTTCACCTCCTGTGCGTATTACTGTAAACATTACATTAACATCCTGTGTGTTTTACTGTAAACATTACATTGATTGTTTAACCTTCTGTGCGTATTACTGTAAACATTACATTGATTGTTTAACATCATGTGCGTATTACTGTAAACATAACATTGATTGTTTAACATCCTGTGCGTATTACTGTAAACATAGCATTGATTGTTTAACATCCTGTGCGTATTACTGTAAACATTACATTGATTGTTTAACCTCCTGTGCGTATTACTGTAAACATTACATTGATTGTTTTACCTTCTGTGCGTATTACTGTAAACATTACATTGATTGTTTCACCTCATGTGCGTATTACTGTAAACATTACATTGATTGTTTAACCTTCTGTGCGTATTACTGTAAACATTACATTGATTGTTTCACCTCCTGTGCGTATTACTGTAAACATTACATTAACATCCTGTGTGTATTACTGTAAACATTACATTGATTGTTAACCTCCTGTGCGTATTACTGTAAACATTACATTGATTGTTTTACCTTCTGTGCGTATTACTGTAAACATTACATTGATTGTTTAACCTTCTGTGCGTATTACTGTAAACATTACATTGACTGTTTTACCTTCTGTGCGTATTACTGTAAACATTACATTGATTGTTTTACCTTCTGTGCGTATTACTGTAAACATTACATTGATTGTTTCACCTTCTATGCGTATTACCGTACACATTACATTGATTGAATAAAGAACATTGAATTAAATCTAAATTTAAACTCTACATATATATCTATAATTATCTCCTACTGTAATTAACAAATTCTAAGACATCGAATTTCTTGATATATCTAAATCTCCCGCCATATTCTGGCCGCTTAAAGGGTAAATTTTATAAGGTATTTAAGGTAGAATTCTGTCTAGAACAGTACCTCATTAAACTTAATGATAATAATAGAATACCTCTCACTAAATTAAGAACGTCAAACCACAGGTTACCGGTAAAAACAGGTAGTTGGACCAACATCCATAGATCTTTGCGCACATGATGGTATATGGGATGAATTCCACTATATTTTCCTGTGTGACCATTTTGCTGACTCATAAAGCTATTCTCCCAAAATATTATATCACGAAACCAAACTATTTTAAATTCCAACAATTACATTCTTCAGGTAAGATTAACTTACTTCAAAAGCTATGCCTTCTCATTAAGAAGATACTATGCCGTCTCACTAAGAAGATATCGAAGAAATTTAGCTGAAAATAGCTCTAAGTTAGCTATGATTATGATAAGCACTCTGAGCGTGAAATAAATTGTGATGTTGGGCATGTTGTGTTCGCTTCAGTTATTCAATCTTGATCTTGATAATGAAAATGACAACGATATTAAATAATAATGATGATAATGAGGGTGATAACAACGATGATAATGATGATATAATGATTATGAAAATATTAATGATGATGATGATGATGATGATGACAATAATGATGATGATAATAATAATAATAATAATAATAATAATAATAATAATAATAATAATAATAATAATAATAAGTAACATGTAAATCTATATTTACGTACCGTGCTTGTCCGCAACAACACGTAACTGTGGGAATATTAGTTTGCCCCACATACTTTGTAAAAAGTCTTGGAGCAAATAAAATTGAATTGAATTGAATTGAAATTGAAAGGTAAATTCATTCCACTACCATTAGCTAAGAAGTGCAGATATATGCTTGTCAGGTTGAGGTAAAACATGTTATTACCAGTTAAGCATTCAGTATTTCATTGTCCGTATTGATCGTTTAATTGTAACGCGGCATTTGTCCCTCTCTTAGACAGACAATTCATATAATGCATTAGCGGTCATTCCAAAAGCTAGATATGTTATGGGAAAACATCCACCTCGCATAGAAAGTTCATTCAAGCATGACGACCTCTTAATTCACTCCTTTACAATCACCCACGTTTTTGGTTTACTGTCAAATTACAGTCAAAATCAGTTACTATAGAATTTCAATGTGTGTCAGAAACCCACAATTATGACAGCCTCACTGGTAAAGCAAGATGTATACGCCTTGCGGCGTTGGTCCGGTGGAAGCGTTTGTGGCCTATGATGCTTGGCGCTGTCGATGGTTGTCGGTTCACCTCCCTGCCAATGCCAAAATACCGTAATTACACGAATACTTGTATAGTTATTAGGCCTAATGTGGCTGTAAAATGTGTGATGTCCCTGATGCGTGTAAAGGCGAGGTACTGAGACCATCTGTGCACATAAATCACTAGCTGGTTAGACAGTCACAGCTAAATTACGGTCAAAATTAGCTACCACAGAATTCCACTGTGCGTCAGAAACCCAATGGTGAAAGCCTCGCCGGCAAAGCAAGATTCTAGTAATCACATATTGCTGATAGCAAGCGACAAATGGCCATATGTGTGACCCTCTGTGCACATAATCATTACCTAGTTAGCTGGTTACAGTTGCAACTATGGTCAAAATAAGCTACCACAGAATTCGACTGTGTGTCAAAAACCCACAATCATGATATAGTCAGCTTCGTTGTGTGCCACCCATCAACAGTTTCCCGGCCCAGAAATGGTAATAAGCTACTCATTTGATATGTCTACCACAATGAAATATCAAATCTCGACCCTAAGGAAATAATTAATATCATTAAGACGGATCCATCCCATTGAGTTCTCAAATCCCATTTTCACACCTTGGCTGATGGACTAATAGACCTTTCCAGTTTTAGCTATGCCCCGCCCATCTTTATACAAGCTCCATCCATACTTCGCTCGTGTTGAGATCGATCGATCTCTGAACTCCTTGATTATAAATTTTCAGAAAACTATACAGGTAAGTTGTTAAATATTTTGAAACTAATTTTACTGGGCAAATGGCAGCAGCAACGTCTAGTCAAATTAGATTAAAATATTTAACAGAATGTTTATTAAATGGTAAAGACATACAATTTGTACAAACGTGTCAGACTATTAAGCGTTAAAGACGGACTATATCAAGTCAGCCATGACGTCGTGATTATGATGTCATCCTACACGTCACGCAGTTGATTATGACGTCATATGATTGAGTAAGGAAATGGATTCATGAATTATGTTGGTTCATTTATATATTTTCTATATTACTGGAATAATTTTAAGGTGATGTAATGGCATTTTACATGTCAAAGAAAACCACGCCATATACTTAAACATGGTCAGCTATTATGCACCTGCATACAGAGTTTTCTTTAGGAGCCTTACATCTGATAATGCAGCTATCTGAGTCCACATTAACATTCGGCTATCAAAATGCGTATTCAGGTGGAGTGATTGAGTCTCGTGATGTGTGAATAATTAATTTAGCGCATGTATTTCGTTTACTGTTGTTTTGTAAAACATTCAACATCGGTGACTGCTGCGGGTGGCTTCACGTGCTCTGCATCAGTCATTCGTGAATTTTGTAAATCGCCACACAGTCAAGTTCAGCAAAGTGACGCATAGGCATATGGCCTACATCTATTCTGGTTGGCAATTACCAATGGATGAATCCAGTTTTAGCTATACCTCGCCCATCTCTAGCTAAGCTCCACCAACTTGTAGCCCGCGTTGGGATCAATCGATAAGTGCACTCTCTGAATCTCAATTTCCAGAAAATTGTACACGTAAGCTATTGAATATTTTGAAACTAATTTGATTTTTGTTTAATATCTGTTTATTGAATTTGCCTATATATTTGATATATAGATCTATAAGACTATGTTGATATCATCTATTTTGTTGATTTTTATGACTAGATTACGGGAAAATGCACCCACCCACCCACCCTCACGAACCCACCGTTCAGAATCCCACCGTATGGCCCTGCAGCAACAGTCTATTAAATAGTAAAGACATACAATTCGTACAACAACGCTTAGTACGTCATCAATTATGCCTTGGTGACAAACTTATCTACGTCATTCATGACGTCATAATCACACCCAGATCATTTATACAATGATATATGGGGAGGATATATAACAGTATGTGTATGTAGAGGACGCATCATACAGGTCATTAGCAGCAGTAGATATCATACAGTTGTTGTTCTCATCGTCGTAATAGTCGTCATCGCCGACATTATTATTATTATTATTATTATTATTATTATTATTATTATTATTATTATTATTATTGTTGTTGTTGTTGTCGACTGTTGTCTACTGTGTCGCGGTTGTCGGTGTCATCTTCATTGTCGTCGGCCTATCTATCTTTGTCCTTATTGTTGTTGTCATCGTCGCTATTATTATTGTTGTTGTTGTTGTTGCTGTTGTTGTTGTTGTTTTTGTTGTTGTTGTTGTTGTTGCTGCTGCTGCTGCTGCTTTTCTTGTTGCCGACTGTTGTCTTCTATGTCGTGGTTGTCGTCGTCGTTGTTTTCTTTGGTCTTTAAATTTCTAGAGTATCAGCTTGATAAATCTACAGTTTTCTTAGTAATCCTGGTTTCTTACTTGAAAGTAGCTCGTTAAACTTGTGGTAGCTTTTTTACTTTCGTTTTTAAAGTAGTCACCGGTAAATAAGTAGCGGTATTCATCTCCTATGTCATTATAGGCACATAGATTTCGCTTCCGTTCATCTCTTGGTATACCTTCCTAACGTCCCGTTTCAATTGGTAAGTTGATGAATGAATGAAGATGACAATGATGACGACAAGTAATGGTTTGCCATTCAGAACCGTGTAAGTGTAATTCTCATTTAAGCTAACTAGGTAGTGGTCAGTTTCGTATTTAGTTTTAAAAGCGTGATACCTTTTTCCTTTCCATGAGTTTAACAACAAAAATGGTTTAACAAATGCGAGCGCACTATAGCCGCGACATCGGCGCCTTTGTTAAGTGGTCAAAATTTTGACAGACAGACCGACCGACATATTAGTTGCGACTCGCCTAAAAACCTAACAAAATTGAAATCTCCAATTTCGTCTTGAATCGATAAATTAAAAGCAATTTCGACCAAAAAAACATCTTTAGAGATAACAAGTGAATTTCGGGCAAATATGACATCAGCAAATCGAATTTTCGGAAACCATAAGAATGACAGCAGATCAAAACACCGAAATTCCTTACCCTATGTCATTCTGTACAGCATACAGCAGCAGACATATCTATACGTCACGCTATTCAGCCAATGTTGGCTATGCTGAGTTTAATAAAACGTGGCAATTACCTCTGCCACTCGAATTGTTCTGAAAATATGCACATATTTCATATGTTCGGCTTTTGAAGCCATGTTCTTGAAGATACATGTACACTTCGATAAGCTCATCTGCAGGTGACTAACAAGTGCAACATACGACAGTTTTGCACTGATGCGTGAAAGTCAACATCACATCTTGCGCGAGACGAGAGCATGAGGATTAGCGAGAGAATGTCACGCCGAGACTGCGTACATCACCGGTTCGTTACAAGTTATAGATTAGCTCTGTGTAATGCTTTTTTGACAACGAGAACAAGTTCATGAATGTACACAGAACAATAATATAAGATAAAATAACGATTTTCAATATGATGGTGGGTTTTGTTGTTGGTGTTACAGCAACGCACGGATGATCAATATGTGTTTATATATAAACCTATAGCCTATATTGCGCCTGAACAGTTGACACGTAATTCTATACGTGCATATTCCAGTGCAGGGATCTAACTTTATGCCCCGCCCATCTCTAGCTAAGCTCCACCCACGCATTGGCCGTGTTGGGATCAATCGATCCTTGCACTGTCTGAATCCCAATTTCCAGAAAACTATACAGGTAAGCTGTTGGATATTTTGAAACTAATTTGACTGGGCGCTGTTGCAACAGCGCCCAGTCATATCAGTTTCGAAATATTCAACAGAATGTTTATAAAATATTAAAGACATATACAAGGTGTACAACCTGGCGTACTATCAAGCCTTAAGACGGACTAAATCTAGTCATTCGTGGCGTAATTGATTATGACGTCAGCCAACACGTCGCCTAGTTGATTATGTCATATAATTGACTGAGAAACTGGATTACTCAATTTTGTGCTCAGTGCATTTTAACACCGTGACTGTTGTCGCCCAAGCAACAACGTTTGTCGCCTAGTGAATGAAAATTTTAATTAATTGAAAGCATAATCAAGTTTTGTTTAGGATTGCACATATTTTTATCTGTCACACTCAAAATGACGTAGCTCCGTCACGAAAATAAAAAAATCCGTCACAAAGTTGTATGTCTTTGTCGGATACGCACGACCCTTGAGTTCAACATATACCTGCTCAAACTCGAGCTTACTTGATGAATCTGTAACGCGTCATAATAAACCAATCTACCAATTTGCACATAAGCGCCTTGAAGAACAGCGAAAAGACTCCGGAAAACCATTTAGGACACACAGAAAGACGGACGAACAGACCGAGAGCAAACCTATATAATATAGTTCCACACGCCTTCCTCATCACTTCGTTTTCACAGGTAGGGGACTAATAAGCATTATATTGAATATTTTGCTATACTGGGCAGAAAATCCACCCGCAGCCCCACCCCATTCCACCCACACCCACTACCATAATCCCCCATCCCAACTCCCGTTCAAATTAGTTTCAAGATATTCATCATCTTACCTGTAGGCCTATAGTTACCTTGAAATTTAGATTCGGGAATTCGGGTGACAGAAGTGGGCGGGCCTTGCCTAGAAATGGGCTGGACATAGCCAGAAATGGGCTGGACATAGCTAGAAATGGATCCCTCTATTTCTAAATGACCTCAACCGCAATGCAAAGGCCGTCACATCCAGACAGATTCATATCAATGTAGACATGTGACAATAGTTCGTTAGATGCACTGGGCATGTGGAAAGAATGGAACACGCGCCAATACGCATGAACTACATGGTCTCCTAGGTTAAAGTTTAACCGTAATCGCAATGAACCGTTCCACTTTTAGCTATGCCCCGCCCATCTCAATCTAAGCTCCACCCACACCATAAAGATCGATCGATCTCTGAATTCCCTGACTATCAATTTCCAGAAAACCATACAGGTAAGTTGCTTAATATTTTGAAACTAATTTGACTATGGCAGCAACAGCGTCCAGTCAAATTAGTTTCAAAATATTCGACAGAATGTTTCTTAAATAGTAAAAACATAGCCTACAATTCGTACAACGTGTCGGACTATTAAGATTTAAAGACGGGCCAAATAGAATCATTTATGACGTAATGATTACGACGTCATTACAACTATGTCACTCATCTGACGTCATATGATCGATGGATACTCTGGAAAGGTGAATTCCCCATACAATCAACACAAAAGCCATCAGGGATCCCGAACCACCATCCTTTCTCAGATAAAGACAAAAAATTGGGGATTTATAGTCGATCGAATCATGTTAAAATTTGACTCAAATCGGATTAAGTTTCCGAGATAAAGCCATCGACACATTAACAGACAGATATGCTAACAGCATGACAGGCTACCAAACTGGTGGGCATGCGGGCAGACATACCCAAATACAGGCAGACATACCCAAATACAACAAGCTCTCGCAATCACCTACACATGCACGGACACGAGCGAGAGGGATTATAGAGTTTCAATGGAGTTAAAAGAAACCAATTTTCAGTGAACTCTTTTTCATAATATTCTACTGTTTTCAAATCTGCTCCGAATCTCAACCGACTGGACCTATCAGAGATATTTGGACAGACGGACGGGCCGGATAGGTCGTGTGTCTGTCCAAATGTTTGTCATAGCGCCCACCGGTTGAGACACAAAATAGACTTGGACTATGTCCCTATATGAACATATATATATATATATATATATATATATATATATATATATATATATATATATATATATATATATATATATATATATATTGACATATATATATATATATATATATATATATATATATATATATATATATATATATATATATATATATATATATATATATATATATATATACATATATATATTGACATGTGTTTAAACAAAACAGTTATGATATGATAAATCCTTGACGTGCCAGATCGATGTCAGGTTATGGAGTGAAGTTGTCGCAGATTATCATATCTCAACATGCCAAGGTCAAACTTATACGTTAGCATAAAGATTAACATTTAATCCCTGAAACGCCGCAGAAGACATTTCACGATTGCAAGAAAATAAATATGCAAATAATAAACGCTTTTGTTTTTCTAATTTTACTTCAGAATTTAGAAGTCAAATAACACAAAATATCGCCATTCTGCCATAAGCATGATTAACTCTTATCACCCCCTAATGGCAGAAGAGAAATCCGCCATAAGAACAAAAAATGGGTTGATTTCATAAAATGTTTTCAGCTAAGTAACTCTTCACTTGAGAGCAAATTTCCATGGTACAGTGTCACAGCTCCCACCAATCACATTTCAGTTGCCGTAGAATTTGGTTGCTTCCCTGTGATTTTCTCAACTGTTTTATGAACTTAACCACTAAGTCTGCAATTTGGAAATAATGTTGCTAAACGTTGTTGCTCTGTTTGCCAGCAACAACTTAGTAGAAGGATTCGAATACTCAAATATACGTCATACGCAGTTACGTCACGTGTATGCTGACATCACAAAATATAGTGACGTATCTAGTTCCATCATGAACATTGAAAGGTTCACCCAAGTGTACGGATTGTAAGCATCCAGCCAAATTAATTTCAAAACACTCAACAGCTTCCTCTAGTTACCTTGATATTGAGACTCGGGTAATTCAGGGTCTAAATAAAGTATATAAATCGGTTCCAACACACGCAAAACGTGGGCGGGGCTTAGCTAGAAATGGGCGGAGCATAGCGACAAATAGATCCCTCTATTACAGCAGGATTCTTTACAAAATAAATGGCCCAAGGGCCACAATGCTCACCTTACTGATGAGGACCTCAACTATAAATATGTTTACATTAATTAATGCACAACTAAGCACCATTGGTCCATCAGGCAAGCATAACTGCTGCCATAGACCAATGGGGGCAATGGTCCTTATCATTATTGACCAATGAGACAATCATCCTTAACACTAATGACTAACAACGCGCGTGTCACTGATACTTAAACCATGGGACAAGCACAATTTGTTAATGGGACGAGCGTAACTGATGCCACTGACCAATGGAGCCATGGTCATTGACGTTATTGAGCAATGGGTCAAGTATCACTGACACATTTACCACTGGGGGTATGTATAACTGGTGCCACTGATCAACAATAGCACGGGTCCCTGACATTATTGACCTGTGTTAAACTGAGGTATGTGTTACATACATAACTGACCAATTGATTAAGCACCTGTAGCAAGGGTATGCCTAATGGACCTTCCCATTTTAGCCATTCCCCGCCCATCACTAGCTAAGCTCCACCCACACCTCACCGTGTTGGAATTGATCGATCCCCAAATGCCCTAGCTATCAATTTCCTGAAAACTATACAGGGAAGCTGTTGAATATTTTGTAACTAATTTGACTGGGTGCTGTTGCTGCCTATGCCAGCAACAGCGTCCAGTCAAATTAGTTTCAAAATATTCAACAGAATATATATTAAATAGTAAAAGCAAACAATTTGTACAACAACACATAGACCGTCTTCAAATATGCGTTGTGACGTACTTATCGACGTCATTCATGACGTCATTCATTATGATGTCATTCTACACATCACGCAGTTCATTATGACGTCATATGATGGGCGGGTACTCTGGAAAGGTAAATTGATGTCGTTGACAAATGAGTCCAGGGTCCTTGGCCTTATTGACAAATGAGACAATCATCCCTGACACTAATGATGAACAAATCAAGTGGCATTTACACTGCTGGCTAATGTGGCAGTAACGCTTAGCAATGAGGAAAGCGTAACTCATGTCAATCATTAATGGGTCAAGGATCGCTGGAAAACAAATGGGTTGGAAATATGACAAATATGTGCGGGGTGGGGGGTGGAGGGGGGGGGGGAATCTGTGTATGTCTGACACTAATGACCATCAGAGAAATCTCCCTTGGCTCATGGGCCATGCATAACAAATATCATTAACAAATGGGATACTGGTCACAGGAACAGACTCGGAGAGGAAATGCAAGAATATTGGCGTCCTTGGCATCACAGATCAATGGAAAAAGTATCACTGATCAATGTGGCAGCCATCCCTGACACTACTGTCAAAATTGTTCAAGTGTATTAACAGATCCCATTTACCAATGGGACAATGGTCACAGGAAAAAATCTGGATGAGGAAGTGCATTGAGGAAGTGCAAGATTATTGGCATCTTTGACATTAATAACCAACGAGAAAAATACCATTGATCAATGAGGCAGCCTTCCCTATCACTATCATCAAATGGTTCACGTTCATCAACAAATACCATTCACCAATGGGGCGATGGTCACGAGCAGAGATTTGAGACGGTAACATAAAAATATTGTATCCCTTGACACTATTGACCAAAGGGAAAAGTACCATCGAGCAATGGCAACCATCCCTGAGACTATTGCCAAATGTCTCCGGTGTACCAAGCGATGCCATTAAACAATCGGGCAGCAATGGTAACAGGCAAATATTTGAGCGGGAAATGTAAAAAATATTGGTGTCCTTGACAGTGTAGACCAATGGGAAAAGTGACATTGGCCACCATCTTTGACACCATTGTCCAATTGACATTTAGCAAAGGGGCAATGGTCAAAGTCCAAAATTTGGATGAGGAAATGCATGAATATTTACATTATTGACCAACGGAAAAAGTGGCTGTGCCATTGATCACCGTGGCAGCCATCCCTGCCACTATTGTTAAATGATTACGGTGTACCAAAGGAATATTTCTGCCAAATCATGTTTTAATTCATTAACAATTTACGAAACGTGACACATATAATGTATTTTCCTCATAAGGTTCAATCCTTTAAAACGACTTAAAGAACCAGGGTTATGGCCCTTGTTTCACGCCATGGCCCAGTCATATTCATAGTGCAAATATGTATTGTCTCGAAGAAGATATCTGCTAAATTTGGTTTTGATAGATCGACAATTGACCAAACAAGTGTACTTTCATCATAGGGTTCAATAATTTAAAAAGTATTACAGAACCATATAGATATGGTCCTTGTTTAAAGGAGTTCTGGCCCGTATTTAAAGGTGTGGCCACTTCATAATTCATATCTCGAATAGATTTTGCCAAATTTTAATGCAAGGATAAATGACGAAACGGGTCACAAATGTATTTCCCCAATAGCCTTCAAAACTTTGAAAACATACCAAGGCCCGCAACTCTGCTATTTGTGGGTGTGGCCACTTCATATCCATAGCCCAAATAGATATTGCCTAAAGGAACATATCTGACAAAATTGGTCATATGGGTAACTCACCTACCAAATTTGATTGGATTCCGTTAACCAGTTTCGGAGGAGTTGCATTATTATCTATTTCTTGACCTTTTGCCCCCTTACCTATCCACTGGGGCAGAGACAAATGTAAATCTCATCACGCAAGGCGCAATTATATGGGTAACACATCAAATTTGTTTGAATTCCACACAACAGGGGGCGGGGATAAATGTAATTGTCATCAAGCAATCCGCAATTATATTGGTAAAGCACATAACAAATTTGGTTGAATTCAATACAACAGTTTTGGAGGAGCCAGCGTGATGGACACTAGGATAATTGAACTTTTGACCCCGCTCGCTGACCCCCAGCGGGAAGGAGACAATTCTAAATGTTGTCGTGCAAAGTGCAATTATATTGGTAATGCACATACCAAATTTGGTTGAATTCCATCAAACAGTTTGCGAGGAGGCAGCATGGCGGATCGATAGACCGACGGAGGCGATTATAATATCCCGGCGATTTTTTCAAAATGTTGGGCTACTGAGCACCAGTTATCATCTGAAAGCAAAGTTGTAGCAATTTCTGAAATATCAGTTTTCTGTATGGTTAACTGTGTAGATATGGCGCTCTTGTCTGGACACATGACAGGTTGTACTTGGTGGTAGAGATCTGTTAATCAAAATTTAATCGGCCATTTGTGTCATCTCTGTCGGACGGGAGAGCGACAACATTTGTGGCATTTTTCAGAGGCGTTTAAAGGATCCCGATGGTTCACTGGGAACAACATTTTAGCAATACCGGTCAGGTGTCGACATGCAGTGTTACTGCTGAGGTCAAGCTCAGGAAATGGCAATGGTTTGGCCGCGTCTTGTGAATGACCAAGAAACGACTTCCATAGACAGGTTTTCGATGGACGTTACCGGGAAGAAAAGGGATGGAGAGGGGGGGGGGGGAGGGTGTGGGGGCTAAGGGAATGTGGAGAGAAATAGTTGCACACACACACACACCCCCACCCCCAAGTATTAGGGAGGGGGAAGCCCTTCCCTGGCACACCCCTTCACGTCCCCAAAACGAAATCCTGCATCCGCACTGACCACCCCCACCCATGTTGCAGAGCCACTCCGCCGAATCTGGGAGAAGTGGCACTCTTTGTAGGATGGTAGAGAGAGTGTGTGTGTGTGAGAGAGAGAGAGAGAGAGAGAGAGAGAGAGAGAGAGAGAGAGAGAGAGAGAGAGAGAGAGAGAGAGAGAGAGAGAGAGAGAGAGAGAGAGAGAGGGGGGGGGAGAGGGAGGGAGGGGGAGGGAGGTAGGGAGCGAGAGAGCGAGCGAAAGAGAGGGGGGAGGGGAGGGAAAGACGTTGTTTGTGTGAGCTTTGTCGGAAGGAGCGTGAAGGTATTCGTCCGTGGAATTTTGTCGGAAGAGGAGTGACGCCATCAGATGATTCAAAGTTGCCGTAATTCAACCAAATTTAATTTCCTAATATGATTGCCGATTGCGCGACTACTTTTACACTAGGCTCTAACCCCACCACCGCCCCATTCCGGGGTGTGGAGGGTAAGGGAGGAGGGGTGGTAGTGTTGGTGTGGAATGTCAAAATTTACTAAAGCGTGACGGAGCGTAACTAAGCATTCTAGTTTCTGTTTTAATTACTTGAATCCGGAAAGTACCAATTAGACATTTGTTATTTACATCTAAATTGTTTGTGGGGTTTTTTAATAATTGACCACGGGTATAACCAGCAATAAGAGCATTAGTCCGAATCCTGCACTTTGAGGATTCGGTGATGTGACAGCACTGACAGGCATAGTTCTCAGACGACCTGCTAGATTGATCTGTGAAATGTTTTGTGGCGTTTAAGGCACCTTAGACTTAGTGAATTTATGACAGATGTAGATATCATAGATTCATCGGGCAGCTCGTCTGAGAAGCGGACTGTCTAAAACAGCAACAGCAATAGTGGTATTCCCTTTTCTACTGGCGCCATGACGACAAAGAAATGAAACAATAATTAAACCACTACAGTAATCAGTAATCATGCTAATCAGTATACAACTTAATTATCATTAATCGGTATGCTTATTCATGCAGTGCGTTAGGCTGATCTACATGTGCTTTCCCATGCATACAGACACTACTACTCCTCACAATAATGACATGATGATGATGATGATGATGGTGGTGGTGGTGCTGAGGGTGACATGATGATGATGATTATGATGTTGATGATGATAGTGCATCATCATCATCACCATCTGACATGATGACGACGATGATGATGATGATCATCATCATCATATCACCATCATGATGTCATCATCATCATCCTTATCATCATATCACCATCATCATCTAATATCATCACCACCATCACCATTATGTCATCATCACCTTCTTATCAGCATCATCATTATCAGCAGCATCAGTCATGACCACCATCATCATCACCATCGATCATCATCGCGGGCCGAGATCATAATAAACTAAAAGAGGCATGGTAGATTTTATGTATGGTGTACTGTAACCTGCCACAAATTACAAAACAGTAACAATTTCATGTACAGTGGGTTTTTTTAAAGATTTTTCTACAGATATTAAACTATTATCAATCTGAAATCAGCTTCTTTATAGCTTCAGAAACAAGGATCGGATCTGCTTGACCATTAAATTTTCTGTGTACCTGTCCAATTAGAAATTTTAGCACTTTTACTTTCCCTTTCTTATACTGTTGCACAACGTCGGGATTCTCGATTAGAACGTCTTTGCATACTTCTTCTATCTTTCCCTTATCCACTATCTGGGCCCAGTTCTTTTCATGAACAACGGTAATTGGTGATACGTCATGTCCCTCAAACATAATATCTAGTAACTTCTTAGCTGTAGTCATAGATATTAACTTTGATTCTAGTAAGTCCACGAGTTCACCAAAAGCGTCTGTAGTGACTGGGCTTTGTGAAATATTAATATCTCTAGCGTTTAACCGACCTAGAAATTCATTTAACAGTAAATTAACAACTATTTTGCCATTGCGTGATTTCGCGGTCACAACATTGATGAAAAATTCACACAAATCAGGCTCATTAACAAAATAAATACAATGTTCCATTGACAAGCCATACTGAGACATAAGATCGGATCGCTTATCAGCTGGTAATTTTGGAACTGCTTTCCTGCAATTATCAATATTCACAACTCCTTTGTCAGGGATAACTTTATCATCGCTGTCATAAACCCTGAGAGGTGGTAGGTTTGGTTCCGGCATGAATCGGTAGTCTTGCAGTCTTTCCTTATCACGCATGACTAAAGTTTCTCCCAAATCTGCATCAAATGTTCGGGTTTCATTAACAATTGCATACCCATTATTCAGATCCTTTATCTGACGCTTTATCTCAAACGAAATGGCCTTAGCCACATTCCTAATGCTATTAATGTTTTTCACTTCAGTTCTAATCCCATATGGTTCTCCTGGTTTGTGCACAGAAATATTTGCGTCAACTCGTAAAGATCCTTCTTCCATTTTGCCATCACACGTGCCAAGTGTTTGTAAAATTAACTGAAGTTCTTTAATGAAGCCAGCGGCCTCTTCTCCATCACTAAAGTCAGGTTCTGTAACGATTTCCATCAAACCTACTCCAGCACGATTTAAATCAATGAGACTATACCCAGCCTCTTCGTCATGCATGCTTTTACCACTATCCTGTTCTAGCTGTATCTGTGTGATATTCACTGTTCTTTCTATAGGCACACGATGCACAGCTTTATTGAATGCCACATAATTTAGATGGCCACCCACTGCGATAGGCTGTCTTTGTTGTGTAATCTGATATCCCGTTGGAAGATCCGCATAAAAATAATGTTTTCTGTCAAATTTTGATGTTTTATTGATTTTGCAATTTAACGCCAATGCCGTCATGATTGCAGCTTTGACACATTTGCTATTCAAAACTGGCAATGTTCCAGGTAAAGCAGCATCCAGAAAAGCAACTTGAGTATTCACAGGAACGCCAAACTCTGTATTTGATCCGGAGAATAACTTACTAGCACTTGATATCTGAGCGTGTATTTCTAAACCAATTACGCTTTTCCATTGATTGCCACCAGTGTCTAAGGTAACATTCTGCGTGGACTTTCTCCTGCAAGAAGCAATTCTAATAGAGTTGACACCAATACGTGCGGGTCTGAGATTACACCACCTTAGTAATGACATTTTTACAACAATTCTAAAACCGGGTATTTTAGCACAAGTTAATTTAGTAACAAACTGTCAATTGATTTCAAAGTAGCATTATCGATCACTAAAGAAAGCCAAATTGTTGTTCGCATGGCTTTATTCTCTACAAATCGGGTATATTAAGCCGGTACTCGAATGTAATCGATACGCGAAGATTCGAGAAACGTTTATATTTTATCCTGGAGACCATCTGTGTCCGAATACATACGGTCGATAGACGATATATACTTTGCTCAAGTCCGACTTCTCTTACTCTGCCCTAAAAAATTCTGACATGACGGGCGAGAGTCAGAGAACATACGATAGTGAAAGTGCGTAGTTTTTCCGACTCGTCTCAGAGTAGCTACTTACTGAGAGAATTACAGCCTCGCCACCTCCATATAACTTACACCTACTTGGATTGATAGAGAATTTATTTAGCGTGTGTTGTGATAAGAAAACAATGCTCCTAATAGTTATATAGATATAAATCAAAATATGCGAGAAGCCTATGATTTGCTAGCGCTAACGGTACCATTCTATATCTAGCAAGAATATACCAATCAGTAAAGCTGGTGCAGGAAGATATGAAATGCCAATTCTTTGAAAAACAGTTTACCCTTTCCAATTTGATACCAATATTCTAGCTTTTACTGTGTCAATAGAAAAGAAACTAGTGTACATTTTTCAACAATTTTGGTGGATGATGTTGCTGTCTATCTTTTAATGAAGATCTAACATTTTGACATCGGAGTGATAAGGGTTAAAAGAGTAGCACATGCATGCATAAACGCACGCACACATGCCAATGCATGCATAGACGCGCGCACACATGCCCATGCATGCATAGACGCACATACACATGCCCATGCATGCATAGACGCACGCACACATGCCCATGCATGCATAGACGCACGTACACATGCCCATGCATGCATAGACGCACACATGCCCATGCATGTACACAGGCCACAGGGCTATTGTAATAGTGTCGCAGTATACACAACATAAACATAGCATAGTGTCCCTATGTACCAAGTACATATATTGGTGCGATGTTCCAGGAGGAATGGCCAATGAACATATCCGACCTGTCACTCAGCTAGATGACGTCATAATCAATTATGTCACATGTAGGCTGACGTCACAATCAAAATGTGTAATGAATGGCGTATCTACGATCGTGTGGCTTTACTATTTAGGCTAATAAACAATCTGTTGAATATTTTACAACTAATTTTTCTAGAACCTGTTACTGCCATAGGCCATAGGCACCAAAAACATCCCATCA
The DNA here is from genome assembly GCA_034401795.1 of Chaetoderma sp. LZ-2023a. Lineage (NCBI taxonomy): Eukaryota > Metazoa > Mollusca > Caudofoveata > Chaetodermatida > Chaetodermatidae > Chaetoderma > Chaetoderma sp. LZ-2023a. The sequence goes on from CM067360.1 coordinate 962,501, forward strand.
AATTGGCTTCAAAACTCGTCAACGGTTTACCTGTATAATTACCTAGAGATTCAGGGAATTCAGGGTTTGATCGATAATAACATGGGCAAAACCTAAATGTGTTCCTCTATTGAACTGGCCAGTAGCATACAACATCTCATCTTTATGTTTGTGCCGGAAAAACACGGTACAGTAATAACGGTCTAGAGATGGGCAGTGGCCGGTTTTACCTGTTACTTATCCCTTACCATTATGACGGCAAAAGTTTAAATTTTCAAATTAAATTAAAAGATGAACTGGTGTTAATTTTTCAACAAATTCGGTGGAAGTTGATGCTAGACAGCAACATCTGCCACCAAAACTTATTTTTAATATGTGCACCAGTTTCTTTGCTATTAGGCAGAGTGAAAGATAGAATATTGACATGAGAGTGGTTAGGGTGAAGGGTTAACGAAAATCAACATTCTTGTAAAACTGCTAATCTTTTAGGCACCGCCACAACACTGGCACAATACTGTCCGTATCATTATGGGCGGGCATGGTGGTGGTGGCATTTAGTAGTGGATTATAATAGGGGCAGCGGGGTGGGGTGGCATTTGCAATACCCTAACCCCAACCCAGGCCCTAGATCTTGACCAGCCCCAATTTTTTTATATCTAAACATTTTTTGTGGAGTGAATACGCCTAAATTGTGTTTTATGTAGTTTCTCTTTTCTAAACGAGAATAGCTGTCTGGACATGATGCCCAGAGATCTATTTTCGTTTGTAAAGCGAGAAACTGCCTAACAAGATATGGTACATACTTGGCGATTTGTTCTATTTTTAGCTATTTAATTTCATTTTTTTGTTCATTCAGTTTTTTATCCAGTCCTGTTCTCACAACTGAACGGCTAAAAAAATTAATGAACAAAAAAAATTAAATTAAATGGCTAAAAAATAATCATTTAACAGCCAACTGATGGTCCACGTTTGCCTCAAAATGGAGGAGATGCCATCTGCGAGCATCTAGATTTCAACATTTTCCAGTGGAGGACACCCGGACCCCCCTTTTGGTTTGACTTTCGCTTCCACTCAACGCCGCAAATATTCTTATTTCTCCACTAGTCATGATCACAGGTAATTACCACCACCACTAGTCGTCACCACCACCACCACCACCACTAGTCATCACTACCGCCACTAGTCGTCACCACCATTAGTCGCCGGCACCACTAGTCATCACCATCACCATCTGTCACTACCACCACTAGTCGTCACCACCACCACTAGTCCTCACCACCACCTCTACTCGCTGCCACCACTAGTCGCCACCACCACCAGTCGTAACCACCACTACTAGTCATCACCACCACCACCACTAGTCGGAACCACCACCACTAGTTGGAACCACCGGTATTAATCATTATGATGACCATAACCGCCACCAGAATCACTCACTACCCCCATACCATTTGTGTAGCGATGCAATTGGGAGGGCGAGGGATCAACCAACACTAAGTTTTTGATGGTGTTTTCCCGGTACGTTTTTTTGTAAAGCACCCGAATCTACAAAGAAAATTAGTGGTGCGTGAGTGTGTGCGTGTGTGCGATGGATTAATTCATATTTATTTCATAAATACGTCAAAAGTTCCTGTGATAGTTTCTCAGAGTGTAATTTTCAAAAATTGTCCTTCTGGTAGGAGCTAGGTGACACACCCTCCAACCCACCTACCCACACCACCACCCCACCACCCCCCCCCCCCCCCCGCACACCACTGGCACTACCACCAGCCACACTCACACCCCAATATCAGCACCATCATTGCCATGATGATTCTGTCCATGCCTAACTCACTGTTACACAAATTTGGTTGATCCGTTCGAAATCGACCCAGCGAAATTATTTTCGAACTAGAAGTTCCTGGGGGATATATTTCCTAAAAATAAAAATAAAATAAGTTTGTTTATCTTTAGAAAATTTCAATCATGTTAACAGAAATAGAGAAGGAAGGCTTCCGCAAAATATTGTATAAGCTTGACAACTCTATATTATTTTCACTTGTTGATACAGTAACCAAGCGTCAGATATCAGTACATGGCAAACCTGGTATAGCATACTTAAATGAAAGTGTAATGTGTTTTCGGGATATTTAACTTGTCTTCAAGTTCAGTCTTCTGGATTCAAAATTACTTATTTTCATATTTCATCATCATTTTACGAGGCATAAGCCATTGGCTTGTTATTGCCTCAAGAGTTTTTTGGTGTAATATTGCTTGTTCAAAAGTTCTTTTTTTATGTCGATTTCTAGTTTGTTCTTGAATGCACAGTAACATCATTCACCAAATTTGCCGAAAAATGAACACAGTTCATCTCTTAATTTAGCTTGAAGTTTGAAATTCTGACATCAGAGTAGCAAGGCTTAACACTGATGGATGGAAATATTGTGGCACAGATTGGTGTTCCCCGCGTCAGCTGTGGTGTGCTGCCTACACTCATGGTTACACCCTGCTGCCTCTAGCATTTGTTTGCACGCTGACTTGTTGAGGCTGTGGTTTGTCTTATTGCTGTTGTTTTTATTTTCTGTGTTCATAGCCATCCGAGTCTCCTCTACGCTAGTGTCTCTTCATGCAACCACAAAAGTGTGGACGTGGAAGCTGAGATAAATCTACTCGTAATTGGAATTGCTACCGAGCATGTTCCTGTCTATACACAGGCTATATTTAGTCATGCATGTAAAAAATTACAACAGGAAGTCCACTGAAGGCATGTACATGAGGTGGTGGACTCTAACATATATAGACATTAATTGCAATATAGAGTGAGACATATATATAATATGACTTAAATTCATAGAATCGCAATGACGTCATCAGAATCAAATTTCCATTGGTAGCGACGCCATTTTTGGAGGAGCTAATTTAACATAGCGAGCAATGAGCCGGGAAACCTTAATTACATTTTCTTTACTATCTTGCAAAATTCAGTCATGATTTGATGTTTTCTGATACCGGGCAGGGTTATTACAGATTCTAAGATATAGGATTTTATGGTTTGAGCTTCATGGAAAATGTAAACAATGCATTTCTATGGGCAGTCCTCTTTAGCATGTAATAAGTTTGCCCACCTTTAATGGTGGCCGATCTCAAAATGCCAGGATGTGCAAATCTATGAATACTATTAAGTATTATATTATTATTATTATTATTATTATTATTATTATTATTATTATTATTATAGAAGCTACCGAGGCCATCCATAAAAAAAATTATGTTTCCTGCAAACTGGGTGGGAGGAATAAATGTTAGTACAGAAGAAGGTTCCTCTTCAGACTTATGACATAGTTTAAATTAAAATAAGACATAGATATGCTCAATAAATCAGAACTTTATTCACAATACTAGTGATCGTTTGAAAAAATTCCAGAACACTTGTTGCTGCAGGATATTTAGTTATTCTTTTATTAGTCCCCTACCTGTAAAACCGGGGTGGGGGGACTATAGGTTTGCACTTTGTCTGTCCATCCATCCATCTGTCCGCCTGTCGCAGTTTGTTTTCCACACTTTTTTTCGCAGTCCTTCAAGGTAATCAACTGAGAATTGATATATTGCTTTGTTATGAGAAGTTACAGACCAAGTTCGAGTTTCAGGCGTATGCGTCAATTTTTTATGGAGTTATGCCCCCCCCCCCCCCCCCTTTCGACTTAAGAAATACGAAAAATATCAGCTTTCTGCACTTTTTTCGCACTCCAAGATATTTAAGGAAACATCAATACATCGCTTTAATCTAAGGGGTTACAGAGCAAGTTTGAGTTTCAGACATTTTGGTCAATTTTTCATGGAGTTATGCCCCTTTCGTCTCATGAAATACGAAAAAATATTAGTTTCCCGCGGGGGTTTTCCTGCAGTCTTTCAAGATATTCTACTGAGAATTGCTACATTATGAGAAGTTACAGACCAAGTTCGAGTTTCAGGGGTATGTGTCAATTTTTGATGGAGTTATACCCGCTTTCGACGAAAAATATTAGCTTTCCGTACTTTTTTTGCAATCCTTCAAGATATTTAAGGGAAAATTGGTACATCACTTTAGTATTAGGAGTTACAGATAAAGTTCGAGTTTCAGACATTTTCATCAGTTTTTAATGGAGTTATGCCCCCTTTCGACTTATGAAATATGAACATATTAGTTTTCCGCCCTTTTTCTCGCAGTCTTTCAAGATATTCAACTGAGAATTGGTACACTACTTTATTATGAGACATTACAGACCAAGTTCGAGTTTCAGGCATTTGAATCATTTTTTGATGGAGTTATGTCCCCTTTCGACCTATGAAATACAAACATCAGCTTTCAACACTTTTTCCTTCTCTTTCACCATATATAACTGAAACTTGGTTTATTGCTATGTTTTGAGAAGTTACAGATCAAGTTCGAGTTTCAGCTCCTTCTCAATTTTTAATGAATTTTTTTACTGTCAATCTCTAAAGATTTATATCACCAGGTAGGGGACATGTATTGCAAACCAATACTTACAGAATGCTTGTTTAATATAGTTTTAGCTGACGACGATTGTGGTATTTGCACAGTTATTGTAATGCAAACTGTAGTTGGAGAAATATCTTTAGTTTCCATCGTCATTGACTTTGCAGACGACAATTCATATCGCCCGCTGTATCCGCCGTGAAGAACTAATGTTCTTCGCTCGTGATTGGATAGTTTTCATGCGCATTACCGTAGTGGCCAATAGAAACGCAGAAGCGGTATGTATAGAGGAAGTTTTCCAAACGCAATAACATTTATAAGGACGTATTTCCATGACGTAGTGTCACAAATAATCTGATTGGTTCTGATCGGAAATGCCCATCAGGGAATCAAAATTTATCAATGAAATATTACTACCAGTAGGAATTACAAACGCCGTTTAAAACACAAAAACGGATCCGATCACGGAATACACTAAATTAAAAAGTGTATAAATACTTAGTACAATTATTCTGCCCTATAAACAAACCAAAACCTTACTATCAATTCCGATCACGAGTATTAATAGGTGCCAGTTGGGGTAAGTTTGGATCTTCTCCTTCGATCAATACTCACCATTCTGTTACTTCTGATATACAGCTGGCCCTGACAGCTGGCTCTAGGACTATAGACTTAGAAAGCGTTACCGACTCCTTGGAACCGGGTACTCGGCTCCCAACTGCCGAGTACCCGTCTACCATAGAGCTCATTCTTGTTTGCATAGCAACAAGAGCTATCTATACATGCTTTTCGCAGTGGAGAGATTAAGAAATAAATAAGTGTTTTTGTCTGTGATTGTGATAGCTAGTGATTCTCTTGCAAGGATAATTGGATAATATGGATACCGCCGATGATAACCAGGTCGTATATTTCCTTATTATTCGATAGTTAAAAGACTTAGGTCTCTAAATTTCGTTGTGTTGCATGTTCCAATTTCTGACCCCAAAGAATCTGGGACGTGTGTTAACAACGAGATATGCCGGATGGTCGCCTTCTTTAAACCCCAACAGGCGATCGGCAGATATGAAAATAGGTGTTTGCTACGGTATTTGTAACACGAATATTGGCTGACGTCGTTCTCCGTAAGATCCGAGCGGGTGACGTCACACCCGTGGTGCTCGGATGTTTATGTGAAGAAAAATTTTTTCATTAATTCGCGCATCTTGTTCTGGGTGCTGCGTACTAAAAATCGTACCAGAAAACTTTGGAATGTTCAAGTTTTGTGTGTTATCACGATCTGTTTGCAATGATTGGTGGTTTCAAAATTCTTGATAAAGATGTGTGGTCTGCGGTTTTACCGTGTGCTACAGCAGTTTGTTTACATTTTGTTGTTTCTTCACATATCGTTTTGGCTTTCGTTAGGAGTATAATTTATATTGATTGGGGAATATACCCCGAATGCTAGGCGATATGATTCCTGGTTCCGTTATACATCCTGGAGGATCAATTATGGGTGTATTTATGCCCGCTTCGTTCTTGTCATCATAATCAATGCGATCTTTGCTGTAACATTGCGGGGTGGGGTGCGGGAGGGTTACAGTTAATTTATGATCAATATATTTGAAAATTAATTGTCTGCCTTCCATCCGTGTCTCGTTCCGCTTGCTTATTGTAGGTTTGTGCTTATTTATAGGCCAAGCCAGCCCCGCCATCATGTGACGAGTGCCACAAGTTCGTACGGGTCCTATTTAAGGACCATGTCTGCTTTAGATGTACTCCATGTAACCTTGATAGTAGGTGTAATGTGTGTGCAGTGTGGTCCGCGGATATGATGTTGAAGTTCCTTGCCCAGAAGGATGTGGCTGGGCCTGACGCGGGGTCAGGCGGTTTGAAGTTAAGTCGTGGAGCATCCGGTTCGGCCGGTGGGGCCACTCCACGTCCCCAGCTGGAGGTGGCGGAGATGGCACCGCCGGCGTGGTTATCCCAGGGTTACATGCCGGAGTGATGGGACTTTCCGCCACAGAATCTGTCTTTGGCACCTGTCTGGACACCCGTACCACGGGACCCAGACAACTTTCTGAAGGGAGCAATAAAACCAGCAAACCAGAACACTCCAGGCTTCTATTCAAATATGTTCCTTGTCCCCAAGAGCACGGGGGGATGGAGACCCGTACTCAATCTCAGGCCATTAAATTGGTTTATCCATACGCCGAGGTCGGTAATGGCAGGATTGAGGATGGGAATGTGGTGTGTATCGATCGATCTGAAAGATGCATATTTCCACATTCCAATGAACAGGAGTTGTCACAGGTTTCTGAGATTTGCGTTTCAGAGTCAAGTATGGGAGTTTATTGTTCTCCCGTTTGGCCTGTCGACAGCTCCAAAGGTTTTCACAAGAGTGGTCCTTGCGGTGACAGCGTTTCTCAGAAAAGAGAACGTGGCGCTACACACCTACATAGACGACTGGCTGATCAAAGCAGACTCGGCAGCCAGGTTGGACGTGGATACTGCTCTGACTCTGAAGTTACTTTCAGATCTAGGCTGGATAGTCAACAAGGAGAAATCCGAGTTGACACCCACTCAACATTTCGTTTATTTGGGGATGCGATTCGATCTCGAGGAGGGCAGGGTTTACCCATCAGAGCCCAGAGTGGTGTCTGTTAGCCATCCTCAAGAGTTTTCGAGTGGGAAACCACATTCAGGCGAGGCGGTTTCTTCAGATGCTGGGCATGATGGTCTCCATGGAGCAGGTGATCCCGTACGCTGCTCTAATGCGAAGACCTATCCAGTTGTATCTGATGTCTCTGTGGAAACAGAGAACAGAACCCCTGTCAAAACTGGTGCCAGTTTCGGAGCCGATAATGTCGCATCTTGTATGGTGGAAAGAGCGTCAGAATCTCCTAGTAGGGGTTTCGCTGCACCTACCCCACCCCCAGCTATCCGTGTACACGGATGCATCGCTGGAGGGGTGGGGGGCCTGCCTGGGAGAGCACCAGGTCTCGGGCACATGGACTCTCCAGGAGAGTCAGCTGCATATCAATCTGTTGGAAATGATGGCAGTGGAACTGGCGTTGGAAGAGTTTCTTCCGATGATCAGGGGCACGGTGATATTGATACGGTCGGACAATTCGACGGTAGTATCATACATAAATCGCCAAGGCGGGACCAGGTCACCCACACTGTGTATCAAAGTGTGGCACTTGATTCAATGGTTCAGGAATTACTCGGTTGTTTTGAAAGCAGCTCACATTCCTGGCCGATTGAACATTCTGGCGGATGCTTTGTCTCGCAGACAGAGAATTCTGCCAACAGAATGGTCCCTCAACCCTCCAGTTCTACGAAGGATCTTCGAGCATTGGGGCAAACCCAACGTGGAATTGTTCGCCACAAGGGAAAATGCTCAAATCATGACTTATGTCTCGCCGATTCCAGATCCAAATGCCGTCGATACAGACGCTCTGGTGATAAGCTGGAGGGGGATGCACGCTTACGCGTACCACCCACCATTCTTCTGCCGAAGGTATTGGTGAAGATCAGGGAGGAACCGTGTCTGGTCCTGCTAATAGCGCTGTATTGGTCCAGCAGGGCGTGGTTCACGGATATGCTAGATCTCCTGGTAGAAAACCCAGTGCAGTTGCCCGAGATTCCGAACATAATCTCCCAGGCCAAGGGACGCTTCCTACACGAGCCTCCCGAAATGTTCAAATTGACTGCGTGGATGTTATCAAACAACGTTCCACGTCAGAAGGCTTTTCTCGACAAGCTGCTGATTTCATCGCGGCTGCGGGAAGGAGGTCAACCTTCAAGTCATATAACAACAAGGTTAACAGATTTGCAGACTGGTGTGAAGAAAAGTGTATTGATACCTTTCAATCCACTATTCAGCAAATAGCAGACTTTCTCTGTGAGCTGTTCTTTTCAGGACTAGCTCCCGTCACAATTGCTGGATACAAGTCAGCTTTGGTATCAGTTATCCCTTGTCTAGCCAACAGGGATAGTCCAGAGGTGGCCCAGTTAAATGTGATGGTGAAGGGAATGAGCAATCTCCGACCGAGACAACCGGTAGTCATTCCAGCCTGGAGTCTATCTTTAGTGCTTAATGTACTGGCCAAGCACACTTTCGAACCGTTGCGTTCGGCTAGTCTAAAGCATTTGACTCTAAAGGCGGTCTTTCTATTGGCAGCTTCCTCAGCTAGAAGGCGCAGTGAGATCCATGCACATTCGGCAGAGAGGGACCGATTTATTGTCTCCGGAGAGGGTCTGCGTCTTCTGCCAAGAGCAGAGTTTATGTCAAAGAATCAATCTGAGATATCCCGGCAAACCGATCATTATACCGAAGTTAACAAGGTTTGATCGTGATGCCAGTGTCTGGTGCCCGGTCCGTGCTTTGACTAAGTACAGGAAATGGACTGACTCGTTACGATCGAACGATAGACATCTATGGATCTGTCATAAGAAGCCTTATGGCGCCGCATCCATGGATACTATCTCTCGTTGGGTAGTCGAATGCATTCAGACTACTCATGAGATGGCGACTGGGCACCAGTTGCAAGGGCACACGATGTTAGAGGAAGAGCCGCCTCGACCGCCCTTTACAGTGGTGTTCCGTTTAAGGACATCATGGCCGTTGCACAATGGCACTGTGAGTCCTCATTTACAGATTACTATATGAGGGATGTGTCAGACTCAGCCAATCCACTCGCTTTAGCTGTTTTGAGACGATAGTTAAGTGACCACACTGCTCTTCACCCTTTTTTCACTTTGGTAAGAAAAGAATCTAAAGCAGGCATGGTCGAGCGAGAGGATGACAACCAGATTGTGTCGCTGATGGCCGGACCAGTGAATGGTTGGAAGCGGTACGTCTGAAGTCCAATTATCATAAGGTAATTCAATAGTGAGAGTTTTTTGTATCATGTCTATATATCATGTTCATTCATCTTATATATTCATGCTCATTCCCAGGCTAATACATGTGGATATGCAAGGAGCAGTTAACCCTCTTGGCATATTTGTGTTTCAGGCGAGATACATGTTTGTGAGTTCTCTCCCTTTTCTTAGGAGAAAAAAAGGGGGGGGGCCAGTGATGCGAATGTGATTCGGTTCCGTTAACTTGACGGTCCTTTTAGGTCTCCGTTAGTCAAGTTTTAAGTCTAACTCTTTCTCCAAGGGGCAAAAGTAGCATTGATGGCTTGCCCCTTCCCACCAGGTTACTGATCAAATCTGGTGTATATCAGAAGTAACAGAATGGTGAGTATTGATCGAAGGAGAATGAAGGAAATGTCAATTTCCCTTTCTCCGAGATCTAACAATACTCACCATTCTGTTACGGACCCAGCCTCCCAGCCCCACGGAGGCAAGCCATGGATTTCTCTTGTTTGGTGGCTATGCAAACAATATGAGCTCTATGGTAGACGGGTACTCGGCAGTTGGGAGCCGAGTACCCGGTTCCAAGGAGTCGGTAAAGCTTTCTAAGTCTATAGTCCTAGAGCCAGCTGTCAGGGCCAGCTGTATATCAGAAGTAACAGAATGGTGAGTATTGTTAGATCTCGGAGAAAGGGAAATTGACATTTCCTTCAGTCTCTCTCGTGCTGGAGTAATGCCATAATATGAATAGTTTTACCCGGGTAGCTACTTTCACCAATAGGAGGACAGTCTCGAGTACCTTGACCGAGTAGCTACCAACATGATGGCCTAAATTCTCCCTTAAGGAAACGCGCATTATGATCACGTGAGCTAGACAGTCATTTATTTACGACGCAAATTGGAGATTTTATTTAAATTTTGAGCAAACGGGAAATGGTTTAGCGACATATAGCGTCTATGTTAGCGATTTTGAGGTAAAATATATTGGAAGGTAGATCTCTTCATATCTGATAATAGATATGCGCTAAAAATGGGTTTTTTAAGTAGCTAACAAAGCGATTTTCACAAGCTAACAGAGACGCGGAAATATCACACATTGGGAAAAGAAAAAAATTATTTTTTTGGCAGCCAGGTCACACAGGCCAAAAAGGGTGGTTTACTGGAAACAAAAACTATTTTTATTTTGGCCTGAACACAGGCACATGGCCTCTGAGTTCAGTTTAGAAATCATATTTCCTCTTCAGTTTGGTTAGATCATTTCTAGGATAGGGTGCCTCAAAAAAGAATTAGAAAGGTTTGAGTTCCCAATACTTATCAAGTCTGGCTTTAAAACTTAGAATAGTTGGTGCATTGATGATATGGTCATTGAGTGCATTCCATGTTCTTGTTATTCTAGTGTAGAATGAGTGTTTCCTTAATTCAGATTTATCCTTAGGTATAAATAACTTTTTACTATGTCCTCTGTTGTAACCTTAGTTTGCTAGTGATAATTGATGAACTACATCCCGGGCATAAATGTTGAAGAGTTTATGTTTCTAACATATCAACACATAATCGTCTATCGGCAAGTGTTGGTAAATATAATTCCTCGAAGTCTGGTCTATACTACATGTATTACCTGAACAGTCGCTAATAAAAAGCAGGATTGGCTAATATGTCACGAGAGTCAAGTTGTCCAGACGCAAAGTCATCCAAAAACAAACTCGTCCATCGTCACGTCGTCCAAACTCATTGGTAATGTTGTCCAAACATTGGTCCAGTCATCCAAACCCTAGTGCAGACCTGCCTACCATTATGGATTCTCCGTAGTTTTTACGGAAATACCATAAAAATATGGTACTACGGTCGGCTCTTCAAAACTACAGATGGGAAAAAATTGGTGAATTACGGCAATACGGACGGATGTTAAGAATTATGGGAACTTATTAAAACAAGCTTCCACGGTCACCGCTATGCAATAGCCAACTCCTCCTACAAGACAAAACAAGCCTCACCTCGAAATTGTCGCACACATCGATTGCTAAATAGGGGGCGCTATTCATCGTGTTGAGTAATAATACCTGCCATTTCTCATAAAGTGCCAACAAACATGAAATCTTGTCAGTCTCGTAAAATCCTGTAACTGCAGTGAGACTTTCTACATTAGTTAGCAAGTTTAGATTCGGTCCCGGTTACCGCTCGACTGACATCACTAAACTGCATAGATACCCTTACCTACATCTGAGATACATACCGGGAACTTATCACAATTGAGTAATATTTCTCTGAATATCGTAAAAACCCATTGTTGTCGTGAATTTCAAACATTGAATCAATTGAATTTAGACAGCTGTCATGAAAATATTGTCTGCGGATATGTAATTATGGTTGTAAAGTGAGTTAAAATTCAGTTAAGAATTCTCAAATGTCGCGATCATGGGGAAATGCAAATTTTCAGCACTGGTATGTGGTAAAGTAATGATATCCAAATTTGAGTGTTACATTGGGTGGTCAACCATGTAAGATATTCCAATTTTTTTCTTGGTTTGTGGGTAGGGGTGAATTGGGGTGTGTGGTGGGGCAGTTCAACCCCGTAAAATGTCAACCTAGCCAGTCATTCCGGTGACAAATGTTCAAAAATAGTCCTCCCTAAAAGGACTATTTTTGAAAATATATCTACTGTTAAATGTTTAAAAAAATAACTAACTCTAAGTCCTAAAAACTTTCGTGAATAAATTTCGAGGATAAGTATGTGCGTGTGTGTGTCATTTAAAGAGTTTAATTTTCATTAATTCATACGTTTTCATGCTTTTATAATTGCTTTATGATTACTGAAAGACTTTAAAAACTAGTGAAAAACCATTACTGACTGACATGGTGAAATTACTGAAAATCATGGTTTTCCCATTGAAAACTACTGATTGAGTTTATATGGGGTAGGCAGGTCTGCTATTGGTCCAGTGAGTCATACATATTTTGAATGAGGTGGCCAGTAACATTGGATGACTTGGTATATATGTGTGTGTTGGACGACTTTACCAATGTAAGGAAATAATGCATCGGTACGGTAACGCACACAGTTTTCTAGTACGCTATGAATGACTTATGGCCATAGCAAGATTAATAATTTGCTCTCGGATCGTGGGATAGCCATGGCTGAGTGAAGGTTAATAACAGACCCAGGGGTGCACATGATATCCACTTCATCCACCCCTCATTCCTCGCTAAGGATGGAAGACAAGGTATTAAAATTACTAGCATACGCACAAGCATGTGCATGGCAGCAGCGAGCAACTTGCCTATTAGCCAAATACTAGTAAAATTTAGTAGTAATATATATATCAGGGCTCCCGAAACGGCCGTATTGTACGGGAAACTTTCTCAATGTCCGCTAGCGTATAAGACCAGCTGGACATCTTTCGCGATCTCGCAGAGCAAAAAATCAATATTTACAGTCGGAAATATCATTGAAATCACGATACTTCCTTGTATAACCGACTCCTATCGACAACAAAATTTTTATCAACGGGTAATCATTAAGCAGATCGGATAGAATGCATAATACTCAATCACCATCACGTTATGATCATATGAGTAACTTCTGAGTTCCGGAGTCAATATTAGGTCCGTAAATCATAGGCGACTCTACCGAGTACTCGCTCTAAATATTGATACTTCTTAATTTGTTACGTTTAGGCCGCCACTCTACTCACTACTCGAGTATGTACTCGAGGCTACCACTCTATTTATATAGGTTGCGAAAGTACCTAAATGATAATATCATTGCCAGCACCAAAGAGCTTATGTATGAGGTTTTTTAGCTCACCTGGCCTGAAGGGCCAAGTGAGCTTATGCCATGGCGGCCATACGTCGTCTGCCCATCCATCCGTCAAATCGCATCTTCTCATTTATGCTTTGACGGATTTCAACCAAATTTGGCTGGAAGAATCCTATGGTGGTAGGCTCCAGAACTTCTGTACAGAATTTTGATTGGTCAATTTTTCTCATGGTCATCTTGATTTTTCCGAAAATTTTCAGGAAATCATTTAGAATGCTACTCCTCCAATATAAATGGCCCCCACTTAAATTAAACTTGTGGACTAATTCCAGTCTGGTAGGCTTCAACACTTATAACAGGATTTCTAATTGGTCAATATTTCTTGCAGCCATTGAATATTAAAATAAATGGCGAGAAATCATTTAAAACGCATCTCCTCATTTATGTTTTGACGGATTTCAATCAAATTTGCCTGGAAGGCTCCTATGGTGGTAGGCTCCAGAACTTCTATACCGAATTTTGATGGGTATATGGGTCAATCTGATTGTGTGGTCAGCGTTCATCATTAATTTCCCACTAAATATCGATTATTCTGAATTACCAATTTTGTATTTTGTCTTGTTACTGCTGAATCGAAAGTATTATGTCTGTTCAAATGCTAATGGTTCAAATGCTATTGGTCCAGGTGAGCATTAAGGCCCTTGGGCCTCTTGTTTATTCATATGGCTGCAAACATAAGAACCCAACCATATCATATGAATATATGAGTTTTGGCGCTGCTTGAGTAATAACCTAAACTCGTCATTAGCTGATTATGTTTTCACGACGCCATTTTATGTTAAATTGTGGATAAACTTTGATGTAATAAATGGTAATAAATGCTGTTTATTAAAGCGTAGGCAATATTTAGGTGGTCCCATTTAATAATTTCACTACTGCGATGATGGATATGAGGTATACATTAGTCTAGCGTGAAATTGTGCTCTATTTTCATGTTAGTGTCTGTTACCACTTATTGTAAAGTCATTTCAGAGAATCGATTTTTCTTGTGAAATATAGGAATATACGTAATACAAGTAGTGAATATTTGAATTTAAACAGTTTACAGCCTTATCTTATTAGAATCCGGATTGCAAATATGCAATTTTTGGTAATTAATTTCACTTACCTTAAAACACACAGGCACGCACGCACACACACCAGGTCGTCACCCCCACCCATGTCTGGCTGGTAAAAATCTTTTTTGGGGCCCTGATATATATATATATATATATATATATGTATATATATATATATATATATATATATATATATATATATATATATATATATATATATATATATATATATATACAGTGTTGCCCACAACAACTGATTTTTGGGGGTCCCGAGGACCCCACACTCCCAGATTTGGGGGTCCCACTGTAAAATCTGGGGGTCCCGTGCGGTCCTCATCTGAAATATGGGGGTCCCATGTTTTATTCTTAAAATAAACACAACACATCGATCTAATTATAAAGCACTTTATTAAATATGTTGAAAACAGTGCCAGTCATTCCAGTGGTAAATTTTCAAAAATAGGTATTCTGTGATCTACAATGGTGGCTAAAATTGATCTATTGAAATGGCCCTTGTATATTTAACTAATAACAGTTGAACTGCATGTCAATAAACAATAACTTAAAGCACTATACTTGTTTGTTGTCTGATAAACCAACCAACCTACATTGACAACCTTGTATGATTAACATTTCCAAAGACCACTACATTAGTAATTAGCAAAGACCACTGCATTGGTTTTGCTATTAAACCCTAACTTGACTTTGGACGAATTGAAAAATTACGAGTATCTGGGGCGAGTTTGCTCAAGGACGACTTGACCTACTTCGATATAATGAGCGCGTATTTTTTATAATGTAACTGGAATGACTAAATATAGTGGAATATATAGGTTAGATCAGACAAAACAATAATTTATCAAAAATAATATGTGTAAATCAGATTAAACTGCGTAATTAGTGAAAATATATCAGCCAATAACCGGATATGTCTAATTCATAGGGAGTAACTATGTAACGCGATTGCTGATTGGTTGAAGCATAGATAACGCATTAGCGTATATCCAATAAGGACGCTTGTATCGCGGAGCTTTGAGCTATACGCTGTTTGGAAAAAATCTATATTTTAACGTATGCCTACCTGTAGATCGACGATATCGTTGAACATCGCTGCTGGGATGAGCATTTTAGTTGAGAAATTGGGAACACAACGATCGAGTATTGTTAAACATAATAAACACTAATCCATCAGTCAATCAATCAGCCGCTATTGTTAAATAAAAGACGGATTATAGCACGTATTGATACCGTTATTCAAACAGCAATACAAAGACACCGCCGCTAATCCGTCAAATGACCATTCAAATTGTAGATATGGATAGATGGAGTAGCTACCATCTGATCCGCTAATGTCTGCGGATGCCCTATAACCTCGCCGATACCATCTTCGCCCCTCACGAATATAGGCACGATCATCATGCAACCATATTCGTAGAAGAGTCAGAGAGACGGACGGATATGAAGGCATGTTGGACAGACGTGCGGACAAATATTATTCTCGTTATACTTCGAACCTATATGGAACATCATGTAACCTTTATGAATTAAAATCACGGCTCATGTGCGTCAAGCTGTGAGGTGTATTTACGTCAAGCTAGGAATGCTAAGATATAGGACGTAAGATGAATTTTGAAATGAGAGGGCTGAATGATGTTGGGATAATGCAAGCAATAACAGAAAGTTGTTGCTGCAACCAACAGCAATCAGTTTCCAAGAAATTATACTCTAATTGAATTAAAACGGAGGAAAACTGTGAGGATTGGAAACACAATTGTGAGTGTGTCTGAAATTCAATAAAACCCAACATGGTCGTGTTACCAGGAGAATTTGTCACAAGACATCATAAGACTAAAGTCACGAGGACATTGTTTAGTAGTCATACAATAACTAAAGAGGATACTTTTCAGTCCATTTGCGGGCCTGCTTAAAGCATTGGCAAAATTGTGGATAGTACGTTTTAGTGCCTGACATCAAATCGTTAAGCACTTCAACTTCTCAATACCACTCAGAAATTTATATTAAATTCTGAAAATAGAATTTGATAAGTGGAATCAACACTTAAGATTGGTGGTGCAATATTCTATATGAGCCACAAAACGGTTGGAAGCCAGCGTTCAGTAAAACCCTTCTCAAGAAGGTGCACAACTTTTGTATGGATGAAGGGATCCCAGAAATTGTAAACACTGTCAGTCATGGGCCGTTGGCATCATTTAGGAATAGTAGAAGAGCGGACTGGAACACATTCTTCTGGTATAAATATGAGCGACCATGAAGGGAAAGGAAGTCTATTAATTTTTGATCTTAAACTAAATTCTAAATTCTCGCGATAGATTGTTGCTCTCTCAGTCAGGCTAGATAGCTTAAGTATTAAGTGTGAATCTTTACATTTATCTCATTTAAGGACTTAATATATTCAGTGAAAATATTGTAAAAAGTCAAAGTCAGTAACCGTTATACAGAAAGAAATAATAACCTGAAAACTAGACAACGTGTTTCAAGTTTCATTTCAATCATCAGTTGTAAGAGGAGAAGGCAACCTTCTTCCCGAACCTGAACGACCGTGACCTTGACCTCTGTGGAGTCACGAAATCTTCAGTGGCGAGCCTGCCAGGATCTTGAATTTAATAGGAGCCACGGAGATCTAACGGAGGATCTCGTCTGAGAGAGCAACGCGAGTGAGTACTATATAAAAAGTTAAGAATAACAGAGATTTTGTGCTACGTACGGTCGAGTAACGGACACCATCAAGCATACAGCCACAAGTGAGCCAAGAACGTTATCATTTTCAAAATTTATCGGTGCAATCACGAGGCAAATTGATTTGAGAACATTGATATATTAAGCCCTGTGTGATAACTTTAAAATAGGAGTTTGCTCTGCAAGTCGATACGGTGTCTAGAATCCGATCGATTTGACTCACAAAAAGTTTGTGACAAAATTTTCAATCAACATGGCTCAGCAACCGAGAACCGCTATACCGCAGTCTCCACAGAGAGCAGCGGAAATGAATGTGGGACCGGTCATACAGTTGTTCGAAGCTTTCAACGTGTTATCAGCTGAATTAAAGGCACACGTTGATCAGTTCAACGACACCGCCGTAACACGAGAAGAAAAACGTGTGAAGCTCTGCCTATTGGAAGCTCATGTGCGACATATTCTCCCCTGCGATGGGCATATCCCATCCGAAGTACGAGAGTACTTAGAAATGTGTCGTCTAGCACTAGATTCTCTGGATCCTTGTCAGCCAGGTGATGTTGCGTACATTATCAGCTGGACAACCCGCGGCCAACTACACAAAGATGTTGAGCAGTTTCTATCGACGCGGGACAGGAAGGCCATCACGTGGGAAGATATTTCTTCTCACATTGTAAAATTCTTTGTGTCCGCAAATGAGTCGGAGAGGCTCAAATGTGAATTGGAAAATGTCCGACAGAAACAAGGAGAGACGATCAATACCTTCAATCGCCGCTTCAAAACGATGGCCCAAAAGGCCTACCCGGAAGACAATCGAGACAGCCGCCGCATAGTAGTGCGTGCCTATGTAAAGGCTCTGACGAATATGGACTTAACCCGACGGGTAATCATCAAAGGAAATGACACGATAGAAAAAGCGACCACCTATACTGAACAGCAAGGCGATATGAATGATCTCTTAGATGCCATGAATCTGAGACCCAACCGACACGAAGAGCCCATGGAGGTGAATGCCATAGGGCCTGACCGACAACAATGGCCGGCTGGAAATACGGATTCAAAGTGGGCCGAACAACTTCGAGATTTGGAAGAGAAAATCACCTCGAGGCAGGAGAAACTGATGAAAGACATGTTTGCCATGGTGAAGGGCCTTCAGGAGGAAATGCTGAGGATAATGTCGAGTTCGCAAGTACAACTCAACCCGACAACGTTTTCATCACCGCCCGTAACGAAAGTGAGGAAGCCGATCCGCTGTTTCGATTGTGGACAAGAGGGACATGCTAAACGACAATGCCCGAAAAACAAAAACGCTAACCGACCTAGTCAGCCGCGAAGGGACACTTGTTATAATTGTGGCAAAGCCGGCCACATCGCGAAGAACTGTCGGCAATCTAACAGTAACAATCACCAGCTTTCTCGCGGCACCCAACGAGTTCTCCGGCACAGCCACCCACTTGTTGGCAGTGTAACCAGAAAGGACATTATTCGTCGCAATGCCCGAACAATAAGCCACGAGCTCGTTTTGCACAAGCGCAAAATGTTCGCTCCACATTCGACAATGCGTGTTGGAAGTGTGGAAGTAGGGAACACCGTGATTTCCGATGTCCCTATTTCAGCCAACCGAGGAGGGAATCCGAGCATATGGAGATCGATGAGGTCACACCGGCATGGGGATGTGCGAATGTGCGACGGGACAATAGAAATAGGTTGACGAGAGACGATGACTATAGGGACAGAGACGGTTTTGTGTTAACGGGTCTGAACACTGACGCGGATGGCAGACGGCTTCAACCGGAAGTCACGCAAAGACGCAGCTACGCAGATGTGGTGGACAATAGACGCCAATGGTCGGAAAACGGCGACGGAGGGGACCGGTGACCGAGAGGTTCCTCATCCGACTAACACTAGATTCATATGGTCGTCACGTTGATACCGGTAAGCGTAGTATAGACATTCTCATAGATACTGGTGCTAGTACATCACTTATTAGAAGTGATATATGGAAGAGCATTTTAGGTGCTAGGCCCTTAAGGAAAGCACAAACGCTCTTAGCTGTAAATGGCTCCCCAATAGATGTGCTAGGTGAAACAGAGGTCAAATTTCAAGATGCCCAGCCTATCCCTGTTATGATTGTGCGAATGATGAAGCATGAAGGGTTAATTGGGGCAGATGCTTTGCACTTAGGTGGAGGGGTCATAGATTATAAGCGGGGGGAAATGGAATGGTTTGGAAAGAAACACAAACTATATATTCCCCGTAGGCACCAAAACGATTACTATGCTGAAGCCAGTATCAAGGAAACGACGGGGTATGAAGTTATCGACCAAGTCTTAAATGACTTTGCCGATAATTTCGACACCGCTCGTCCCAGGGAATTAGGTAAAAGCCTGCTGGTGGAATGTACTATTCCTACCACTGGCCCACCAATCCGACAGAGGCCATACCGACTCCCATTAATGAAAGCACACATAGTTCAGGAACAAATTAAAGAAATGTTGGAAGCGGGGGTAATAAGACCATCATCATCACCATGGGCATCACCCATTACGCTGGTACCTAAGAAAGATGGATCCATGCGCTTCTGTATAGATTTTCGTCGCCTTAATGAGGCCGTGCCCCGTGATAATTACCCACTTCCAAACATATCCGATATCTTCGATAGTATGCAAGGCGCAACCCTGTTTTCGACGATGGACTTGAAGTCTGGTTATTGGCAAATACCGGTGGCCAGCCAAGACATCGAGAAGACAGCATTCGTCTGTTATCTAGGTCAATTTGAATGCCTGAGGATGCCTTTTGGTTTTCGGAATTCTGGGGCAGTATTCCAGAGGGCAATGAATTCGGTTTTTCACGGCTATGTAGGTCAATTCATGCACGTCTTTGTCGACGATATTATCGTGTTCTCCAGGACCCCTGCCGAGCATGCACAACATCTCGCTCTTGTGATGAAGCGGCTCCGTGACCACAACTTGCAGCTCAAACGGAAGAAGTGTGATTTTGCAAGTAAATCAGTTGATTTGCTTGGTTATCATGTATCAGCGGCGGGCATTTCACCCCAGGAACAGAAAGTGAAGGTCATTCGTGAAATGACACCTCCACATGATGTTGGTGGGGTCAGGACGATACTAGGTGCAACTGGCTACTACAGATCGTGCGTACCAGGGTATGCCGAAATAGCCAGACCCCTCGTGGAACTGACCAAGAAGTACAAACGATTCGAATGGGGTAAGGAGCAGCAAATAGCATTTGACAGATTGAAAAATCTGTTATGCAGTGAAACTGTGCTGGCATACCCAAACCTTCAGAAGCCGTATCGTTTGTACACCGACGCTTCTTCCTATGCCATAGGCGCAATTTTAGTTCAAGAAGATGACCGAGGTATTGAAAGGGTTATCCAATATGTAAGCAGTACGCTCAAAGACAGCCAGCTCAACTGGCCTGTCATTGAGAAAGAAGCTTATGCGGTCATCTATGCCTTGAAGAAGTTGCAGCCATATTTGTTTGGAGCTGAGTTCGTGGTATACACTGATCACAAACCTCTTAAAAGTCTGTTTGTGGGTGAGGTCCGAAATACGAAAGTCCAACGGTGGGCTGTTTTAATCGCTGAGTATGGGTGCAAAATCGAATACATAAAAGGGGCTCATAACGTTCGCGCTGACATGCTATCCAGATTGAGGCAGCCAGCCGAGGCAGCCACATTCGATACAGGGGATTACGTGATCCCAGAGGTTGAGGATGGGGTGTTGCCATATATACCCCTAGAGGTGTATGGCATACCATACGAGGAGTTATGCACAGAACAACTCAATGAGTTCCCGGAGATGTTCGCCAATGTCCCTGAGGAACACACGGTCCATAATGGAGCGCTGTATTGTACTCGTGCACCCTCTGCAATGGATGCTGAATACCCTCGATTAGTCTTGCCAACTAGCTTTCATCGCAAAGTACTCGAACAAGCGCATAAAAGGGCTGGACATCAAGGTCTACAGAAGACTTTATGTCTGATCCGGGATTCCTTCTTGTGGAAAACTTTGAGGAAGGATGTGCTGGAGATGTTGGACCGATGCCCTATATGTCAAGCCAATCGACCCATTACGACCCGCCCAAAGTATACAGAAATGCCCATGGCAAAGTATCCGGGGCAGATCGTTGGGGCAGATTTAATTGGTCCCTTTGTCGAGTCCGCTAAGGGAAATCGCTACATACTAACGGTAGTGGATCATTGCTCTGCTTGGGCAGAAGCATATCCCATTCCTTCCAAAAAGGCAAATGAAATCAAAGACAAATTCTTTGATGAGTATTGTGCCAGGCACGGAGTACCCGAGATACTGATAACCGATCAAGGGGGTGAATTCAATGAATCAGAATTGAAGTGCCTATACAAGGAATATGGAATTGATCACCGCAGGACTACACCGTACCATCCTCAGACGAACGGACGGACGGAACGATTCAATCGTACCCTGAAAGAGTTGATCCAAAAGGGGGTAAATAACCAAGCCCGAACATGGGAGAGTGAATTGGCACCTGCCCTTATGGCATATCGAAACACTCGGCACGCCACCACTGGCTACACGCCATTCTACCTGACATACGGTCGGCGTGGTAGACTACCCTTAGCGAGTCCGGTGGACGGATTCCAAGATCTCGGTGACCGGCTCACCAATCTCAATAATGCCTTGATCAGAGCCAAGGTGTCAACCGAAGCATCAAGAGAATATCACCGGCAAGCGATAGACAGGAAATCAAATGCTCCTGAATTCAAAGTGGGCGATTCGGTCATTGTGAAAGCAAATGAGCCACTAAAGCTCACAACAAGGAATGACCCTGAATATGAGATATATAAAATCAATGGCCCTGTTGCCCATATACGACATCAGAGGTCGGGAAAAACCCGTGTGATAAATATATCAAAACTCAGAATTGTTGACTCCCAAATATGTTGGGATAGGGTTAGGCAACGGCCAATAAGAAACCCTGCCCAAGGTACAGCTGCTAGCCACCCGGTTATCCAGAAGCTGCCGGAGGTCCGACCCAAGCCGACAGCCCGCCTACTAAAGCGACCCCTTCCTCTCGTGGGAATAGCTGGCCCGTCGAGGAGAAGAACCAGGGAACTGGAAAGTGAACTTCATCAAGAAGGGCCCCCTGAATCGAGACAAAGATTAGAATGGGTAGATGAAAAGGAGGTTGAAATGCGGATAGATCCACAGAACAACAATAATGTGCTGGCGGACCATGATGTGGAGATGGAGAGTGAAGAACTCGGTGCCCGATATAACCTGCGCAAACGGCCACATCGGCCGGACGGTGCCGAATCCCTAGGTAAGCGTTAGCGCAGAGCGCCGGTAAAACGTGAGCTCCACACAGATCCCCACATCGTATCTGATAAGAAACCACGTATTGGTGTCATAGACAGACAGTCAACGGATTCATTTCACAGCCGCATAGAGGCAGTTATAAGAGAACATGAACGTCATACACAACGTACAAATAAGGCGAAATTCACATAAGGTATCGGATTATTGAGCAATCCGATTGAAGTCATGTTGAAATATTCCAGCAATGTCCGATCGGAACTGCCTGTCATAGTTAAATATAGAAACTCGTGATACCTAAAACGTAGAAGATAAGAATCCGTCATGACTAAATATAGAATCACTGATCATCACTGATAAAGGGATTTCAGACAGAAGTTGTCTGCGCATAAAACGCCTAGTCATCGACGTAAGTGGAACGTCACGGGCAAAGGTATAAAAAGGGGTGTCGCATAGCGGCTGTCGCATAAATCGAACGTGATTCAGTTAGAATAACACACAAGTTAACGAGATCGCAATAGTATAAGAAGAAAATAATTAGCATCAGTGTAAAAACAATTTTTCTTAACAAAAAGAAAATGACGAAGTTTTTGATCATTTTATTCTTTTGGATATCAATTGCTGCCGGTGGGGATAAGACACGGCCGTTACTGCAAAACTTACCCAATGGTGTGATCATGACAGGGCGAAAGCCCATATCGGTGGTCAAGGCAGAGTGGACAGTGATTGTGACAATAACCCCGCCGCGGTTACCAAAAGCGTTCCTTAGCCGAATAATGGCACTGGAACGAGTGATGACGGAGACTGTGACTAAAAATCGTGTGAAAGTTGAGGACCTAACCAATTGGAAGCAAAGGCTATTTATGATGAGGAGAATTGCTCTCAAGGACAAAAATCAACGAAGATCCAAGAGAGGCCTCCTGAATTTCGTGGGTGATATAGCTTCAAGTTTGTTTGGCGTTGCTACGACTGGCGACCTGGAAAAGATGAGGGGACTGGTGAGAACTGCCATGACGAAAACTAACTCGTTGATACATTTCACCGATGATCTGGCATCCCACGTGAAGCATTCATTCGAGGAGATATCAACGAACCGGCAACAGATCAACCGTTTGTCTCAAACGGTAGCCAATCTGACGAACACTGTGAATCAATTAATAGAAGCACAAGGGAATAACGAGCGAAGATGGCTGCACATCATCTTGCTGTTTCAATTCGGGCATTACATCGACGCTTTAGAAAATGTCATCGACGTATTTCAGGAAGCCCAGGCTAAGTATCATAGGCAAATTGCCTCATTAGAAATGGGAAAATTAACAGAAGAACTGTTGCCTCCAAACTACGTGGCCGATATTGGTAAAATGGCAAAGAAGGCTCGTATGATACGGCCCCACCAGTGGTACTATCAGAATGTGGTCATTAGGCCCTTATGGAAGAACAAACGTGCTCTAAATTACATTGCGACAATTCCATTAATAGATGGTGGTGCTTACGTAGAGTATGGTCTGCACTCCTGGCCAGTACCACTAGGCGGAACCGGATCCTTTGCACAATTAATGTTAACGACCACGAGTATAGCTCTTGACACAAAGACTGGATGGTACTTCAAACCGGAATCATGTGAAGGAATAAATCCGCGAGTGTGCAGAGGTAACCTAATGCTAAAACCGACGCATTTGCCATGTGAAGTCAGTGTGATTTCAAACGTTACTGATCCTAACTGTGAGGTGAGACTAACAAAGACCAATAGCACGACTAGCAAATTATTCCAAGCTAGAAACACAGGGGTGATATTACAAACAATGGGGGAGGAAGTCAACGTTCATTGTCGAGGGCAGGAAACTGAGAAGGTTAATGTACTGCCGGGCATATATATATACTGAATCCCAAAGACTGTACGTACAGTGGACGTGATTGGGAATTCCAACGAATCAAATCATATACCGATAGGTATTCTTTAGCTGCTGATATTATTAATATGAGTACATTTCATCTCCCCGAGTTACTGAACGAAACTAGGGCCATCAAACATCTAGAGGCCCAGCCATGGGACAAGCTAGAGAAAATTAAATACGTTCCCCTGACAAAGTTGTCAGATTTAGACATTGACAGTGTGGAAACTATTGGCCACCTCGACCTAATATCGTACGTCGTTATACCCGTAATCGTCATAGTCCTAACGGCCATTGTAATCTTTAAACTTAACGCCCGATATAAATGTATTAAGTACCCGAGAAAAGACAAAAGACGAAGGATTGTCATGGAAAACCCAGTTGAAGACGAGGACCCAACTGAACTAGTGGAAATGGTAGAGAGGGAATGTTCTCAGCAGAAAGACAAAGCACCTCAACCAGACGAACTGACAAACGAAACAAATTGAATATTTTGAACATGTTGTTCTGGTAAATGTGTAACATAGAAAACCAGGTGAGCTAAAAATCCCATTAAAATAATATAATGTAAACTCAAATGCAGTTGCAAGAAAGAAATTGGCTTAAGAATGAAGACAACCACAACAAGATAACGCAAGCCAATAGTAAAATCTCCAGCAGAGAAGTTAAGACTAGAAGTTAAAAATATGTAACAATCCCAAATGCAGTACAAATAATTCATACTAGAAAACAGTGGGAGTCCAAAACTAATTAAATCCTACCCTTTGTGAGTTAGGTCGGAAATGATAGATAACAGGACAGTAAGATATTTGGGAAGGGAAATGTCTAGTGCTGGCCAGAAACACTAATTAAAAGTAGGGACACCTACCGTGCACGATGAGTGTTATGTGGTATATTAGTGGGATTAGTTTACGACCATTCCCAAAAGAATCTTACCGACTGAACGAAAGACTGAACGGAAGCCGTCTTACAGAAGAACTTTATTTGTTGAAATTGGAACAAGATGGCGAGTATAAGAAAATCGGAAAAGGAGATTCATTTCGCTGAGATCTCCTCAGAGATGTTGAGAATACTGAGGGACAGGCGACGAGAAACGACGTTGCGGACAAACTCATTTAGGGACGAAAACGGGAACGTCCACATCAAAATAGAAATGGTGGCCTCCCAGTCGAGGAGCGGCCTCAACGACCGAGAGTCAAGCTCGGACGAGGAAGCACCCATAAGTCGGGTAGGCGATCAAACCCCGACGGAGCAGGCTGGCTGGAGCAGCACGTTCAATTTGCCGTGCGGGCGCGGGCGGGGCCGGGCGACCGACTAGTTCGTCACGCCAATGCTTGATCGTTGTCGCAAGAAAGAGACGCTGCTGCTCTGATATGTACTTTTATACATATATACATATATAATTATATCGACTTACACAATCGGATAAAATCGCCTACAATTAACCCGACGGCGTGTTATTGTTTTGTGTATTCCATATTCACCGGACCACCGGAGGAATGGGAAGCTACACGACAAAAACAGGTGAATGAGCATGGTTTTTTTTAGTTTTACGCCTAGCATATTTAATATAATATTTATGTGTGTTCCACCACCCCCGAGGGGGGGGGGGGCCGGGGTCAGTTTCCCTGGCTCGGGAACCATACATTATTTGCATGGCGGGAAAGGGGAGACAAGGAACTGGGATGGGGAGGAGGTAGAGGTACAGCTTAATTGTGTGTATGAAGGTTGAACGGATTGGGAAGTATCCAATATTATCAGGCCCGAAGGAGAGAAATAGTCTGTCATTTTACCACCCTTGTACGACGGACGGCGAGCCTTATTCTCCATATATTCAACATTCAACATACAACGATTGGAAACTTTATGTTTCCATGTTGGGATCGCGTATTAATTAGGCCTACTTCCAATGCCACTATTAAAAACTTTGAAACTGCATTGACTGCTATGTCATGAGCACCAGTATCGAATAATGTGTCTATACTACCGGTATCAACAGAGTGTAGCGAATCAACCAGTGAAGATTCGCGTGTGGTTATTATAACATGTATATACTTTTCCCATCATTTAAAAAAAAAAGTGCAGCGTCCAGACGACAATCGGGGCAATGCTGCACACTTACCGAGGAATAGATGTCCAGAGGACGTTGGAACATGCGAGTATAGGTTTGTGCCAACCCGGGTGGCATATCGTCTACGTTGTGACGAGCCATGGTCAAGACTATCCTCGCATGGGCCACCGATTCTGACACTTTTACCTTGCCATTATGATCGTATCTGATTAGGTACAATTCCATGGGTACCCGTCCGGTACTACAATATTGTATTGTGCTATTTCGCACCATCGTATGCGCAGCGCGAGGGCGTCCTGGCTACATGGGCACATCGAACTGACCGGGGCCATGGTCGCCTGTGACGTGACAAGACGGCCCATGATGTTCTTGCCCATTTAGGATAGGAGGCACTCGTCGCTAGCGTCCTCACCTACTCGCAGCATGATAATACTGCGGATATCCAGGGATACACCATTATTATTTGCAAACATACCATATTAGCCAGTTAAGAGAAGTCAATCATATACTTTGTGCACAGTCTGTCATACTTATTGCCGTAATAATCAATTTCGTATTGTACTATTGAATGACGTCGACTGAATATAATGATAGTGCGTCATGACTGAATGGAAACTGTAGATATGGTGAGCTATGGCTGTTGATGGTACACAGCGAGTTAAACGACAATCTGACGAGGTGGTCGTTTAACTTCGGTTGGTGGACATCTGTAGATATGGATAGATGGAGTAGCTACCATCTGATCCGCTAATGTCTGCGGATGCCCTATAACCTCGCCGATACCATCTTCGCCCCTCACGAATATAGGCACGATCATCATGCAACCATATTCGTAGAAGAGTCAGAGAGACGGACGGATATGAAGGCATGTTGGACAGACGTGCGGACAAATATTATTCTCGTTATACTTCGAACCTATATGGAACATCATGTAACCTTTATGAATTAAAATCACAGCTCATGTGCGTCAAGCTGTGAGGTGTATTTACGTCAAGCTAGGAATGCTAAGATATAGGACGTAAGATGAATTTTGAAATGAGAGAGCTGAATGATGTTGGGATAATGCAAGCAATAACAGAAAGTTGTTGCTGCAACCAACAGCAATCAGTTTCCAAGAAATTATACTCTAATTGAATTAAAACGGAGGAAAACTGTGAGGATTGGAAACACAATTGTGAGTGTGTCTGAAATTCAATAAAACCCAACATGGTCGTGTTACCAGGAGAATTTGTCACAAGACATCATAAGACTAAAGTCACGAGGACATTGTTTAGTAGTCATACAATAACTAAAGAGGATACTTTTCAGTCCATTTGCGGGCCTGCTTAAAGCATTGGCAAAATTGTGGATAGTACGTTTTAGTGCCTGACATCAAATCGTTAAGCACTTCAACTTCTCAATACCACTCAGAAATTTATATTAAATTCTGAAAATAGAATTTGATAAGTGGAATCAACACTTAAGATTGGTGGTGCAATATTCTATATGAGCCACAAAACGGTTGGAAGCCAGCGTTCAGTAAAACCCTTCTCAAGAAGGTGCACAACTTTTGTATGGATGAAGGGATCCCAGAAATTGTAAACACTGTCAGTCATGGGCCGTTGGCGTCATTTAGGAATAGTAGAAGAGCGGACTGGAACACATTCTTCTGGTATAAATATGAGCGACCATGAAGGGAAAAGAAGTCTATTAATTTTTTATCTTAAACTAAATTCTAAATTCTCGCGATAGATTGTTGCTCTCTCAGTCAGGCTAGATAGCTTAAGTATTAAGTGTGAATCTTTATATTTATCTCATTTAAGGACTTAATATATTCAGTGAAAATATTGTAAAAAGTCAAAGTCAGTAACCGTTATACAGAAAGAAATAATAACCTGAAAACTAGACAACGTGTTTCAAGTTTCATTTCAATCATCAATTGTAAGAGGAGAAGGCAACCTTCTTCCCGAACCTGAACGACCTTGACCCTGACCTCTGTGGAGTCACGAAATCTTCAAAATGTAAAAGATATCACAATATCTTCCATATATTCCTTCATCCATTTAGATATTTTGATAAGTAAATAGAACAAATATTTTGCCTGTAGGTCGTTGCTGCTTTAGGTATGCAAATTAATTTCAAAATATTCAGCAGATTAGTGATAACAATGTTGTGATCTGTCCAATGTTCTGAGCTGTGAAAGGGTTAAGACGCCGAGACACGTTTGTATACGCTTGAGTGAGTGCCTCTAGAGGGAGTTTCCGCTGTTATCCAATCAAATACTGACACGTCACACTGACGTTTAGCACAATTTTTGCAATTTGTAGACCAAACAAGGCGACTAACATCGGGGCTTTTAAACTCATTATTTATAAAAATTAGATCAAATGGAATATTAGGGATAATTGGGGGAGTGTGTTTACAATTAAATGTGGTGGTTGAATCTGATTTATGGGCATTAACAATGAGTTGTGCAAGAAAACATACAACAAATCATAGTCTTAAACAACGCAGTAAGTTCGTTTTTATTGAACACACAATACATTACGTATATCTTTTCAAGTAAAAACATGCACAAATAAATATACACACACGATAATATAATCGATAATTAAGCACACGCAAAGTTACCAGTTTCTATTACACTTTCACTGCGTCCCTCGTGCGTCCTCGGGGACAAAGAGGGTTAATTTTTATGCGTCCTGCCATTTTTATGCGTATATACACGCAAAAGGACGCATAAGGGCAACTCTGTATATATATATATATATATATATATATATATATATATATATTTTTATGCGTATATACACGCAAAAGGACGCATAAGGGCAACTCTGTATATATATATATATATACAGAGTTGCCCTTATGCGTCCTTTTGCGTGTATATACGCATAAAAATATATATATATAGTTTGTAAGTAGAGAAGCATTATTGATTAAATCCATTGTGAAGATAAGTTATATTTATGTAGCTAGTACGTATATTATGTTTTAATTGGGACTAAATAAACCCTGAAATCCTAATATCGCAGATTAAAAGCACCCATATAGGTCAGCTGTTGAATATTTTGAAACTGATTTGACTGGAAGCTTTTGCTTAATAGACATAAATCATCTATTAATAGTATGTAGTGCTCAGTTGAAATTTTTACCTGGTTGATGGATTGTAGACAAAACATTGTCTAAATTTCTTCAGATTTGGCTAAAAAAAAGTGTAGTTGGCTAATCTATTTGCTATTAATTTGTAAAACCCAAGCCTGTCCCTGATGTGCAGTGTCCAGCGCTGGGAGAGGTGAAACGTTAAAATCCTATGAACACGTTGCACGTGTCACATAGAGAGAGGCATAGTGTTAATATTATAGGCCTCGTGAAGGTGGTACACATAACTCCTGAACACTACCACAGTTCGCTTAGTTTTGAATGTCTTGGTGGAGCCTCAAATCTCAGGACGTCATTATATATGCGAAGGAATTTCGAAAATTAATTTAAAACGCACTGAGTTATGACCACAGAAACACCACCTATTTAATTGTGCCACTGGACTATCACGTGCTAACCAGGACTGGACACTGAATAGCAATGTGGCATCTGGTGAGCCAGTGAGGACTCACACTATGATAGGCTAGGGGGGGGGGGGATGTCATGCCTTGCTCTTCCTGAGGCTAATAAAAGGGATGAGATCTTGGGTGTTCAGAGACGTAGGTGGGTTGGCTGTCCAGTGAATCCAAAATGGTCAGAGAATGTTGTTTTTAGAAATAAAGTAAAACAACAAACAATTTAGGAGAATACTGCAGTGCCATTCCATCCAGGGCATGAGAAATGGAGTGAGAAGACAACAGTGTTAAATGTAAATAACGAGACATTTATAAAACACTACAAAGAAATAAAGAACTGAGCCAACAGAGACTGAGGGCCATGCAATAAACATTCAGAAACAGAACTTTTTAAAAATTATCACCACATTAGCATGCCTGGCTGACCTCAAAGTGTGCTTCCCATGCGAGAGAGAAATTTGAAAACTTAACAGTAGAAGCGCTGCGAGATGGCAATGCTATTCAGGAAAACGTTCCCTAAAACATTCAGACCACTTGTGCCAGTAGTTTAATGGTACAACGTGATCTTCAGATGAGAAATACAAACTATAACCAGCAGCAGTTATGCAACCATGCAAACATTTTATGAACATAGTCATTTATAATTGTTGTTAATCTATCTTATTGCACTGTTCGCCATTATTGCCCTTACTCTGTTAGCCAACTATTGTATAGTTACATACTGCTTTATATCATTGTTACTGCAATGGACCTTTCCAGCCCCATACATCTCTAGCTAAGCTCCACCCACACCTCGCACATGTTGGGATCGATCGATCCCTGAGCACCCTAACTATCAATTTCCAGAAAACTATATAGATAAGCTGTTAAATATTTTGAAGCTAATTTGACCGGGTGCTGTTGCTGCTGCTGCCTATGGCAAGTCACAGCACCCAGTCAAATTGGTATCAAAATATTCAACAGAATATTTATAAAATAGTAAAGACATACAATTCGTACAACAACGCATAGTCCGTCTTGAAATATGCGTTCGTGATGTACTTACCTATGTAATTCACGATGTCATAATGACGTCATTGATTATGATGTCATTCTTCACATCACCTATTTAATTATGATGTCATATGATGGATGGATAAAGTGGAAAAGTCTATTGCTCGTACTGTTAGCCTTTAATGATCATATATATAAATATTGCCACCGTTAGAAGTGCGAGATGCACAAGTACACTAATTTTCTTGGCTACTTCGATTAGTATTCTCACCCAGTATTTCGTAGGGGCCATTGCTTTTATTAAAATTGGGGACTTGCACATTTTTCTCTATAGGTGTTATTATTATAACGTCTAAAGGAGTACCATTAGTATTTGATTTGATGTTCGCTGTAGAATGTAATTCCTTTGAAGTGATTAAACATGATTAAGAACAAAGTTGTTCGGAATATTATACTTCTTGCTTTGTCAGAGAACTTTCCACGAAAACATGTTTTATAGGCCGAATTTGCAATGGGGTGAAACCACCAGGAATCGTGGAAATCGCCATGTCGGTGTTCAACTTAGCCATTATAACACTTACTATATAGATCTAAATGAGAATACATAGGCCTCCTTTCGCTCCCATTAGATTAGCTTGTATCGATCGATATCTAGCAAGCCATCAATGTACGAAGGGATTAGAGCTCGCAGGGATTGAGAAGTTTTTCTCATATCGTCAGTTCCTCTACTTGGCCATTTGGGGTGCCAGTACAAAGTTGTACAATTCCGGGAAATCTCTAACTAACCAGGCTGTAGTAATTGAGAAAAAATTTGACGACATTATGATTTTTTAACAAACAGGCCGAAATTATAGAATACTAGCGTAAGAAAAGAAATATTTTAGACATTTTAAACCACCCCCTGTCATGATGTTAATTAAAATAAGTTTTATTTGATAAAATAACGAAAATAAAGAGGCCTAAAGGCGGTCTCACAATTTTTAAGAACACACGGATGTCCTGGACAATTAACACCACGTAGGTTACTAACTCTACTCAGAATCGTTCTCACCTGTAACAATCTTGAGTACAATGATGAACACTACCTACAAATAGGAGGCACAGCTATGGGCACCAAGGTAGCACCAAGCTATGCAATCATATTTATGGCCCAAACGGGAAGAGACACTACTCAACACTGCTGATCACAAACCAGCCCTTTACTATCGCTATATCGACAATATTTTCCTAATCTGGACACAGGGATCAGATAAACTACAAAGATTCATAACACATATGAACAATGCACACCCGACTATCAAATTTACAGCGGAACAATCAACAGATTCCATCAATTTCTTGGACACCAAGGTATTCATACTCCCTAACAGACACCTTGGCTTTGATCTCTACACTAAACCTACAGATACACACGGGTATCTACATTACTCTTCAGCACACCCAGAATCCTCCAAGAAAGCCAGTCCATACAGACAATTCTTGAGACTCAGGAGAATCTGTAGCAGAGAATCCGATTTCATCAGAAATGCCCACGAAATGGTACACCACTATGCCACCAGAGGATACCCCACAGACAATCTAATCTCTAGCCTATACAAAGCTATGGAACAATCCCGCTCAGATCTCCTTTTACCAAAAACAGAGAAGCCAAAAAACACCAAGATACTGTGTATCACAGAATTCCATCAATACAGCAAACTTGCCCAGACAGTTATCAAACAACATTGGCCATTTCTACAGGTCAGCCCAAAATGTTGGGCAATGTTCACAGAAGCACCATTATTAGGCCACAGATGAAATTCTTCTTTTAAAGACACACTAGTCACCGCTAAATTTACAGACCCACAAAAATATGGACAACAAGGAAAATGTATACCCAACCCAATACATCCTTGTGCTAAAAACAAATGCTCCTTCTGCCCCAACATGGACAGAACACACAGCTACAAAAGCTCACAAACTGGGCTTCAATATCACATCAAAACTAAAACTTTTTGCCAAACTACAAACGTCATTTACTTACTAACATGTAAAAAATGCAAAAAACCCCAATATGTTGGCGAAACAAAACGGGAGTTTCGAGTACGCATCAAGGAGCATTTAAGGGATATAAAAAACATCAAAGACACACCCGTCACCCAACACTTTAATCTTCCCAAACATGGAACCACAGATGTCAAATACAGGATTATTGAAGTATTACGTCACGATCCTGATAGCATGGAAGCAACTACTTTCCGCAAGGAACGTGAAAAATTCTGGATCCATCAACTGCATTGTATGGATCCTATAGGCATCAATCACGCTGATTGGTAATCACATTCTACCCTGGGTAGTAAAACTATTACTTGATTACTTGATTACCAGGACTCCCTCCCTTGGTCATGCTTATGACGCCATAGCTTGACGTCACGCCTGCATTCACGTCACAAGCACGTATGACATTGCACTTCACCAATGTCTTACTATTCACACTCAAATTAAACATTTTTTAAGATATGGACAGATTAATCTGTCCACTTTGTCCAGCCAACTTTGCTCAGAGAATGTCACGAAGACGACACATCAGAACCATCCACGAGAAGAAAGGCTTCTGGACTTGCGAAATCTGTAACCACCACTTCAGCCGTACAGAAGATCTGAGGAGGGTTTTTGGGCCATTACACAGCATTTTCCCGACTGCGGGAGAAGGTATTATTGCTTTCCACAATGGTGATAGAATCATTACAGCAGCTGGGGTAGAAGCCATACTCGCCAGGACACCACCCCGCTCACCTGTCCAACATAATCCAGAAAGAATAGCAGACAGACACCTAGACGTGGAGTCAATTATCATCGGTGAACTAGAAAATCCTCCACATTTCTCCTCACCTCTGTCCAGTTTCACTGAAACTCCAAACTCAGAAATTGGCAGCGAAGCTACTCCTCCACAAGTTTTCTATGGGGCCAATAGTCCGGACACCGGACTCTCAGGTCCCACACCTGAAGAAGACTATCAGCAAGATCTTCTGGAAGGATCCCTGGAAAATCCATTCATCCCTCTAACACTAGATGAAGATGACGAACTGAGTGAAGCTAACCTCCTCAGGGAACTTAAGGCATTGGACTAAGGTAAGATTAGCACTTAATCTCCACCTTCTTACAAAATGGACACATATGATCTAAAACTAGATAAAAACACTAACACACTATGTGTGTTTTAAAAAAACTATATATATATATCTCCTCTGATGAGTATAGCCAAACTTGGCACGAAAAACGCTAAGAGTATGAATCACACTGGAATAAATACCGAACTTGGTATTGAATGCCATATACATCCCTCTATACTTTCCCATATCATCATGCTGACCGTTCGACCCCAAAAAAGTGACAAGAAAAACCTTCCTGTCAAACCTTACCCTGCCACTATAGACAAATTCCGGCTACACCTAGTGTAGCCAGCGGGAACAAAATAATACAAATTAACCTAGCCCGGCTACACATTCCCGGCTACACACAACATAGTCAAAACCTTACCGGCTACATTTAGTAGCAACCCGGGTACACAAACCAAGTTCCCATCTCCCGGCTACCCTAGCCTGCACTACCGGCTACACCAAGCCAAAATCCTGCTACAGAATCAAACAGATTCTGGCTACTTAAAACGCTCCCGGCTACAGATCCACTGTAAATCTGGCTACAAATTTGTCTAATCCGGCTACAAAATCAATTCCGGTCACACACCCATGTGTAGCTGCATCTGAAAAAGTATAAAAGGAAGGCCCAAATTGTGTCTTGGCATCCAGACTCAAACTGACACTACAGTTCGCGTCAGGACAAATAAGCAAGAATCAAGCTTTTTGAAGAATTCTAAGTTTTATTTTAAATTTTGCGAGAGGTGCTTTCTTATAATTAACCAATTTCCGTAGCAGTAATCGTTAATTTATCAATTTCTGTAGCCTCAAAGCAACAATTTGACAGATGCAGATAAATAAGAAAATGTTAAGTGTGGTCACTAAATACAGGTAAAATATCATTTTCCCATACAATGGCAGCCGCTTATCTCGTTAGACAGATATACTATTGAATTTTGCTAGCAGAAAGCAGATTATCTGCCTAAACAGAATGTTAACAGATTTTATGTTAAATCTCGATATGTCGGTATCAGCAAAATTATATCGATATGACTTGTGCGAAG
The DNA here is from genome assembly GCA_034401795.1 of Chaetoderma sp. LZ-2023a. Taxonomy (NCBI): domain Eukaryota; kingdom Metazoa; phylum Mollusca; class Caudofoveata; order Chaetodermatida; family Chaetodermatidae; genus Chaetoderma; species Chaetoderma sp. LZ-2023a. Next base: position 997,337 of record CM067360.1, read on the forward strand.
ATGTACTGCTCTATATCAAATCATCTGCATTCTTGCAGCTAAGCTAACCCACAGGAACATTCAGGATCAGAATCTCCCATTTTGTGTTTTCTGGTATATAAATGCATGTATTGGGTTTTTTAGCTTTTTTTTCAGGTGATTATATCCTGTGGCTTAGCTTAGCTGCTTCACCCATGTTGGGATCGATTTATCTGCAATATATCATGAATGGATCGATATAGACCATCTTTAATACTTCTTCAATACTTTCAAATTATTCAACAGAATGTTTATTAAATAGTAAAGACATACAATTCATACAACCCGATGGACTATTAAGCATTTTTAAAGATGATCTAAATCGATCCATTCATGATGTAATTGATTATAACATCGGCCTACATGTGACACAGTTGATTATGGCATCATATGATTGACTAAGAAACGGGATTCATCTATTGCAGAAAGTGGTCTCTTATGACAGGTGGTCTCTAGATACAGGTGGTCTTTATAGCCGATTTTACTGAAATCGATATTATGTAGCTATTGAGCCAGGGTTATTTCGGGCCCATTAACCTCTAATGTCTGGTTGATTCTATTTCAGAGGCGATTAGCGCTATTCTGACCTACACGGGGAGTTCACTGGAGTTACTACGTCGTAAGAAGATAAAGCGTGACTCTCTGTTCCAGTACCTTGTACAATCTAATATCGTGGAAGCGGTTACCTCTGATAAAAGTACGCTTATTAAGAGAATTCTGAGCCATTGGGGGTCAGAGATAAGAGATGATGATGACTTTGATATTGAGGTAGGTATATAGGTACAAAGATATATATGATGTGTTTGTTATCTACATTCCAAATTAATAGCTCTTTAATGGTCAAATTTGGTCACGAAAATCATAATATTTACTTATTGTATGTCCATTTGCAGGCCAAGTAATGACTATTTTTGACAATTTGCCACTGGATTGACTGGCTCGTTTATCTGAGCCAGGCATTCCAGTGGTAAATTTTCTAAAATAGTCATCTCTTGGCCTGCGAATTAGCATTCCCGAAGACTACTGCAGAGGCCTGTTTTGAGCGGCTTGACATTTAAAAAGTTAAACAGGAACAGTCAGAGATTACTGACCCTCACCGTCCAGTTTTCGTTACATTGTAAAAAGTTTTCAAATTTTCCAGAGTTTGGGGATTTTTCCTGATCACACCCACAGTTATGAAATCCTCATGTGTGCTCACAGTTGTTCTTCTGTTAAAATTGGAGCCAATTGGACTAGTAGTTTCCAAAATATCCATACATGTAGATTCAGGATTTGATCCTATCTGGAATTTTAACAACATCATGGCTAAAGTGTGGAAAGCCTCCATTATGGTAAGTTCCATTGTTGTGTTAAAATTTGAGCCAAATTGGATCTATAAACTTTTAGATACATCTATGGACATACAGAGAGACAGACAGGCTGACAGTAAGACAGCGAGATGGACGGACATACCCTAGTAACCGGGAGCTGTATATATGGTGATACGATATGCCTGTTTTCAGTAACTAGTCTTTGAATGTCGCATATGAAGATGGCCTGACTAACAAGCCAGCTCTGCCCCCTCCACACCACATACAGCCACCCCATGTTTTAAGCCACTCACATAATCCATTGAAAAGCATTTCTCATTTAGCCGTGGATCATATATTGTCCAGAGTGTAATGCGGACATGCAATGATCAGTGACAGAGCTCTGCGCCATTGTGAGACACCATGACGCCCTACATGGTGACAGCTCTGCTATTGCGAGTCACTGTGATTTGCTCCCTGGTGACAGCTCTGCACTATTGACTGTGACAGTGATGCCATAGATGGTGACAGTTCTATGCTCAATGTGAGTCACTGACTACATGGTGACAGTTCTATGCTAAATGTGAGTCACTGACTACATGGCGACAGTTCTATGCTAAATGTGAGTCACTGACTACATGGTGACAGAGCTCTAGTATATTGGATTTGTGAAACACTGTGACTACACAGTGACAGCTCTACATGCTATTGTTAGTCATTGTAACTCCCTACATTGTGACACAGCTCTGTGCTATTGTGACTCATGGTGACACTGCTCTGTGCTATTGTGATTCATGGTGACACATCTCTGTGCTATTGTGAATCATGGTGAGATAGCTCTGTGCTATTGTGAGTCATGGTGACATAGCTCTGTGCTATTGTGAGACATGATGGCATAGCTCTGTGCTATTGCGAGTCATGGTGATATAGCTCTGTGCTATTGTGAGTCATGGTGGCATAGCTCTGTGCTCTTGTGAGTCATGGTGGCATAGCTCTGTGCTATTGTAAGTCACAGTGAGTCTGTGCTCTTGTGAGTCATGGTGGCATAGCTCTGCGCTATTGTGAGTCATGGTGGCAAAACTCTGAGCTATTATGAGTCATGGTGACATAGCTCTGTTATTGTGAGTCATGCTGACATAGCTCTGTGCTATTGTGAGTCATGGTGACATAGCTATGTGCTATTGTGAGTCATGGTGGCATAGCTCTGTGCCATTGTGAGTCACTGTGCGTCTGTGACTCCCTACATGGTGACATAGCTCTGTGCTATTGTGAGTCACGGTGACATAGCTCTGTGCTATTGTGAATCATGGTGACATAGCTCTGTGCTATTGTGAGTCAGTGACATAGCTATGTGCTTTTGTGGTTCACCGTGAAATAGCTCTGTGCTATTGTGAGTCACGGTAACATAGCTCTGTGCTATTGTGAGTCACCGGGACTCACTACATGTTGACAGAGCTCTGCTATTGTGAGTCAGTATGACTGTTTACATGGTGACAGAGCTCTCTACTATTGTGAGTCACCATGACTGCTTACATGGTGACAGAGCGCTCTGCTATTGTGAGTCATCATGACTGCTTACATGGTGACAGAGCTCTCTGCTATTGTGAGTCACTGATGCTGGCTTACATGGTGACAGAGCGCTCTGCTATTGTGAGTCATCATGACTGCTTACATGGTGACAGAGCTCTCTGCTATTGTGAGTCACTGATGCTGGCTTACATGGTGACAGAGGTCTCTGCTATTGTGAGTCATCATGACTGCTTACATGGTGACAGCTCTGCTATTGTGAGTCAGCATGACTGTTTACATGGTGACAGCTCTGTGCTATTGTGAGTCACCATGACTGCTTACATGGTGACAGAGCTCTGTGCTATTGTGAGTCACCGTGACTGCTCACATGGTGACAGAGCTTTCTGCTATTGTGAGTCACCATGACTGTTTACATGGTGACAGCTCTGTGCTATTGTGAGTCACCATGACTGCTTACATGGTGACAGAGCTCTGTGCTATTGTGAGTCACCGTGACTGCTCACATGGTGACAGAGCTTTCTGCCATTGTGAGTCACCGTGACTGCTCACATGGTGACAGCTCGGTGCTATTGTGAGTCACCATGACTGCTTACATGGTGACAGAGTGCTCTGCTATTGTGAGTCATCATGACTGCTTACATGGTGACAGAGCTCTGCGCTATTATGAGTCACTGATGCTGGCTTACATGGTGACAGAGCGCTCTGCTATTGTGAGTCATCAGGACTGCTTACATGGTGACAGAGCTCTCTGCTATTGTGAGTCACTGATGCTGGCTTACATGGTGACAGAGCTCTGCGCTATTATGAGTCACTGATGCTGGCTTACATGGTGACAGAGCTCTCTGCTATTGTGAGTCATCATGACTGCTTACATGGTGACAGCTCTGCTATTGTGAGTCACCATGACTGTTTACATGGTGACAGCTCTGTGCTATTGTGAGTCATCATGACTGCTTACATGGTGACAGCTCTGCTATTGTGAGTCACCATGACTGTTTACATGGTGACAGAGCTCTTTGCTATTGTGAGTCACCATGACTGCTTACATGGTGACAGAGCTCTGTGCTATTGTGAGTCACTGTGACTGCTCACATGGTGACAGAGCTTTCTGCTATTGTGAGTCACCGTGACTGCTCACATGGTGACAGCTCTGTGCTATTGTGAGTCACCATGACTGCTTACATGGTGACAGAGCTCTCTGCTATTGTGAGTCACCGTGACTGCTTACATGGTGACAGAGCTCTTTGCTATTGTGAGTCACTGTGACTGCTTACATGGTGACAGAGCTCTCTGCTATTGTGAGTCACCGTGACTGCTCACATGGTGACTTCTCCTTCGATCAATACTCACCATTCTGTTACTTCTGATATACAGCTGGCCCTGACAGCGGCTCTAGGATTATAGACTTAGAAAGCTTTACCGACTCCTGGGAACCGGGTACTCGGCTCCCAACTGCCGAGTACCCGTTTACCATAGAGCTCATTCTTGTTTGCATAGCAACAAGAGCAATACATGCTTTTTGCATTAAGGATTTTAGTGTTTTAAAATAATCTAAGTCTTTAATCAGTGATAGTTTGTGTGTTCTGAAAGGATAACTAAGGACTATGGAGAATACCGCCCAAGACAACCAGGTTGTATTGTTCTTTATTATCCATAGTTAAAAGACTTAGGTCTCTAAATTTCGTTGTGTCGCATGTTCCAATTTCTGACCCCATAGAATCTGGGACGTGTGCTAACAACGATATATGCCAGACGATCGCCTTCTTTAAACCCCAACAGGCGATCGGCAGATATGAAAATAGGTGTTTGCTACGGTATTTCTAACACGAATATCGGCTGACGTCGTTCTCCGTAGAATCCGAGCGGGTGACGTCACACCCGGTCGCTCGGATGTTTATGTGAAGAAAATTTTTTTCATTAATTCACGCATCTTGTTCTGGGTGCTGCGTACTAAAAATGGTACCGGAAACTTTAGAATGATCAAGTTTACGTGCGATCACGATCGGTTTGCAATGATCGGTGGTTTCAAAATTCTTGAGTAGATGTGTGGTCTGCGTTTTACCGTGTGAGACAGCAGTTGTTATACATTTTGTTGTTTTCGTCACATATCGTGCTGCGTTCGTTAGGAGTATAATTGATATTGATTAGTAAATATACCCTGAATGCTATGCGATATGATTCCTGGAGCCGTTACACATCCTGTAGGATCTATTATGGGTGTGTTGTGCCCGGCGCGTACTTGTCGTCATAATCAATGCGATCGTTGTTGTAACGTGGCGGGGTGGGGTGCGGGGAGGTTACGGTTAATTTATGAGTCAAAATATTTGAAAATTAATTGTCTGCCTTCCATCCGTGTCTCGTTCGGCTTGTTTATTGTAGGTTTGTGCTTATTTTATAGGCCAAGCCAGCCCCGCCATCATGTGACGACTGCCATAAGTTTGTCCGTGTAATGTTCAAGGACCATGTCTATTTTAGGTGTGCCCTGTGTAATATAGATCATAGGTGTAATGTTTGTGCAGTGTGGTCCGTCGAAACGATGGTTAAGTTCCTTGCCCAGAAGGACTTGGCTGGGTCTGACGTGGGGTCAGGCGGTCCGAGAGGAAATCGTGGAGCGCCCGGTTCGGCCGGTGGGGGTGCTCCACGTCCCCAGCTGGAGGTGGCGGAGATGGCACCGCCGGCGTGGTTTGGTCCGGCTATGCAGGGTTTTCTGCATAGCGTTCTGTCCACGCTGGTGTCGTCCCTGCTACCAAAGGTTGGGGGGCAGTTTCTCCCCATGCCTGGTACGGATCCTGTCCTCGGACAGGATTCTGGACTGGTTACCGAGGGGGCCGTCTCGTACGGCCCCCTGGCGGTCCCGTCTGGCTTCGGCCAGACGGGTTCTGTCTCTCTGCGGCCACCTCCGGGTGGTCCAGTAGCGATGGCCGGTCCGTCAGGTGTGGGAGCCGTCCGCCAGGACGGCTCCACGGTTTATTCGTCTAGTGACGGCTCTTCGGAGTCTGAAGACGATGAGGCCGAGGAGGAGAGGTTGCTGCGGCCCGTGAAGCCGCAGGTGGAGAATATGGAGGTTGATTCCGTCCAGGACAGAACCGGCCTCCATTTGTCTGGTTTGGCGCAAGCCAGGTCAGCGGCTCCACCTGCGGCTGAGGCCAACCCGTTACCGTGCACCGGTTCCGCGCGGCTTGGTTTGTCACCAGCCGTCAGGGGAACGGGTGTGCCGGGCCAGGCGTGGTACTCACCTATCTCGCCTGGTCCGGCAGCCGGACATGGGGTGCCGTTGGCGCCTGTGTCCGGCTATGGTTCCGCGACGGTTACGGGTCCGTACGGTTTTCCGTGCGGACCTACCCCATGGACCGGAGTGTTTCATGGGGTGGCGGCGGAACCGTGTGGTAGCGGAGTGCCTGGCGTGTCAGCCGTGGCTCCTTGCCGGGAGGCCATGGCTGGCAGACCCGTGAGCACGTCAACGGGTGACGTGTTTGCGGGGGTATCTTCTTCGGAGGTAGATTGGTCTGATGCTCTGGCGTGGCTAGCCAGAGTGGACCCGTCTGTGGTTTCGGCCACGGCCGATGAAGATGCGCCCCGTCCGTCGGTTGCGTCGATTAGGACGGGGATTTTGCCCGCGGCCCGGATCCAGTCAGTGGGACTGGATCCACGGTTCATTGATTTGTTGGATGCTATTTATAGTAAACAACTAATGACCAAGGGTCAGCTCCTTGCGGCCTCCAGGGAGGTGCGGGCAAGATGTCGTATTCCGCGGGGTGAATACGACAGGTATGGTGTAGTCCCGGTCCGGCACTAGTGGATAAGGCCCAGGTACACTAGGAAGAAGTCCTGGCCCTATGTGATGAGGGTGTGAGGGCAGCGATGAGCGCTGTCAATCACTCCTATCGTCTACTTCAGTCGGTGTGGGCTGAAGCGGGGGCAGGCCACCCTGTGCCACCTGTGGCGCTATCGTGCGTTAATGACGGCTTGGTGCTGTCAATGGACGCATTGGCAAGGGTGCAAGCGCGTGTGACGAAGTCCAGGAGGCAAATGGTCATTGACCATATGCGTCCGGCTACGGCAGTCAGGGAACGTCTTCTTGGGACGCCCCTGACAGGGCCTAGCATCTTTGGTGGCCAATCGCGGGCCATCTTAGAGGACACCGCCAGTATTGCGCAGAATCGGTTAGCGGTAAATCTACAGCTAGAGCTAGTGCGGCAAGCGCATGCACTAGGGGCTATGGGCAAGCCGCTAACGGGACAGCCTTCAAAGAAACAGAAAAAGCATAAGAGCAAGGCGAAAGCCAGGCCTATTGCGACGTCTGTTTCGGCTGGGTTCTCGGAGCCACCGCCGGCGAAGAAACCCAGGAAGGTTGTAGAGGCGCCTACCCTCCCCAATGTTGCTCCTGCCCGCCCTAGAGGTGGGAAGGGCAAGGGGAAGGGTAAGGGTAAGGCCTCAAAGGGCGGACAGAAGGGGCCGAAGCGTACCTGAGGGTACGCAAGCTCCCTTCATATCCGCCTGGACCGCACCTGTGCGACAGGATCAGCGGTGCCAGTTATACCCGTCGTGCCTAGAACGAAATGGTTCTCACTCTCTCTCATTAAGAAAGGGGGGGGGGGGGGGCGGACTGCGAGCCGGACAACCCCGTTAGACGTCGAGACGTCTATGGTGGGTGGAAGGCTCATGCGTTTCGTTGAGGCTTGGCGAGGTGTGACGTCAGACAGTCTGGTCCTGGGATGGTTATCCCAGGGTTACATGCCGGAGTGGTGGGACTTTCCGCCACAAAATCTGTCTTTGGCACCTGTCTGGACACCCGTACCAAGGGAGCCAGACAAGTTAGAAGCCGTTCAAAAGGAAGTGTCGGGTTTGCTTCTGAAGGGAGAATAAAACCAGCAAACCGGAACACTCCAGGCTTCTATTCAAACATGTTCCTTGTCCCCAAGAGCACAGGGGGATGGAGACCCATACTCAATCTCAGGCCATTAAATTGGTTTATCCATACGCCTCGGTTCCAGATGGAAACGCCGAGGTCGGTAATGGCAGGATTGAGGAAGGGAATGTGGTGTGTATCGATCGATCTGAAAGATGCATATTTCCACATTCCGATGAATCGGAGTTGGCACAAGTTTCTGAGATTTGCGTTTCAGAATCAAGTATGGGAGTTTACAGTTCTCCCGTTTGGCCTGTCGACAGCTCCGAGGGTTTTCACAAGAGTGGTCCTTGCGGTGACAGCGTTTCTCAGAAAAGAGAACGTGGCGCTACACACCTACATAGACGACTGGCTGCTCAAGGCAGACTCGGCAGCCAGGTTGAACGTGGATACTGCTCTGACTCTGAAGTTACTTTCAGATCTAGGCTGGATAGTCAACGAGGAGAAATCCGAGTTGACGCCCACTCAACATTTCGTTTATTTGGGGATGCGATTCGACCTCGAGGAGGGCAGGGTTTACCCATCAGAGCCCAGAGTGGTGTCTCTGTTAGCCATCCTCAGGAGTTTTCGAGTGGGAAACCACATTCAGGCGAGGCGGTTCCTTCAGATGCTGGGCATGATGGTCTCCATGGAGCAGGTTATCCCGTACGCTGCTCTAATGCGAAGACCTATCCAGTTGTATCTGATGTCTCTGTGGAAACAGAGAACAGAACCCCTGTCAAAACTGGTGCCAGTTTTGGAGCCGATAATATCGCATCTTCTATGGTGGAAACAGCGTCAGAATCTCCTAATAGGGGTTTCGCTGCACCTACCCCACCCCCAGCTGTCCGTTTACACGGATGCATCGCTGGAGGGGTGGGGTGCCTGCCTGGGAGAACACCAGGTCTCGGGCACATGGACTCTCCAGGCGAGTCAGCTGCATATCAATCTGTTGGAAATGATGGCAGTGGAACTGGCGTTGGAAGAGTTCCTTCCGATGATCAGGGGCATGGTGATATTGATACGGTCGGTCAATTCGACAGTAGTATCATATATAAATCGCCAAGGCGGGACCAGGTCGCCCACTCTGTGTATCAGGGTGTGGCACTTGATTCAATGGTGCAGGAATTACTCGGTTGTTTTGAAAGCAGCTCGTATTCCTGGCCGATTGAACATTCTGGCGGATACTTTGTCTCGCAGACAGAGAATCCTGCCAACAGAATGGTCCCTCAACCCTCCAGTTCTGCGACGGATCTTCGAGCATTGGGGCAAACCCAACGTGGACTTGTTCGCCACAAAGGAAAATGCTCAAATCATGACATATGTCTCGCCGATTACAGATCCAAATGCCGTCGATACAGACGCTCTGGCGATAAGCTGGAGAGGGATGCACGCTTACGCGTACCCACCCACCATTCTTCTACCGAAGGTATTGGTGAAGGTCAGGGAGGAACCGTGTCTGGTCCTGCTAATAGCGCCGTATTGGCCGAGCAGGGCGTGGTTCACGGATCTTCTAGATCTGCTGGTGGAAAATCCTGTGCAGTTGCCCGAGATTCCGAACATAATCTCCCAGGCCAAGGGACGCTTCCTACACGAGCGTCCCGAAATGTTCAATTGACTGCGTGGATGTTATCAAACAACGTTCCACGTCGGAAGGCTTTTCTCGACAGGCTGCTGATTTCATCGCGGCTGCGAGAAGGAGGTCAACCTTCAAGTCATATAACAACAAGGTTAACAGATTTGCAGACTGGTGTGAAGAAAAGGGTATTGATACCTTTCAATCCACTATCAGCAAATAGCAGACTTTCTCTGTGAGCTGTTCTTTTGAGGACTAGCTCCCGTCACAGTTGCTGGATACAAGTCAGCTTTGGCATCAGTTATCCCTTGTCTAGCCAACAGGGATAGTCCAGAGGTGGCCCAGTTAAATGTGATGTTGAAGGGAATGAGCAATCTCCGCCCGAGACAACCGGTAGTCATTCCAGCCTGGAGTCTATCTTTAGTGCTTAATGTACTGGCCAAGCACCCTTTCGAACCGTTGCGTTCGGCTAGTCTAAAGCATTTGACTGTAAAGGCGGTCTTTCTATTGGCAGCTTCCTCAGCTAGAAGGCGCAGTGAGATCCATGCGCTTTCGGCAGAGAGGAACCGATTTATTGTTTCTGGAGAAGGTCTGCGTCTTCTGCCAAGAGCAGAGGTTATGTCAAAGAACCAATCTTTGAGATATCCCGGCAAACCGATCATTATACCGAAGTTAACTAGGTTTGATCGTGATGCCAGTGTCTGGTGCCCGGTCCGTGCTTTGACTAAGTACAAGAAACGGACTGACTCGTTACGGTCGAACGATAGACATCTGTGGATCTGCCATAAAAAGTCTTATGGCACCGCATCCATGGATACTATCTCTCGTTTGGTGGTCGAATGCATTCAGACTACTCACGAGATGGCGACTGGGCACCAGGTGCAAGGCGTAAGGACACACAATGTCAGAGGAATAGCCGCCTCGACCGCCCTTTACAATGGTGTTCCGTTAGAGGACATCATGGCCGTTGCACAATGGCACTGTGAGTCCTCATTCACGGATTACTATATGAGGGATGTGTCAGACTCAGCCAATCCACTCGCTTTAGCTGTTTTCAAACGATAGTTAGTGACCACACTGCTTTTCACCCTTTTCTCACTTTGGTAAGAAAAGAACCTAAAGCAGGCATGGTCAGGCGAGAGGATGTCAACCAGATTGTGTCACCGATGGCCGAACCGGTGAATGGTTGGAGGCGGTACGTCTGAAGTCCAATTATCATAAGGTAATTCAATAAGTGAGAGTTTTTTGTATTATGTATATGTATCATGTTCATTCATCTTATATATTCATGCTCATTCCCAGGCTAATACATGGAATATGCAGGGAGTAGTTAACCCTCTTGGCATATTTGTGTTTTCAGGCGAGATACATGTTCGTTAGTTCTCTCCCTTTTCTTAGGAGGAAAAAGGGGGGAGGGGCTGTGACGCGAATGTGATTCGGTTCTGTGAACTTGACGGTCCTTTTAGGTCTCCGTTAGTCAAGTTTGAAGTCTAAAATCTTTCTCCAAGGGGCAAAATTAGCATTTATGGCTTGCCCCTTCCCACCAGGTTACTGATCAAATCTGGTGTATATCAGAAGTAACAGAATGGTGAGTATTGATCGAAGGAGAATGCAGGAAATGTCAATTTCCCTTTCTCCGAGATCTAACAATACTCACCATTCTGTTACGGACCCAGCCTCCCAGCCCCACGGAGGCAAGCCATAGTTTTCTCTTGTTTGGTGGCTATGCAAACAATATGAGCTCTATGGTAAACGGGTACTCGGCAGTTGGGAGCCGAGTACCCGGTTCCCAGGAGTCGGTAAAGCTTTCTAAGTCTATAATCCTAGAGCCGCTGTCAGGGCCAGCTGTATATCAGAAGTAACAGAATGGTGAGTATTGTTAGATCTCGGAGAAAGGGAAATTGACATTTCCTGCAATCTCTGTGCTATTGTGAGTCACTGTGACTGCTCACATGGTGACAGAGCTTTCTGCTATTGTGAGTCACTGTGACTGCTTACATGGTGACAGCTCTGTGCTATTGTGAGTCACCATGACTGCTTACATGGTGACAGAGCTCTGCTATTGTGAGTAGGGCTGCGCGGTTTGGCTTACAGCCATATCGGTTTCGATATGACTTTTCATATCGGTTTTAACCGAATATCGGTTTTATGGACATGAAACAAAAAATTTAAATGATAAAAAATAGCACGAAAACAGAACGTATTTTCACGCCCTGATACATTCGTAACGTTTTACACCTTTAAAGCTTAATATACCTTATAATATCCATCATCGCGGGAGTGAAATTATTAATTAGACCGCTTAAATATTACGCACAGTTAAATAAACATCGTTTATTTTGTCAAAATTAATCATAAATCAGTAAAACAGGTTGCGAAAAGACGTAGCCTAATCACGTGATTGTAATTAATTATGATGTAATTATCTCCCTTTCTTCTTTCATTTCCAATTCGGCCCGAGGACGAAATCATGCCTTGAAGAAAATATTAACTGTATTATTGCGAACGCGAATTTCATAAGTTAATATGATATTGTGTATAGAAGATAACGTTTTAAAAACGGTTTGAGCAAAAATTTTACTTAAAATTATATCCTAATCAGCAAAATGTATTCAGCATTATATTTATTGGCGAGATTTTTATGCAATCGGGCGATTTAGTTTTGGGACTACTTTGCATTATGTTAATTAGCCGGTGACGTAAATAAAATGGATGCCGTTGTTTAGAAATGTTTTCCCCGATACAAATTTCAATGACAAATTCCCGCGTTAGTATTGTGTTTTATATTGCAAATTTATCTGAGACTACCAGAGAAAAGACGAGTGGATATTTATTTAATTAATTCGCTGCTTGATTTCTCTCGGCGTACAGCGAGTTACATGGAGTTACACAATATGCGCAATCCGGGCCACGTTCAATTATTAGTTGCCCCGAACGTAGCTTAATGGAAAGTCTGGCCATTATTATTCATTACGATTTTCATGCTCGTTAGTATCTTTTATTTTTGACAATCCTGATACGAAAAACCGAAAATATGTTCATATTCGGTTTTTCGATATTTATTTTTTATAATCGGTTATGAAACCGTCAGTGCGGGATATCGGTTTTAAATATTGTATCGGTATATCGCGCAGCCCTAATTGTGAGTCACCGTGACTGCTTACATGGTGACAGAGCTCTCTGCTATTGTGAGTCACCGTAACTGCTTACATGGTGACAGAGCTCTGTGCTATTGTGAGTCACCGTGACTCCTCATATGGTGACAGAGCTCTCTGCTATTGTGAGTCACCATGACTGCTCACATGGTGACAGAGCTCTCTGCTATTGTGAGTCACCATGACTGCTCACATGGTGACAGAGCTCTGTGCTATTATGAGTCATCATGACTGCTTAGATGGTGACAGCGCTCTGCTATTGTGAGTCACCATGACTGCTTACATGGTGACACAAAGATGTGCTGCTTAACTGTTTGCTTGCTGAATTTCTGAAGACTATTTTCGATGGAATTTAACTCTGGATGATGAATATTTTGACAACAATTTGACTGAAAGTTGTTGGTGACTAAACCACCAACAGCTTTCAGTCAAATTGTTATTCAGTAGATCCAGAATTATTGCTCACTGAAATTATTGTTTGGTAGCTTGCAGCAGTCATGGCAGTCAGACAGCTGTGTCACATGCACGCTATACAGAGCATATGCTTTACCTGCTAAAGAATATTCAGACGATCTTGTTAAAAATATCCCCAATTCCTATTAAAAATAAATAAATTTCACAAGGGGTTGACTTCTGTTCTATAGCTTACATTAAACTGAACAGTCAAATTCAGGCAACGCCTCAATAATACATGTACATAGCGTACTCGACCAAGTTTTGTTGTAAACCTTTGTCCTCAACAATGTTTTGCAATGAAAAGTACTCATGTGTAAGTCACAGAAGCATAAAATCATTGTTGAATGATGTCTCCAGCAATCTCTCTGATACCAGCATGTTTGATATTTTCCTCAAAGGTTGGTCATGTGCCGTGTTTGCCAACAAACTAAATTAAACATTGTTGGTGATCTGGAGTAGTTGAGAGAAAAATGTTGAAACAGTACTATTCAACATTACCTAATTAACGATCACAGCAACTTTGCACAGTTTTGTCGTTGTTGCATCTGCAGAGCTAAAAGAAAGGGATTGTTCTATTTGGTGTAGAAAACTTGTTTCAGCCAGCATGTTGGCCGCCAACTGTTTTATGCTAGCAAAATTTGGCCATGTGCAGGTCACAAACAATGAATGGATCAGGTGTGTCACTCAAATATATGATGTCATAATCAATTACATCACATGTAGGCTGACATCACAACCATAATACATATTGAATAACATATCTAACCCCGTCATGAACATTGAATAATCTGTTATGTGTGCAAATTGTATCTTTCCTATTTATATAAACATTCTGTTGAATATCTTGAAATGAATTTGACTGGGCACTGTTGCTGCCTATCACCAGTCAAGCAAGTTTCCAAATATTCAACAGCTTACCTGTATAGTTACCTTGAAATTGGGATTCTAGTAATTGAAGATTCAAAATATATAAATCGATCCAAACACATGGGCAGTGTTTTGCTAAAATGGGTATAGAATAGCTAGAAATGGACGGAGAATAGCTAGAAATGGACGGAGAATGGCTAGAAATGGGCGGAGAATAGCTAGAAATGGACGGAGAATAGCTAGAAATGGATGGAGAATAGCTAGAAATGGGCGGAAAATAGCTAGAAATGGGCGGAGAATAGCTAGAAATGGGCAGAGAATAGCTAGAAATGGGCGGAGAATTGCTAGAAATGGGCGGAAAATAGGTAGAAATGAACGGAGAATAGCCAGAAATGGGCAGAGAATAGCTAGAAATGGGCGGAAAATGGCTAGAAATGGACGGAGAATAGCTAAAAATGGGCGGAGAATAGCAAGAAATGGGCGAATAGCTAGAAATGGGCGGAGAATAGCTAGAAATGGGCGGAAAATGGCTAGAGATGGGCAGAGAATAGCTAAAAATGGGCGGAGAATAGCAAGAAATGGGTGGAAAGTAGCTAGAAATGGGCGGAAAAGAGTTAGAAACATGAGAAATTGGTGGGGTAGCTAGAAATGGGCCCCTCTATTACATAAAACAATGTTTCTGTTGGAATCTAGCAAACGTTGGCAGTGTCCTATAAGTGTCCTTTAAGCTTCAAGCCACTAGAACAGTACAAACATTTATAATTAATATGTTACATGTACATGCAGGTTTTATTATTTGATTGTTTTCTCTCATTTCGTTATCTCTCATTTCGTGCTAGTAATCAAATTAGATGTTTGATAGCGATATATCTCAGATGTCATTAATAGAGGCAACTGCGAGGGCGGTGGTGTAGAATTTGTTCTTGTTTACTATACCTTGTTAATTACATGAAATGTGTTACTTTTCTGCAATTTGTTTTTGCAGGTCGACGATGACTCTTCCTCGTTAGATCTCAGTATAGCCAGTTCTGAGACCAGGCTCCTACCTGCCATGCCACCAGTAAATCGTCAGTTTTCGAACAACATAGCTACTGGGTCAGGCGATGTTCCTCAACCATTGTCATGGCAACAACCATTCAGTGCAAATCACACATCTCACAACGTGGCAATCAATCAAGGCAGGCCAAGCCAGGATATCCATCAACAGTTGTCATGGCAGCAACAACGACATAGTATCAATCATACGTATAATAATACATTTGTCATTAATCAAAGCCAGCCACAACAGGACATCGCGCAGCAACATGTATCTGCAGAAGTTGTCAAAACTTCTGTGCCAAGTGAACTCTTGACCATGGCTAAAGAGTTCATTGATTGGTTCTTCAAACTATTGAATTCACATAACCCTTTATTAATACAGCAAAACAACCAGCAACCCCTCGGTGACTTTGGACCACATCATTTCTGGGAAGATGTCAAATTGGATCTTCTCTTGCATATTTCTAATGACAGGCAATCAGATGAGTACCTAGGATCAACATTAGTTTCTCAAAGATTCTTAGCATTCGTACAAGAAGAAAATCTAATCTTCAACCCAAACATAAGCATTGAAGGGTTGAAAGTAAAATCAGAAGCACATGGTTTGGTGTTGATTATGACATGCGGGACGATTCATAGAATAGGCCAGTGCCTCGGTGTCTTTGAACAAGTGTTTGGTCTTGTCCGCGATCCGACAATAGAAAATAACTGGAAGATCAAATTATGTCGGTTAAGAATACAGAGTTCTGATGGATTAACTGAAGGATCGACTCTACCACGATTAGGAGCCGCGAATGAATTCCCTGCTATAGGGCCATCATGAGTTCTGATGGATTAAATGATGTATCGACTCTACCACGATTAGGAGCCGTGAATGAATTCCCTGCTATAGGAACATCGTGAGTTCTGATGGATTAACTGATGTATCGACTCTACCACGATTAGGAGCCATGAATGAATTCCCTGCTATAGGAACATCATGAGTTCTGATGGATTAGCTGATGTATCGACTCTACCACAATTAGGAGCCGTGAATGAATTCCCTGCTATAGGAACATCGTGAGCGCTGTACAATACTGAGAAATGTTCTAATTTTTAGACCAGTCATCACTTGGATTTCAAATTCCTAATTTCACTTCCATTTCATATGCTACAGTACAGCTCATAAATAAGTTAACATGTTAGAAATGTTCCAAAACAAAACCAGAAACATTCTAGTTAGTATAATTTTGAAAACGATGTAAGAAATATTCTGTTGAAAATTTTAGACTTGATTTGATTGGAAGCCATTGCTGCCTTAGGCAGCAATGGCTTCCAATCAAATTATGTTCAAAATATTCAACAGTATATTTTATTTTGCTTTTGAAACATGTGGGTGTACTGTAACTGGTGTTCATTTTGAAAATGCGGGGGGGGGTGTTCTGTCAAAAACAGCAACATCTTTCAGCAATATTATTTCCAGAAACCATTTGTCATTATAATACATGTGACGTAGTTGATTATGATGCGATTGACAGATTGTATCTTTCCAATGATAGTGACATGTTGATTATCAATTGAAACATCCTGCTGCATTATGTGGCATCCGCTTCAAGTCAAATTCAATATGAAATATTCAACAGTTTGACTCTCATCAAAATATCATGTAACCGTACCAGTGCACCTTTCCCATTTATTCATCAATCAGATGACGTCATAATTAACTATGTGACATGTAGGATGATGTCATAATCAATAATGTCATGAATGACATAGATAAGTTCGTCACGAACGCTTAATTGGTGATGGACTAACCATTGTTGTACAAATTACTATTTAATAAACATGCTGATAGGCAGCAATAGCACCTAGTCAAATTTGTTTCAAAATATCCAACAGCTTACCTGTATAGTTTTCAGCAAGTTGATAATCAGGTAGTTCACAGATCAATTGATCCCAACACATGTGTAGGTGGAGCTTAGCTAGAGATTGGCGGGGCAAAGCTGGATTCCTTCATTGTTTGCATATTGGTTATCCTGAGTACAAATGTGGAGAACCAATCACTGGTTACATAGATGTTTTACCACAAATATTGAATCATTTATCGGAAAATGAAAATTTAGTCTGTGGACTTTGTACCTAAAAGTCATCATATATATATATATATATATATATATATATATATATATATATATATATATATATATATATATATATATCCATATATTTTCAAATCTTAGTCAGAAATTGTTGTATTTGTACACATTTTAGGATCTAAAGCTTCTCGAAGTGTGAGTGTGTCAAAATGAAGATTTTATTGTAAAAGCGGCATTGTCACCTATTGTGAATACATTTTTTAATGTGTGACTTGTGAAATCAGAATATCAAAAAAATGAGAGGCAAATTGCTGGTTTCTAGCCGAAAGATAGGTTATTCAGATCAATGTTTGAATTACAGTGTGAATCCATGTTTGACTGACAGTGTGAATCCATGTGCGACTGACAGTGTGAATGCATGTGCGACTGACAGTGTGAATCCATGTTCGACTGACAGTGTGAATCCATGTTTGACTGACAGTGTGAATCCATGTTTGACTGACAGTGTGAATCCATCTTCGACTGACAGTGTGAATCCAGGTTTGACTGACAGTGTGAATCCATGTTCGACTGACAGTGTGAATCCAGGTTTGACTGACAGTGTGGATCCATGTTTGACTGACAGTGTGGATCCATGTTTGACTGACGGTGTGAATCCATGTTTGACTGGCAGTGTGAATCCATATTTGACTGACAGTATGAACCCATATTTGACTGAGTGTGAATCCATGTTTGAATGACTGTGTGAATGCATATTTGACTGACAATGGGAATCCATGTTTGAATGACTGTGTGAATCCATATTTGACTGACAATGGGAATCCATATTTGACTGACAGTATGAATCCATGTTTGACTGACAGTGTGTATCCATGTTCGACTGACAGTGTGGATCCATGTTTGACAGTGTGAATCCATGTTTGACTGACAGTGAATCCATGTTTGACTGACAGTGTGAATCCATGTTTGACTGACAGTGTGAATCCATGTTCGACTGACAGTGTGAATCCATATTTGACTGAGTGTGGATCCATGTTTGACTGACAGTGTGGATCCATGTTTGACTGACAGTGTGAATCAATGTTTGAATGACAATGTGAATCCATGTTTGACTGACAATGGGAATCCATGTTCGACTGACAGTATGAATCCATGTTTGACTGACAGTGTGAATCCATGTTTGACTGACAGTGTGAATCCATGTTTGACTGCCAGTGTGAATCCATGTTCGACTGACAGTATGAATCCATGTTTGACTGACAGTGGGAATCCATGTTCGACTGACAGTATGAATCCGTTTGACTGACAGTGTGAATCCATGTTTGACTGACATACATGTATATACTTGTTAATCTATGTTTGACTGACAGTGTGGATCCATGTTTGACTGACAGTCTGAATCCATGTTTGACTGACATACATGTATATACTTGTGAATCCATGTTTGACTGACAGTGTGAATCCATGTTCGACTGACAGTGTGACTCCATGTTTGACTGACAGTGGGAATCCATGTTCAACTGACAGTATGAATCCGTTTGAC
Source organism: Chaetoderma sp. LZ-2023a (assembly GCA_034401795.1). Taxonomy (NCBI): domain Eukaryota; kingdom Metazoa; phylum Mollusca; class Caudofoveata; order Chaetodermatida; family Chaetodermatidae; genus Chaetoderma; species Chaetoderma sp. LZ-2023a. The sequence goes on from CM067360.1 coordinate 1,015,772, forward strand.
TGACAGTGTGAATCCATGTTTGACTGACATACATGTATATACTTGTTAATCTATGTTTGACTGACAGTGTGGATCCATGTTTGACTGACAGTCTGAATCCATGTTTGACTGACATACATGTATATACTTGTGAATCCATGTTTGACTGACAGTGTGAATCCATGTTCGACTGACAGTGTGACTCCATGTTTGACTGACAGTGGGAATCCATATTCGACTGACTGTGAATCCATGTTCGACTGACAGTGTGAATCCGTGTTTGGTTGACAGTGTGAATCCATGTGCGACTGACAGTGTGAAGCCATGTTTGACTGACAGTGTGAAGCCATGTTTGACTGACAGTGTGAAGCCATGTTTTACTGACAGTGTGAATCCCTGTTTGACTGACAGTGTGAATCCCTGTTTGACAGACAGTGTGAAGCCATGTTTGACTGACAGTGGGAATCCATGTTTGACTGACAGTGGGAATCCGTGTTTGGTTGACAGTGTGAATCCATGTGCAACTGACAGTGTGATTCCCTGTTTGACTGACAGTGTGAAGCCATGTTTGACTGACAGTGGGAATCTATGTTTGACTGACAGTGTGAAGCCATGTTTGACTGATGGTTGGAATCCATGTTTGACTGACAGTGTGAATCCCTGTTTGACTGACAGTGTGAAGCCATGTTTGACTGACAGTGGGAATCCATGTTTGACTGACAGCATGAATCCCTGTTTGACTGACAGTGTGAAGCCATGTTTGACTGACAGTGGGAATCCATGTTTGACTGACAGCATGAATCCCTGTTTGACTGACAGTGTGAAGCCATGTGTGATTGAGCAGCTGAATCCATGAAGTAACAGGGACAGATGCTGAGACATACCCACTCGCCAAATAGTTTTTGAGAATAATTCTCATAGTTGGCTAATAAAAATCTGAAATAGGCTAAATTGCTGGCTAAGAGAGTTAATATTTGGCTTATAAAGTCCCAAACTATGCAAATTTAATGGCTAATGATTTCAAATGGGTACAGTAGATTTGTCCTTGGGTAATTCACTACAGGTGATTTCAGATGGGTAGCTCTGTCCTTTGGTAATTCACTTTGTACAGGTGATTTCAGATGGGTAGCTCTGTCCTTTGGTAATTCACTGTGTACAGGTGATTTCAGATGGGTAGCTCTATCCTTTGGCAATTCACTATGTACAGGTGATTTCAGATGGGTAGGTCTGTCCTTTGGTAATTCACTATGTACAGGTGATTTCAGATGGGTAGGTCTGTCCTTTGGTAATTCACTATGTACAGGTGATTTCAGATGGGTAGGTCTGTCCTTTGGTAATTCACTATGTACAGGTGATTTCAGATGGGTAGGTCTGTCCTTGTGTAATAGCATACATGTGATTTCAGAGATAAATGGCCTTAAAGGCTTTAAGGGTCCACTTGCCAAAATCAGCCTCTGTAGTGGTCTTAACCCTTTCACCAATCAACCGCCCCATATCTCATTTTCAACGCTACCATACAGGAAACCTGTCAAATGTTTTGAAATTAATTTAACTGGAAGGCATTGCTGGCTTAGGCAGCAACGACTTCCAGTCAAATTAATTTTGAAATATTCAACAGAATAAGTTCTATATCGTAAAGAATTTACTTTTTTAGGGATTTGTCAGTGAAAGGGTTAAGAAATGCCCTTTTGCACAACAAGAGAAGACTATTTTCGAAAAATTGCCTCTGAAATGGCTAGTTCAGAGCCAGCCATTCCAGTGGTATTTTTTTCAAATTTACTCTTCTCTTGGTCTTAAATTTAAATTTTTTGAACCATTAAAAGGATTGATTTTTTCCTGTGCCTGATTGAAGTACTGAAACTATTAAATACATATATACAGGTATTTGCCACTGTATTATAAACCTGCATGGCTACTTAATGAAACTGCTTGCTTCAGAAATATTTAACTATATGTTTATATATTATATTCTGGATTCTTTATACCTGCATCGCTGTACATGAATCCTGTGTCCATAGCTATTAACCCGTTCTTGAAATGACAAATCCCTGAAAAGTACATTCTTTACGATCATCGATGTATTGCATATTCTGTGGAATATTTTGAAATTAATATGACAGGAAGCAACGGCTTCCAGTCAAATTAATATCAAAATATACAAGAGTTTTCCTATATGGCTGCCTTGAAAATGAGATATGGAAAGTTCGTCGGTAAAAGGGTTATTGCCTACATGAACTCATGTTCACTTGTCTTTAGCTAGAGTGTTGCTGTGTATCTAAGTTGCTTAATGGAATCTTACAACAGCTTTCTGCACCACCATTTTCAAAATAAACTCACCTTTCCAGCATATTTTTAAAATTATAATTAGATTTTTGTCATGAGACAAATTCTTTGTTTCTACAGTAACATCATGTTTGTTTGTATCTTTATAAAAGACGGCATCACTCGCCTACATAAATAATTAATATACAGGGCTGTAGCTTATGCTTTATATCCAGAAAGGGCAGGTTTTAGTCGGTCTATTAGACATGTGTTAGAGGCTGTCCTCATCTTAAAGAGATGTTATTCTCTGAGAAGCCTACTCTAGATAGGTAACCCTGTCTATAACAGACACTATATAATATTAGCTAGCAAAAGTGCTCACTAAAGACGAGGAGTTGCTTAATTAATCCCAGTTGGTACATGGTAAATAGCTTTGTTGACCAAATGGTGTTGATTCCTTTATAAGGCGTCTGTTTGTAAGATCACCTATCTCACATAGTCGCCATCATTTGGCCCCAAATATAGATGTCCTATATGGATTTCTGTCCATGACTACTCGTGAGCTTTCTGTCCATGACTACTCATGAACTTTGTGTCAGTCATTATTCATGAGCTATGTGTCAGTGACGACTTATGAACTTTGTGTCAGTAACTACTCATGAGCTTTGTCAGTGACTACTCATGAGCTTTGTGTCAGTGACTACTCATGAGCTATGTGTCAGTGACTACTCATGAGCTTTGTGTCAGTGACTACTCATGAGCTATGTGTCAGTGACTACTCATGAGCTTTGTGTCAGTGGCTACTCATGAGCTTTGTGTCAGTGACTACTCATGAGCTTTGTGTCAGTAACTACTCATGAGCTTTGTGTCAGTGGCTACTCATGAGCTATGTGTCAGTGACTACTCATGAGCTTTGTGTCAGTGACTACTCATGAGCTATGTGTCAGTGACTACTCGTGAGCTTTGTGTCAGTGGCTACTCATGAGCTTTGTGTCAGTGACTACTCATGAGCTATGTGTCAGTGACTACTCATGAACTTTATGTCAGTGACTACTCATGAGCTATGTGTCAGTGACTACTCATGAGCTATGTGTCAGTGACTATAGTGCTAATCGGCTTTGTGTCAGTGGCTACTCATAAGCTTTGTGTCCTTGACTACGGTGCTAATCGGCTTTGTGTCAGTGGCTACTCATGAGCTTTGTGTCCTTGACTATGGTGCTAATCGGCTTTGTGTCGGTGGCTCAACTCATGAGCTTTGTGTCCTTGACTACGGTGCTAATCGGCTTTGTGTCAGTGGCTACTCATGAGCTTTGTGTCCTTGACTACGGTGCTAATCGGCTTTGTGTCGGTGGCTCAACTCATGAGCTTTGTGTCAGTGACTGTACTCAAGAGCTATAAGTGGGTCAAGTGAGCTTATGCCATGGAGGCTGTCCGTCTATCCATCTGTCAAATCACATCTCCTTTATGCTTTGACTGATTTCAACCAAATTCGGCTGGAAGGAACCTATGGTGGTAGGCTCCAGATCTTCTACTCTGAATTTTACTTGGTCAATTTTTTGGGCGGCCTTCGATTTTCCAAAAATCTTCTGGAAATCATTTAAAACGCTAATCCTCCAATTTAAATGGCCCGATCAATGAAACTTGGGTGGACTTATTCTATACTGGTAGGCTTCAACACTTCTAACGAGAATATTGATTGGTCACTGTTTCCGGCAGCCATCTTGGATTTTCCTAAGATTTCTGGAAATCAGTTAAAAGCCTATTCCTCATTAGCCATTTGACTGATTTCAAGTCGGCTGGAAGGACCATAGAGTGGTATGTTTCAGTTCTACTTTATTGTATGAATAATTATCAAATGAGAACGTTCGTTGATTGATCATTTCTTTAGGTGGTCATCTTGGATTTTATTTGGAATTATCCATCATGTCTATTGAAATGCAATTGGTTCAAATGTAGTGGTCCACATGAGCGTCACAGGCCCTAGGGCCTTTGTTATTAGTTATCACACTGATGTCAAAAGAACTAACTGTTACAGAGTCAGTAAAACAAAGACTGGTATATATTTTGGAAGCGATGTTGCTGAAAGCCATTGTATTCTTCGTCAGCAATGGCGGACAGCAACATTGTTTCTAAAATAAACACCAGTTGTCATGTAAAATGAATGGAATTTATCACCTTTCCTTTGTATATTTCTTTATCTTCTAGAAGAATTTGTGTTACATGCACATGAATGTTTTATGTGATTAATTGTTGATCGTTATAAGACTAAGCTGTGATCCTATTTTATATATGTATAATAATGATAAGTAAAATAAACATTTTACATTATCATAAATTCATAAAGTTAATCTATCTTTGTGTATTACCAATGAGTCCCTGTTGTCAAAGATATTAACCCTTTAACACTCACATCAGCCAAAAATAGCTTCTGCAGTGGTTTTGAGAAAGGTCAATTTGCAGACCAAGAGAAGACTATTTTTGAAAATTTACCACTGGAATGACTGGCTCAATAACCGAGTCAGTCATTCCAATGGTAAATTTTCAAAAATAGTCTTTTGGTCTGCAAATTGATATGTTCTATGAGAAATTTGAAATTTTTTTTAACAAATTCTATGGTTAAAGTGTTATGGGTGGCCATGTACATGAGGGCTTGTTTAGTTGTTTATGGTTCTGACATTATAATGGTCAAGCTGGTCAAGATCAGCATAGTGGTCTTAATCCTTTCACCGATTAATTTCATATATCTATATTTTCAAGACAACCATACATGAAGACTGTTGAGTATTTTGAAATTAATTTAACTGGAAGCTGTTGCTGCCTTAGGCAGCAACAGCTTCCAGTTAAATTAATTTCACAATATTCAACAAATTAAATTTTATACGGTCAAGAATGTACTTTTTCAGGGATTTGCCAGTGAAAGGGTTAATTAAGAAATGGACATCATTTTGCGGGCCACGAGAAGACTACTTCTTCAGTACATCTCAGAAATAGCTTAACATGTTTCCAAAACAAAATAAAACGTTCTGTTGAATTTATTGGATTTTCTTTTATTTGATGGATTTTGAACATGAAATTGATTTTATATACCGGTATAGGTTTTTTGGTGCTGATTTCAAATTTGCCACTGGAAATAGTCGGATAAATAACTTGGCATCCATCTTGGAGTTTTTCCTTCTTATCAAATACTCCCATAGTTTAGATTTATTGGGGCAGCTCCCTTAGCTATAGGGATACAAATTTGTTCAAACGAAATGGATCTGCCAATTTGGCCGTTTGTCAGAAATGTCTTCTCATGAACCACTGGACCGATCTTAACCAAATTTGCTAGGATGCATCCGTGTTCTTGTTGCAATTCTGATCAACACCTTAGGGGTCTAACGTATAGGCGATGGCCTTTCTTGTTGAATTGACTCTGTTTCAGTTAACCGATACAGGCCCCTTTGACCTCTTGTTTATTAAGTCCATTTTTGTGCAGACGCTATGCACATCTGTACACATACATGCACGCACTCGCGCACACACACACACACACGCACACACGCACACACGCACACGCACACGCACACACGCACACACACACACGCACGCACGCACGCATGCACACACACACACAGGCATGCATGCACACATGGTATTCCTCCTCTCAGTATATATCCTCTTCCTGTTGTTAGCAGCAGTAGCTGATTTCAGAGTTACCCTCTGTTAAGAGGCAGTCAGCCTTGTATATTTCTCAGCTATGAATAGATTTATCAATCTTGGGGATATCAGACAGTAAGTCAGGTATTCAGGTACAAGTTCTCAGTTGTGTGATCTTTAAAAGGAAAACTCACCTTATTAGCTCACCTGGCCTGAAAGGCCAAGTGAGCTTATGCCGTGGCGACCGTCCATCGTCCGTCAACTTTTCCTTTAAACAACTTCTCAAGAACCTCTGGGCCAATTTAAATTATATTTGGCAGGAAGCATCCTTAGGGCATCGGGATCCAAGTTTGTTCAAATGAACCCGATCGGCCAATTTGGTCAGCGGCCATCTTGGACTTAGGCCGATTTTATGAAACGTCTTTAAAAATATTCTCTGAAACCGCTTAAGGGATTGATGCAAATCTCATGAAATATGATTTAGGGCAAGAGCTGAACCAAGTTTGTTCAATGGAACTTGATTGGTCAAATGGTTCTGCGGCCATCTTGGTTGACCTAGTTGTAGCGAAAATGACTTCTCCAGAGCCGCTGAAGGGATCGGGCCGAAATTTGGCAGATATGATTAGGGCCTAAGGGCCATTAGAGTTTGTTCAAGAGAAGTTGATCCGTCAAAAAACATGGCCGCCATGGGCCAATCAAAATATAGCGTGTTTGGTGGCCATATTGGATTTTTTTATTTGATGGATTTTGAGGCCGAAATTGGTTTTCTATATGTTTTGCAGTATTCTGATCACAAATTTACAATTTTCGAAACTGTCGGATAAACGGTTTGGCGGCCATTTTGGATCATTTTCCGGCCAAAAGCTCCCATACTAAACCAATGGGAAATTTTTAACGTTTTCTTCTCGAGGACTACTGGTCCGATTTCAATTATATTTTGCAGGAAGCATCCTTAGGGAATAGAGATTCAAGTTTATTCAAACGAAGCTGATCATCCAATTGGGCCGGCGGCCATCTTGGATTTTGGCTGATTTTTAGAAATGTCTTTAAAAATCTTCTCCAAAACCGTTTGAGGGATCAATTCAGAATTCACAAAATATGATCTATGGTAAGAGCCTAATCAAGTTTGTTCAAGGGAACTTGATTGACCAAATGGTTCAGTGGCCATCTTGGATGACCTAGTTTTTGCAAAAACGACTTCTTCCCCTGAACCGCTGAAGTGATTGGGCCGAAATTTGTGATATATGATTAGGAACTAAACGCCATTAAAAACGTGGCTGCGGTGGGCCAATCAAATTATAGCGTGTTTGGTGGCCATATTGGATTTTTTTATTTGATGGATTTTGAGGCCGAAATTGGTTTTATATCGGTTTTTGGGTATTCTGATCTCAAATTTGCAATTTTCGAAAGTGTCAGATAAACAGTTTGGGGGCCATCTTGGGCCATTTTCCCGCCAAAAGCTTCCATACTGAGGCAATGGGAAATTTAAAATGTCTGCTCGAGAACTACTGGGCCGATTTCAATTATGTTTGGCAGGAAGCATCCTTAGAGAATAGCGATTCCATTTTGTTCAAACGAAGCCGATCGGCAAATTTGGCCAGTGGCGATCTTGGAATTAAGCTGATTTTTAGAAATGTCTTGGAAAAATCTTCTCCAAAACCGTTTGAGGGATCAATTCAGACCTCATGAAATATGATCTATGATAAGAGTTGACCCAAGTTTGTTCAAGGGAACTTGAGTGACTAAATGGTTCTGCGGCCATCTTGGATGACCTCGTTTTCGCTAAAACGACTTCTTCTCCAGAACCGCTGAAGCGATCAGGCTGAAATTTGTGATATATGATTAAGGACTAAAGGCCATCAAAGTTTGTTCAAGAGAAGTTGATCCATCAAAAAAACTGGCCATTTTAAAATGTCTTTAAAAATCTTCTCCAAAACCGCTTGGGGGATCAATTCAAAATGCATGAAATATCGTCTAGGGCAAGAGCTGCACCAAGTTTGTTTCAAGGGAACTTGATTGGCCAAATGGTTTGGTGGCCATCTTGGATAACCTAATTTTTGCCAAAATGACCAGAACCACTGAGCGGATTGGGCCGAAATTTGGGAGATATGATTAGGCACCGAGTACCATTAAAGTTTTTTCAAGGGAAGGCGCTACATTAGAAACTTGGCTGCAGTGGACCAATCAAAATGTAGCGTGTTTGGCGGCCATATTGGACTTGCAAAAATGTCCACAAACTCATTTAGAAGACTACTCCTAAACCACCCATCAACAATTGTGACAAAAATGCATAATGCTCCAGGTGAGCGACACAGGCCCCCTTGGGCCTCTTGTCTTATATTAACTATTCAAGTGATAAAATTTGCCATTCATAATCCATGCCTGACATTTTAGCTTTATCATACTGACAACGAAAGATATTCAGGATTTAGTAGCTAAATTTAATACATTTCTACAGGCTATGATGGCTGTCATTATTTACTTTTCAACTAATCAGAAATACCCTAGCGTGTCTGCCTCGATATATGAGCTCAGTCATAGAGGTGACAGCTATAGTTTGGAAATGTAGTATAAAAGCAATCATACGGGTAAGCTGTTGAATATTTCAAAACTAATTTTATTGGCAGTTGTAGGAGCAACAACTTCCAGGCAAATTAGTTTCGGAATATTCAACAATAAGATTATTACTTAAAGAATGTAATGCATTGGCACTCACATGACATCACACACTATGGCTTGAGGATACAAAATGATGGCGATCACTGTTCAACATTTACATGATATTTCATGGCAGATAATTGTGATATAAATAAGGGAATATGATGATATGAATGATATGGAATCTATAAACCATAATCTATCGGTGCAATGCAACATTTGCGATGAGATTAGCATCTCTTTAAGATACAGTTTAGTCATGTCAGGGCTTATACGTATGTATCGCCACAAAATCATATAGGAGGTAGGGGCAATAAATTGCCATACGATTTCCAGGTAATAGGTGTTGCTAGGACTCTACAACCAACTGTATATTAATGTATAGTAATAAAAAGTTCTGTCTCCAGAACACTAAGCAGAAAAATTTAACTCTGCAAATCTTATCACTTCAATGGGAGGAAATCCTTGTCATTTTCCAATTTCCAGTTCCAAGAGTAAGCTCCGTTGATTCGCTACTTCTCCTTCGATCAATACTCACCATTCTATTACTTCTGATATACAGCTGGCTCTAGGACTATAGACTTAGAAAGCTTTACCGACTCCTTGGAACCGGGTACTCGGCTCCCAACTGCCGAGTACCCGTCTACCATGAAGCTCATTCTTGTTTGCATAGCGACAATTGAATTCATGCTTTTTGCAGTTGGAAAGTCTTAAGATTGTTTACGCCTAAGTCTTTTTACTGTGATTAATTGTGATAGCTTGTGCGTTCTCAAAAGGATATTTGGATTAATATGGATGCCACCGATGATAACCAGGTCGTATATTTCCATGTTATTCCATAGTTAAAAGACTTAGGTCTCTAAAATTTCGTCTGTGTCGCATGTTCCAATTTCTAACCCCAAATAATCTGGGACGTGTGTTAACAACGAAATATGCCAGATGATCGCCTTCCTTTAAATCCCCAACAGGCGATCGGCAGATATGAAATTAGGTGTTGGCTTATCGGTGTTTTAACATGATTATCGGCTGACGTCGTTCTCCGTAAGATCCGAGCGGGTGACGTAAAAAACACACCCGTGTTTCTCGGATATTTATGTGAAGAAAATGTTTCATTAATTCACGCATCTGATTCTGGGTGCTGCGTACTTTAATTGGTACCAGAAAAACTGGGATTTTCAAGTTTTGCGTGTTATCACCATCTGTTTGCAATGATCAGTGGTTTCAAAATTCTTGATTTAGATGTGTGGTCTGCGGTTTTACCGTGTGCTACAGCAGTTTGTTTACATTTTGTTGTTTCTTCACATATCGTTTTGGCCTTCGTTAGGAGTATAATTTATATTTATTAGTAAATATACCCCGAATGCTATGCGATATGATTCCTGGTTCCATTATACATCCTTGAGGATCAGTGTATGGGTGTATTATTGGCCGCTTCGTTCTTGTCGTCATAATCAATGCGATCTTTGCTGTAACATTGCGGGGTGGGGTGCGGGAGGGTGACAGTTAATTTATGGTCAAAATATTTGAAAATTAATTGTCTGCCTTCCATTTCTGTTTCGTTTCCGCTGGCTTATTGTAGGTTTGGCTTTTTATAGGCCAAGCCAGCCCCACCATCATGTGTCAAGTGCCACATATCGTACGGGTTCTATGCAAGGACCATGTCTGTTTCCACTGTACTAAGTGTAGTCTTGACAGTAGGTGTAACGTTTGCGCTGTGTGGTCGGTCGATATGATGCTTAAGTTCCTTGCCAGAAGGACTTGGCAGGGTCTGACGCGGGGTCAGGCGGTCCGAAAGTAAATCGTGGAGCGTCCATTTCGGCCTGTGGGGGCGTTCCATGTCTGCAACTGGAGGCGGCGGAGATGGCACCGCCGGCGTGGTTTGGTCTGGCTAGGCAAGGTTTCTTGCATAGCGTTCTGCCCACGCTGGTGTCGTCCCTGATGCCAAAAGTTGTAGGGCAGTCTCACCCCATGTTTGATTTGGACCCTGTCCTTGGACAGGGTTCTGGACTGGCCACTGAGGGAGCCATCTCGTACGGTCCCCTGGCAGTCCCGTCAGGCTCCGGCCTGATGGGTTCTGTCTCTGCGGCCACCTCCGGGTGGTCCAGTAGCGGTGGCCGGTCCGTCAGGCACGGTTTTCCTTGTCTAGTGACGACTCTTCGGGGGTCTGAAGATGAGGAGGAGAGGTTGCTGCGGCCTGTGATGCCGCGGGTAGAGAGCATGGAGGTCGATTCCATCCTGGACGTAACCGTCCTCCATCTGTCTGGCCTGGCGCAAGTCAGGGCAGTGGCTCCGCCCGTGGTTGAGGCCACACCGGTACCGGGCCCCGGTCCCGTGATGGTTGGTTTGCCGCCAACCAACATGGTGACGGGTGTGGCTGGCCAGGCATGGTACCCACCTATCTCGCCTGGTCCAGCGGTCAGACATGGGGTGCCATTGGCGCCCGTGTTTGGCCACGGTTCCTCAACCGCTACGGGTCCGCACGGTTTTCCGTGCGGGCCTACTCTGTGGACTGGTGTGTTCCATGGGGTGGCGGCGGAACCGTACGGTACCGGAGTTCCTGGCATATCAGCAATGGCTCCTAGCCGGGAGGCCGTTGCTGGTAGGGCTGTGAACATGTCAACGGGTGACGTGTTCACAGGAGTGTCCTCCTCGGAGACGGATTGGTCTGATGCTCTGGCTTGGCTAGCCAGGGTGGACCCATCTGTGGTTTCAACCACGGCCGAGGAGGATGTACCCTGTCCATCGGTTGCATCGATTAGGATGGGGATCTTGCCCGCAGCCCTGATCCAGTCTGTTGGACTGGACCCAAGGTCTATGGTGTTGCTTGATGCTATTTATAGCAAACAACGCATTACCAAGGGCCAGCTTCTTGCGGCCTCCAGGGAGGTGCGGGCGAGGGGTCGTATTCCACGGGGGGAATACGACAGGTATGGTGTTGTCCCGTCGGTCACCGAGGATGACCGCTGGGTACTGGGTGTCCAGGGTGCTGGAGCGGGTGGCCCTGCCCCGGCACTGGTGGACAAAGCTCAGGTACACCATAATGAAGTCCTGTCCCTATGTGATGGGGGTGTGAGGACAGCAATGAGTGCTGTCAACCACTCTTATCGTCTTCTTCAGTCGGTGTGGGCTGAAGCGGGGGTAGGCCACCCTGTGCCACCTGTGGCGCTTTCGTGCATTAATGATGGCCTGGTGCTGTCTATGAACGCATTGGCAAGGGTGCAGGCGCGTGTGACTATGTCCACGAGGCAGATGGTCCTTGACCATATGCGTCCAGCTACTGCCATCAGGGAGCATCTTCTTGAGATGCCCCTGACAGGCCTTAGCATCTTTGGTGGCCAGGCGCTGGCTATCTTGGAGGATACGGCCAGCATTGCGCAGAATCGGTTGGCGGTTAATCTGCAGCTAGTGCGTCAAGCACACGCACTAGGGACTGTAGTCAGGCCGCTGACCGTGCAAACCTTCAAGAAGCAGAGAAAAAGCCAGCTGAAAGCTAAGCCTAGTGCTGCTTCTGTTTTCTGCTGGGTTTTCTCTGCCGCCTCGGCGAAGAAAGCCAAGAAGCTTGTGGGGATGCCCCTACCCTCCCCAATGCTGCTCCTGATCGCCCGAGAGGCGGGAAGGGCAAGGGGATGGGTAAGTCCTCAAAGGGCGGACAGAAGGGAGCTGATCGTACCCGAGGGTACGAGAGCTCCCTTCGCATCTGCCTGGACCACACCTGTGCGACAGGAACAGCGGTGCCAGTTAGACCGGCCAAGCCAAGACCAAAATGGTTCTCTCTCTCTCTCGTCAAGAGGGGGGGGGGAGGGGGGGGGGGGAGGGGAGCGGATACGCGAGCCAGACACCCCCATTAGGCGTTGAGGCATCTATAGTGGGTGGACGGCTCATGCGTTTTCGTCGAGGTTTGGCGAGGTGTGACATCAGACAGTCTGGTCCTGGGATGGCTATCCCATGGGTACATACTAGAGTGGTGGGACTTTCCACCACAGAATCTGTCTTTGGCACCTGTCTGGACACCCGTTCAATGGAACCAGACAAGTTAGAAGCTATTCAAAACGAAGTATCAGGTTTGCATCTGAAGGGAGCAATAAACCAGCAAACCGGAACACTCCAGGCTTCTATTCAAACATGTTCCTTGTCCCCAAGAGCACAGGGGGATGGAGACCCATACTCAGTCTCAGGCCATTGAATTGGTTTATCCATACGCCTCGGTTTCAGATGGAAACTCCGAGGTCGGTAATGGCAGGATTGAGGAAGGGTGTGTGGTGTGTATCGATCAATCTGAGAGATGCATGTTTCCACATTCCAACGAACAGGAGTTGTCACAGGTTTCTGAGAGTTGCGTTTCAGAATCAAGTATGGGAGTTTATATCCTCCCATTCGGCCTGTCGACAACTCCAAGGGGTTTTCACCAGAGTGGTCCTTGTGGTGACAGCGTTTCTCAGAAAAGAGAACGTGGCGCTTCACACCTACATAGACGATTGGCTGATCATCAGCCAGGTTAGAGGTGGATACTGCTCTGACTCTGAAGTTGCTTTCAGATCTAGGCCGGATAGTCAACAAGGAGAAATCTGAGTTGACACACCACTCAACATTTCGTTTATTTAAGGATGCGATTCGATCTCGAGGAGGGAAGGTGTTTTTTACCCGTCAGAGCCCAGAGCGGTGTCTCTGTTAGCCATCCTCAAGAGTTTCGATTGCGAAACCACATTCAGGCGAGGCGGTTTCTTCAGATGCTGGGCATGATGGTCTCCATGGAGCATGTAAACCTGTACACTGCTCGGCTGCGAAGACCTATCCAGTTGTATCTGATGTCTCTGTGGAAACAGATAATAAAACCCCTGTCAAAACTGGTGCCAGTTTTGGAGCCAATAATGTCGCATCTTGTATGGTGGGAAAAAGCGTCAGAATCTCCTAGTAGGAGTTTTCGCTGCACCTACCCCACCCCCAGCTGTCCGTGTACACAGATGCATCACTGGCTGGATGGGGGGCTACCTGGGAGAACACCCGGTCTCGGGCACATGGACTGTTGGATATGATGGCAGTGGAACTGGCATTGGAAAAGGTTTCTTCCAAAAGTCAGGGGCAAGGCGATATTGATACGGTCGGACAACTCGACAGTCGAATCATACAGAAATCGCCAAGGCGAGACCAAGTCACCCACACTATGTATCTAAGTGTGGCACTTGATTCAATGGTACAGGAATTACTCGGTTGTTTTGAAAGCAGCTCATATTCCTGGGCGATTGAACATTCTGGCGGATGCTTTGTCTCGCAGACAGAGAATTCTGCCAACAGAATGGTCTCTCAACCCTCCAGTTCTTCACAGGATCTTCGAGCATTGTGGCAAACCCAACGTGGACTTGTTCGCCACAAGGGAAAATGCTCAAATCATGACTTATGTCTCGCCGATTCCAGATCCAAATGCCATCGATACAGATGCTCTGGCGTTAAGCTGGAGAGGGATGCACGCTTACGCGTACCCACCCACCATTCTTCTACCGAAGATATTGGTGAAGATCAGGGAGGAACCGTGCCTGGTCCTGCTATAGCGCCATTTGGCCCAGCAGGGCGTGGTTCACGGATCTTCGAGGTCTGCGGGTGGAAAATCCAGTGCAGTTACCCGAGATTCCGAACATATTCTCCCAGGCCAAGGGACGCTTCCTACACGAGCGTCCCGAAATGTTATTGACTGCGGGGTTGTTGTCAAACAACGTTCCACGTCGGAGGGCTTTTCTTGACATGCTGCAATTTTCTCCACCAGTTTGTATTAAAACCAACAAGACACAGGATAAACCAGAAATCAAATATCTTAGATCTCATTTTGGGAAACAGTACAAACATTATCAATGACATATTTCATCTAGCCTCGTTAGGAAAAAGCGATCACGATGTCTTACAAATAAACCTTCACGCCTATATATTTAATGTTTCAACTGAATCAAATTTGCCCAAACTTTTGTTGAATAAAGGTAGGTACAACGGCATGCGCAGGGAAGTCAGCAATATTGACTGGACAAACATGCAGGAACTTCATACACCAGAAGCATGGAACCTTATTTACAACATCTTAACCACAATGCTAAATCAACACATCCCAAAAACAAGCAAGTCGAGTAAACGGAAACACCTATGGCTTACTTCCAGTGCCATACACACCCTTAAAGCAAAAAAACAAACTGTACAAAAAATACAAGAAAACAAAGAGTTCTGATGATTATAACCAATATAAAATGGCAAGGAATAATTCTACATCATGTATCAAACAAGCCAAGTCCCGTTGGAAATATTTCAAAAGCAAAACAACTCTCAAAGAAACAGTAGGCCAACTTAAATATTCAAGCGATCAAGTGTGTACAAATGATATAGAAAAGGCAGGTTTTGAACATCTATTTTGCAAGCGTATTTACAGAAGAGAACGTAAATACAATGCCAGAAAATATCACAAACACTTGTTTTACCAGACATTTCTATAAGCCCAGAGAATATTGAAGCCAAACTAAAAAAAATAAACCCAAATAAAAGTCATGGACCAGACGGCATACCCATACGAATTTTGTTTGAGCTAGCAATCAGTGTAGCATCCTATTTAACAAATCTTTAGAGGAAGCCGTAATACCTGAGATTTGGAAAATGGCTAATGTCTGTTCAATTTATAAGAAAGGCCCAAAAAGTAATCCAAGCAATTACAGACCCATCAGTCCAACTTGCTCACTTTGCAAACTTTTAGAAACATTTGTACATGATGCAATAATGAACCACATGGAAACAAACAACCTTTTCACCAGCTATCAACATGGCCCAGACATAACAGATCATGCAAAACACAGTTACTGGAGTACATGGAAACCATAACATCCAATCTAGATGAAAACAAACCCATAGACACAATATACTTAGATTTTTCCAAAGCTTTTGATACAGTACCACACAAAAGACTTCTAAAGAAAATGAGAATGTACGGTCTATGAGAGAAACTAATTAACTGGACTGAAGCATTTCTAACCGAAAGTAAACAGTGTGTAAAGATCAACGAAGCAACATCCGACTGGACAGCCATCACTAGTGGTGTGCCTCAAGGCAGTGTTTTGGGACCTACACTTTTCCTTTTGTATATAAACGATCTACCCAATTCTGTAACCTGCCCTTGTAAGATCTTTGTAGATGATACAAAACTGTTTGGTAACCCTAACACCGGGAACCTTCAAAGATAATATAGATAATGTATGTAATTGGTCTCCGATTTGGCAGCTACACTTTAATACAGACAAAACATGTGTAATACATTTTGGTTAAAATAATTCTAGGACCCAGTATTATATGACGGACACTACACGCCAGTCACAAACCATTGAAATCATACCGTTCACAAGTGAAAAAGATCTTGGCATACACATAGATGAAAACCTCTCCTTCGATACCCATATAAGTGCAACTGTATCAACGGTTAATAGCATAGTTGGTCTAATTAGCAATTACATAGATGAAAACATGCTTACCCTGTTATTTAAATCACTAGTCGGACTAATTTTGGAATACTGTAACTGCATATGGTCTCCTCGTTTTAAAAGACAATCTTGTATAATCGAAAGGGTCCAGTGCAGAGCCACAAAACTTGTTCCCCATTTGAGAAACTACTGCTACACAGACAGGTTAAAGGCTTTGAATCTCATGTTACTAAAATACAGAAGGCTTAGAGGAGACTTAATTGAAACATACAAATTTATCCATGATCATTACAACATTGACAAAAACACATTCTTTGACCGATCAAGTAACACATGTACTAGAGGTCACACATTCAAGCTCAACATTAAACGCAGCAAAAAAGAAATTCGTAGGCATTTTCTCCAATACCTAATTATTAACACATGGAACTCACTCCCTTCTGTTGTGGTCGAGGCACCGACGCTCAGCATGTTTAAATCACAGCTAGATATGCACCTAGATGACATAATATATGATCATGACATAACCAACTAATAGATATATAATAATAAGACAATCTAGAAATATACCCAAATGCTAGGCGCAGAAGGGTGTAACCATGAGCGTAGGTGACACACCGCAGCTGACGCGGGGATAACCCATCTATATTAACCAGGGTCCTGATTAATGTCAATGAATAATGCCAAACAAACAAATAAACAATTGTAACTAAACAAAGTGCAAGCACTAGTAATCACACTACCAACACAACTCCAGAGTCAATAACAAGCCAAGGGCTTATGCCTCATAAAATGATGATGATGATGATGATAATGATTCAACGTTGAAACAACGGCATGTGCCTGCTGGGTACAGACATATGCTTACATACATAGATACATAGAGTTTACTGTCGCATAGGCTAGTTGGCCTGTGACAGGTCTTCACCGCCTTCATAGTCTTCATCTTCCAGCACCTGTTTATCTGACATGTGGGTGCGGACGGGAGTGATCGGAAAGTCGGTCTTGTAAACAATGTCCTTGTAGAACTTGTCTAATCTCCCTTTCAGTGGTTTGTGATCCTGTGACTAAAGAACCGTTTACCGGTGTTTGTATTACATGCTTACCTCATGTCACACTGCTTAGACATAGGATAGGTATAGACAGTCTGAACTAAATCAAACAGCTCATTATTTCCGCATTAGCATCTCTTTAAGAGAGGGGGTGGGTTGGGAGGGAGGGGGGGGGGGGTCCAGCATAAATAAAGGAGGTTCGCCTAAGCATCATACAGCTTGATAGACGGGACCTACTACACAAGACAAGAAGTGCAAAATATGCTTATTCTGCATTATTCCCAATACTCGCTGTCTGAATTTTTATTAAAATCATGTTGACAGAAATTGAGAATAAAGGTATCCGCAAAATACTGCATCAGCTTGACATCTCGGAATTACTTTCTCTTGTGGATACAGTTGCTAAGCGTAAAATATCAGCACATGACAAATCTGGTCGGTAAATAGGAAATTGAAATGAATCAATGAATTGTAATGTTTCCGTGATTTATTTTGCTCATCTGCCTGGAAAGGCCAAGTGAGCTTATGCCGTGTACATGAAGGAAAATAAAATCCAGCAACGAAATAACGTAATGAAAACTAAAGATAGCATATGAATCGGCTACAATACACTATACAGCGAATAAGCGGATTCGGCAAGAAGTAACAATGTAGTGCGATACCAACTTACCTTGAACCTTGTCTGACACGGGTGCTTCCATCAAGGGGGGAAATTCCACTCAAAGAAGTATCATAACAAGGTTTTCCGTCCAGGGGGACTTAGCTCTAACCATGGGTCAGCAGATGGAATGACTGCCCGACAGACTGATATAAATGTCTATCTTAGTATGACTCTGATGGACTGACTGATTGACTGTTAGCGCAATTAACAATCTAGTAAACGGGCTGATTGCTGCAGCTGTCTGACTCAGTGACTGACCGATCAGTACTACTTATTGGCTGATTGATTGACAGCCCAACAGCTGGTTGCTTGCTTCTTAAATATGAACAACAACTCGGACTAAATGTTAAATAACTTGTTTTTCAGTAAAAATTTCATTCTTCAAAAATCATCTAACATGTACCGTATTGTCCCTATTTTAACCACCCCTCCCAATTATACTGCCACCTTGTTATTGAGAACTGTGAAGAAAAAGAACTAAAGCTCCAAATTCCCAAAAGTACAGAACGAACACAAAAAAAAAAATGTGCACAAAAATGTAACACATTTCCATGCTAAATATTTCATACCGTTTTTGCATATGCTTAATGTATAGCGCATATATATCCATCATCGCGGGAGTGAAATTATTAATTGGGACCGCCTAAATAGTGCTTGCCTTATACTTTATTTATTAAACATCGTTTATTTCATCAATTGTAATCCAGATTTTGATAAAATTATGGCAACGCAAGAGAAGATAAATAACGATTTGTATCACGTGATGTATCAGCTTCCGCTTAGTGGGACGACTTACGGTCGTTACTCGAGTAGTGGCAAGACACTAATATTAGTACCCGGGTAGATACTTCACAATCCACATACATAGGAATAGGAAGGTAGCTTCGAGTAGCTACAAGAGTGACAGCATAAACTCGGCTTATAGCGGAAGCTGATTAATACTCGGAAGAATCATCTACGTTTTACAGACCTAATTTAATGGACTCTGGAACTCGGAATGTACTGTCTATATATATAATCAATACGTGAGCATTATGCATTTATATCCGACCCACCTAATGGGTATTCGACAAAATAACACCGATCTACTGTGTATTTTTCTCCCTAATTAAACCACCCCCTTACGTGACCGCTAACCACCCGGTTAATACGGTACTTATACATTCAGCAGTTACAATTTTATTCAGTCTTTCTAGTGTGTTTCAGCTATACCCCACACTATCTTCTGTCTATCGGTCCCCTTGCACACAAGTTTCAGCTCACATTTATATAGAAATTTACCCATTCATCGCCATGTCAATAAACAGAAATAGCTTTTACATAACAGCAGGTAGAGAGCCATAATAGAAATAATTAATTATCCTTTTCATTTCCACGTTCCAGAATCTGATTATTACTCAAGTAATTCCCTGTAAATTCAGATGATTATTTTGAAAATAATTTAATCAAAAGTGGTTTCTGTTTAAACAGCAACAACCCTGAGTCAAATTACTTCAGCAATTAATCATCAGAGTCCACATGGATACCAATATGGTCAGTATATATTGTTTGTGTTACTTAGAGAATGAAAGGGTTAATAGCAGTTGATCAAACATTACATAAATTATAATAGATAGATAGATTTATTTCCACAATAGGCCGATGGCCCTTGAGTGTACGGTACATAAGTATCTTTTGGTGGATCACTAGCATAATACAATAATAAATTACTATATGTTTAAAAATTAACATTTGTTTAACAGTATTCATTTACCGACAACATGATGCAGACATGGATCTCTTAAGCATTTCGTACCGAAGACGGCAAGCACAGGCCTCTATAGTTGTCTTGAGGAATGCACATTTGCAGGCCAAGGGAAGACTACCCCTGAAATTTTACCACTGGAATGACTAGCTTGATAACCGTGCTAACCATTCCAGTGGTAACCCCTCAATAATAGTCTTCTCCGGGCCTGCAAACGAACAATCAATAAGCAAATAGTTTGATTTTCATGATTGAATTTAGCCATTAAAGTGTTAGCAGACACTATCTATTAGCCCCCTCCAATGCCCCACCCACAGAACCCCAAACAATACCATTATACTTATGACAGGCTGTGAGGGAGGAGAAAGGAGGTACTAGAAAAGGAAGAAAGAAAGAGAAAGAAAAGAAAAGAGATGGAGAAAATGCATTTAGTTTACCCATTTTGGTCGCGTAAAAGAAAAGCGTTATATACAAAAGCTGCTAACTTTTGGACTGTTGAGCTGCTATTACTTTTTAACAGTTCGGTACATTTATAAACATTTGCTCTTTTCCAATAATATGGCTTTATATATTTCTTTCACAATTCACTGTACATTGGGGCTAGAATTAGGAAGTGATATTCATCCTCTATATCATCACATGTCTGACATTTTCGTTCGTCTAGTGGTATTGCAATAGGCCTGTGCCACATTCCTGTTTCAATGAATAGTCTATGCGACCCACTACGTAATTTGCTAAGAGCATATCTATGTTTTGCAATCCGTACTTTATCTAAATATGTCTTATAACATAAATCGTCTGAAAGATAGCTGTAAAATCTTGTTTTGTTGCCCTGCTCCAAAGGTCCCCTCCATTCCTGAGTATACATATCGCAAGCTCTGCTTATATTCTAAAACAAAATGATCTTTATTGACATTTACTCCCTGCCCTTCCCATTGTATTATTAAAACCTTTCGAGC